>CM077116.1:223907342-225107342 GCA_039619475.1 Icerya purchasi
AAAATGTTTGGATACTATCCATCATACCGCTTTGAGGTTGGCAACTGGAGCTTTCCGAACCTCCCCGATACCGAGTCTACTATGTGATTCAGCGGAGTGGCCATTAGATTTGCGACGAACTTATCTAACCGTGCTGGCTTTCAGCATCATAAGAAGCACAGAGCGAAACTCTCCAGATGATACCACTGAGAACCAGAACAGAACAACAATTGATCACGTTATGTCCATTCTACATCAGCTAAACATCCAAATTCCAGTACTGGCCCGGGACCCGATATCTTCTATACCACCATGGTGCAACCGAGCCCAGGGCGGCATACAGAGCTTTGAAAATGCGGAAAGCTCCGTTAAAACTATTAACAAACGCGCGTCAACTTCAAACGTAACGGTACCGTTTACCGACTTTAAACATCAGCTTAAATACCATTTTAACAACATCTGGAACAGCGATTGGCAAAAGTTACCAACAGGAAATAAATTACGCTCCATAAAATCGTCCACGAAACCATGGCTTTCCTCAAGCCGAGAAAGCAGAAAACAGGAGGTAACGTTATGCAGACTATGACTTGGGCACACTCGCCTTACACACTCATACCTGTTAAATAAAGAACCTGCGCCCCGGTGCCAGACATATGATTGTCAGCTGACCGTCGAACACCTACTGATTAAATGTCCAGTCTACGACCAGTGTCGGAAACAACATAGATTACCATCGAATTTAAAAGATTTGCTGTGCGACGAAGAAACCGTGCTTAATCAACTATTTCAGTTTCTAAATTCTTCTAATTTGTTAAAGTTGTTATAATTTTGCTAATCCTTGTTAATTTCGGTTTATTTTCCTTTTTTCCTTTCTTTCAACTTTCATAATTTTGTAATTTCTTGCCGTGTCTCTAGCCTAAGTTGCTGTGTACGACACGTAAAATAAATAAATAAATAAAAATAAAACGCGATAGTGTAAATGTGACATGTAGCATATTTCGAAAGGCGGGAAAATATCAACTGCTCAACTCAAATTGCGATATCAACTAAAATCGGTCGCGGCTACAAAAGAAATGTGTGGTGAACAAAAAAAGAACAACAAAAAAACATCGAGGGTTAAGAAAAAGTAGTTGGCACTGGTACTTTGAAACGGTGAATAATCAACGTAAATACAACAGCGCATGAGACAGTGCATCCAACAACAAAAAACATTACATTGTGTTTTACCCGGATGAAGAATAAAAATATGCCCCGAAAGTGTACGCAGATTACATTATCGGGACTGAGACTGTAAATGTTTGACGATTTTAACGGGATGTCTTGCAGTCCAAACGATGATATGTGTGATGGTTCGCCACTACTGCCCGCGCAATTTTGACCGGTAAAAAAATTTTGTAATCGGTTTTACACTCCCATCGGATCTCGAACACGGAACATGTGACATAAAAGTGATTACTCCATTAATCATTATATTTATTTTTTTATAAAATTTTGACTTTAGAAAGACCGCTGGGCCCAATAGTAGTAAGTAGCCTTTTTACCCATCTGTTCATTTATATACTAGCAGTCTATTAAATTATTACTTATACTTTTCTTTCTTTTACCTTTAACCTTTATTTTACGTTATGGTAATCACCAGGGCACCTTTACATCAACAGACATCATCACCCATCAACAGCTATATTATTTATTCACATTTTATCGATAGCTAGGCGCTACTCAAATTATTTAAATATTAGAATATATTCCGAGGATTTCCAAATATGCGTTAATATCACAATACCTATATGTATATGTATATATATATATATATATATATTTATTTATTTTTTCTAGTTACTTACATCTACAGTTAACCTATGAAACGATTTTGTACCATCCTAACGAGGGTTCACCTTTCGTTTAAACACCCCTTGTGCCCTCCAGCGCGCTAAATTTAAAAATTTTTCATGGTTTTTATTAATACACTATTTGCAAAATAAAAATATCTTTTAACAACTTACGAGCACACATCCGTGCCGTCAGAAGCCTCAAAAACTGATAAGACGATTTATCTTCAACGAGTTTGTCGGTGAATTAAAAACGCCGGTGAGCATGGTTTATCCCCTCGTGGAGTTAATTTTACGTTAATGTTTATTAAAACGGCATATTTGCGAATATAAATTAAATGTTGTAACACTGTACAAAATGGAAATCAATTATGACGGTAACTATAAAATATAATTATACATGTTTTATTTACGTTACATGTTGCAAACACTTGGACTGTTTCAAACATTATTGTCCGGCAAACTCAAAGCTGAAATTATTACAACAGCAGATTTCGCCTATAAAGATAATTTTTGCAAAAACGAATACGACGGAATTTATTCGTTTTTTAAACTATTACACGCCAGATCGCGCCATCATGAATTATTAGGATTCCTACAAAATTTATCGTTCCGTTTTGTAGCGCAATTACCGGGACACATAAATTTTGCGACACAAAAACAAAAAAAAAACAAAAATAAACACACTGACATATCGCCAGAACTTTATTTAAAGGAAAAATGATGAAACGAAATTATGAACAACTTTTTTAGACCTCTTCGGCCGGTGGCGCTCTTCTACATTCCCTAATCTGGCATTTAAAATTTTCTTTCATTCCCATATTAACTCTGACCACTTCTGAACGCTCACTTTTTCAAAAACCTCGCACCACTAAAAACTGTAACAATTCGGGAACTTTACCATCCAATTTGATTCTTTAATGTGTAAAAAAATTCAAAAAAAATTCTAAAAAAAAAAAAAACATCTCGAAGAACTAATTAATTTTTAACTTTATCAACTTACCGGCTTGCTTTTAATATTTAACGGAGTACCGTATGTGTCCGTACATGTTATATGTACGTATATACATGAAAATGCCTTCTGTGAAAGTGGAGTAAAAAAACGGGAAAAAAAAAATTTAATTTTTAAATTTACTTATTCAATTAAATTTATAGTGCATGATGTAGCAACTTATTACTTGAGAATTATTATATTATATTGTTAATCATTAATCTGGCATTTCTCAAAATCCATCCGATGCAGACGATTACATATGTGTAGCGCCAAGTTTATGATAAAAACGGATGATGAAACAGAAGTGGATGCTAGCGATCGTAATCGATGGTGCGAACACTACGCCGTAAAACACATTTAGTGCAAACGATACAATGTCGAGAATTTTCTGTGTGGCGTAAGATAGATGACCAGTCACCAGGGACTCAGTACCCGATTTTACGAAACCGCGATTTATTTTTCGGTAAATGCAGAGCCCCGCGGAACTTCATTCTCGATAAAGATAGGTTCTGAGATTGCTGAACCGATTCTTACTTGTATTAATCGTTCGGCTAGAAAGCTTTAAATGTATCCCTCCAGAATACCGTCCACCCTGACCGCTTTTAATTTCTGAAGCAATAAAAACCTCAGAACACGGTCAAATGCCTTCTCTAAATCGAAGAACACTGAGTACAGGTGGGATCGGCGATGAAAGGCTGATACAGTTTATCTTTGTAGACCTATCAAATGGCTAATAGTAGTTGATTTCGACCTGCGTTCTCCAGCGATGGAATTAGATTTTACAAAATATAGGAGGCGTCTGTTGACCATTTTTTCTAATATTTCGGAGAATGATATTATTAGGGAAATTGGTCCGTAACCCTGCGGCGAACATGGATCTTTATTTAGGATAGGGGAAAATCATATCAACCTTCCAGTTTTTTTGGTATATCGCCGGTATCCCATATTTGATTGTATATGTGTAATAGTATTTTTTTAGCGGACTGCGACGCGTGTTTGATCATATAAGCCTATGCCAGGTGTACTATTTTTTTTTTTGGAAGAAATTTAAGTTAGAATTCGAGTTCATTATAAATGAAAGGGCACTTGAAAGGTTCATTATCATCAGTTTTAAATTCCACTTTATTTTGCTCTATATGTGCTTTTAGAAAGTCTCTCGTATATTTGTATGTAGATGATTCTGTGGAAATGGTTGGCCACTTGCTGGTGATCGATAATTAATCTTCCGTTATCATTTATCGTCCGATTTTTAAGGATATTAGGCATTCCATTTATAGATTTTATTTTCCTCCACACATTGTGATCATCTGTCGTTTGGGTTATAGACTCTATAAATTTTTAACATACTTCTTGCTTTCTGTTCCGAATAAGGTCTCTTGCAGCTGCACGATGTCAAACTCGATTAAGTGTTCTTGTAGTCTAGTTATTTTATATTTTCTTAGAGCTTGTTTCCACTATAGCAACTCTGATCTCTTCACACCACCACGGTACCCTACGCTTACATTTCCTTGAAGTCGCTCTTGGAATTGCTGTTTCGGCATCTTCTAGTATTATTTTCATCAGTGTACCTATCCTGGATTCTAATGATGTGGGAATCTGGGTGGATTTTTGCAGAATAGGTTACCTCGTCTGCTTTGTGAAATCTTGACTATCTTCCCTCGTTACTTTTAGACACTTTTGAAATTTATTATTATCGGGAAATGGTCACTGGAACATAATTCTTCGGATACTGTTACATTAAATTTTGGGGCAAGTGCACTCGAACAGAAAAATAGATCTAACTTGAAATAGTATTGTAAGTAAAATTAAAATTCTTTTTGATATTACTGATCCGTGCTGGTTTTCTAATGCTGATCCTCATGATGGGGAGTGAGCGTTGAAATCGTCCAGTATTATATACTGGTGTCCTAATTGCTCTATAAGAAAGTCAAACTGTGTTTCTGCTATTGGGTGGTAAATAACAATTGCATACTACAATAACGGATGACAGGGAAGGGATCTTAACTGATACGGTCACTACTTGAAAAGATGATGATATTGTTATTTTCTTCATTGGGTAGTTCATGTAGTGGCTACACCGCCACTTGCTCTGTTACCGCAAGTGTGATCATGTCGAAAGATGTTATCGTTATGTAATTGTTTTTTTTCTGACTTGATTTAATTCGGGTATTATATTCCGTGTTGACTTGGTCTGTCTTACTCACAATATATTTAAGTTTACTACTCGTCTGAGGTTATTCGTTTTGTCTTAAGCTGGGATGTTTGTTCTGGTTGGTCTGTACTTAGACTATGGTCTTCATCGTTTTTTATTATAACTGTTTTCAAAATCATTTTGGATAACTGTTCGGTTTCTTGACTAAGGGAGATCAGATTTATTTTCTTCGTCGCAGGTTTTACGCTTAGCGGATAATCGACATTATTTTCCGGTTTGTCGTCAGGCGGCTGGGGGTGTTCTGTGGTACACGGTGGCTGTTCAATATCCATTTCAGCAAGTGATTCGTACGTTAAGAGAGTAGGAGCGGGAATCTTTATTGTGGTTTCATTTTGTTTACCAGTCTGTTCATTTGTGAGAGTTACATGTTTTTTGGCCTCTTCAATTTTCCATTGCAATTTTTACATATATGGTTCTCCCGTTGCAAGTATAAACGGTGTTCTTGATCACCACATGTCAACGTATTCAGGAATTACTTCACAGTTTACTTGCTCTATGTAGACTTGACGCTGAAAACCAGTTATATGCCCAAATTCGGCATTCGATGGGTTTAATCGGAGTATCGAGATCGGTGAGAGCAGTTTCAATTGTAGTATTGTATTTAGGTACAAAATTATTATATTATTCAGGATTGTTGCGGATACATTAATTTATTGGATGTATTACGTAATCTTTTCGCTTGAATTCATTGGTAGCCTATGTTTATTTCTCCATCATTAGCGAAGAAACTATCATAATGCTTTGTGTTCTTAAAAATATTATTAATCTGTTTTGGGAAATTCGTTCTATTGATAGCCTCTCCGACTTGATTTGTTAATGACTCTAAATAATCATAGATCGTCAACAGTGGGATATAAGGAGGAACAGTAGCCCTTGCTGGTCGCTTGGGTAATTTATCAGATCTTTTAATGGAGATATTTTATTTTTAGCGTTAGATTTTGCTTTTCCCGCAAAAGACGTTTTTATATTCGATTCGTTTATTTGAGAGTGTCGTGTTCGTGCGTTATTTAATTACAGTTTAAATTTTGTTTAATATTAAACGGACTTGTTTCATTGATATAATTCGTTATATTATTATTATCAGGCGATGTTAACTGTTTGTTACCTTCTGCGAGTGAGTGTGTGTTATGTTGGTATGTTGATTATTTCTTGAAACGATCTTACCACCAGCTCCTGTAGTCAAACCGCGCTAAGAGGAGAGGGGTTTTTGTCGTAGTTGTTGACTGTTTACATGCCGGATATGTTAGTTTCATACCTGTAGTTGGGGGTACCGCTTTGCTGGCTGAGTTGTGGTTGCCTCGCCTTGGCGGTGGTGGTAGTCCGGACTGTGACATTGTTACACTTATTGTGCTACCACCAACGCGGTATTCAGACGATCAGTGCAATAAATGAAATAGCCGCGGGTAATTAATCACAAAATAAGATTGATAATCAGAGATAAATCTGGCAACAATAGAACGCGAAAACAAAACTCGTCGCACTGTTAAACTCGTAATGCGGGATTGATTTTTTTTAACCGGCGTATTTTCATCCTTAGAATACCGTAAAAATACAAAAATTTCAAAATTTCAAATTAAAAAATCCAAATTTTGAAAAATATACATCTAAAACGGTAAGACCGAAAGCTAAAAAAAAAAAAAAAGTCCACACTGCCCTTTCAGCGGTATCAGTACTTATACACCATCCACAGTCTATTAAAATAAAAACGTAATAATATTAAAAAGCAAAAGAAAAAAAAAAACCTTACTTCTATTACTATTATCGGGAAAATCGTCCGAAAAGCCTGTTTTATAGCCCAGCTCGGAAGTTGATTTTATGTCAGTCGGCGTCTTTTCGTTATTAGAATATAAGATACAAAATCTCTAAATTGAAAAGTTTTAGGGCTAAAATTTTGAAATGATTGAAGCAAATACTTATAATATTATTGCTTAAATTCTAATAAAATGTTCTTTAAAAGAAAAAAAACACCGATACTTGAAGATTTACTATAATTTAATAAAAATGCACTAATCGATAAGAAAATAATATATTTAACAGCGAAATACACCCTTAAACGGGAATATTATGATAATTTTTATATATTAATACTTGTTACAGTATACACCAAATTAGAATTACAATATCTAGAAACAATTTAATAATTAATACAAGTTTTAGATGTATTATTGCAATTTGAACTTCGCGTAACGAAATTACAATAAGTAATAAAATCAACTTTAATAACAAACAAATATAATAAGGGGGTAAAAATAATTTGTAACAATAAATTAAATAAATGCCCCTTATTTAGAAACGTATTCGAGTATAACCCATCAGCTAATGTGTTTTGATTAAGTTAGTTTTAGCTGATGGTGGGTTATACCCGAAAACGTTCCGAAATAAGTTATTTATTTAATTTATTGTTATCAATTATTTTTACCCCTATATATTTGTTTATTAAAGTTGGTTTTTATTATACAATTCATAACAAACAGGCATGTATTCACCTACATTTAATTATAATAAGTGTTCTATAAGAATTATCGCAATATCCTTTCTTAAGGAATATCATTCCGAAATATTTTATTATGTTATCGGGAGTGATTATTTTTTTCCCTTTTAGTGCGCCGTAGCCTAGTGGTTAAGGTGCTTGGCTACCGAATCAAAGGTGTCATAGGTTATCGAGACTTGTCTCATTCCGGATCCGAATCGCTCCCAGGTTTATACCTAATCTGAAATTGAATATTGGTTATACCAGAGAAATCTGGGAAAGTAAAGACGGATAATCCAAAAGTAGAAAGGACTGGCCCTAATATTCTCATCAGATTCAAAGCTTAATTACACAATCCATGATACCTTACCAAGGATATATGGGACTCGTTTTACTTTAATTTAGGCATTTTTATTAAATTTTAGTAGGAAATCTTGATATCGGTCTTTTCTTTGAAAAAAAAAGAAAAATCACATTTTATTTCACAATTTCTAACATAATACTTAGATTTTTTAAAGGTGATAAGCATTTTAATTTGCGCTGTGACGATTTAAAATTTGTTTTCTTTATTCGAATCATATTCATCCGTGTCAATTATTGATAATAATTTAATTTTTTTAAATTAAATTTCCATGCTTAATATTGATAATATAACGATTCAGTCGCGTCCGTTATATTTATAAAAAAAAAAAAAGGATCTAAACGGACCACATTTTTTAACGTTTATTTTAATGACTATTGAGTATTTACCGATACTCAACGGAGTATACTTGTACCTCACAGCTGAATGGTACACTTTCGAATGAATAAAGAACCGTTAAAATCGGTCCACACGGGTACCAGTTATGCGTGAACAAACATAAAACATGTAATATGAAAACCAAAAACCCGAAAATAAAAAAGGGTACATCATGGACGTTGGAAAGAAAAAAAAACCATAGTAAACGGATGAAGGAATATTGTGCACGAATGAAAGCCAAAAGAAGGAACGAAAACTAAAACTACGTGGTTCATAGTTGGCCGAAACGAGAAGAAGAAGAATATGACGAAGATATAACCTCGTTCTTTTTTGAAGCCGCTAAAAAGAAAATGAATTTAATCAATGCAACGCGAATTTAATGAAATAACTATTGTCAATATCCCATTCTAAAAGGAGTTAAACGTAACGAATGCCTCTCTCACGTATTACCACTCTAGAGGTTTTGGTTTTCGAGATATTTCAATTCAATTTTCACTTTTTTGACTGACACATTAATATCATTTTTTCTTTAAAAAAAAAAAAAATACGTTTGTGAACGCTGCAGTCTTTAAAAATCCACGAAGCAGAACAATCCGTGAAGCTGCCAACGGACCTAGTCACGTAGTGCAATGTATTTTCCCAAGGCTGCACTAACTTTGAAATCAGGCCGCCGCGATAGCCTAGTAGCGTGAACGCCTGATTACTAAGATAATAGTCATGGGTTCGATTCCCAGCGACGGCCAAAAAAAAAGTACAGATTGATTTAGAAACAAAAACTGAAAAGATTAATTTAAAAAATGAAAAAATAATTAGTTAGTGGTCAAATGGCGTTTAATGCTAGGCCAAAAAAAAAAAAAAAAAAAAAAAACTTTGAAATCACTTCAGCTATCACGACAGTCGAAGTGGTACAATTTTCATACGTTTCTGTTAATGTTCTTTAAACCAGACTCATGATACGGTTTTTTATTTTTTACTTTATTTTTTTAATAACTTTAAACTATTCTGCAGAACAAAGTATGTATCACGTTAGGCAGCTTTTCTTTTTTCCATCATTGGGCAAAAACTAATTTTAGGCTTTCAGTAGCTTCCGCTGGAACACATTTCAGCGCAGAGATAAGCCGAGTGCGCTAAGCGATAAAGCATTTTCGAACATGGAGTGAGAAAATGAAGTGAAGGCCCGCTATTTTTCACTGTAGATGACAGGTGTAACGATGTTAAAATGAGGAGAAAGACCGCTGCCGGAAGCGAAAAAATATCCGTGGCAAGTCAACGAGGACGTCGACGTTAAGAGATACATTATACGCGTAGAACTGGATATCGAAAGAGCAGTTTTAAACTTCGCTATCGGAGCAAAAGAAATTGAGTTTGCCAATTCCGCCGATGGCGATCACCGCAGCAAAACCCTAAACGGATATTTCCTCTCTGTTTACGCCTGTCAGCGTGACGTTCGTTTTCGCTAATATTCGCGAATAGGATTGTGTGTTTAAATGTGTAATTTGCGCTTTTACCGTAACCCTTTTATAGAGGGTCGCATCGGTGATGGCGAAATCAACTCCTACTACTATTAAAATGATGCACATGTGCGTATATTTTTTCATCTGTTTGCTTTTCTCGACAAAAAGCCGCCCCTTATATGCGAGAAGGTTTTAAACAAAAACCCAATAAAATTTTTTGTAATACTCTCGCCTCCTACGCTGACAAGGGAAAGTTACCCAGAGACGGAAATTCTGCCCCTAGCTAAATATCTCACCATTTCTGATGTACACGATTTTTCATCTGTAATTAAGTAAATAAAATTAAGACAGTATTAAAATTATAATAGTCCACTTTCTCTATTAATATAAATTATTTTAAACAAACTATGAAAATAGAAAATTTAATTATTCGAAAAATACATAAAAAACCGACATGTTTCAGAGTCGCATTCTCCATAATCGCGGTAATAATGATTAATTATAATCATTTTTTTTATTTTTTTGCGTTAACTTTAATCATCGTTTTATGATGCAGTACGTAACTCCGAAAAATATTGTTTTTTTTTTTTGTGTGTATTTTGTAAATAATAAAAGTTTCTGTTTGCATAATTTATTTACAAGTAATTTATAATTATGATGTATCGTATAACAAAAGGTGGAAGATGTTTCAACCAAATACTAGTTTGAATAAAGTCCCGCGAGTATTTAACGTGCGATTTTAGAGGAATCGGTTCATTATCCATCTGAATATTTTATTAGATCGACTCTCAGGGTTTTTCAGATGGAGAATAAACCGATTCCTCTAAAATCGCACGTTAAATACTTGAGACTATAGACTTTAGATTTAGCCAGTTGAAACGCAACAGCTTCTACAAACAAAAATATTAAAAATAACCTATTTAAATCAATAGTTTCCGCAATTATTTTTAAATCTTCAATTCGCTCTAGATTAGACTGTGACATTGACTTCGTTTACATTCATTTTGTTCTGATTTCACTTTATGTTATTAAAAATCAATAAGCCATGATTATGGATCGTTGTTATCCGAAACTGGTCGGCTATTTTCATATTTTTATAATTTCCTATTTATTGCGAATATATTTTGCGTGTAAAAGAGTTTTCTTTCAATTTATTTTTAGTAATTCTAAACAAACCTTAGAATCCATTTTCTTTAAAGCACGTCTTGTTCAGTCTAACAAACTGATTATGATATTTGATATATTTGAACTTATTAGTGTCTTCTGATTATTGTTTATATTGATTAATTTTGAAAAAAAACGTTCTACTTTATAATTGAAGCCTATTGGAAACGAGGGGGAGCTTATCAACTCCGGGTGTACCTTTACCCGGAAACAATTAGAAAAAGGGGAGGAATCAGTTATATTTGTTAATAAGAAGGAATAAATAATGAGAATAACGCGTGAAAAAGGAAAAAAAACAATATATAATAACGAGTAGGAAAATCAAATTTCAGCAATTTGAAATACACAGTGGAATGCTTAACTGAAAAAGATAAACAATTTTAATAAACACGTGATAAACGTTTCAGACAATTGCATCATTAGAATGAAGAAGACAATGTGTGGAGGAAAGCAACGAAAAACGAAAAAGGGAGAAGATAGTAGTAGAGAATGATTAAAACGTGGACGAATAATGGAAGCAACAAAATAGGAGTGAAGCACGCAGAAAGAACCACGGGGATTAGCAGGAAGGCTAATTTAAACAGGCAGATGAGTTTTATAATTATTACAAAAAGAAGAACCGTAAATTAATCTAAGATGAACACTTTTACGTAGCGGAAAAGGATAATCCGCCGCTTCATTACCGAAGATGCCCGAATGGCTAGGAATCCGCAGTAAGTCAATGTGAATGGAATGAAGGAAAAAAAGAAAGCGGATAGGTTAACGTATACGGAGAATAATAAACTCGCATGAATGATCAGGTAACGGAGAACAGATGGTGTAAAAGGTGCTTGTGGAGGCAGAAAAAAATTCGAAAACAGGCGATTAGAGGGAACTAAAATAATGGAACGTAAGATGACTATCAAATCGATTGTGAATATGGAATAGAACGAAAAAAACGAAAAGATTCCGACAAGGTAAATTTTGGGAGGATCAAAAAGGCACCGACACCACCCAACCTCTTCGAACCATCAGTAAAATCACCGTTACATGAAAAGGAAATATAGAATTAATCGCGCTGTACAATTCCAGCCTAATTTTGTAGCTTGCAGAAGAAATTTCGAAAGTAAAGATAAAATAAACATCTTGAGAAGTTAGCAGAGTTCGGCGAAGTTGAGTGAAATAAAAGGAAACCTTACCTTATTAAAAGAGACTGTATAAGGGGAAAACGAACTAAGGCAATGAGAAATAAGGGATAAGATAATGATATTCTCAACTGTAAAACGCTATTTTCTAAAAACAGAAAGAGATAGGGCTGAATGTAGTATACGTAAACAGAAGATGCTTAGCAAGGAAACGATAGCCTAAATAAGATCTGCAAACAAATAGGTGTGACGTATTAGATTCGGCAAGAACTGTCAGAATTGGAAAAGATTTAAGAGCAGCAAGAAGGTATAATCGAAGGCAAAAACTTTGGATTATATCTAACTTATTGAGATAAAACCATAAAAAAAAAACGAACAGTAATCAAATTTGGAACAGAAGATAGACTTATAGAAAGAAATAAGGATATAAGACCAGATAATTTAGTTGGCGATAGGGTTTTCAGAAAATTTAACAATGTGATTGACGAAGAGGAAAGTTATTTGTTATGTTTGAAGAAGGATAAAGGACTGGCCAGAAAGTTACCGAGATAACAGAAACAATTATCGAGAAAGAAAGAATTGTTGTTGAAAGCTAGATTGACAAAAAAGTAAGATTATAAAGTCGTAGAGTAAATATGACATAAGAAGATTTTGACAGAGAAATAAAAAGGTTTTAATCATGGAAGGGAATGTTCCAGTATAGTAAGAGACGAATCAAGTGCTTTACCGATTGATATAATACTACGTGATAAGGAAAAGAGAGGATGTCGTCGGTAAAGAATAAAAAAGAATTTAAAGGAAGAGAAACCACGTTAATATTGTAAGTATTAAAAAGAGCAGTACTGCGCGAAGAACGCTGGAGAAGGTCTCGAAAAGGCGTTCTTGAAGTATGGGGAAAAGAAGAAAAGATGTAGACAGACTGGTTCATTATGAGATTGCTAATAAGGGAAGTAGTAAACCGAACTGAGACGTTATTGCTGCCATTCCATTTTTCAGAGCTGGTAAATAAACATTGTAAAAAGCACACAAGATACATCGATAAAGGAAACCACAGTTATAATGTTTTTGTATAAAGGATTCGTACATTCTAAAGATAAGAAAAAGTATGCCATCAAGACCTCTAATGGGGCTAGAAGATTTGAAGAGAACAGACTTTAATTCATTGACATTGATGGCAGAAATTAAGAAATACAGATAAGAGTTTTATGGAAACACAATTGGATACGCTTCATCAGCGTTAGAGAAATACCAGCAAAAAAGGATATTAGATTATCTACAAAGATGCCGAAATTTAAAGGACGCCCGGAGGATGGGAATTTAAAAGTCCTAGCTATTTTCCAAATATGTGAAAGGAGAATTATTCCAGAGAAAGATAAACAGAAGTATTTCCAAGAGGACTTCTTTGAGGCTTAAAAATATATCCGACTTTTAGCGTTCGTGTCAGCTCCTTTATAAGTAAGAAAGTTTTCGGTTGCAGGGTCTAAAGGAACTCTAAAGATGGCGTAACTAAGATCAAATGTGGCGCTCATTGTTTCATGAAAGAGACGAGGGAATGGTGGCGGATGCCGGATAGGTGAAGATAAGGAAAGAACAACGTAATGAAATTTAAAAAGGAATTACGTAGAAGGTGACGTATCGGAGCGGTTCCATCAAGGAAAAATAGAGAGAAGACCTGAAATAAGTCGGAGAAAGAATATTAACAGGAGTTACTAGAATAGCAACATTATCACTGCTGTAAGTATCTTGTGTAAGGGTCCTCCAGTTATAATTAATACCAACAGTGGAAGAAGAAAAGGTAAAATCAAAGTAACTAGAGATAAGTGAGTTCTTGAAATAAATTGGGGAAGAATCATTAAGGAGAACTAAGTTATCAGAGAGGATAATTAAGAATGGAACCGTTGATATTATAAGATGTGCAATCCTATGACATTGAATGGACATTCCAAATTCTACCGATGATAAATAGTTTAGGGGTCAGAATTGAAAAATGAAGAAAGAAAGAACTCTGACAAAAATCGTAGTTAGGAGAAACATAGGCAATGCTAATAGTAGTATAGACAAAGGTAGAACGGATGGAAATGTGAATAATGTTAAGTTGATTAGGAGTTGAAGGGAGGTTGAGAGAAACATCATGAGAAAGCGGGAAAGAATGTCACACTTCTAACAAGGATTTCATAACTGTCATGCCGTATCTGATTAGCTCATAGCCCCTACTATTCAAATTCCTGCCCGACCAATGACCACAGCCATGTTTCTGAAATACGAGCAACACTAATATATTATGAAGAACTAATAAACCTTCTAATGAATCTTTATCGCTACGGCGATACCATTATAGTGAACGCAGCCACCATTGTGAAGCGAAAGACGTATTAGAAATGAAAGAAATTACCAGAGACAATATAAGAATAGTAAGAACAACCGATGCAAGGTAAAAAGAATAAAGGAATGAAAACGAGTTGATAAAAAAGCAAAGTAAATTGTAATGCTTCAAAATTGTGAGGAAATGAGTCTAGGCTAACAAATTAAGAAGGGGATTGAAAAAGTAATGAAAAGAAGAAACAAGTAGCACATTTATGTACAAAACTGGAGGAGGGATAAGAAAAATTTGTGATAATAGCGAACAGCTTTGAAACATTTCTATAAATGAAATAATGCTAGTTGAGGTTAAATTATAATGTGTAAAACTGATTGCGACACATAGACATACGCTAGTCAATCTCAGAGTGAACAGTGAAGCAGCAAATGTGAAAGAAAAAGGAAATAATACGAATGTAGTTCAGTTCATAGAGTGAACGAGTCGTCATTTTAACATAGGTGCACTCGAGAGAACAAGAAACGTAATAAATATATCGGTATTAACGATTATATCTAATTCAGCGACAAAATGCATTCGATAAAAATCAAGAAAAAGTGGAAGAAGAAACAATAAACGCTAAAATTAAATAGTTAATATGTTTTGTATTTTGTATCGTGGATGAAATATTAAACGGGACAACGGAAAAATTACAGGAAAAATAATAATTAGCATGAAATAGAAATATTTGAATATTACAGTTTTAATATTTTGTAAATTTGTAATTACATTTTTTAAATACAAAGAGGATAATGTAGGAAAACTAAATTATTAATTTTTAAAAAACAAAAAAAAAAAAAAGGTAAAAATGACAATAGAAGAGGGGTCGTCATTGAGCTTAGTATTTTTTTAAAAATATTCTTTAGAAGAATAAAGGTCGCGTGGAAACATGTAACAAAGGGGCTGCCTACTGGCAACAGTCTATAGCAACCTATTCACGACTATGAAGACGGTCATTCATCTGCACAAATGTAATATACGTTCACGCACTCACACACACACACACACACACATTTTCTAACATTCACGTTTAAAACTGTTCCAGCGAACATATGCAAAAAAAAGCAGCGCAGAGTGTAGTAGCCACAAATTTATTGCTTGTTAACGATCTACGTATCTCGTGAATTTCTTTTATTTATATTTATAAATTATCATGGATATGCGAAGTTATTTTAATGTCAAAGGAAAACACGTACGGAAAATGGCGGTAAGAATCAATAAAATGAAAATGTATCAGTTAGAATTGTTTTCAAAATCTTCGTTTCTATTAAAATTTTAATTTCAAACCAATTAATAACATTATTAGGCCATGCGATAAGTTGAAATCTTTCAATGACGCAGAAATGTAAAACTGTGTATGATTTAATTCGAATCACACGTCTGTTAGCGTTCCGTATTTAATAGGCACTGTCGTTTGTTTTTTACTTTTGTAATAAAATAAGGGTCATTATTAGTCGTAGATACTTTTTCGCTTGAAAAGCTAGAATTACATGTTTAAAATATAGATTTTTCTTCAGGTACATCCGAATCAAAAGAGAGGAACGAAAGAACGATCGTCCTTTCCGAAGAATTCAAATTAATTGTTTATGAGTGTATGTCACACATAAGGTAATATTTTTCATTTTATACACCGCGAGTAGAGTTGGTCGTTCAACATTAAATTTGTCCACCCTCGGAGAAAAGAATTTTAGTAACAAAAATAGATAAGTAAATTTGAAAAGTAAAAACCACCCGCGTGAAGGCGAATAACCCTCTTCCTCCTGAAATAATTTACCGAATCCAGGAGGCCTGTTTCAAAATAAAAGATATTATAAACTGTAATATTGGCTTGAAAATTAATTACCTCAATTGTGAGATTTCAAATTCTCTAGAATTAATTTAACACTTCTTAGTGATCACTTTTGGTATGTGAAAAGACAAAAAAAATGCTAAAAGATAATTTATAATTTCATAGAGAGTTGGTAATGCGTGATGAAAACAGTAAAAGAACCGTGAAACTAGATTTCAAGTAAAAAATCAAAAAACGATATAGTTATTTTAGATATTTCCATGCTGATGCGGTCCTTAATTGACGAGCCCCCCCAAAAAATCGATTCTAGCTGTACGAACAATTTATAATTTTCTTTGCTTTTATATAATTTATTTTTAATTAATCACTACTACAGAGGTGGGAAAATTTTTAGTAATTAAGCGACTTCTTGTAATACACATTATGCTCCTTTTTCAGAAAACTCATCTTTCCTTCTACCGAGTCAGATCAGTTTTTTTTTTTAAATTACTGTTTAGAAATTTAGGTGCTACGCGTAACGACCCGGCTATTATGGCGCCTAAAACCAGTGAAAGGCTACAGTAGGCGATTTTTTAGTTCATTGTAAACCGTAAAATTTAAGATCGTCCGAACAAAGTCTCCGGCGATTCGACAAAGCAGTTGCTGCAATGGGACAAGCCTTGTCTAGACCCGGAAAAACGCTAGTTCAGCAAATGCTCTGCAGTCGGTGAGTCTACGTGAAATGAGCAGGGAACCTCCTTCAAAGACGTAATCATGAGGCAATGCTATACATCCTAACCACAACCTCGATAGAATTGGTGGTACCCATCGTGACGGGAACGGTGGCAATTGCGGGTCAATGTGCTAGACTTAGTGAACCTGAACCAGGTTGTTTAGTCTGGCCGCAGTTTATTCCATTCTCCGGAATAGCCCATAACTGAGCGCAAGGGTAGCGCTGTTGTGCTGTACAATTTTTTCTATTATACCGTATGGAAAAAATTGTTAGCGAAAAATTCCGTGCGAATATTCGTAAGAAACATGCGTGTTTTTAATACTGCATTCACTGCTTCGTTCGCGACATTTTCTCATAACCATTTTCAAAGAATTTTTTTTTTTGTCTTCGGTATTCGCTTAGAAGCCTTGTAACGTCCTAAAAAGTTTCTAGGTAACGTAACCTAGCAATGTCGGGACATGTTTCCGCCCATTATTCAAGTTTCCTACTTATTTACGAAATTAGAATTTACAGTCGATTCCATAAACAAATACCAGAAACAAATTAACTGTCAATTCCAAAAATCATCATCTTTACTTCCCCCCTCACTCACTTTGTTCCCATCCGCTCTTCTTTGTAAACGAGTAAAGATCGATGTTCCCATACATGTATGTTATTTCAGAGTAGCCAGTTAAAATAATGGTTTCGTTATATTTTCATATTTCTATTGTCTTACTGACCCAAAGGAAGACTGATTTTTGGTGGGTGTTAAAGTTATACACCCACACGTCTGTTTTCAGTAGAAACTGAGAACGGTTCAATCTGTTTCGAAATGTTAGAGTGGCCAAATGAATTATTTCGATGCAGTTTCTACCGAAAATGGACGAGTGATTCGTATTATTATTTATCCAAACAACTATGTATTACTCGTATCGGTTATCGGTGGATAATAATTAGTTTTCTGCCATCTCGCAACAAGCCGACGATACTACTGTCTAGGAGATTATAAATTTCAGTGTCGAGTGATTGGCACTAAATGCGTCTACTTTTCCGACTATCGTAAATCATTTACAGATTAGAGGAATTATCGGAAAAATACCGAGACACGCACCTTCGGACGAAATTCAAAGTACACTCGAATGACGCTTTGCCTACTAATCCATTTGTGCCATATCCAAAGAACACGTGAGGCCACCTTCTTTGTGAAATTATTACTTTAAAATTTCGAACGTCGCAATTAGCCTTGTTGCGAGCAATGTCCCAGGTAATAAATTACACGCGCCGGTATAAGCATAAACCAAAATACCCAGAACTGATACAATAAACAATCCTGATAAAATAATACGAGTGCATCGGCTTTATCGCTCATTAACATTATTACCTCTGCTACATGTACGGCAGAATGTGAACTGGGTTTATGTCGCTTCCCACTTGAGCAATAAATCATTTTTTATTCCATATTTAAACATAAACTAGAATAATCGGAAGAAAATTCCAATTTATTTACAATTGCTAGATTAAATGATCAATTAAACACCACTTCTCGCTATCGGTAGAGGAGAACCTACAGAAGCTCACGGAAGCAATTAACACTGCCGCTGTAGCATCCATTCCACTAACATCATACACACAGCATAAGCGGGTACCTTGGTGGTGCCCAGAGATTAGCGCAGCCATTTCTGAGAGAAAAAGAGCTCTCCGTTAGCACAAGACCACCAAATTACTCAGTGATCTAGTGGAATTCAAAAAGCGCAGGGCCATAGCGAGGTTACTTATCCGGACAAAGAAACGCCAGTCTTGGATATCTTTTGTCTCTTCTATTACGAAAGATACACCCAGCACCATTATGTGGAAAAGAATCAAGTCTCTCAATGGAGCCTCGAATCGTTCTTTGACTCCTGCGTTACTCATGAATGGCTCACTGATTAAAGAAGAGTCTGACGTTGCGAGAATCTTTGCGCTCCATTTTAAGAATTCCTCGTCGTCCTCCTTATATGATCCTTCCTTTGCAGCCATGAAATTAACCGTGGAACAACAAACAATATCTTTTAATTCCGACGAAAATGATCCTTTAAATCTTCCTTTTACAATCCACGAGTTAAATTATCAACTAAACTGCAACATAAGGAATAGCGCACCTGGAGTGGATTCTATACATTCCTTTATGCTCAAACATCTTCCTACATCTGCTAGATTATTCCTGGTCGGCATCTACAACCAAATTTGGTCTTCTGGTTTTATCCCACAATCCTTAAAAACAACTCTCCTTATTCCGATTGTCAAGTCGAACAAAGACCCCTTCCTTCCGCAAAGCTATAGACCCATCTCGTTGATCTCAGTCCTTTCTAAGGTAATGGAGAAAATGGTGAACCGACGCTTCTATTTCTATCTTGAATCCAAGAAAATCCTAGCAGGCGGCCGAAAATATAAATCTGCACTCGTTCATCTTCTTAGCCTACAAAGGCAAATCCTAACAGCCCACAGTAGATCACAGCATCTCTACTCAGTCTTTTTTGACATAGAGAAAGCTTACGACCGCATATGGCGATATGGAGTGCTTAAAAAGCTGAAGAACGCCGGAATTAGCGGTAATATGGGCAATTTTATCCAGAGCTTCCTCACTGATAGAACTATTCAAGTAAGAATAGGCTCTTCAGTATCTTCATCCTTCACGACCGAAAATGGAATTCCACAGGGTTCGCCTTTAAGCGTAACCTTGTTTATCCTTTATATAAACGATATAGCAGAGTGCATAAGGCCGCCGGTAACAGCCCGTTTGTTCATTGATGACCTTAACATATCTCTTCCTTCAAACTTCCCCGCTAATGCGATGTCTATCCTACAGATTACAAAACTGGGCGGAAAAGAATGGCTTGGATTTCTCATCCTCAAAAACTGCATGTGTCGAATTCCTAAAGAAGCGTCGTCCTATTTCCAATCTTGATATCATCCTCTACCTAAAACATGTACCTATCCCATTCCTTCCTTCTATAAAGTTTCTGGGTCTAACGTTCGATGAGAGATTATCGTGGGCTCCACACATGTCTATCCTTAAGCGTAGTTGCATGTAATCCTTGTCCATCTTGAAATGTTTATCCAACCACAAGTACAATATAGATCCAAAATTGCTGTTATCAGTATACAAAGCCCTTATCCTGAGTAAACTGTCATACGGTTGTCAGGTGTATTCTTCGGCTAATAAAACTCTTCTAAAATCTATCGATCCTATCCATAATACATCTTTACGTATCATACTTGGGGCGCACCGAACTTCTCCTTCGTTGGGCGTTTGTGCTTTGGTGGGCCTTCCTCCTTTATCTATTATTCGCAATTATCTCACCTTTCGAGATTCTTTTCGTTATTCCTTACCAGATCATTTTTCCACCAGTAACTTCCAAATCCCATTCCCATCCTTTCCTGGCGATCCATTGGTCAAGGCTTTAACTTTTCTTTCTAAGGTAGGCATAAATTGGAGCGATCACCATGTTAATCCGACCGCTTTAGCGCCCTGGATTCATGTCTCAACATCTTTGAACTCGCCTCCTTCCCTAACTACATTCACATGTACACAGACGCAGCTAAAGCGAGTCCTACTAATTCTCCTTCACCAACCGCATGCGCTTATGAAATTGGAGGTGTAATGTACACCGAGCGCCTAAACGACTACTGCTCTACTTTAGAGGCAGAAATGTTTGGGATCCTTCTTTGCCTTGAGACATATTCTTCCAACCCAGCGTCTCAAAATGCCCTTCTGATTACAGACTCACTTCAATCTATAAAAGCTATCCAAAGTCCAGACAGTTGCAACTCTCTAATAATTAAAATAAAAAACCTCCTATTCCAACTTTCACGATCTGAGGTATATGTCACATTCTTATGGGTTCCT
This sequence comes from Icerya purchasi, assembly GCA_039619475.1. NCBI lineage: Eukaryota > Metazoa > Arthropoda > Insecta > Hemiptera > Monophlebidae > Icerya > Icerya purchasi. The sequence goes on from CM077116.1 coordinate 223,928,030, forward strand.
GGTCATGTTGGGGTTCCCGGCAATGAGCGGGTTGACTTGGCTGCTAAGGCAACTCTATCTAGCCCGATGCCGTTTAACGCTTTACTGCCTCGTTTTGGCGCATCAGTCTTTCTGATGCACTTTGCTGAGGAGTGGAGCAAACTATGGTCAGAACAAACAACCTGGCTCAGATCCATAAAGTCGGACACCGACCCATGGTGGCCGCCGTTCCCCGTCACACGTAGGGATTTCTCGATCCTATCGAAACTGCGTCTGGAGCACACTGCACTATCACATAATCACGTCTTTGAAGGAGCTCCCCCTCCGGTCACTTGCCCTTTGTGCGGGTTCATGGCCTCACCAACTGTAGAGCATCTGCTGAAATGGTGCCGGCATACTTCCCGTACTTCTACTCATACCTCACCTCACCGTCTGTTATCGAACTACCCGAATTGTGTTCGGGCAGTGTTGAATTTTGCAGCATCGAACAAACTGCACCGCCTTCCGTAATTTCAAGTGAGTCTAGGTGCCGTAATAGCCCAGGTAGTTACACACGGCGCCTAGATTTATATTTATAAATTTAGTATTATAATAAAAAAAAAAAAAAAAAAAAAATTAACGAACTCCGACGATATTGTATAAAATTCCGTTCTATGAGACGAGAGGAAGGAACTGGCCCCAGTATTCTCATCACAGTTCCATTAGGCTTAGTACATTATGAAAAGCTTAACTTTACAATCCATGATAACTTATCAAGAATTATTGGGACTTACTTTACTTATTTTACCGCAAGGAAAATGTAACAAGCATTACAGAAAAGTTCTAAAAAAAGGATGCCGAAATCGTATTTTTTTTTATTCGATAATATATTTTAAAATATTCCGCCACAGCGCACTCGAGGATCTTAATTAACAACGAAGGCCACCTTGTGAGTCAATTATTCCACTCACTATTTAAAACTGAAACGGAAGCCAAAAATATACATAAAGATTATTTTACGAGTTTGCACTCGTAAAAAAATAGTACTTGCTAGTTTTATAGAACCAGCGTCTATTTTTTGAACTTGACGTGTTCGCTTTTTATTATACACAGCTTTGAGGGAAAAACTGTTCTCGGGCGTCGCTAATTAAAAATTACGAAACATGTTAACAAAGAAATGACAAAAAGATCTATTACTGGAATTGTTATAACGAATTATAAAGTGTAAAATAATAAACTACTACTAAACATATTTTTATTTTTTTTAGTAAACAGCATGTAAAACAAATCAGCTAGTAAGATTAAAATGGTAGAATCATAAATCAGACAAATTGCGCGCATTTAAAAACATTTGGAAAAAAGAACTTTTAACTTTGCTTCGATTCGACCGGTAATGTGTAATTTTCATGAAACACAAAACATTCCCTAACATAACACGTTCAAGTGACTGGATAAAGACCAAAAGCGCCCCCCTCCAAAAAAAAAAAACAAAAAAAAGAAATATAAATTTATTTTTTTTGGAGGGGAGTGGCCAACCAAGGGCAGGACAATTGGACTATATTAGAGATTAAATTTTAATCTGATCGGAGATCGATGAAAGAAAAATGACAAGAATAGGAACCACCTTTGAAGACGGCAAAGCTAAGATATAGGAAACATTATATGGAGTAGGAAAATTCAGCTTTAATAGCTGAACGTACAGGATGTTACGTTCGGAGGAAAGACTGGAACATTCAAACAGCGCGTGGTCAGGATCACAAACGAAAGTACAGTCGCCAGAATGCAAAGGACAGTAAGAGGACGGGGAAAGAGCAAAACGATACCGTAAGGATGGGAGTAAAGTATGATTCCATCGCAGACGGTAGATAGCAATAATGAAAAAACGTTTAAGAGTAGGAAAATGATAGAACCAAGAAGAGGAAGGGGGTCTAGGCTGAATAGTAAAATGAGTTAGGATTAGAAAAGGAGCGAGGATACACATCCGACATCAAAGTCTGACTTGCATTCTTTTGGAGAGGGGAAGTATGTTGTGACCAGGGGAATCTTTTTAACAAAATGTGGGGAGTGTAACACTGAGTGTTCTAAGGAATTCACTATCTCGTTACCATCAATACCCACATGACACTTGGAACCCAAAGGAGGTCGATGGAAATGAAATGGGAAAGGAAAAGACTATAGATGAGAGAACGTATACGGAAAACAATAAAGTCGAGCAAAGGCGCACTCAGGATTTTTTTTTGGTCGGGGCTAGAATTTAGAAGATGACTTAGGGAGTGGTAACTCGGTAACTCCATTAAGTACCTATCTATCTCCGTGGTCTGTAAATTAAAATAAAAAAAAATACAAAAAAATACAAAATTAACGAATATTTTTTTTACAAAAATTACAAAACTAACGAATTTTATTTAAAAAATAATAATAATAGAAACGTAACATTAGGTTTGTAATAAGCACAAATTAGGTAAGCATACGAATTTTAATTTTTTAAAAATTAGTTAAAAGTATATAATATTATACTTGTAATATAAGCAAAAAGTAAATATGTATGTTTTTTAAAAATAAATTAAGTAAAACAAAACATTACAAAACGAAATTAAGATTTCGAAGATTTTTCGGGGGGAGCAATGGCCCCGTGGCACCCCCCTTGAGTGCGCCAATGAAGTCGAGGGAATATGAGGGAAAGGAAGAGGATTGAAGAGCACTTTTGGAGTCCGAAATGATCAAGTATCTAAACATATAAATAATAACGTATTAATTATTAAGCAGTTTTTTTGTCATATGAAAAAATTCACGTCAGCTACAAACGAAACAAATCGCATATCAAATAACTTAAGATCATCGACCCAACAGGCCCCCTTCCCATCTGGACTACAAGACGCTAAAATTTTTAACTCTTTCCAGATGACCCGTTCTTTTTTGTTATTTATATCAAACTGTATTTGTAATAAAACCGTTTTTTTGTTTTTTTTTCTTCACTTTTTTAACCAAACATAATCGATAACATTATTTTACTCCACCGTGTGATAAATGAGATAGATTGCGCTGTTACATTTATTGTTCTGCTTAATTACCATATAAATTTTTAAATATAAACTAAGAAAAAGATTAAACCTAAACGTGCACATTACCGGTTGCAGCTCTTTATGTTGTTTTATGCATAATTTTTATGTTTAAGAAGACAATCTAAATTAGGCAAATCGAAATTATGCGCATCAATAAAGAGTGAGATATAATTTAGAGACATATGTAGTTTAAAAATTAAACTTCAGACTATAATATTAAAAGGAATTTTTTTAATCTTTCATTAAATCTACACGTCTGACTTCCCGATGTTGGTTAATATAGAAGTAGTTTTGTACGCGGATAACGCAGCCATCTTGGCCGTCGATGAAAACACAGCCATAGAAGAACTGCAGGAGTCGCTTGGGCATGTGGAAACTTGACTAAAACGATAGCGCATAGTAGTCAATGAAAGTATTTCAAATAAAAATGCATATATACATCGGTGTCACAGAGTCGAATCGACTTGGCTGGAATATTTCACAATAATCTTATTTTGTTTTTATCAACTATAATTGGTTTTTTTTCGAAATATAAAAATTTAAATTTACAAACGCCTTTATGAAACTTATATTTGTTATATTTTGATACCGCCTGCATAAATTCACCTTGACCGAAAAATAAAAATAACGCCAAACGCGTTTCAGCACTTCAAAATTGTTAAAATTATTCTACGAGGTGTGACAATTGTATTCGTAGGGGGAGAGGGAAACCTAAACACCTTCACAGTAGTCTCCTCCGAGGTCAGCGCACCGCCGCCGACGTTTGACCCATTTTTAGAAACACACCGCAAACCCCCCTGAAGATAGGTTCATCAGGACCCTCATTGTGATACTTTCGACTTCGGTAATGCCGTCGTATCGGTTTCCTTTCAAGTAACTTTTGAGTTGAGGGAACAAATGAAACTCGCATGGAGCCAGGTCCGGGCTATAGGGGAGTGCGGGAGCATGGGGATGCTGTGGAGCGTCAAAAACTGGCGTACTGCGAAGAACGAGTGTGCTGAAGCATTGTCGTGATGCAGCACCCAGCCCTTCTCGGCCAATTCGAGTAGTTCGTGGTACACGCGAGCTCGTAACCGTTTCCAAACTTCGATGTAGAATGATGCATTGACTGTCTGGCCTGCGGGAACGTAATCGTGATGAACAACAACGCCGTTGATGTAGAAGAAAGCGATCAGTAGAGACTTGACCCTTGATTTGGACATGCAAGCTGCTTTCGGACGCTTCCCGCCCTTCTCCATCCGCTACATGCTCCGTCTCTTGATCTCAGGATCATATTCGAACACCCCAGACTGGTCCCCCGTGATAATGGACAACATCCACTGGTTTCCTTCAGTGTCAATTCGATCAATTATGTCCTGACAGATGGACCTCTGGAGCTCTTTTTTCTCAGCTGTGAGCAGTTTCGGAACCATCTTAGCGCGCAGTTTATGCATCCCTAGATCGTCATTTAAAATCTGCCGAATGGTCTCGCGGTTGATGTTTAACTTTTCTTCTAACATTCGACAACTCACTCTACAGTCTTGGAGCACGCGCATGCGCACACGTTCAACATTTGCCGCCATTTTTGCGGTAGAAGAACCGCTGCAGCACGGATCGTCCTGGACTGATTCACGGTCGTCTTTAAACCATTTAGCCCACTTGAAAACAGAGTCTGTTTCATATGCGGTCTTCCTTAAAGCACGTCTTGTTATTATACAAGGATTTCCGACGGCGGTTTTACTCCGCGTTTGACCAAGAATTTCATCACAGGATACGCGTTGCTCAGTATTTACCATTTTCACGACACGTGTAAAAGTCTTACTTTGTTTAAACGACCACAGAACGCGAGATATACATGCTACCGTTATGAAAATCGAATATACTGACTCAAAAATGCCCCCTCTTTCCTACGAGACCGCGAGCACCATCGCAGTGTTGCCACAAGTCACGCTATGAAACAATTCTACGAATACAATTGTCACACCTGTATCTTTTCAATTTTTAGAATTATTTATAATGAATAGTATAAAAGGGACGACCATACATAGATGGATAAGAGCATCGAGTTCATATTTGGGTGGTAAAAAAGTAACGCCATGGAACATTCGTGACAGAAGTTTTAAACCCCCCTCCCACCCGAAGTTTTTGAGAAACTCCCTTTTTGCTAAAATGCAGTTCATTTTTTTTTTTCTCAAACGTAAATTGACTGATTTTCTTAATTTTTCAGTACATTGTAGACATATGGGAGAAAAAATTAACAACCCTCCCCATCATATTTCACCTTCCGAATGACACTTTCAAACGTTGTTCGTGTTTTTTACCAATGAAAATACGTGAGCACAAAAATGAAACTGGCACTTTTAGATGTATTTTAGCCCCTAAATAACATATATTTTGGTCAAAAAAAAATTTTGGGTCGGTCATGGTCAAAATTCGCAAAAACATATGGTAAATGAAAATTTCATTGATGTTTATGATGCAACATTTATTTATTTATTTATTTATTTATATACATATATATACGGTTTTAACACAACTATAAGGTTATCAAGCCGGGCCTATGATATTAATTACAGAGTATAATATAAATTACAGTTTCTGAGGAATAGGAAGAGATCATTTATATGTGAACTATCATTACGGAGTAATTGGGGTAGGTTTGAGGATAGATTACATTTTCGACGGGATTCGGATAAATTATTGCAATTTGTTAGGATATGTCGAAGAGTAAGCTCAGAAATGTTACAGAAGGGACAGGATGGAGACGGTGTATTATTGAGAAGGTATGAATGGGTTACATTAGTATTGCCGAGCCTTAGTTATATTCCACCTACATGCTGCTTATTTCAATACAACACCATGGACAAGAAGCACCGACTCCCCTGACCTCTCTTACGGACCCTCGTAGTACCCTAACTACATAATAAAAAAAAGTTGAAACGAAGTAATACAAATGTGCACCATACTTAGAGGCAGACTCTCAAGTAAGAATGCAAGAAGTCTAGCATATAGAAAAGTATTTATTTATTTCAATACCCAGTAAAAATAAAATCGAAAACATCGACCACCACCTCAGTCTCATCGGTATTGAATAGCCGATTAAGAAATTCAGCCGATCTTACAATTTTAGACATTACCCGCCGCGGAACAAAAGTCAAAATCTTGGATCACGTAATCCGCGAAATAATGGAGGAGAAATATTATGTAAAAGCGTATATTCTTTTTTCTGGGCATTCGCCAATTGTTGTAATCAAGGGAATATAAAATACAAAGACAAGTTCTTCGCGATACAGCCAAAAAAAAAAAATTAATAAAAAATTATTTAAAAAAAAAAACGATTTTTTGTCTCAAAAAACGTCGTGGCAATCCGTTCATGTGATCAACTCTTCACAGCAAAACGACAATTACCACGATTAACTAATAAGGGACACGTGACATGTATCACGTGCCTATACCGATCCAATGTTCTGGCACACAATCCACTCGCTTCCTTACCTGATTTTGGAGGGAACTTTACAAATCTTCGCCTAACTCGCGTTGCTGGCTTATAACAGCCGATGCGCAGAGGTTGTGTCGCAAAGAATCTATCGTTGCGTTGTAAATTCCCTTGATTATAGATTAATGCATTTTCCCCACTAAACATTGTCTTCAAATTAGTATTTTCATATATTACTTACGATTATTTCGTGTGCTCGTATAGAAATATATTCATTACTTTCAAAACGATATTTCTTTTTGCACTTGTCAAAATAAATACTTCTAGTCAATGTCCTTTTTCGTGTTTGTAATTAATGATTTGCAGTCGCCGCATCTTGAAATTTTGATAATGTAAAATAGGTGATCTATAGATGGATGTACGTAATTTTACATGTTTTTGTTAACTTCACTACTATTGACTACGTTACATCGTCTAGAATGCTACAAAATCAGAATTAAAATTTTATCACGTAACTGTCGCTGACAAATGGGAAAGTTTTTTAAAAATAAAAATTGTTTTCTCTAATTACACTTCTCCTCCTAAAATTGTAGGCATGGCATGCAGAAACTCTATAATTACGCACACGTAGGGAAATAAACCTGTTATCCCCAAAACTTTTTTCTAATTTTTTGTAGTAAATTTTCCTGGTAAAATACGCGATATTAAAAAGTTTTTAAATTAAATTAACGCGAGGCACTTTTTCATACAACCGCGTCACCAACTTGTAACCACCTGATTACTAAGGACCTTATTTATATACGTAAGGTAAAGGAGAGAGAACCATGAGCAGTTATTGATTTTGATATATTTTTAAAATAATGGCTGTATGTGTGTGACTTTTAGTTGAGCAAAACTTTACGACAGACACGGATTACAGAAAAACCTGGAAATTTTCGATTGAACGTAAAGACCGTATTTTGTAGAACAGCGGTAATTTCCAAGAGATAGAGAAAAAATCTTTACATAAACATATTACAAAAAACAAAGAACATGTAAAACTGAAATTATTGACACGAAATGAGGCAATAATGGAACTTATTACAATCATCTCAAAATAAGTTTAAATTGGAAATTTTATAATAATTTATATTTTTGAGGTGCGGAATCCAAAAATATACGCTATAAACAAACGATTGCGGGCATGTGTATATATCGATATATACATATATTGATTGTAACAAAATTTCGTAAGTGTTACGTTTAAACAAATGATATTGGGTATATACTTGGATTCCAGATTAACTTGGAAGTTCCATTTACAATCATTAATACAACTGGTAGCTAAGGCATTTAATCCGCTGAAAGCTATTAGCAATACCTTTTGGGGAGGTGATCCAGTAACTTTAAGTCTTCTTTATAAAACATTCATTAGGTCCAGACTTGATTATGGTGCAGTTTTTTATGGATCGGCCTCAAAATCACTCTTGAGAAGAGTAGACGTTATGCAGAACCTCGGACTGAGACTTATAACCGGAAATGTTAAGTCGTCTCCTTCTATAAGTCTCCAAATGGAGACTAAGATCCCTCCCCTTCATATAAGAAGATCTCTTTTGGCAGACAGATTTTTAAATAAATATTGCAACTACCAACTTCCGTCAATATTAGATAAGATAAGTAAAATATCCAAGGAATGGAGGTTTGTTCAACAGAAAAAGCCGCTTTTAGTCAAAAGAGCCAATATTTACATTCAATATTGTGAAGCTCTTATTCCCATGCTGCCATCTGGCTATTTTAGTCTACCGTATGGTATTAATCTATGCAGCATTGATGTAAATATAAATCTTTTCAAAAACTTAAATAGAGATCCTCTTCCAAACCAAGCAATAAACTCCTATTTTTTACAAACAACAGAAACTCAGTATCCTTCCTTTTTAAAAATATTCACAGACGGAGCTAAGTTCCGGGGTGCTAACAGTAGAGTGGGTGCTGCATTCATTGTGGAGAATAACTTAATATTTAAATTTAAACTCTCTCCTGAGGCGTCGATCTTTACAGCTGAGCTGCTTGCTATTGATAAAGCTTGCAACTTTATATTGGATTCATTGGATGTTGAGAGAAAATCTTTAATATGCTCAGACAGCCTTAGTAGCCTCTTATCGCTTAGTTATAGTAGTTTTAATTATCGCTGTCACCCACTGATCTACGATATTAAGTTTAAATACACACAAATTATAGATAAAGGAGGTACCGTAAAATTCTGTTGGATTCCTGGTCATCACGGAATCTTTCTTAATGATTTAGCTGATCAAGCGGCTAAGGAAGCGGCATTAAACGGGGTAGTATACCCCTTTATACCATCTTCGGACCTTTTGGACATGATTAAAAGGAACAGCTGTACTGATTGGAAGAACTTCGTTAATAGTTCGCCTAGTTTAGGCAAGACATACGAAAATGTCCAATCGTCTCTACCAAGTATGCCTTGGTATAATAATATTACTTCTATCCCACCTAACTTAATTCGACGTTTTGTCACTACTATCTGCAGACTTCGTTCAGGTCATACTAGAGTGCGGCTTAATTTTTTCGATGGTAACCATTTTCATTCAAATTGTAGCGATCATGTAAGCACAGCGTATCGCGAGGATATCAACCACTTGTTATTGAGTTGTGAGGCCCTATCTACGGATAGAGTTCTTCTTTTTGATCAGCTGATGTGCTGTGGTTTATATCCTCCATTCTGCATTTTTCAATTACTTGTTTGTGGTGATCACACATTGTTTATTCTTTTCTCATTTATCCAAAGAAATGGAATTGCAATTTAAAAATCCAAACCTTTTTTTTTTTTTTTTTTTTTTAATTTTATTTTGTCTACTCTGGGTGGAGTGATTACTCCATTTATATTGGCGTTATTGTTGATTATCGAGCTTATTTCATCGAGCATTGTGGGCGCTGCTCTGCAGTTGTGGCCATATTGCGAGATGTGATCATTGTTAATTTGTATTTTCTTTTTCTTTCTGTTTCTTTAAATTTCATCTGAGCATTGTGGGCACTGCTCTGCAGTTGCGGCCATATTACAGGACGAAGTTACTTCCTTTATACTGACTAGCCAGTAGTATAAGTAAGGTTTAAACAATTAGATAAAAACAAGAAAATGCCTTCTTACTTTTTCTTTTTTTTTTTCTTTTTTTTTATTTTTATTTTGTTTTGTTTCCGTGAATTTAGTATGATCTGAACGTTAGCTTGCTGGCCAAATGAATTTATATTGTTCAGGCCAAAAAAAAACAAAAAAAAAAAACAAAACAAATGATATTCTTTTTTTCATGTGTTGTTCGAAACGTACTGATGTGAAACTGTGTCCGTTAAATCTTAAACAAAACTGCTTGTTTTTTTTTCTTAGTAATTTTAAGAGAATGTGAAAAAAAGTAATTTAGTTATTTTGTAAAACTAAGATATGGGAATAACATTTCAATCGGGGTATCTCGTTACAGAATGTATATTAGAAAAACAAAAGAAAAAATATACTTTAGAAAATTGTCTGTAAGCGTATCTATGAACACAACTGTGTATCGTGTATTTTAAGAGCGCGCAGAATTTCGTGACAAATATTTGAAAGAAAGGAAGAAAGAAGTTTTATTGCAAAAAACAATCGAGGAGCAACATGAAAAAAAATAATATTAGAACTTATAATTGCGTACCGCCAACTATAGCTTACCGCACGACTTGAAGTTGAAATGAAAAAGCAATGCATAGACATGATAAATTACAGCTTAAATTGTAACAACAGGTAAAAAAAGCAATTTAAAAAAACCTGTGCATCCCGGACGAGAAAAGAAAAGAAGAAAAAAAAATAAATGAATAAATAAATAAATAAAAATAATACATGTCAAAATAAGATTTACAATTGTGATAAATAAAGAAACTTAAACGCTACACCACTAGAGCTAATACAGTATATTGTGTTTAAGCCTTCTGTGCTTGTATCTGGTGTACATGAACTCGAGTTGCGATTGCAGAGTATTTAATTGATGCATAGTATGTTACCGACTTACTGGGCTCAATTTTAGTAGCTTAGCTTACATCTTACTGGGGGGGAAATTTTAAAAATTGCGGTAAATTTTAAATATATACTTCTTTAAACGAACTATAAATCCAAGTGACGGACGATAGGTTAATCGAACTAACCTAAACATTGGTGCGTAAACGATTACACGACAAAATCAAAAGTGGCCTACATTTTTGTTTAGCTCACAGCGGTTAATATAACCTCTTTTAAATTTAACGTTTTTCTAAATATATTTACCCCATCGTATTACGAATTGGGGACGAAAAAAAAAAAAAAAAACGTAACACCTTGTTCTCGCGAGACAAAATAGTTCCGAAGGAAAAACAGTTATCGAACATAACTATTTATGTTAACTTTAAAAATTGTAACGAAATATTGATTAATCTTGATTCCATCTAAAATACATGTAAAATCTACAGATCCTCATTAATTCGCTGATGCTTTAATTATTAAAATTGCATTCTGCATTTAGATAGTAATTGGTGCAACTCTAGTATCGTTAAACTTTATCATTTATTTACATTTATCGCATACGAACGGTTTCCATTATTATTGTTGTTGTCAGTAAATTTAAACCATGTTATTCGCGATCGAAAAGATGCAAAAATACGTGGACGAAGCTCGTTCAATCGTCACACACGCAGACTTAAAGAAAAATATTCACCCTTCGAAAACCGAGATACTTTATGCTAGAAACATCATCAATGGAATAGCAAAAAAAGAAGAAAAATAAAATAAAAAAAAAAAAAAAAAAAGTTGTTTAGCAAAACGGAAAATAAACCAAAATCAACTAAATAACCCATTGGCTACAATTCTTCAATAACGAAAAAATGACAAAGAAGAATTCCACTACTCACTTTAATCAATGGGAAAGAAAGAAAGAATTCATTTGCATAAATAATAATAAACATTACACTTCATAAAATGATTACTAATATGTCTACCGACACGAGTCTTACCATAAAACTGAATTAATAAAAATAATTATGATGTAATATGCGATGTTTAACTTACAATTAGTAAGAAAAATAAAATAAAAACCTACTACTGGAGGGGAAGAGTCCGTGGCTGGTGTCACATTACGTAGATGTTAGCAAAATGATTTATGAAGTAAAATAAAATAAAATAAAACTAAATAAAACTCTAGCACTACGCTATACAATTCCGACAGGTATATTACGCTTATGTATTCGATGCTGATACTTAGTATAAATAGCACCACACAGTCACCTGGAATCATAGTTACCAATATAGCTGATTCGATACATTCTCATGCGCTACAAAGTTGTTGCATTTGGAACATAATCTCTGATTTGTGGTAACTCTAAAATGTTATGCATAGATGATACTCTTGTGCATATATCTGCTCCAAGAACGCATCTTAGGCATCGATTTTGGATTAGTTGTAGTTTGTTATGGTGCATCCTACTGACAGAAGACCACACTGGACAAGAGTATGTGATAATAGGCCTCCTTAAAAGTGACACTTGTAGACGACATGTTTGTTATTTGCGCTTAAATAGGATTTGCGATTAAATAAGGAATATACTAGCGAGATGGCTCTTGAGATGTATGTTTAGTGGAAGTAAGTCTAATATTAAGCCAAGGTATACGATTAGACCAGACAATGCCGGTTCCAGAAATGATTAGTTTTCTTGGAAATCGCCTGCGAGTGAAGAGTATAGCTTGAGTCTTTGATGGATTAATATTAATTTGCCATCTGGTTAAGTACTTTAAAACGCGTGTCAAGGCTCTCTGAAGCCCGTTAAGTTATGGTAATAAGTTTATAGAGACTATAATAGAGGGCAACATCGTCAGCGTATAAAGCGACCTCGGTATTGGAAATTTTAGGAAAATCGTTGAGAAACAATATAAAGAGGAAGGCCCAAAGGACTCTACCTTGCGGTACTCCTGCAAGAACAGTCCTCCTTGATACGTATAAATTTCAGTTCGAGTCAAGCACGAAGGAATGGAGCAAGGCTGCCTATTATACTGCATTACATACATTCCACAAACTCTTATCTTTTGTCGTAAGGGCAGAAAGGAATTGTTTAAAGCAATTATTTCTGTGATTGCGAATAATACATTTAGCATTGCTATGTGATCTATTACTATTGAGAAATCTTCTAACGTAGTTTTTTAATTTAATAGCCGTTAGAGAAGTATTAAGTAAGAGTGTTTTCTCAAAATCGAGTATTAATTGGAACAGAAAGAGTAGTAGCGTCATTGATTAGTTTTGTGAAAGATGCAAGTCGAAACTCTATGTTAAATGTAGACTAGTTAAGGTTAACATTATTTGAAATACACCGTTTAAAGTAATTCCAATTAGCCCCACCGTAATCAAGATGAGGATACATTTCATGCATACTGCCAACTGTCAGTAATAGTATTATAAATGGCATTGTGATCCGAGGATAGACAGTTTAGAGAGATGGAAGCAGTCATACTTAAGTTTTTTACGACAGCAGTGTCTTACTCGGCCTTAACTGGAGAATCGATGAGAAATAAGTTGGTTCTCTAGGAGCAAGAATTTGTAGGTTTTCGTAAATGGAGACAGTTAATATAACATGCTACCAGATGCATTATTGAAGAAACAGTTCCAGATTTTGTTTTTACAATTAAGATCATCGGTTAGAAGTACATGATTATTTGATCTAGTTAATACCATTAATGATAATTTTGCATTGATCTATTTGGTTTGTAAACAGCATAAATAAATATGCCGTTGCGAGCGTTAAAATTATGTGATGCGCTATTATAGACTTCAACTTCAACAACTTGTAAACAACCTGATGTTGTCAAGTAAACGGTATTATGCTTTATTCTTTTGTCAATTAATATAAAAACTTCTCCGCTCTTACAAGAAATATCGTCCCTGTAAATATGATAACCAGGAAATACAATTTTACAGATAATATCCAGCCTGGTCTTTGATAAGACAGCTACATGTATTTAGTTCGAAATTAGAAAATTACAAAATTCGTTATGCTTATCGGCTATAGAACAACAGTTCCAGGCAACTATGTTGAAGTTACGTATACCATTCATAGTAATTGTTCAATGCATGCTTCATTATATGTAATATCGTTATTTGCATTAACTTTATTACTGATTGTTTAAATTCAAAATTTCTGATAGATTGAATTCTTTTAGAAATGAAAGTATAGAGAAAAGAGAAGAATTATCTGATCTGGTATTAATTCTCGAAGACGTATTATAACCACCACCAGCTACCTGAGCATTAGTAATATGATTTTGCCCCCGATTATTAGGTAGAACAATAGTGCGGTTATGTGTCAGTAAGGGTAAACTATATTTAGTATAATCTTTTGCTCGGGCGCAGTTGAAGCAGACATTTGTAAACTTAACATTCACTGGAATTAGTGTCATCAGGTCCCTCGATATTGGCGCACTTAGGCATATTTAACATTTTACAAGGTTCATTAGGATGGTACAGATTACATGGAAAAGATCTTGTCGGAAGATTACAATTTTGAAATATATGTCCAAATTTTTGACAATTAAAACATTGTAACACTTTTACGAATATATTTATCCCAGTGGACAACACAGTGAAATATGAGTTTATAGCTCTCCCCAAATCGATTAATTGGCAGTTATTAATTTTATAGTTTAACAACTTTTTAAAAAAGTTTTTAAGGAAAAGTGTGTTCAAGGTTACACTTTTTATTGTTACTCTATAAAAATTGGAAATTTTACTACTAAGCAGAAAATAATCAAAAGATTAAAGTATATATACTTACGTTCAAGGGCGTCGCCAGCCGCCAAGGGGGGGCAAGATGATAGAAAGAAGATTAGAGTTATAGGAAAAATAAAATTTACAAGTTGTAAAGGCTTAATATTTTATTAAACAAGAATAAAATCTTAATTAAAACATAAGTTTTCTAAATTGTCCATGATTACGCGCCTGCGAATAATCATCAATGCCAGTTGATTAAAAATTTTCAACCTCCCTGCCCCCCGCTGGCGACGCCCATGCTTACGTTCACAAAGCATAAAAAAACCTCATTGAAAACGTTAATACATTTTTGTAGTAAACATTCTTAAACGAGTCAAAAAATACCAATTTTATTTCCAATACAAACGTGATTCGCTTTATTTTGATTACGTTTGATTACAAGAAAAAAACAAACAATTCCGCTAAAAAACAAACATAAATATACATTTTAATTCGAAATTTTTTCTTCGAGTTGAAATTACCCATACTTGAATAAAATCGGACTAAATAATTAATTAGAGTTAAACAAAAAACAACCACAAATAATTTGAACGAAATATTCTGTAATAAATATATATGTATACATTAATGACAACGTCATTCTTAGTCCGTCCTCCTCACTTTTTTTGTCCCAAAACTTTACATTTATTGTTTGCGCTATGGAAGTACTGACAGATGATGACAGACATTTCTATGCAAATCGTAAATTAAATTTATTAGTTTTGAATTCTTTCTTCATTGCAATGAAAAAAAAAACGTATTTTGCGAAGAATATCATGGTTAATTGAAAAATACTCTTCCATATTACACACAAATACACACACACACACACACACACGCATATATATATATATATATATATATATATATATATATATTACATACAACGCCATAATTAGCTCGGCCCCCACTGCTTTTTCTGTCATAAAAATTTGTCTTAAAATGTGACATTAAATAAAGATTTTTTTTTCGTGTAAACGGAAAGAATTACGTTGTTAATTTTCCTGGTTCCATGCAAAGTACAGAAGTGATAGAACTGAGGGTCCGGCGGTATCCCCAGGCGAGGTCAAGGAATGGAGCCCTTTGCGAGACACGGAGAGCTGAGTTTTATGTATATGTATATTAATGGCTATGCCATTTTAACGCCAGGGATCATCAAGAAAAGTGTCCTGTTACGAAATTTGTAAGGCAGCATGGTAGCCTAGTAGTTCAGATGCTTGGCTACTAAATCAGAGGTCACGGGTTCAAGACTTGTCTCGTCCCGAATTCAAGTCGCCCCCAAGTTTACCCAGCCTGAAATAATTGGTTACCAGAGAAATCTGGGAAAGTAAAGGCGGCCGAGAAAAAGAAACTGTACCGGGGACTCTTATTAGTGCCGTTGGGCTTAGTACATTGTGAACCTTAACTTCATAATACCCGACGCCCTGTTAAAAGGTATGGGGGACTTACTTTACTTTATTTATGAAATTTGTCCATATATAAGACCTTAATGCGATATTAGCGCTCTCACATCCCCTGGTGGTGAAAATTGGAACTCATCAGGAAAAGTGTCCTGTCGCGAAAACTGATAAATTGGTTTTAATGCGATATTAGCCTTCATAAATTCCCTGGTAGTGAAAATTGGAACTGAAAGATTTTTTTCTGTCGAACGGCGTAGCCAATGAAAAAGTTTACTCTTCTATTATAAGAATTATGGAAGAACCAGACCTGGGGGTGAAGGGGGCTTGCCCCATTCCGAGGCCTGAAGGGCGAGTTTTATATTTTTTTTATATAAATCTTATTACACTAATAATGAAATATAACAAACCAGAGTAGCCTGCGAATTAGCTCATAGCTGATTACTTATATATATATATATATGTTTAATTTTAAATAATTCAGAAATGAATATAGGAAATTGCTCTAATAGAATAATTTCATTTAGCTGCAGTGCATAGTCAATCATATACAATTGTCTCGGGGGATTATACTTGCTACACTTGTATGTCATATGCTGAATATTTTCTACTTCATTACTTTCACTGTCAGCAATAATGTTTAATTTATTTAAATAGTATCCAATATGACTAGTGAGTATTTGAGTCATGTACTAATTTGCTTTAATGTTTTTGTTTTTAAAGCATTCTATTACGTTAGGAAAGAACTTATTTATTAATTTACCATTCGATAGAGTATCGTATCTTGTTTTAAATTCATTAAAAATTTGTAAATCAACTTGTTTAAGGAGTTCTTTACTTTTCTTTTTTAGCGTTAAAAATTAGAGATCTTTTTTTTATATAAAGGGATCGTCGATAGGTAAGACCCGTGCAATGGTCTGAATTGCAATATTTGAAGCAATTACACATAAAGAAGTTAAATCAATTAGAAATTTCCGACATTTGGAGTTTACGTTATGTATTTGTTGTTTAGTTAACCGATGATTATAGTAGACACCAGCGCAAAATGAGTATAATGACTGCACTAAACCTTTATAGAGTATTATCTTACATTTATAATTTAATCCCCATAATTAACCGCCAAGTGATTTAAAAATATAATAATGTTTATTAACCTTCGTTTTATGTGCTGTATATGCTTATTGAACTTCAATCTATCGTCTAAAATGAATCTTAAATATTTAATATGGTCATATGATTATTAATTTTAATATTATTGTAACAAATTTGATCGAAGGTTTTGTCTCGACCAGATATCGCCATGATTTGAGATTTTTTAATCTCAAATTTTAGCTTTAAAGCATCTACTATCGTTTTACGTTCATAAATAACTTCATTCACGATATGCCTTTGTCGATCCACTCCTGGATGAAGCCTTTCCCCAACATCTTCCATCCACTTCTGTTCTGTGCAATCCTCATCCAGTTATTTCCAGCTACCTTTACTATATCATCCTGCCAACGCGTCATTGGTCTTCCTTGCTTTCTTTTTTTTTCTATTGGCCACCATTGCAAGACACGCTTCGACCATCTATTATCGTTTCTTCTAGCTACGTGACCTGCCCAACTTTCATTTTAGCCATCTGTTCCACTGCGTCGTCTAGGCCTGTTTGTTCGCGTATCTATGTATCTTCATTACAATTAACAATATGGGCCGACAAAGTCGAGTTACTAGATAAATGTACGTTATAAACTAAAAGTAAATCATCGGCGTAGCTGTATAAACGTAGTAGCTCACGAATATGTTACTTAATTTTGAATGAATATTAGAGTATAAAATATTCCACAGGACCGGTCCGAGAACTGAACCTTGTGAAACACCAAAATTATTTTCAACCTCAACTATATCATTTTGATAGGCCCACTTCACTCTCCTGTTAGTTAAATAATCGTGTATTAGGCTTATTACGTTAAAACTAAAACCATTGGCAATTAATGTATCACTTATCGCAATTATTAAATGCTCCCTCTATGTCGAATGAAATAACAATAGACAGATTATTATGTGGTTTGTTTTGTAATAAATTATCAGTTACATCTGCAATAGCAAGTTCTGTAGAAAATAATTTTCTAAAACCGTATTGGTGTGCGTTAAGCAAGGATGTGCTGCTAATTTCATTGTTTAAAAATTTAAGAATAATTTTTTCATAAACTTGACTTAAGGAATTTAATAAGCATATTATAGCCATTTACTTTACTCACTTCCTTGTTTGGTTTGTTTAACATAATTATATTAGCACATTTCCAAACGATACGGAAACATATTAAGTTATAATAGTTTATTGTAAAGTGTTAATAATAAATTTGGGGGAAAAAAATATATAATTTTAATAACCTAATTAGTTATACCATCCGAAGATGGTTCTTGTTTATTGTTAAGATTTTGTATAATTTGTTTAAGTTCGTAATATGTCACCTCAAACTGCCGACGTTTATTTATATCTGTGATTTTACTAAGTGAAATAGAACCAGCAAAGTAAGTTTATTAATGAACTCATTTTTTAATTTAAAAGAACCTGGTTCTATTTCACTTAGTAAAATCACAGATATATATATATATATGTGTATGTGTACGAAAATTATCAGAATTAAACAATAAAATGCATACAGTAGAACTAAATGGGTGATGTGAAATTTTGAAATATATAGAAATCGAATAAAACAAAAAAATCAGCAAATCTGGAAAGAATCCTGTAATTTGTTATAACTTGACAGTTTAACATAATTTCAAATTTTAATTTGTATATTACTGCTAATTGTAAGTAAACTTTCTTTCAGAATTTCAGCATTTTATAATGCAATTAATTCGTTGCATATAGAAGCGAAAAGAAATTATGAATAACAGGAGTAAAACGAAATTGTGAAAATATCAAGCAAAAATTAAGAAATTCTGTTACGTTTATATGTTGTAAAATTTCGTTATGAAAGTATGTTATGGAAGCTGTAATAGAAACTTCTACACAACCGCAAATAAAATTGATCGGTTCAAAACTTTTTTTGGCTGCCACGAAAAAAAAAAAAAAAGTTGTTTTGCAAAAAATTACATAGTCAATTAAAACCGATTCTTCTATAAGAATTATAAAAACTATCAACATGGCAGTTCAGGGTTAGTCTCTATAACAAGGTCTGCAAATCGAGTTTATATACATATATACATATATGTTATATAATGGACTATGCTAATCATCTTCAAAATAATTCCGAATAAAGTATCAAGGAATGTGAAAAAGAGCTAACAAATGACATTGAAAAATTTTAATGTTTTACCATGCTTAAAATATGTTTAGTCGGGACTTACAACTCTACGTCGTTTAAAGTGGAGCATAAATTGAATTAGGTCCAATATCCCCATTCGTTATTTGACGGGTTTCGTTTTTTCTTTTTCATTCGTATTTCGCATATTTATTTACTGATGTGTTGTTTGAAATTCCATATTTAATCTTATCGTTTACGATTTTGATTATTATAATGTATGTGATCGTCTTTGTTGTTTGTATATATTTTAAATTTTGTTTTCAGGAGATATCAAACTCATAATATTGCAGTATCGGGTATATCAATTTTTAATTATAATTTAATAAAGTAATCGAATTCAGAGGCAATAAAGCCCTACTTCAATTCCTTAACGAAATTTTCGAGATTTTAAAAAATTAAAAAAAAAAAGCAATATGAATGTATCCTTTTATTACACCAAATTATTTCAGCCATTTACAAGAATGTTGTGTGTGATCAATATACAAAATTGGAAATGTTTGGTTCGGATAAACTAATAGATTCGGACGATCAAAAGATCAAGTAAAAATTTCATAACGTAGCCATAATCGCAGACAATGAAACAATAGCAATCAAACAAATAGAGGTCCTCAAAAATGTACCAAGAAAGTAAGTCTACAAATATCTTTTCAAAAAACAAAATTTTTACGCTCAAATATCCAAAAATCAAATATAAAACATGAATAGAGAAATAGAGTCGCATATGTTAAATATTCAAGCGAAATCCTGAAATCTATAAGGGAAAAAAAGGCCGCGCAAGTATAAAGGGTTCATACGGCCTAACACATAATATTTACAACAAAAAATGCATGTCCATGTGTACAAAAATTAGACCTTTACAATACGGTGGTTAAACCAGAAGTACTATACGGAAGCGAAACACATTTCACACATAAAACGAGATGGAAAATATACTGAAAGGGGAACATCAAATTATGAGGAAAATTCTCGGCCCTCAATTAATAAAACGATACAGACTCCATATTGTAGGAGAACCACAGAGAAAATATCCCGCTTTGTTGCAGACGTTAGGAAAAGAAAGCTAAAGTTCTTTGCACACATTAGCAGTAGATTCAACAGCAACAAGACTTACCAATGTAGTTCTTACATGCATACAATGAAGTGAACAACACCACGGACCAAATGAGACAGAATTTATCTACAGAAGGCAAAAATAGTCCTTACAAAAATGAAAATCAGACTTGGAAACAAAATACAAAAGTGAAACGTGGTGTCAGAGAACGAAATCCGGAAAAAAATAGATGATACAAAATATACGGCAAAGAGGAAAAAGATCCACGGAGAAAAAATGAAAGAAGCATAGAAAATCAGAAGAAATACTCAAAAATGAATCAGATCACTTTGCATGATTTTCCAGGTCTACATGAATTTAATTATTTTATATATATATATATATATACATATATATATATTATGTATGTATGTATTTATATGTACATATACAAATAATATACACACACGGAGATGTTGTAGCTGTAGCTCATCTATTATTTGAAATAAGGAAGCTTAGAGCAGAATTTCAGAAATGCGCAAAAACTTTTCGATTTATTATGAGATTTTTTTTTAGTTCAAATTATCAAGCTCTTGTCTAGGATATTAAATGTAGTAAATGTACTATAAGACCTCTGAAGTCCGGAACTTTCAGGTACTACCTCGCGAGCTCTTATGCCAAGTAACCACTTTACCACTAAACACCATATTTATATTATTGTCATGAAATGATAGATAAATGAATACTTCGATACCTAAAAACCACCAAAAAAAGTTGTTTTAGAAATGTCTTTACCTAAATTAAATACAAAAAAAAAAAAAATTCAATATTCTTGAAATCCTTAAAAACAGGGTAAACTAAATTGTTAAACATGAAAGGAATCATTCGATCATTTAATAGACCTCACACCAGTTCTAAATATAAACAGATCTGAATTTAATTATTACCTGTTCTACTCAGATCCTTAGTTTCGGTATTGAATTTGCAAAATTGGTCATAACTCTGGCTCGGTCTGCGTGCACAGATTTACTAAAAGATATATCATTTCGATTAATGTGAATGGGAATGTGCACCCGTCTTTCAATTAAACAAAAATAAAAATCATACGAAACAAAATTTAAACAGGACAGGATTTTTTTTTTTTGATTTTTTAATGAACGACTCTAAATTTTGATAACTCGCTATAAAAATTTTTATGATTACACCAGATTTTTCAAAACCAGATTACTTGAAAGACAGCGCATTTGTCAAATAAAACACGAATGATGATTCTCGTTTGTTCAGATCGTAGAACTGAAATAAAACAGAAGTATAGGAAAAATAAATAAATAAAACGATAGTGTGTCTGCGTACGAGAAAAGATTAATATTATCTTAATCAAATGAAAATAGAAAAATATCTTACTTCACATACTGATGGAAAAGGCTCGATCCGGTGCATAACAATAACAACAGCGTAAAACTTGTCGAACTTAAAATCGAAATTACTTTAATTTTACAAATAAACACAATAGATTGGCGGATTATCAAAAATGAATTAAAAAAAAAAACG
Source organism: Icerya purchasi (assembly GCA_039619475.1). Lineage (NCBI taxonomy): Eukaryota > Metazoa > Arthropoda > Insecta > Hemiptera > Monophlebidae > Icerya > Icerya purchasi. The sequence goes on from CM077116.1 coordinate 223,949,520, forward strand.
AACTGGTAACTAAAAACACAATTCCGACACAAATTTATCCGAATAAAAAAAAAAAACTCTATTTACGGCGAAATACTATTAATAATTTAAAAAACACGCATTTAATTGATAATAATATAATGCACACAATACACAATACACGTAATTTTATATATATATGTATATATATATTTTTTTTATTTACATATATATATATTTTATTTATATATATTTTTTCTATATATATATATATATACACATATATATATATATATATGTATATATATATACATACATATATATATATATATATATGGATATACACAAAACTCGGAAAAGGGTAAAAAAAGTGTCATATATAAAATCGAACTTTTATCGAATCGGTCAATGTTCGCTAACACAATAGTACCGGGTGCGTTCCAGTAGAAATGCTACATCGTCGTTCGAAGACTTAAAACTCGGTACTACGCAGAGGATGAATCAGACCGCGCTCCACGGAAACAACGAGCCCACATATCCCTTAAACGCTGTACATATTACGTCAGCTGTTTCCCCGCTTTTGCCACTAACACACACACACACACACACACTCACGCCGGGCCACACAGCGATGGAGTGTAAATTCGAAAAATAGAAGGAGACTATACGGCGAAACGGACCAAAAATCGATCCCTTTGCGCTGACCAGCTGTTATTCGAGAAAAACCGCGGCGCGCGCACAAAGCTAACAATTAGGGATACAGTTTGGAAGGGACAGGTTTGCGCGCACGCCAGCACTGCATACTGCTTTTCTCATATACACTTTTCATAGCGGCAGCGTTATGCAATGTGTGTGTATGTGTGCTAGTGTTCACTACTGAAACTTGGGGCGATATACCGTGTGCTCCTACAGCACCAAAATGAGGACCCAGAAAAAGAATCCGCCAAAATATCAAGTAAAGTTGGCCAACATAAAGAATTCTCTGAATCGTAACTCGGATAAAGTATGATGAAAAGATACATCCATTCCACTTCTTCTTCGGCTTAACTCACGCTATGAATATAAAGTTAATGCGCTATGTATATATATATATATGTGTGTGTGTGTGTGTGTGTATGCACATGTACAAACCGTACATCCTATACAGCTAAATAATAGTGTTATGCAAGTTCAAAGTTCTTGCACACAATAACACGTTCGTGCTAGCATGATTCCACTGAAAGGAGCCATCGAAAAATAAATACAATTTCGAGTCAGTATTTCATGCGAATTTTAATTCATACTTTCTTCTTTGTTAAAATACTGCAGTTGTGCAATCAGCAGAAAAAAAAGTCGACATCAAACTAGAGACACGGCGACGGTAACATGGAAATCTCAATTTACATGCCCAAATTTGATTACGATTAGAGGTTAAAAATCATAATTACCATTAAACCGCAACAGCGCGAAGCAGGTATTGCTCAATGTAAAAATAATTTCAAATTTACAGTTGTTAATTAAGCGATATGTTAAAGAAATATCATTCTAAAAATAACGATTTTATATTTTCATTATAAAATATTATTGCATTGAAATTCAGAATACTTCTTTGTACTTTAAGCTACTTGCAAGAGTTCTGATTTATAATATAAATGATATTCGCTTTCTGCTGTTATCATAAATTATCTACGAAGCATACGTTAAAATTTTGGCTGTAAATAAACATTTTTTTTTTTTTTTTGTATACCTCAAAAAAAATATAAACTATTTAACAGAGATGGACTCATTTTTATAAAGATGATATATTGTTGTAATTGAATAGATCAAAGAACAAGCGAGAAATACGTGGACACAGTAGTGTCTTGAGGGTTCACGATTAGTAGAAAAAAAACAAAACAGAATCAAGTTCGAAGAAATAAATACCACGGAACCACAGAATAGCATAATTTTTGATGGAGGAAAAGCTTGAAGGAAATCAGGAAAACCATACTTCTTAGTTCAATCGTAACCACTGATACATCAAGAGATGAAGACGTTAAACAACGTTAACAAACGTGTCTGTGGTGTAAAATTGAGAAGCGGGAATACACAAAACCATTATGAATTGGCACCACTGTGTACGCCCCTAAGTATTGCTCTAGATCAGCTGAACACGATCAAAAAATACGTGTTATTGAAATAAAGATGTTGAGGTGGTCTACCGATGTGATCATCTGATAGAATCCGAAACAAAGCATTCACTAAGACGGTTTAAAATTATACTTTTCGAAAAACAAACGGTTAAGTAACAACTACGACCATACGGCCACGTTATGAGTAGTGAAAAAGTGCGAGGAAGGCATTAGCTCGCATAATCTCAAGAGAAATAAGCGACAACCGGAAGTAGCATTAAAAGGCGAAATTCTACAAACACGAAAATTAAGAAAAGCCGATGGTGCATTGAGATATCAGCATACAGACAGCGCTGGCAATGAAAAAGAAGAAGCGCATTTTAAATAACACGACTAACATTTTATTTTGTATGCTACATTCTGGGCTGTTCTCCTTTTCCCTATAATTTTCAAAGATTCGATCTATACAGCGGAACATTATATTTCCAATTTATGTTGACATTTAAACGATTATACTGCCTTTTTTTTGTTAAGCGTTATCTTTCAGACATTTGAATTTACTTATACGATAAAAATCGGTTATAGCGGTATTATAGAAAATTGCTGGAACCAAAAGAGATTAACATAAAAAACTGTATATCTCTATCGATTACAATGATAACAATAAAAAATTGCTTAGTACGACCAAAATTTTCGTATGCAGATAAATAATTTCACTTATAACGACAGCAAAATTTGACTTTGAAAGACTTTTTTTCGGATAAATTTAATTCGAAGAATGTCCCTCGATCTTTCTTTATAAAAGAATAAATATTGTGACTGATTCGTTATTTCCCTGTTCCGGGCGCTATTTGTTACTGATTCGTTCTTTGAACTTAAATTTTTGTCCCTGTTCCGGACGCCATTTGTTAAGAATTAACTCTCTTCACTAGTCCCTGTTCGGGCGCCATTTGTTACTGACCAGCTTCCGATGATGAATAAAAAAAAATATGAAAATAAAATAAAAAGAAATAGAAGTTCCGGGCGCCAACGTTACTTCAGGTGTAACGTAACCGTTAGCTCGTTCGGAAAGAGCTTTAGGCTTTCCTAAGGTTTACACGAAAAAGAAAAGGTCTCCGCGGCGGAGATGTCACGAAAACGTGTCCTTATAGCGAAAAATAGAAAAAAAGAAAAAAACACAACAAATCTTTTGGTAAGATGTGTAAACTGAGTTATATTTGATTTAAAACGAACAGATATAAATTTTGCCTTAAGCGGCCAAAGCAGTGAAAAAAGATATAAATTTTGCCTCGAACGGCGCGTAGCTGTGAAAAAACGAAAGTGCCCACGGGCCAAAGCAGTCGAGATCTGCCTGCGACGAGCAGCAAGCGAGAACTGATCGGCCCGAATTCACAGAGAATTCGACCACGATCTTTTTGAACGGCCATCTTGCCTAATAATAAAAAATATATATATATAAAAAAATGAATGCGCCACCGATTTTTCTAGAACATTCTGAAAATCGGTGGAACGGCGGGTACCCTGCGTCGGTTTTTTCGGGTTCTAAGGAAAAAACTTCTCACGCCTCGACGTAGCTCGAATCGCATCTCCGACGCACACAACGCCAGATCGGACAAACAGCGGACGAACCACCCTCATATAATTAACACACACATATGCACGGATCGCCAAATTGGCGCCGTGCACATTGGCAATTCCCACGAAATTTGTCGATCTAGCATTACGGTCGGAGTATGCTCAGTTTGCACGCTGCCCGAAGAAACCGGAGAAATAGAAATCGGAGGCCTGAGAAACTGTCAAAATGCGGAGAAATGAGGAATTTAGAATTTGGAAAAGAAGTAATCATTATCATTTTTTAATTCGGTACAGCGTGATAAATATCGAAAGTCATGGCGGCCGAATCCGTCACACTGCCCCACCCTTATTTTCATCCAAAACAGAATTTTTGGATGAGAACTCAGGTGACCCAAGAGCGACAAAATTCGAACCACCCATTGCCGAGCTACGGAGTCCCGAACAGATCTCCACCATCTAACCCACTCATATACACCGCACGTTACACATTATTAAATTATGGTTATGCCACTGAGACCAAATCCAATCAAAACAAGATAAACAAAAAAAAGTTTGATAAAAAAATTTTCGAATAAAAAAATTTCTTAAGGGTAGTAAAAAATAAGGGTTGAAAAAAAAATTAAGGGATGAACACCTAAGATAAGGCCCAAATGGTCCTTAACAAATGATAAGAAAATTATTGAATAACATCATAGGACGAGCACCATATTGAAATTGTGCACCGTGCGTTTTGTTCGTGCTTCTCTAAATTGACGAAGCCGAAACGTTTTGACGGTGACTGACATGATAAAGGATGAGTGGAGTCGCTTGCCCACCGTTCGTTCTGTTCGTACTCCTCGAAATTGACGAAGCCGAAGCGTTTTGACGGTGACTGATATGATGATGCTTGAATGGAATCACCTGCCTACCGTGCGTTCTGTTCGTACTCCTCGAAATTGACGAAGCCGAAGCGTTTTGACGGTGGGGAGCGCTATAAAGAAATTGATGAATGGAAATGAGTGATAAGGAGCTTGAGGAACGAGGAGGGCAATGACCTCCACGCGAATGAACTCGGCGAACCAAGTGACGAAGAGAACTGATTCAACGATACAGGCTGGATTACCTGCGATCGAAGTTAAATGATTGACTTGAACTGAGTTGAGTAGGAATGAAAGAAATGAATTGAAATAAATGAATGATCTTGGGGTTGGGAAGCGTGTACACCAGGTACATCATGAATTCGGATGACCGGTAACAGGGCGGTATAGGGAGAACATGAATTACAGTATGGCTGAAAAGCTGAAACTTAAGGAATTGACGGAGGAATTCACCACCAGGAGTGGACAATTGATCGAGAAAGGATTTGAACGTCATTAGTTAATTTTAGGAATTAAAAAAAAAATTGACAGCATTCGATATCGCGGGGGGATACACGGGCACTGGAAAGATTGACAGATTAGGGGTTCTTTTTTATATTTGGGTGGGTGGTGGCCACCTCGGAGATAGTGAGGAGACCGCCCCATCAGGAAGCCAGCACGTGATGACTTGACGCATCACGCACAGGGTTTTTCGTCTTTCTAATCGATGAAGGAGTGGTCAAGAATACATTTGTTGTAAGGAAATCCTGATTATAAATGGAAATATAAATGATGAGGATTCCCGCGAGTTCAGCGGCCCTAGGCACGAAAAGACACGGGAACACATAATAAAAAAAAATTTTCGCATGACATTATTTACTTACAAGAGAGAAAGACTCGGCAGATTCAGCCGGTCTTCCGTTGGATTAATAAAAAAAATTCCCAGACACCCAATGACACAGCGCGTGGAATACGTGCAACTGAGACGCCCCACTTATATTGGTAAAAACCGGGACGGAGACGCTCAGCCACGTACTATACGCGGAACCCCCATTATGGCCTACGCAGAGGAGATTTACACCCCCAATGACACCCCCTGATGAAAACATTGCGCGGGAACGTACGAACTGGGCCACCCGGCATCTTTCCGGCAGTGTACCACAGCGACGCCGGCGGGAACGTACGAACTGGGCCACCCGGCATCTTTCCGGCAGTGCACCTCAGCGACGCCCGCGGGAACGTGCGAACTGGGCCACCCGGCATCTTTCCGGCAGTGCACCACAGCGACGCCCCACACGGATCCTTTCCCTCCTACCTGGCCTACCCAACCTAATGGTGGACTTGACTGGGACCCCCGTTATAGACACCCCCTGAGCGCGATCACCATCTTATTTCATGGGACGCAATGAATGTCCCCTCGGCGTCACGAACATCCAACATATTCCAACCATCTGCATAACTTCATGACCGATCGGACCGCTCGAGGGACATGAACTTGGCTTACCTAGAGGAACCCTCCAACAAAAAAAACGGTGGGGCCCCCTACTCAGCACATCTAAACTGACGACGAACATCCCTCTTGATCGGGGAGCCAACTGTGAACCGGGCATCACACCGGTCTTCGGATTCCTTAGGCTCCGGAGCTGCCTTACAAGCCTTCTACGGCGCTTGTCACCGAATATGACAGGAGTATGAAGAATAGAACAGGAACACTCAACAGGATTACAAAACAAAAAAAAAATGCATTAGGATAGACGACTGGAATTACACTTAACCAGACCATTGAAACTCGCGGGGAAATAAAAAAGAATTTAGAAAAATTTAAGAAATTATGATTTTAGGTTTAATTTGAAGGGGCCTGGTGTACACGCTATTCACTCACGCTCCGACCTCCGGAACTTACAAACACGTGTGCGTAAGCCCGGAGAATCGCACAATTACACTCACACACTGTCCCAGTGGCAATATAAACGGAATTAGCGTATTAAATGATCGTATCAAAACAAAAAATGTAAAATGTTTAAGGCGCGTAAAATATATCGACCAGATGTCGAATAATAACATTTGAAATGACGAAGAAATTTTAAAAAAAATTACAAGCATATCTATAAAATAAATAGACACATGTTGATAAAACATGACTCAATTGGTCATAAACTACCCTACAATGATAGCATCGAATGATACCATAAACGAAATATCGAGATAAAAAAATAAAAAAAATACCAATGATAATAAACATCGATCCGAACTGGATCGCAACCCGCATAAAAGCAGAAATAGTAACAAAAATAGCGAGAATGCCGATTATAAACGACAAACAAAAACAATAAAATATAAAAAGGTTCGCTCGTGATCGTCGACTCCGCGGAACACCACCGCGCACACTTGACTCCAGGATAATAAAACGTAAACAGAGAATCGAAAAGGAATATGAAAAAGAGGAGAATAGCGACCACCGGCACGACACCGAAATTCTATATATAGTCCGGCGTCACATGTTTTTATAAAACAAAAAATGTTATTAAACTCGGAAAAGAGAGAAATTATTTAAACAAGGAATGGAAAAATGCAGGATAAAGAAACAGCAATCGATAAGAAATTAGTAGGATATGAACACTAAAAAAAAACAAAATTTATCATTATTAGATCGCGATCACAGACAGAAATCTCAGCCGAGTGACTTTAACAAGTTACCATACTTCCCGGCACCCTTGGCGGGCATAGCGTCGTGATGCTTATTATTCTCGGTAGCACAATTGGCTATACCGAAGTTGTATTATTTGTTTTTGGCAAAGCCAAAATCTTTTCCGCGTGTTTTATCGAGGCTTAAATCCAATGTCGTGGCCGCATACGTTTTATGTTGTCGCCCATTACACCGAAAAACTCGCACGTCGGAAGGGGAATAAAATAAATAAAAAAAAAATACAGATCCCGCTAGAGTACCAGGTATCCATTTTCTACTCGACCGGACCCATCGTGTGTCGCTAAGGATGGAAATTGAAGAAAAGTAAGGAAGGAAAGAAGGAAAAAATGAAAAAGGGAATAAAAGAAGAAAACAAAATCGATGCTTGTAGAAAAGGAAATGATGAGGGATTTCTAGGAAAAATTAAGTGGAACACAAAGAATTGATAACACCTCGCCATGAGTAACTAATCCTAGTATGGTAACTCTAGTTACCGATGTCTACCAACAACTAGAAAATCCGACCAAAGTGGCAAAAGGAGAAATCTGCGGATGATAGAGTCAATCGGAAGGAGAGAGAAAGAGAGTAAGGAAAGAAAAAGAAGAAAAATTAAGAGTTAAACAACCACGAAGCCAAAAGGCCACGACGACGCCCACAAAGTAACGGCGATCAACAAAACAAACAAAAAAATATAAAATAAAAGGTTATTGCGAGAACCAAGAGAACTAAAAAAAAACATCGCAATAGTTTCCCTAAATAAAAAAATGTAAATGTAGGCTACCAAAACCAAAATATGGTCAAAAAAAATAAATCCAGCATACTAAGTTGGATCAAATATGTAAAAAATATAGAAGAAATAAAAGGGATTACCCTAAACAAAATACATAAGAAAAAACATATAAAATCTATTTACATGTATGCATCCATCGCTCCGTAGTTCGCCTTGCACTCCCACACACCTAATGCAGGTACAAGAGGTAGCGGATATGAGCACAAGCACTAATGTGGAACGACAGCGTTCACACGGGTAACAAGTTTTTATTGCATGGCAGGAAAAAAAACCGAAAAAAAGCTGCGCTCCGAAGCGTGTTTTACGCCCAGACAAAGTATAAAAAAAAAGTACATATAAAATATAACATGACATGAACATAATAATGCATAATTTCGTAAATCGGAAATATAATATATCCTCATCTACCCCTCACATAAACGCGAGAGGTTATAGACCAGAGTGGTAAGTATGAATGTAGAGGTAAACAAAAACAAAACAAGTTTTTTAAACGGGAAAAACTGCAAAAACCGAAATCCGAAGCATTTCGCCCAGATGAAAATATAAAAAAAAAAATGAAAATAAAATAATTTTGAAATAAAATTTTGAGCGAGTACACACATAAGTCGAGCTCTTTCTCGCGCATCGTATACCTTCTGCCTTATCAACTCCAAATATAAACATAAACAAAACTCTCCGCGCAATCGGCAGCGAACTCACAACTAATCCTTACATCCAAAATACACACAGATCTCAGAGCACTCCAGGTCGGCAAAACATCGCAACAAAACCTTTGAAAAAGCGCACCAACATATAAAATCCAACCAAGCAAAACAGAACAGAACAGAACATAGCAAACCAAAGCAAAACCAGAACAGAACATAGCAAACCAAGGCAAAACAGAACAGAACATAGCACGCCAAAGCAAAACAGACCAAATCCTCATACTAAGCCTTTCTAAAACAAAACAAAACAGAACAAATCCTCATACTAGACATTCCTCACCTCACGTCTATCTGTACTTATCTCAAAGTTAAAAATCAAAAAAAATACCTCACGTCCTAGACGAGCTTTGACTAAATTTATTTTATTATTAATGTATATTAGTGTTTTTTAAATTATTTGACGTCGTTGTTTTGAAAAACTTGGCTAGCTTAATTAATTATTAATTATTTACGCCGATACTTCCACAACCGGAGATGGTAACGGGAGCAACGTCCCAACCGACGAGAATTATTACTTACCTTTGAACCTTTTATGTATCCGGACTTCAAATAGTTAAATTTGTACTTGGTTTTCTTAGTTTTGCGTCTATTATTAGGTTTATTATTCTTATTTATAGATCTTCCGATTTGGTACCTAATTTTTTCAATTTTAGCTTTATTTGCTTCTCTTTTCTTATGACGTATTTTCTTGCTGACTTTTAAATCTTTAATATTATTTGTAAAATTTATTTTAACCGGATCATCGCGATCGTCTTGATTATTTATATTGGTCTGATCGCTAATGTTGCTATTATCATTACTATTAAAATTGTCATTATCATTATTATAGATCCTACACGTATTATTATTATTATTATTATTATTTTCGACATCTTTGTCTTCCCTACTTTTATCGTCATTATTATCATTAACATCATTATCGTAACTATTTTTAAGATCATTTATATTGTCATTAAGCCCCTGTTCTTCGTCACTTTCCACTCGTTTCTCCTCATCCTCCTCAGACATTGTGATGCGCTCAACTAACTCATTCTCTACCTTTTCACTTTGCGTCGGCTCACCAGAGACCGCAGATTCATCCCTAACATTTTTAAGATCTTGATTATTTTCATAAATTTTATTTTCAGGTATTTTATTGAGTTCTTCTTCGACTTCGACTTTAGGTTTTTCAAGTTCTACATCTAATTTATTTTCTAAAAGATCGAATTTATTAATTAATGAGGAATTGTGTTTATTCAATTCTTCCAATTTATTATTTATCTTTGTGTTGCTTTCCTCCAGTTTATTATTAATTTGTTTTAAGTTATGATCCAATTTCTCGTTAATATTTGCGTTAATTGTATTTAATTTTTCTTCGAAATTATTAATTTTTTCCTCGAAGTTATTGAAATTTTTATTGTGTTCTTCGAATTTATTATTTATTTCGTCTTTTAAATTTTTATTATTTTCTCTCATCTCTTCTTTTAAATTGTTAAAATTCTTGTTATTATCTTCCGTATTTTTTTTATTATTTTCTTTTAATTTATTTATTTTTGTCTCGAGATTGTTAAAATTTTTATTATTATCTTCCGCACTTTTTTTGTTACTTTCTTCGAATTTATTATTTATTTCGTCTTTTAAACCGAGCATGAGTTGTCTTAAATCCTCGAGAGATGGTTGAGTTACGGATGTCCCTGAGTTCACTGGAGCGCGACACGTCTCTTCCGAATTCACCTCTGAACTAGCCTCAGATATACGATCCGATATCTCATTCTGCATATCCTCTTCACTTTCATCCATTTCACGATAATTTCCCCTGGTCACCACCACTCTGGCTAAATCCTCGTTCTCCATTTTTACGCAGGGTAATTAAAATAAAAAATAAGAAAATTCGGGCCTAACTATCAGAAATTAAATATTTAAAATTTGAATAAAATAAAATAATTTCGAAACTCCGGTTCGTTAAAAAAAATATTTTGAATAATTCTTAACGCGAGAAAAACAGAAAAAAATAAAAAAATAAATTTTTTTAAAATTTTGAATGAGTGAACCACGAGAAAGTAAAACGTATTTAAGCTATAGCAGGCCGAGGAGAGAATTAAAATAATATAAAATCTTATCTGTTTCCGCTTGGCAGATCCTTCTCCGATGAAACCGCTGCTTCCTTTTTCGTATCAGGTAACGTATCTATCCATATACTATCGAGTCCCTGTTCGTTCGGGCCGCCATTTGTGACTGATTCGTTATTTCCCTGTTCCGGGCGCTATTTGTTACTGATTCGTTCTTTGAACTTAAATTTTTGTCCCTGTTCCGGACGCCATTTGTTAAGAATTAACTCTCTTCACTAGTCCCTGTTCGGGCGCCATTTGTTACTGACCAGCTTCCGATGATGAATAAAAAAAAATATGAAAATAAAATAAAAAGAAATAGAAGTTCCGGGCGCCAACGTTACTTCAGGTGTAACGTAACCGTTAGCTCGTTCGGAAAGAGCTTTAGGCTTTCCTAAGGTTTACACGAAAAAGAAAAGGTCTCCGCGGCGGAGATGTCACGAAAACGTGTCCTTATAGCGAAAAATAGAAAAAAAGAAAAAAACACAACAAATCTTTTGGTAAGATGTGTAAACTGAGTTATATTTGATTTAAAACGAACAGATATAAATTTTGCCTTAAGCGGCCAAAGCAGTGAAAAAAGATATAAATTTTGCCTCGAACGGCGCGTAGCTGTGAAAAAACGAAAGTGCCCACGGGCCAAAGCAGTCGAGATCTGCCTGCGACGAGCAGCAAGCGAGAACTGATCGGCCCGAATTCACAGAGAATTCGACCACGATCTTTTTGAACGGCCATCTTGCCTAATAATAAAAAATATATATATATAAAAAAATGAATGCGCCACCGATTTTTCTAGAACATTCTGAAAATCGGTGGAACGGCGGGTACCCTGCGTCGGTTTTTTCGGGTTCTAAGGAAAAAACTTCTCACGCCTCGACGTAGCTCGAATCGCATCTCCGACGCACACAACGCCAGATCGGACAAACAGCGGACGAACCACCCTCATATAATTAACACACACATATGCACGGATCGCCAAATTGGCGCCGTGCACATTGGCAATTCCCACGAAATTTGTCGATCTAGCATTACGGTCGGAGTATGCTCAGTTTGCACGCTGCCCGAAGAAACCGGAGAAATAGAAATCGGAGGCCTGAGAAACTGTCAAAATGCGGAGAAATGAGGAATTTAGAATTTGGAAAAGAAGTAATCATTATCATTTTTTAATTCGGTACAGCGTGATAAATATCGAAAGTCATGGCGGCCGAATCCGTCACAATATACAAATGGAAAAGACACACTGTCATTTTTTGTTCTCCACAGTTTTTTGTTTTTTTTTATTTTTTATTTTATTATTACGCCATGTACAGCCATATGGCTAGGGGCGTGAGTACTATTAGGATTTAGATTTGGGAGTAGAGACTGGTAGCTTGCAGGAAGGAGAAGAGCTTGAGAGTTTTGATGTCATTATCTTGAAGTAGTGATTCGAGAGTTCCGTTTCGGATGTGTAGATTTCTTTGGAATTGGAATTTTGGACAATCGATTAGTATGTGTTTGATGGAGATAGAGACTGGGCAGGAATCACATATAGGTCGAGGCTCTTTGTTTAGTACATAACCGTGAGTGAGAGCTGAGTGACCTGTTCTTAGTCTGAATAGTATGATTTCGTTTTTTCTAGATTCTTGATAAGAAGGTCGTCAAATATCTACGGTTTTCTTTATGGTTTTTAGTTTAGTTTTTGTCTGGGATGTCGTTCCAGTAATATTGGAAGGATTTATGTACAAAGGATTTACTGGATATTTTCAGGTCTGAAAGAGGAATTGGAACGTTTGGAATTGGATAGATAGTCGAGGACATTTTTCGCTATTTCGTCTGCTTTCTCATTTTGACGGATGTTGCTATCGGTATCCAACAGAAGATGATTAAAAGATGAGAGAGTACTTGCTATTTCTTGGGAAATTGGATGTTGTTTCTCTTATGGTGTTCAAATTAGAATATTGTTAGATGAGAGATCCATAGAGTAGTTTGTGGCTAATTTGGGAGCGTAAAGTTCGGTTGAGAGGACTGTAAGTAGTGGAAATAATGGTATTTCAGTGTGATCGTGAATAATCGAACATCCCACTTCGCTTGATTTGGAGTCGTCAGTATATATTTTGACAAAATTTGGATATTTAGTAAGGAAGTTGTTGAAGTGACGATTATAGATGAGAAGGTTAGATTGGTATTTATTCAAGTGAGTGACCGATCTATCTTCGGAATGTATGAGGACCGGGGTGGGTTGATATTGATGGGAAAGTGTTGAATCTTGATGTTCTTTAGTATAATTGACTTTAGGAGATCGTCATTGTTGTGAGAAAGGGAGTTGGAAGGAATCATGAAATGGGGAGAGCTGTTGAAGTTGGGATTTGCGAGGATGTTGAGGATAGTATTTGAGGAGATAAGATGTCTCTGAATGTTAAATGGAGGTTCTGACGATTCGCTTTGAAGGCTGTTAATGAGTTGTTCGAAAGACGCCTGTGACTAATCTCAGGCATATATTGTGAACGGTATTCAGTGAGTCGAGTCGAGATTGAGAGGCGAATCCATACAGAGGTGAACCGTAGTCGATTATTGGTCGGATAATGGTGTGATAGAGCTTCAGAAGTGTGGATCTGTCGGATCCATATGAGGTATGAGCTAGTTTTTTTTAAAATATCGTTAACGTGACATATCATACTAAATGCTAAACTACTGATACATGGCATCGCAAAGAGAATATTAGAATCTCATTATGATAAACAAGTTCGGTCAAGCATGATGAAGGATTCCGTATGTTTTTTTTGTTTTTTTTTTCTTCTTTTTTAAATAAATAAGTTGTGGGTCTCACTGGGCAAGTATGCCCGTTGCGTGAGTGCCCAACACTCTTATTATCGTTTATTCTGGTAAACAAAATTACAATTAATCATTCTTACTACTTAGATCGAACGTATTAAACCAAAAAAATAGAAATAAAAATAAATAAAAATAAAAATAAAATATATCAATCGACGCAAATATATGTATATATATATGTATATGAATTACACAATAATACACCCATACACAGGAGCCGCTTATATATTGGACATTGCATACATTAATGCACAGGAAAGAAAAAAGAAAAGGAAACTGGTAAATAGATGGTCTAAAAGAGCCCTAAAAAATGCAGCAATAAAAATAAAGGGAAAAGAGGATGCAGCAAAATTCCTTAATCTTTGCATCATTCTTTCAACCACTTCCTCACTTCCCTCTTCCATACACCAATTTGTTTTTCGTTTATTATGTGACTATGGTACTCATTAATTGCAATTAGAACCGAATCATCTGTATTGTCGATTCGTAGATTTACACCTCTAGGATGAATAGGTATTACTTTGATTCCTTGTTAGTCGAGTTTTTGGTCTGGAAGGTAACCCTTTACGTTATTGCATTTAAATTCATGCAGTCCGTAATAATTAATAATAGTGTATCTTGGGAGACATTTCATTATTTTCCTTCCACCAGGTTGATGTAGTATCACTTCGCTTCCAATGGGGTAGTATAAGTTTCAAACACCTTTTCTGAATTTTACCTATTTTATTGATTTCCGTTTTTTCTAGTCTCACATAATATATTTGAATCTCATATAAAATTCTAGACATTATTAATGCATTAAAGTATATCCGTAATGTCCCATATGAAAGAACCGTCTTCAGTTTATATAACGCTGGAATTGACTATCTTACTTTCGAATTTAAGTTTTGTATCTGCTTTTTCCAGTTCAATGATTTATCGATATACATTCTCCTAGGTATTTAAAATCTGTTACATTCACTAGAGGTGAACATGAACATGGGTGAGTGATTTTATTCCGGTACCGTTCATGTAAGCATTCATTATTATGTATACTGATTCGCCGGTAATAACTCGTATGTTTAGAGATATTACGAATATGGAGTAGTTTTGATTTATTTACATTTATACATAACTTCCTGTCATGCGCACATTTACTGAGATTATCGACATCCTGCTGCAGTAATTTTTCCGCCATCTCTAGATTTTTATGTTCCATTAATAATGCGATGTCATCGGCAAATACATAAACCTTTGCATTTTTGATGTGCTTATATAATGAGTTCGTGTATATAAGAAATAGAATAGGAGCCAGTATTGTACCCTGACCTACTCCATATCGATTCGCCTTTTCATTACTAATATTACCTGCAATTTTTACTACGCTTCTCTTGTTTCGTAAATAATTCTTAAACCACAATAGTTGATTATTTACCATGCTCATATCTTCTAAATCTTTAATAAGCAGATCATGGCCAACTAGATCAAAAGCTTTAGCTAGGTCTATAAAGGTAATTATAAATTGGTTCTCCCTCGATAGTCCTGTGTTTATCTCATTTACAAACGTTCTTAGTAAAGTAACGGTGGATCTTTTTTCTCTAAATCCGCGTTGGTTTTCATAGAGCATATTGTTTTTTTCCGCGTAATTTCTTAAGTGTTTGCCGATATACTGTTCTAGAATTTTAGCTGTTACAGTCATTATTGTTATTGGGCGATAGTTTTCGATTTCGTTTCGAGCCCCCTTTCGTACATTAATGATAACTATAATTTACATTTATATAATTCAAAAAAAGGAATCTGATTTTTCCCGCTGCAAAGAGGGAGAGGCACGCAATTTTTTGCGATTTTTTGAAATTATCGCCATCATCGAAAAGCTCGTTAAGAGCCTAATTTTAATGTTAGAAACCCGGATGTTCCAAACTAGAAAAATATATAGAGATGTAAATAATTTTAATCTCGTTCAAAATTTTTAATACCCGCGTCGTCAAGAGGAGGAAACACTTCATTTTTCGCGCTTTTTTTAAATTTTCGTCAACTTCGAAAGTTTCATTAAGGAAATGAAATACGGTTTCGTTCCCCGCAAAAAGCGATCTTTCCAACGATATATGTCCGGGAAAAAAATATTTTTTTTTTCAAAAATTTCAAGCTTTCGGTGTTCTGAAGGTCTATATAGGCTATATTTGTCCTATGAAACAGTCCTTTATGCGTATGTTTGAGATACGTTTT
Organism: Icerya purchasi; assembly: GCA_039619475.1. Classification (NCBI taxonomy): domain Eukaryota; kingdom Metazoa; phylum Arthropoda; class Insecta; order Hemiptera; family Monophlebidae; genus Icerya; species Icerya purchasi. Next base: position 223,965,262 of record CM077116.1, read on the forward strand.
GGTTTCTTCAACGTTTTTACTCGGGCTATTACTTACGTGAAATTCCTTTTTTTTTTTTTTTTTTTTTTTTTTTCTGCTGTTTTTGTGGCCTAAAATAAGGAAGTTTAAATAATTTTTTAACCGTAATTTTTTGATTTTATGAAAGGACTTCAGTATTTTATATTTTGAATTTCACTTTTAAAGAGTTATCTGGAGTAATGAGTTATGAATTTTTCAAGGGTGATTTTTGAGCTCGTTTTACATTCCATATTACATATTCTTTGACGGTTTTTTGGGTTTTTTCCCGCCTAATGTAATTTATTACCTTATAGTTATAGATTGCTTTAAAGAGAATTTTCATTGTAGTTTATGATCCAAATTTGACGTTTACGAGTCAAACAGTTGGTGAGTTACTGATTTTTATTTGATAGTTTTGTCATTTCTGAACCATCTTGTTAGAACTCCATACATTACATGTATGTACGGAATCCTAAAATTACAAATATCTTCAAAAGTAGGAAAAAGTTGAACCGGTGCCGTTTTTACATAGTGATTTTTTCCTTTTTTTATTGTTATAATGACTTAGGTTTTATTTGTTAATCATTCTCCTTAGAAAATGTATAAGGAAAAAATTCGTGTGTTGGTGCTTTCGAATTTATTAACAAATACGATTATATATAAAACATTATTTGTTTAATCGATGAGAAGAAGTTATTCCGCAAAATATATTTCACGAAAGTTTTCATAATGAAATAGCGGCAAATCTTGATTATTAAAAAATTGTAATGATTTATTTGATATCGGATATAATGACCAACCAGTTATTATAACGGTCAGTTTCCTCGCAATGCCGTTATAATCGATTTTTTTACACAAGACAAAATAATGATCAGCATTTTTCAACGATGCATCATCTTTCCCTCCTCCACTCGATCGAAATCGATATTCTGTAGATTCCTGGTCATTTGAGTATTGACGGCAATGAGATGGTGGATTTCTTAGCCCGTTCTTCCATTTCCAGGAGCACATTTCCAGTCCGTAATATTGCTCTTCTTTCCTCAATTGCACATTCCAAATTATGGTTCGACACCTATTCTTCATATTTTAATTTTTTAATCCTGCCTCCTTTTACCTATCTATTCAGCCATCTCTCTTCCTCTTCACCCATAGTTTTCTTGATACTTGCTCTCTCTTGAACGCTCTACAATCTTTGCTATTTGTCGCCTTCGCTTGAACCATCTCCTTCCTGCATTGTTTTTCGGTTTTCACCTGCATCTACTCCATTTTGTGTCCTTTTCAACCCCTTTCATACACTTCCTTTACGATGCTAATCACATTTTATTTCAATGTGCGACCTTTTCTGCTGAGCAAGCATCGTTCTATTTTTCGCTATTAAAACTTCATAGTGCTGCTTATATTCTCCCATTTCTCTCTGCTTCAGTTATTCCTGCCCTTGAATTATTTTTTGTCCTCTGTCCTTAAACGCATAAGATGATAAATTTATTTTCCCCTGCTTCCAATTTCTTGAGCTAATGTTTCCTCGTTGACAAACCCATTAAAAAAAAAAAAACTTTCATTCCTTGCTCTTGGAAAATGTAAAAAAAAAAAAACTGAATGTTCTACGAATATATTATAAATAGATTATGTCTTTTTTAAATGTTACATTTAACCGATATAAAAACGTTACTTGACTTTACATATTATTTTTAGCGTAAAAATGACAAACACTATATATATATATATATATATATATATATATATATATATATATATATATATATACATGGTGGCCACTCAAATATAATTTTTAAATTCCCGGTTTATCCCCGGTTTTCCCGGTCCAAATCCTCCCGATTTCCTGATTATTAGAATTGTACAAAAAGAAGGACGGATTTTTTTGTTACTATGATAATTTTCGACCGCCGCAGCATGTTTTATACGAATAAAACAGAACTTCGTAATTTATTTCGAGTAAAGTACAGTAAAAAATGCATTCATCGCTTTGAATGATTTTTTCTTATTAAAAATATCATTTTTGGCTATTTTTACATTTTTTCCCGGTTTTATGAGAAACTTGCCGGCTTATTCCAGGTTTCCGGCTACCCTGATATATCAAGGCGTAACAGGAAATTGTAATATCAATAATTTGACAACGGTATAAATAAATTTGTATACGTGAAATATACGAATAATTAAATAAGTTTCTGGCTTACAATTTTCGATAATTTCTGGCTAGTCAGCGACTTAAATGGATAGAACAGACAAAAATCAAACTGAAAATGGATTATAATAATATTAAGAACACAGCACAAGACAGAAAAAAAATGGAAAAGGATAATAGGTTAAGCTACAAGACAAGAGCAAGGCTCTTAAAAAGAAGAAGAAGAAGAAGAAGAAGAAGAAGGGTTATACCTTGAATGAGCTAACTAAATTTTATTCAGAATACGTTTTATTAAAGTAAAATGATATTTTATTAAGAACATTTTAGTTTAAAAAGAGAACACTTTAAATTTTTTTAAATAATATGTTTTATTTTATATTTTAAAGAATTACTGTTTTGAATTTTATTTTAACCAGTTATTAAAATGGTTGAGCGGTTTATTACAAAATTAGATAACTATAATATTTATTAAAGTAGAATATATATTCATATAAGAAATCGGAAGAAATAAATCGGTATAAAACGAAATATAGCAAAAGGAGCCAATTCAGTGGAGGATTCAACTAGTTATTCAAACAGGGCTGGCCTTAACCATCTAAGCGCCCCGGGCAAGCCATGCATTTGGCGCCCTGTAATATTTGACTACTATTTGCCTGTGGCTTCGCTCGTGTGGACCAGTTTTTGAGACATTATCCCACAGGAACCTATTTCCGGGATAAAGAGTATCCTGTGCCCTTGTACCGGTCATTTTCTATCTATGTGTGAAATTTCATCCAAATCTGTCCAGCCGTTTAAGTGTGATTGAGTGAACAAACAAATATCCAAACGTCCAAACTTAAAAACTTTCACATTTATAATTAGTGTGATGTGATTATAATTTAGAAAATTTATTTTCAATTTTGTACCATATTTTTCATTGAATTGATAGAAAATTGCAAACATGTATTTATTATTATTAATAATAACATATTTTACCCATTCATTCTCTAAACAATATACTTATATTGTCTGCCAATTAGTCACGAAAAATTTTAACTCGATTAAAATAAAACTAAAACCTTATTTTTCTAGCTTTTTTGTCAGCAAATTCTCTGATAATACTGGCAAAATCTAGGTTTTCTGCAACTTGATTTTCAATGGACGGCGCGGCCAAACTAGTTAATCTTGTTTGAGATATTGTAGACCGCAAGTACGTCTCTATCAATTTTAGTTTAGAAAAACTGCGATCGTCACTTGCAACAGTCACTGGTATTGTTAACAGAATACACAGCGATATCCAGGTGTTGGGATATAACTCTTGAAGATAGGGCTTTTTGATAAAGTTTAATGTTTCGGTAGGTGTTGCCTGACTGTCTTCAAGATAGTGTTGCAAACCTAAAATTTCATCGCACAACAAATCTCCATCAATATCAGATTTAAAATTGACCGTTAACTTTTCTTGCAGTACAGAACAATGTCGCATTAGTTCTTCTTTATTTTGATTTTTTTTTGTGTTAAACAAGAAATTCCAGGTGATAGAAAAATCCTGCATCTGTTGAAATCTTTCCTTCATAGATATAAGCACGGTGTCCAAAAGAGTACTAAAAAACTCGGCTTCAAACTTTTTTTTTTGGATCAGTTATTGGTTTATCAACAGCCTTTTCACCCGGTCTGTGTTTAATGGGTTTTTTTTTCACTTTTTTCTTCTCGAAATTATATGATTTTCATTAATTTATCGCTACTTAACGTTCGAATACGATCCTGTCAAAATAAATTGTCTTCAGCACTGCATAGAATTAATTTAACATGCCTAAGAAACTAAACCGAAAAAGAAAAAAATGAAAAATTTGAAGTACTCAAAATTTATTACTGGTCGATAAATTTTTGAAAAAAATTCAACAACATTTGGTTAATCATCGTCGGGACTTTTTTAACGGATTCTTATAAGAAAAATCAATGAATAGTTTTCGATAAATTCCGTACGCAAACTGTTGGCAATGTAAATAAGTTTAACGCGATTTATCGCCGCTTTTTCCAGTAACATATAATTCTGTGAGGAGAAAAATATAAATGTTTACACATGAAATATCTAAGTTCGATATTATAATAAATAGGCAACAAAAAAAACTCCGAATTCCGCGAGAATATATGTATGTATATTTTTCGAGTTCCATTTAAAATTACCATTAATAAAACTTATTTACCGAGATAGCAAATGTAAATTATTATAATTTTCGATAAAACGTAATAATTTCGTGACACATCATTATGGCAGCACCGATCGTCAAATGAAATCCTTTTATTTGACTTACGAATACTACGGCTGAAGCGAAAATAAGAAAAGAGAAGGAAACATAATATATACACCAACTAATATTCTATCGTTTCTCAATATTTCGAAAAAACCGCAATGCTTATCACCACTTGATGGCATCTGCAAATAGATGCTCAAATTCCGAATGATAAAATGGCCTGAAAATTTTCTTTTGATTACCAGTCAGCTTTTTATTGCAACGATAAAAGACATTCGTAATCTACGTGTCACAAAGCACGGATAACATCAAAGAAGAGCATAGAAGGATTCCTAAAGTCTATTAAAATCACCTTTACGTGATAAACGTTTTTTAACAGGTACTTAACCATTTCTTTTTTTTTTCCATTATTCTTTTTAAAGTTTTCCTTTTACAGCAAAGGTACCAGTGAGCTATAGAGACGCGAACTACGCTTTTTTTTTGCTTTTTGATCATCGCTGAGAAAAATGTAGTGTAGTATAGAGTTTCTAAACAGTTTAAAAATTAAACCTTTTTTAACTACCAGTGACCATTTGAAAAATAAGATAAAAGTTTTTTCCCGTTTAATTTCGAAAACTTCCTCATTTTATCGGAAAGTTGAAATGTGCAGTTAATTAAGATTTTTATTAGCTCGCAAGCGAAAGCAAAAACGGGTCTTAATAATATTAGCTTTCTATAGGTGAAAAAGAGTGTTTGTAAAAACATTACAATTCTCTCTCGCCCTTGAAATTGTTTTTGCTTTTTAATCACGCTGTTTCAATTAAACCGTCATCGTTTGAAAATGTTTTAACCTAATCACTATCGTTCTGGCTGCGTGACAACAACTTGAATTCGCAGACACGTATTATTTTCCATGTATAATGCTCAAACGAGTGCAAAGCTATGATAAGAACACGTTCAAAAGTGGACCGAAGGACATCAATTTTTTTTTATAAAGTTCACAAGATTCTACTTACAAAATCAAAAAAATAAGGCGAATATTAAAATAGGCGATGCGGTGTTAAAAAAGATAGAAAAAAAAATTACCGATCACCACAAGGCTCATGAATATCAGAATATCTAAATCTAAATTGTAAAAAGTTTTTCAATTATATATTAACCCAATCGCGGCCAAGAAATCTATAGGCAACTAAGGAACGGTATAGTACGAAAATGCGGGAAAGCGCTCCCGCGCTGAATGAACAATGCGAGGAAATTGAAAACATGAAAAACAGAGAGTTATAACGGATCTATCGACTAGAAGAATCAAACAATTATCAAATCACACACCGGGATAGAACAGTAGGACGTTAAAAGACATAAATGAAGAGGAAGTCAGCGACGCTGCAGAAAAAGTAACAATATGGCGAAACTATTTAGAAACGCTATACAGGGGTCTGATAACAATACCGAGAATATACTAGAAGTGTACAATAGTTCAATACTTTTAAAACATACAGAAAGTAGCGTAAGAAAACGACTATACGAGATCGCTAATAAAATAGTGAAAATGACACATTGGCCGAAGGAATTCTGCATAACAACAATAATTCCAATCCTAAAAAGATGTATGACAAAAACTTGTGAAGATTACAGAACAATCAGCCTACTGTGCCACGCATCAAAAATCCTACTGTGCATCATAAAACAATGGTTATATGTCAATCGATACTCGGATGACTGTCAATTTGGATTCCGCTCTAGCGTGTCAACACGGGACGCAATCAATGCTTTGCGAGTCCTTGCGGAACGTTTCATAAGTCGAAGAAGACATAAATAATCTACATATACTTCGTAGACTATGAAAATGCTTTCGACAAACTGAATTGGGATCAGCTTTTTCCACTCCTATAGTAAATCGGTTGTCCTCAAAAGATCATTACCCTCATCTACAATCTATACAACAGACAACAAGCTGTAATTCGAACCAGAGATGGTGAAGCTGAATTCGGAAAAATCAGAAGAGAAGTATGACAAGTTAGCCCACTGTCGCCGGATTTATTCAATATTATAGCAGAGCTAATTCTACTAGAATCCTTTGATGATTCAACATACGGCATAAAAGTGGGAGGGCGAAACGTGCGCACTATTAAATACGCGGATGATGTGACCTTACTAGCAGATAGCCCACGTATGCCGCAGAAAATGATAAATAAAATGAATGAATCGGCCAAAAAAGTTCGGAATGCAGATTAATACTAAAAAGACCAACGACAACTGGCATAAAACCGCATCGAGTAAATACCGCGATTGATGGAACAAAGCTAGAACAGATTACGAGGACGTAGCTTCCAAAGACATACGGGTACGGCTTGCCATGGCATAACAGGTTTTAATGAAAAAGACGAAAATAATCGCTAGCAGAGCAATGTCCATAAAGTTACGAAAGCCCATCATTAAGACATATATAGTTGGTAGCATTTTATGGTTCGGAAACGTGGACATGCACAAAACGAGAGGAGGATAAGATAGAGGCATTTGAAATGTGGTGCTGGAAACGGATGGAGAAGATAAGCTGGACGGAAAAGAGAACCAACCAAGAAATCTTAAATCGAATCGGCGTAACACGACAGGTACTGAACCAAATTAAAAGTCGAAAACTACGTTGAATGGGTCACGTGCTCCGACATGGAGGTTTGCTGTGGAATATAATTGAAGGATACATCCCAGGAAGACGTATAAGAGGTAAGCCACGATCAAGCTGAGTAGATAAGCTGACAAGGGATTCTAGCTACGCCAGTTACTCAGAAATGAAAAGGATAACCTATAACCGATACGAATGGAAAAGACGAAGCATAGGAGGAAACCAGTCCACCAACTGCTGCACCAGATGATGATGATGATGATGATGATGATGATGATGATAGTAACAAAATTAAAAAAAAAAAAAAAATGAAAGGAAAAAAAAATTCAAACATATTTGAAAAACACCGCATCATACGTTAAACGTATCAATATTTTTAATCTTCACTGCTTTCATAACAACTAACTGTTTTCGCAAATTCAGCTAATAAAGTTAAGAATTTGTTTTGCAGACGCTGTTTTAATGTACGTTTTAACCAGCTTTGTTTTATTTACTACTACACTCCGGAACAAATCGTATTGTTAAACAAATCATACTTTTCATATTATTTTATCGAGAACTATTTAGAAAAGCTTAATAAAATTTGCTCATTCTTTTTCTCCGATAAAACAGGTTTTCAAATAAAATGTAGCAAAAATTTGTCTTTTTTTTTTAAATGGGCAAAGTTGGAGAAAATGTTTCATTTTTTTTTAAATTATTTCCAAACTATACTATACAATGTTTTTTTTTTTTTTTTTTTTTTTTGATGATGTGTTGAATTTAAAAATGTAACTTTTAATGTTAATCACAGTTACCAAGCTTTGTTAAAAACAAAAAAAAATTGTACCGCTCACAGCAAAACTTCCTGAAAATCCAAAATTAGATTAAAATCATGCAAAACTTTTAAATGCCCCCTAACCCATTAAAAGTTGCTGAACATTTAAACGGGTAATTTCAATAGACCACTGAGTTCCTTTTCTACTCATTTAAATTATAAATCACACTATTCACAACCATATAACACATTATATACACGTATCAATACTGTGTTAATTTGGTAATATTATTTTTCTTCCAACTATCCTTGTACAATTCTCGATTAATATAGCACACACTGAAAAATTAACATAGCGCTGATTCTAAAAATAAAAGTTTATTACCCAGTTTAAATGTAACATTTCGAGAACGTGAAGAAGAAGATAATACGAAAGGGTAATTTTTAAAACGTTCTCGCTAGTTTGACCATTTCCGTAATGATGGATTAGAAGTATATGATAATATTTAATTAGAAAGAGCTAATTATTTACCCAATGAAATACGACGAATTCATTGCATTGACTGGAATTCGAGACAATATTATGCTTAGAAGTTGTTGAGAAATTTCATGGATACGAGGAAATAATTTTCCAGTTTCTTATGAATTGAAAATCGCGACATAGAATATTTGTGTTTCAATTATTTAATCCAATAGGTCGTTTAAAAAGCTTCAGAGGTGCTGTTCAACTGACTCCATTGGCGCACTCAAGGGAGGTGCCACAGGGCCATTGCTCCCCCCAAAAAATCTTCGAAATCTTAATTTCGTTTTGTAATGTTTTGTTTTACTTAATTTTTTTTTAAAAACATACATATTTACTTTTTACTTATATTACAAGTATAATGTTATAATACTTTTAGCTAACTCTTTAAAAATAAAATTCGTATACTTATCTAAATTGTGCTTATTACAAACATAATGTTACGTTTCTATTATTATTGGTTTTTTTTAAATAAAATTCGTCAGTTTTGTAATTTTTTAAAAAATAATATTCGTTAATTTTGTGTTTTTTTTTTAATTTTTTTAATTTTAATTTACAAACCACGGAAATAGATAGGTACTTAGTCGAGGTACCGAGTTACCACCCCCTAACTCATCTTCTAAATTCTAGCCCCGACCAAAAAAAAAAAATTTAAGTGCGCCTTTGACTGACTCATTACTTTAAATATAATTATCTAATAAACTATTTTTGTTCAATAGTCTTTTGGACGACAGGCTGCCAGAAACGATAAGTCGATAAAAGAAGAAAAGTAATTATGGTCAAAATGGTAACAACTAATAACGGCCCGAACCAAATTGTATCAAATAAAAACGAACATTGATGCTACAAAATTCAAAATTCGCAGAATTATGTGGAAATAAATGTTACACCTAAAGAAAAAAATAATAAATCTAATGCTAGTTCCGGAATTTGTTTAGACATTTTCTAATAACAATTATTATCTTCTATACATTTAAAGCACAAATTCTTTTGACATCCCCATTTGACCAATTTCGATTTTCTTTAGCCCCGTAACCTGTAGGTGAGCCATCAATGTTTAAAAAGTTCAAAAGGGTTATAAGATCAAAAAATTTTTTCAAAAATTATTTAAAAACGTTTTTTTAAACAATCCTCCAGATCTTTGTCCAAACTCGACCGTGTCCAAAATGTTTGTCTTCACCTTTGTTTACCGTTATCCCCGCTTTACACGCCAAATCACTCATCCCTCCTCTTTTCACTCGAAGGTCCTATGCAGGTTACCGCTTTTTAATCAAACGTCTACCTATTTTTTCTTCTTCCCTTGTTAATTCCTATTCTTCTATCCACCGCAACTGACGATATACCATCAAACTCCAATACTATCTCTCATTTCCACCCGTCTCTCTCAGTTTTCTCCATATATTTATTCATACGACAAGCTACCATACTTTTCGTTCACTTTCCACCCTCCTATATCCCATTAATTGCCTATTCTTAACTTGACCTACCAAACTTATCCTTTATCATGTTGTCAAATCAGAGTTTTAAATACCTTTGGCTCTCTTTTCCCTAATCACTTTGCGATCTTCACTGATGGCTCCAAAGGACCCAATGAAGTTGGTTCAGCTTTCTTTTATTCTTCCTTAAATTATTCTGAAACCTTTAAACTTCCTTCGTACTACTCAGTTCTCTATACCGAGTCTACTGCTAACCTGCATGCCGTCCTTTTTATTGCTTCTTCCCTAATTTCTCATGAAGTCCTTATTATATCAGATTCTCACAGTGTCCTACAAACCATCTCCTCTTCTTTCCCTTCTCTCTCTGCTGATTATGTAATCCTCCTCATACTCTCCCTTATCCATTACATTTTCCTTTCTCACTCCGTCCAAATTGACCTACTGTGGATTCCTGGACACTCTGGAATCGAAGGTAACGGCTCGGCCGATGCACTAGCTCGTTCATCCTCTTCTACCGATGAATTTTTCGGCGCTTTTTCATCTCGTAATATTAATCTCCTCTCCACTTCAGCTCATTCCAAACTATGGTTAATCTCGTATTCCGCCTCATTCTAAAATCCGGATTCCTTTTATCTCTTTATCCAGCCTAATCTACCGTCTTATTCATGGTTTTTCAATTCTCCCTCTATGCGGCGTTCAACCCTCTCTGCAATTTGTCGCCTACGCTTTAGGCACAGTTTGCTTCCTGCTTCCTTATTTCGTTTCTTTCTAGTTCCCTCTCCCCTCTGTCTTCTTCGCCATTCTTCTCACAACCTTGTAGGTGACGATAATCACATTTTGTTTGAGTTCACCTATATCGCTTACGAACGTTCTTCCTTCTACTCTTCTCTTCTGTTAATTGGCCAACCTGATCGCATAAACATCTGATTCCGTTTCTCATCCTTCCACGGTTGATCAGCTGCACAGTGTGGTAAGTAAAATAGAAAAAAGTTTGGAGACAAAAAATGCGTGTACAGCGGTGTTTCTCGATGTCCAAGAGGCTTCTGATAAAGTTTGGCATAATGGTCTATTGTATAAATTAAAAATTCTGTTACCAACTAGGTTGTATCTTTTGTTTTCATATCTTTATAACCGATATTTCCAGGTGCGCTATGAACACACGTTTTCAGAACTATATCCAGTTCTAGCAGGAGTGCCCCAGGGATCAGTTGTGGATGATGTATTTGATATATACAGCAGACTTTCCTGTAACGGAAAATGTACAAGCTACATTTGCTGACTACACAGCATTACTTGCGTCACATTCAGATCCGAAGATAGCAAGCGACAATCTTCACAAGGCTCTTATCGAGGCAGAAAACTGGTTTAAAAAGTGGAAAGTTCGGATCAACGAAAATAAATTGGTAAACGTTCATTTCACGAATAAAAAAGTCATAACCCCAACTTTCAGGATAAATGTACTGGAGTTGCCTGCGGGAACAACAGTCAAGTACTTGGGATTACACCTAGATAGTCGCTTAACATAGAAGCAGCACATTCAGACGAAGAAAAGAGAAATAGATATTCTTGTTAAAAAAATGCTTCTAGGAAGAAATCGCGTTTTAAATATTAATAATAAACGTTTGATATACACAAGTATCTTGAAACCTATATATTTAGACCTACGGAGTACAACTTTGGGGTTGTGCTAAACCTACAAATCTGAAGAGATAATACAAACCATGCAGAATAAAATCTTTAGGCTGGTAACCAAGGCGCCATAGTATGTACCAAATCTAACCTTGCATCAGGATTTAGGGATAGAGTATAAGACAGATGTTATTAAAACTCATGCCCGAAGACACGCAGGAGGACTTGAAAGTCATCCGAACAAACACTAGTACTGTTAGTGATAGGAGGCGACTGAAGCGTTGTTTAAGGGAAACACTATCGGGCGGGTACCATTCGGTACTTCTCTCTTCATGCTCGATATTTACATAGTTAAAAATATTGCTAAATGGCCTAGATGGCCAGATTGTAATATAATAAAACGGGGAGGAGGGGGTCCTTTTCCCTCTTTTTCGGTCAATGTCTTTTTTGACGTACCCAACATTGGAAAAAAAAACAGGATTTTGAATTTTTACGAGTGAGAGTCGCATAGTCAAAAAATTTGTATGCTGCATTTTAAGATGCAAAATAAAAACTAAAAATGAATAAAAAGTAACTTAACAGAACAAAAACATGAAATTGTCATACAATTTACTGGCTAATGTACGTTTGGCTTTTCCCTCAAAGACAGCTATCATAAATGTTTACCGTATGAAGTTGGTCTTCGTTCGTAGAAAGTAAAGTGATTTCTGTAAATATTTATTTATATTTTGATTTAATTGTAATAATTTCTATTTTAGGAGACGGTAATTGTTTATTTTGCGCAATTTCTTATCGCTTATATAAAAGTGACAGCTATAATCGTCAAATTCGATTACAAGTAGTTTATAAAATTAAGTGTGACTGGGAACATTATAAGTACTTCATTATCGGTAATTCTTCATGTAGATTACCAATAAGCAGGGCAGCTAAATATGACAATTTTATATCTTTAGGTGGCGAATATGCAGGTCACAGTGAATTAAAATGTATACGTCAATTATACCCTAGCTATTCATTTAAAGTCTGAATGAATGATAATCACAGTTTCGTCTATAGTACTGGTAATGTCGTTTGCATTTATTATTTTCGGGTGATGCTGGACATTTTAACGTTTTAGAATTTGGTTCTTTCACATCAAATCATACAATTAATATTGACACTGGATGATTATTCTTTCTGCTCGTAGAACTTTAAAGTGGTTTCTACTTTATTTTTCATCTAGGTATTGTGGGCGCTGTTAACTCAAATGTGGCCATGATACTGCATGGTATTAACTTCCCTTTCGCCATTAAGTTAACTGTAACCATAGTGCAGCATGGTTATTCTTACTTTTGATTCTCATTAAGCATTGTGGGCGTCGTTAAACCCATAGTTTTGTATGATGATTCTTCATTGTACTCCGTCAGGCACTGTGAACGCTATTAACTCAGGTTTAGCCATAAAATAGTTTTTCAAACAATTAAACACATGTAAATTCAAAACACAAAAAAAAATTATTAATCAATAAATAATATATCAATGAAAATATTTTAAAAGATTACACAAATAAAAATATAAGTACGGATCAAGTTAAAATAAATGACAATAATAAAGTAGATTTTAGTAATAATAATGATAACAGTACCAGCAGTATTAATAATATCGTCAAATACAAATGATAAAGCACAGTCTAAATTTAAAAGAAGAAATACTAAATAAATTGTATGTTAAGATTCAACTATAAAATTGGCCACTTAATTTCAACTAATTAACCATATTAACTCATTAAAAACAAAGGAATAATAAATATTTTCCGACGCAATCGTTAAGGAATATATATAAATTTAAAATAGCAAAAAAGTTCAGATATACGTCTCCGGAAACATGATTAAAAAGAACAAACAAAATAGGACGTGAGAAGAACGATAACTGTAAGAGTGGCACAGAGAATGTTAATACGTAATCCAATATGTGTTATGGATGAAAGAACTTTTCAGATATACTAAAACCGATACTATTATGACTAACCTTACAGTGAATAGCATATATAGCAAATTGACATTTATTCTGCACCTTTAAATGGTTTATTTAAATTAGATCTACAACAATTATTAATCACTAATCTTGTTAATAATAACGGTTTTATATTGGATGATATTTCAACAGTCAGCATAACCCGTGCGGCGGCTCTAATCACATGATAAAGAAAAAAAGCAGTTAAAGTAATTATGATAAAGATTTAATTTGCTAAACAATTCTAAAATCAATTTTTTAGTCCCACTCCGACGGATCTAAATTTTCGACTGTAAAAATGTAGCCTGCAAAATGAATCACAGAATCATTAAAGATACAATCGATAAAAAAGCATTCCCTTGAATAATTCAACTAAATATTTCAAAGCGAGCTGCTAATTAGTCCTGCATAAGTAACATAAAATAGTGAATATAATATCGGCACAATAATTTGAAATTTTAAAATTTAAAAGTACTATCTAACAGTGATATGGATTGGGAATTTATTCAGCAATATAAAAACATCGGCGTACTAGACTCCGCAGACATAAATAACAAAATGAATTCTTTAAAAATAAATGTTATTCACAAAAAAACAAAACATAAATTTAAACTCTAATAAAAATACATCCACCGAAGCTAATGGTATTTTATGTCTGGGTATGGAAGGTAGATCAATTATTCTTTGACGTAATGTTGCAAAAGGGAGGACTATATTTGTTCCACATTAAAGTAAAGTAAAAGTCCATTAGAGCACTCTTTCTATAGGGAATAATCATTCTTTCGTTTTTTCAGTAACATATTGGAATTAAAAATCAGAAATAAAATAAAATAACGGTGTGACCAAATTTTCTTAAACCCCATTTAAATTTTTACCCGGATATAGAGAAAGACATAACACTAACATTTTAAATACGGCGATTCAGATCACTACATCTGAGACCCCTTATTTTTGATTACTCTTTTTTCATAGATTTTAAAAATACCTATGATAAATTACATCTTAAAATTCTAGGTAAAATCATCTTTGATTATAAGTTCTAAAAATCTATTACCTAACTAGAAGTCTTTCGGTCAAGGTCAAGAAGCAGGGAAAATTACAACGTACCCGATGATGAAACATGGTAATACATCAATGATCTTTCCTGAGTTCAATTTTATATTCAATATATAGCGATACCACTGATAAAAAGTCAAAAAAGGTACAGATACCACTTACGTGGAAGTGTATGTCAGCTGCTACATCAAATTTATCCAATATATTAAGACCTGAATGCAAAAATTAAAAAACCGTGTAAAGGAAATCGAACTTCAGTTTTTTTATGGAAAAACCGAATGATTGTCGGACAAAAAATTTACTCCTTATATTGCAATTAGTAGTAAATGAGTCTCGCGGAAGTGTCAGATTTCTCTCTCTAGAGGCGACGTCTCAAAAAACGCTGTTGGTAGTAACAAACTCATCGGCCTCTTTGACTGTAATCTCAAACTTTCGCACTAGACATCCGGTAATGATTCAAATACCAGATGTTTTTATGGACTTTCCGAGTCACTGCTCAATTCTGTGGTTATTATGGGTGGCCAACCATGCCGGGATTGCTGGAAACGAGCGAGTCGATATATCCGCTCGCTTAACATTGCTCTCCTTCATATTTGAAAACGTCTTCTCGCCACATGTTTCTTTTGTTCAAGGCCAAATGTTCGTCCTTGTGAATGAAGTACAGTCTTCTTGCCAGACTCCTTTACAATGCGCCAAACCCACAACTGAACCGTGGTGGTCAGGAAAAGCATTTCCGTGGAGAGTTATACGCCCTTAATCGGATAGCGGGCAGCGTCCGACAAATTTATATTCCGAATATATAAGTTGCCTATTCTGCCTCTAAAACATTGCCTCTTCAGTTCCCAAAATACTTGCCGAATGTTTGAAATTTTCAGCCACAAAGGATAGTGTCACGAGTATCCTTGCTAATTCCTCGACAGCAACTGGATTCGTCCTTAATTTATTGGAGCTACTAAATTAACTATCTCTAAATAACGGTCACACATCCGCCTACTGTAACAACCTTGATAGTTGAAAATAACACGTTGGTTGATGTGCCATATATACATATATATATATATATATATATATATATATATATATATATATATATATATATATATAAAAAAATAAATAAAAATTTTTAAATGTTAATATCTGATTGTTTACTTCGATAACAAATTAAACATATACGAACTATATAAGAAATAAATGCATGATTAGTATAAATATAATTCGGTTTTGAATAGGACTAAGCAGGAAAAAGCATGCTAAAACGAATATATGATGTACAAACTTTTAATGCGATCTTAAATAAAATTTGCTGTTTCACCAATCTTATTGGCCGTAAGCATAAAAATGTATAATAAGAAATACAATGAAATCTGCACAGAATTAAGTTTTAAAAATCTCTTTAGCTGAATTCCAATCAAGCCCTAATCACTATACACATTTAGAAGAACTAGGTATTCCAGTCTGATTACAAAAACAATATATTACCGAAAATATTATTTAAAATATAAATCTAACCGACATCATTCCATCAATAAAATCCGACCACAACTTAGTCAGTTTCATTTATGTAATAAATACTGATAAAACAGAATTCACTACATTTTCTTAGTAACCTATTAGAATTTTAGTAAAAGATCAATATAATACAAAACTATAAGTTTCCACACTATAACATTAATTATAAACGTTTTCTGAATAACATAAAGTAAATGTATAAGTTATATAATAAAAAAGATGAAACATTTAAATAAATTTCTGATTAAGTTATCGGCACATTCAAGAATTAAGTTCGGTAAGCTTTCTGAAAAAATATGATAACGATAGCAATAGAAAACGTTGATTGGGAAAAAATCGAAAAACTCATCGTTGAAAGAAAAGTAAACAGAAATCAGCCAACATAGAAATATGCAAACTAGCGGTACACACCATTTCGGAGTATGTCAACAAACGAAAGATCGAGATCAATGGAGAACGACAAAACAAGCTGCACAGATCTGTAACCACAACACTCTTCGCGTGACAATGACTAAAAAAAGACAAATATTACCGAAAAAGTATTCATTTCTATCCCCCCATTTGTAAAAACCATTTAGAAGTAAATTTCAAAAACAAGGTCTCACGAACAGCTCTTAATAGCTATGTGGCAACCTACGCAAAAGCCTCTAATGGTCTAAACGAACGAAAAGTTATGACGACCACCGTAATATTCTAGTGTAAAAAATTCGATAAAACAATCTACAAATATTATTGTCTTATTATTACTTAATGCTATATACTTTTTTATTAAAATTTTCATGCACGCCTGCACACACTTCACTCGAAATCATATTGATTTACCTTTTTTCTTTTTGTTGTTTTTTGAACTCATAACTTTCTCTAAAATTGAAGAACAGAAAACTCTTAGTACAGAACAATGAGGCCTTCATAAAATTATATATATTTATGACTTGTATTGAAAACATTTTATTATAAATAAACGGTAGCAGGAATTTAGTTGACTGAAATTTTCTTCGTCACTCCTTAATTTAAAAAGACTCTATTCAGTTTAGATTTTATGTTTAGCAATTTACTACCCAGTTTATAAATAGAATTTGGGTGAAGCCTGAAATAAAATTATAATTAACATTAACATTAATCGAGAAAATGATAGAATAAGAAAAAACAAAAGGAATATTTACTTTCAGTTAGAATAAATTAATAACAAAAAATTACAAATGTTATTAGAGTTCTTTATTATATCTAAAAAAAAAAAAAAAATAACAATAAAAAAAAAACATTCTTTCAAAATGATAAAAAAAAAACCCATTAATAATTCATAATAAAAATATCATTTTTTTTAATTTTATTAAAGAAATATGCGATGCAACTTAAAATTTCAAACAAGATATAAAAGATAAAAAACATTATAATCAATTTATGAAACCAATAAAAAAATACATATTTTTAACTATTTTACAAATTCAGTTCATTTATTACCATTATCATTTAGCTAGTACATTATTTGCTCTTTCTTGCGATATACAGTTTTTTATCGCGTGATACAATAAGCACAACAGAAAAGTAGAATTAATACTTTTATAAATTGTTTACAAAAAAAATATCCGAAATATGTAAAGAATAAAAAAGAAAAATGAACTTATACCAAAAATGAAATATTTAAAAACAATATTTGGTGGTGTTTAATGATATAAAAATAATAAACGCGGAAATTTTAAACTACAAGTATTAAATGAAACAGTATAAATCTGGAAAATAATAGTTGTTAAGCAAAAACTATCTTAAAACTTTAAACTAAACAGGTGGCGGACAAATTTCTTCTACAAAATTAACAAAACTGAGAGAAAAAAAACAATTGTAGGGAACATTGAATAAGAGTTTTTAAATACTTCCGGTTTCAAATGTTAATATTAACAATGCGTATTAACCTAAAACTAAGTGCGCTATCAACGAAACTAGATTATTATTAAAAACAATCTGAAAAAAAATTATCAAAAATTTGTTTACAGATTTTTCGAATATTAATTTTAATAAATATCCGCGCAGAAAGTACGAAAATTGTGCACTTTACCATCCCACCTGAACGCATATGAAACGCAGCATTTACCAGCGATAACAACGACGGAACACGTTCGTGATCATTTTTGTGCATTTCTTTTTCATTTTGCGTTATTTGTACTCGTACTCATAAAAGTACTTGATATTCGTTAATATTTTTTTAATTTAATTTTCATAAAAGCATAAATTTAACAGAGAAAATTAACAAGTCACAAAATTCCCCCTTGTTTATTATTCCAACGTCGGTTTTGTAAATACGTTAATACTTTCAAACGGCCTATTATATGAATTATTAAGGGTTCTAGAAATTTTCGGGTATCATATTCATTTCGTAAAAAATGTTACACAGTGAATAAGAGTTTTTATCAGAATTTTAATTTATAATCCGGTTACATATGAAATTATTTTATTTAACGAAGATACTTTATTAAAATTCTAATATATTTTGTGTACTTCATTAACAATAATACTTAATTACAAATCTAGGCAATATGCGAAAAAATCAATATTTCTTTTTTTATTACATATAATATTTAGTTAAACTGTTTGAAAGTTTCAAATTCAGTTATTTGGCTATAAATTAATTAAAAATATGACTTTAAATTACACTAAATACAAGCAGAAATTTATTTCTTTTTACATAACTTTTTGTATTTCTTTTATTATATAAAACATCTATGCGCTATACAAAATCATGAACTTTACCCTCTTTCTCAGTAATAAAGAAAAAATCTATTCAATATTTCAATAAAAAACCTAGGTATTTTATAAAATGTCGGCATTTCACATATTAAAAGTATAAACCTAAAATAAAAATATACGTCCACAAATGTAAGCAATATTAATTTTACACTGTGTTATCAATATAAACAAAATAATTTATTAAGAAACATAGTTTTATACATATTTCTCGCGCATCTTTAAAAATAACTAAATCTAGAATAACATGGAGAAATGACAATATAAATCATCAAAAAAATACTGGCACAAAAGTATTCTCGAACGTTCCATCATCATGATCATTTTCTATACAAACTTTACCACACACTCGTATATATAAATTACCTTTAGTACTTCGAACCTATTGCAATACGAATAGACATCAGATAACCACGATGTTCTGGTTTCGAAATTGAAATCGTCGCCAAAGATGTTTATTATGTTTAAATAAAGAAATTTTAAAAATTTATCAGTAATACACATAACACAGAAATTTTATTATCCTCACATATGTACCCGTGACAAGGCGTCTAGAATTGTAAAGTTCAGGTTTACAATGTACTAAGCCTAATGGCAATGAAGGGACTATCTTAAATATCCCCACACATACCGATCAGCAATTATAGGGGACGGCATCCTTGAGTCCATCAAAATTATAAAAATGTGGAAAATAAGTTTCGCAACTTCACAAGAAAAGCGATTTCTTTACCTACTGAAAATTTTTTGTAATACACCGTGAAAGTGAATGTTGATCATCACTGCTGGAAGTCATAATGAGAATACGAAAACACCTAATGAAAAACAATTAACTGTACTATAAAATATATAATTTCACTGCAAATACTATTGGTTATAAAATCTTATATTTTGTTTTATAATTACAAACAAAAAAAAAAAAAAAAAAAAGGAACATGTACGTAGACAATTATATTATCAAAAAATATAAATTTAACTATGTTTTTTTAGACACATCTAACCCACGGTTTAAACAACCAAGACACAAATAAACGGAGTGACGACGAAACAATTTTTTAATATTTTTTATATAGCCTTCTTGAATAAATAATACAAATTACGATGTGTATAAACATACATTAACGGAACGGGCAGTTAACGATGACGATTTCTGTTGACAGCACCGAGATTAATTTTGTATTAATTTTCCATCGAACCTGTGACAATTTTTGAATTTACTCTAATTGTTGTTGTTAACGTCATTATTTTGTTTACTTTATTTTTAATTGTGAAGTTAAATTTAAATAAAAAAATTTTTTTTTTTTTTTTTTTTTTTTGTTTTTAAGTTGCGTACAATCTACTCAATTGAGTAATAAGTAGCACTGATCATTTATATAGATACGCTATTCCGGAACGCTTCCCAGTGGTCGCTATTCCTGATGATGAAGTAAAATAAAAAATAGGCATTATTTCAGTTTAACTCCCACACATTTTTGTGTAATCTTAATTAAACGTAATTACGTGATAAGCATTGTAAACTCAAAAAAGGTAATATAAATAAATTATAACATTTCAACTTGCCCCGATTAGTTTCGAAAATTATTCGGCCATTATCATGATACTATTTATAATAAAACATGTGCACATTTTATGTTATGATATCATAAGGTGTCGTGGATTATGAATAATATTCGAACCTAATCGGAAAATTGTTATCATTTATTTATATTATATGTTCGTATACAATGTTTCAGTTGATAGTAACTAGGAAACAAATTTTAAAAAATTCAAAAATAAAATTCAAAATCTTTTTTTAATCCCAATGCTATTACTGCTAAATCGTGGTTTTTAAAATTTTAATAATATATAAATTTCACTTAAAATGTACGAAATAAATTAACGCCGATGAAAATAATTACAATTAAATTTCAAAATCAGACTAATTAACCGTTTATTGCTTTTAAATGAACTAGACGTTTGGACATATTTAATATGCGGTTTAAAAACTCATGAAAGATTTCAAAAATCACTCTGTTTATGTGTGTCTTGACATTAATGCTTCATTTTACATCACTGTTCAGAATAATAAGTAACAGCTAATTATAATCACAATTTTATATTATTTTAAAATCTAAATAGCTAATGATAGTTGTTTATGAAAATAACTTGCCGAATAACTAAAGTACAATTAAAATTGATTACATTTTATTTTATCATAATTTATAATATCAATTGTAACTAAAAGTTCAAAATTTACAATAAATATTCCGTTAAGTTTTAATTATTTCATTACTTGTGATGCCATTCATCCATAATAAATATTTTCAATAAATCTTTTATATTATTAAAATAATATAATCATTAATTTGAAACAATAAGGTTCTTTTTCACACGGAGTATGACAATTAACCTTATAGATTATTCAAGAATAATCATCGCTAAACAATGAACAAAATAACGCACTTCCCAAATATTTAATAAAAGAAATTAATTTACAACTGAACATTTACATATACGGAAGCCGACGCAGATAAGATTAGTTCTCTAACAACAACGCATTTTGTGTCTGCAAATGATAACTGCATCTTTACAAGAAACAGCAATTCCTTACCACGTTGAGAAGTCGAATAGGAGCTGTGATATTTGTAATTTATATAATATAATAGAAGATAAATTTATTTTAGCAAAAATAAAAGGCAACTCGCAACTTTTCGCTTTTAAAATGACACAATATTACTTTTACTTCATATTATAAAAAAAAACCCAAACATTTCCTTTAAATATTCTAATTATTTTTATTAAACAGTTTTCTAGTAATAAAATAAATCAAATATGCTCCAAACTTTTAAATGAACAGTATATTTAATTTCTCGTAGTTTTTTCCTTAAACAGTCTTTAAATACATAAATACGTTATGCTGAATTTTTGAAACTGATATTTATGATATGCTTATTTATTAAAATAAGTAACGATTATATCTATATTCAGTGGTGAATTTAGAAGAAAAAAAAAATATTTGGGAGACACCAAAATACTTCTTTAACATGGAATTAGTAATTAAAATATATTAAAAAAGGTAAAAATAAAATATTAAAGACCAAACAATTGATTATCTTGCGTTATAACTTTCCTCCAATTGAAAATGAGTAAAGGAAGTCTTGAAAATTCTTCTGAAACCAATTTCTACCACTGATAAATGCAATTTTCATAATCGTATTTTATATCTTGATAATTTTAAACACATCTTTCACCATTCAATTTTTATTTTTGGAACATATCAGTTTTAATTGTATTTTCACAAAAGATTTAATGATTTTATGTTACTAAAATAATTTCGAAAACAATTTTATTTTCAAAAAAATTCCACCGTGTTCATCTTTACACTTTAATATACCCATACAAATAATAATTCGAAGATAAACATACCAACAATTTTATAATTATAATTTAAATTTTACTACGATTACTTTATTATTATTCAATGAAAACTACCATGAAATGGAACAAACTATATCTTAGTCGAAATAAATCGTCACAAATACGAATGAAACAAAAATTGAAAAGTGATATACAAAGAGCGTTCAATAAGTAACGTGACACGGCTTATTTCATGCCCGCTGTTTAGTGAAACGGTATGAAATTTGTGTGAGAGGCAGAGGAGGAAAATACGAACAGAACGTCCGTTTCCGCATTCTGATCTGATCAGTAGAACTTCTGTACGCACGTGTGAAACATGTCGGTGAACGTTTCCAAGCCGGTGAGTTACGAGAAGCGCGCGGTCACCAAATTTCTGACAGCTGAAGAAGTTATGTAAGTGCAAAAATTGATCGCAAACTGTGCACAATATACGTGCAAACAACGCTGTTAAGTGTGTCTCACAGTCAAAGGAAGCGAATAAAGTGTGAATAATGAAAGGTCAACCAGGTCCACCAAAAGCCAAAACTGAATGCTTTGCCGGAAGGTTCTCGCAACCATTTTCTAGAACCGGCACAGACTCCTACTATTGCAATTTCGTACACAGAAGGATACGATAACGAAGTACACTTACCGTGACACTCATGTGGTACTTCACCGAGCGATTAATCGGATGAGCCATGGCATGCATTCTAGAGGAGTAGTGCTTTTGCACGATAATGCGCGACCGCACGCGTCTGTTCTCCTTAGCGCGTGAATTAAAAATCAAAATTGGGACGAATTTTAACATCCACTCTACTCGCCTGATGTGGCGGCACCTTTGGATTTTCACGATTTCCCCATTTGAAATGCGTGAGAAACGTTTCATAACAGACGAGATTATAGAGGCAGTAACGAAATTTTTCGCTAAATGCACCGCCCTGTTTTACCATGATGGTATCGTTAAACTCATGCTTTTGGAAATTATGTCGAAAAATAAAGTGTATTTCTTTTACTTTCTTTGGAATTTTTTTAATAGTTTTATTTGACGCCCCATATTTATATTTGTAATTATACGCGTTGACTTCAAATAGTTTACAGAACTCAAGCCACTCCAGAAGTTTTACTGAGAGGGTTCAGCCCTTCCAATAAATTAAAATGCATAATAAAAATTGTTACTAAAATTTGCTGGCAATAAACATATTTACTCATAGCAAAAATAAAAATTAAAGACAAATTGTGAAAAATTAATTTTTCTTTTGTCACTATTAATATTGTTCGACTACCGCAGCATATTTTGCGCAAATAAAAAAGAATTCCGTAATTTATTAAAAAATGCATTCATTTTTTTGCTTCAAAAAATTTTATTTTATAAAAAGTATCATTTGGCTATTTTTAATTTTTTTCAAGGTTTTACACCCGAATTCTCGGGCCTTTTCCGGCTTTCCCGATTGGGTGGCCACCCTAAATTATAACAAAATTTTTAAAAATAGACAACTAGAAATCAAAAATCTCGAAATTTAAAAAATAGATTACAAAAATAAAAATACTATGTAAAATTAACTCATCAGTAACAAAAATTATTCAACAAAAATGTAGAACATAAACGGCCAAACTAACAATTATTTATAGAATAAAAAATGAAAAAAATTAAATAGGACTTTATTATACATTTTAAACGTAATCATTTTTAAAATGTTAGATTTTTAATTCGCATTAACTTATCCATTCCAATAATTTAGCGAATAAATATTACCTTTACTACATACTTACAAATGAATAATTTTAAGAAATTTATATCATATGATTTAAATTTTTAGAACTGCATTAGATATAAATATATTAATCGTAAAATAAAGGGAACATTCATCTGCGAATTCTCAATAAGAATAAAGGAACTTTTGATAAAAATTATAAAACAAACGTAATTTATCTAAATGTAGTTTTCCAAATATAACTGATACTTTTAAAGACTGAAATGTTTTCGGTAAATTAACACACGATAGTATACATATTATTTAAATATGATTTAATCAACAAAAATTTAATAAAAACAATAAACATGTAAAGTAGATTAACTGTAAAAAGCTAGAAGAAAATGATTTTGTTATGCATGAATGACACATTTAATAATTGTAAAACAAAATGTAAAAGCACGTAGAAATGAACAAAGTGCACTTTCTGTAATAGGCACTAATGCGCTGTAGTTAGTAAGCCAATCTTGTCCACGCCATATACTGCGAGTTACATTAATATTCAGACAATAAGGCATAATGACGATTTTACTAACAAATCGTTTATACTTTGCAATTAAAGTAAATGAATTAGTAGTGACACATACGTCTTTAATTGTATAAATATATATATTTTTTTTTTGATTTCAAAAATTTATTAGTAACAGTAAAAATTCAAAAGAAGATATAGAAATAGCACGTTACAAAAATATTCATAGCTCGTTTTGTACGATATTCCGCACGTCCGTTAGCCCATTTTCCATTGTAGCGAGAAATATGAAATGCGAAATGTTTTTTTATACTTCCCCTTGTAGTAAGCTGAAAAATGTGTTCTAAAAAACTTCCTCAAATAGCGATCCGACCGAGAAATTAATTTTCTTCATTTACTTCTTTCGACTATTTCAACTATCCCTCGCTGCAATAGACATATTGTATTTAAGTATACGGCAACCGATTTTTGGAAAACACATTAAAAATTTCACATACCCCGCTGCAGTGGGTAGCGGGTCTCATGCTCGTTGGCTTCGCATCATTCCATTTAACAATTACTACGCCAAAAGTTGGCAGTAAAGGGCTGATTAATGATGCACTTTAAAAATATGTCACGAAAATGTAAAAATATCTCACTCAACTCACGACAGTTGGTTATTTTAAACTATTCAGGTCAATTGTATTCAAAAATTACTAATTTATCACGTCGTGAATATCGTAAGACGATTAAAATCAGAAAACAGAATTAAATTAATTCTACTCAAAGACAGACCGTTAATTTTAACTTTCACGCTTTAAGCGGTTTATAATGAGAAATATTTTTAAAAAATCATGAATCTCCAAAATTACCAATAAACTTTATGACAATTTCACATAAAAATAAGTATATAGCAATACACAGTGTCAATGGCATTATTTTAACTCAAAAACATCGAGAAAATAACCACATAAATAACGTGAACCGTAAAAAATCATTAAATATTTCTGACAAATTCGTTAACATTTACACAAAATATTGGAGTAAAGAAATTTTCTCAGTCGAAAGTATATATATTGTTTTTGGAAGTAATGGATGCCAATTAACTCAAACCAAATACCGAATTAAATAAAAATGGTATTTTTTTTTTTAATAAATATATTACGTAGTAACGTGATTTAACCAGATTTCTTTTTGAAAAATCTGCTTGTTCTTTCATTCAGCAAGAAATATACATTATTTAAAGAGAACTACGCTTATATCAAATTAATCAAATTTTTGAACTGTCACGTTTGAATTAACACCAGCACAAAATTCATAACAATCGAACAGAAAAATTCAATTACAGCTCTTTATTTGTAGCATTTCTTGTTTTTTATCGATTTTACTAACGTTGTTATTTCCATAAATGTAAAAACGCAATAATTTGTTTGCCCATATTGCTCCTGCGGAATCAATTCCTACTCGTTTACTGGTTATAATATCATTTTCACTGATGTCATCCATTCTCGGTTCAATCCACATGTATTTAAATGTTGTAATATCTTCTTTATTACATGTATCCTTATCGATAGCAAAACTAATGCATAACTTACTAGGCCCATTGCATAATTCATGCACCTTATGCAGTTGATTTTTTACTTCCAATGAAGCCTGACTGGCTTTCTTTTTTCGTTTCCGATTAAATTTAGTACGAGCATTTCTCATATGTTCAATTCCTTCCAAAGGTTCAATTGCACGAATCAAAACTGCAGCTCCGTCTCCTTTCAAAGTTAAAATATTTGAAATTAATAATTTTTGTATATTATATGCTTGTAGAACTCATTATTCGATAGAAATATTCGTTCATATTTAATAACAATAAAAAGAAAACTTAGATATGATTAAAAAATTATAATTATTACAATTTTCCACTAAAAATTATAATATATATTTCGTTAATAGGTTTATTTAACAATCAGTTTTAAATTTCAAGTAGTCATTTATTCTGAAATATGTTAGTAAGAAACAAAGGTAAACGAATTATCTACATATTTATAATAAAAAAAAAAATAACAATAAAAAATTTTAATTGAGTTACGTACTACCGTTAAACACAACTTTCAAATACTATACCACATAAAATATAAATATTATTTCATACCTTGACTGGATATATTAAAGCAATGATACATTCCATATGTAAAATAAACGTACATAGTTCCTGGTTTTTTGTACATCGGTTCATTATTAGGAGTCCGTCGACCATTATAGGAACACGACGCTTTATCTTCACCACCAAGATAACATTCCGTTTCCACTATTTTTCCCTTTAGAATAGTTCCATCATCAAAATATCTAGTTAATATCGTTCCTAGTAAATTCTTTGCTAACTGAATACAAGGAACATCGAAAAAATCATCTCTTAATCGCGCACTACTTGTACCATTCATTTCTTTAAGCGGCATAATACATCTATATCACAACTCATTTATAACAAACATAATAGGCACTTTTCATTCGAACGTCCCGGTATTAAAAAACATTTTAGTATTTTGTTTATATCAAGTACACCAGCATTACTGATAAGAAAAAGTGACAATAACTTCGACTGCTACTTTAGAAAAGCAAGAGCATACATCATAGAACAATCAAAATATCCGCAATGCTAATTCGTATTCTGCATATGTGAGAATTAGCATTAGCGTTTACAAATAACTATTGCTATTTTTATACTATTACGATTTCAAAGCAACTTATATTACTACATTTCTGCTATTTCTAATTTTCTATTTTAGCAGTGATCAGTATTGCTATTTAGTATTTACTTTTTCCTGAACAAACCGAAAAGCAGCCGGATATTTCAACATATACAAATTAATTATTCGCCTATATTTTATTTAATTTTACAAATTCATATTAGTATTAACTTACTAACTTTTTTTTAAAGAAATGAAAACTAAACAATAATGTACTCTACCGCTGACGATAAAAAATAAAAAAAGAAATTATTCATTTACAAACTCTGTAAAGTAATGTATAAATAATTGTTTTAAAACAAAATTCCTATTAATATTATTTCTCCTAAAATCTAAAGCACATTATCCTTTTTCAGTATTTAACGTCTTGTTTACATATTAGATAATACATATATCCATATTATTTTTTAAAAAAATTATAAGAAATTTGAGTTCATTTTAAGACTACGAAAACGGTATATTTGAAATATTAACTAACTCATCTATTTTTTTTTTTTTTTTTAGATATCTATGGCAGATTTTATTAATATTTAAAAAAAAAATGTTCCATATTTTTAGGTAGTTCATTAATTTTTTATGCAAAATGTTTTATTACGAGTATAGTCAATACCGCTGATGACAAAAAATAAAAACGGAAATTATTTATTTACAAACTCCGTAAAGTAATCTATAAATAATTGTTTTAAAATAAAATATAAAATCTGCCACAGATATTAAAAAAAAAAATAAATAAACAAATGAGTCAAGTAATAGTCCATGCGATTTCAAATATGCCTTTTTTGTTCTTAATTTTCTTAAAATGAACTCAAATTTCTTATAATTTTTTTTTAAAAATAATTTGAATAAATGTATTATTTAGTATGTAAACTAGAGATGGGAAAAGTAACTCATTGCAGTGAGTGACTCTTTTGAATCTGACTCAGTAAATTGATTGTATACAATCAGTAACTCAGTAACTCAGTAACTCAGTTGACTCAGTAACTCAGTTGAATCAGTAAATCAATTAAAACATTTAACTCTGAATTATTCACTGAGTGATTCTCATCGGGTATTACTATGTCGACAACGAGTTAGGAGAATAACAGGTTCCTACAATAGCTGTTAATTTTGATTACTATCATGTTTGTTCTTCTTAACATTCGTTCTATTATTTTAAATCTCACAACTTTACTCATCTATAAATTTTGGTTTCGCTATTTAGTATTTTTCATTGTTTGTTGTTATTGTTCTAAAGTTGTTTTTTCTGTTTTTAAATAAAATGTTTAAAAATGAAGAAATTTTTTAAATCCTAAACAACTTTATTGAAAATATAAATTGGTATTTATCCTTTATTGAAGGAGAACGTAATTGTCAAATTTTTAATAACTTCTTATTATCAAAAGCTTTTATGTTTTTTATTAGGACTTCACAATAAAATAAAAGTATGTTGTATTCTAGAAATAGTATTTTCTGTATCATGTACCTAATGGAAATGAGATTTTATTAACAATTTCTGTAAATTTAAATATATAGGCGATAGATTAGCATGGATATTCTTGTTTGGAGTCATTTATAAATCTTACCACATCATTAATGAAATGTACTTATGGACCACAATATAATAAGAGAAAATCACAAGAAACCTCTGAATTAGTAAATTTTTAATTTTTATATTATAAACAAACATTAGTTAAATAATAAAATATAAGTTTGTTACTTATATTTTAAAACATTTTGCAGAATGATCCTTCAGTAAGGAAAAAAAGTATTTCGATTACAGCCTACAAAAAAATTTAGTTGTAAAACTGAAATGATAATTAAGAAAATTAAGTGCTTTCCTGATTACAGTGTCTAGAATGTTTCAAAAAATATTTGTGATAGGAAAACTGAAGCATGCACAATTATTATGTTTGCTTTGATAAGCTTTCAATATACCATATATCAATTTATTACCATTGGCGCGTCCAGGATTTGTCCCTGAAGGGAGGGGGGGATAAAAGAGTAGCATATAGGAAAATGTAAAGGCGGAGGTTGAACATGTTGGGTATATTTATATATCTCTCTCTATTCTCTCATTTATATATTTATTTTTGTGTAAAATGTATTACTTAAAAAAACTTTATATTTTTATCAAATATTAATTTTTACTGTCAAAAATTTTGCCGGTAACAAATTTAGCCATTATTAACAGTGTCCGTTTAATGCAGTGGCGTAGCGGGGGGCGAGGGGACCATGGCCCCGGGCGGCATACGAAAAGGGGCGGCGGCGAGCACCACGATTTTTTAATTCAAAAATCAAAAAAAATCAATATATATATATATAAAAATGAAACGGCGTATGTTTATGGCCGCAAAACTTGAAAAGTAGTGGATGGATTGACTTGAAATTTTTACACAACTTTGCATTTCTATATATGTAAGAGTGTTTGTATAATTTCTTTATCGCTAAGTTTCTCCGGAAACGGAAAATTCCAAGCGTTTTAAGGGACGCGATCTATGATTTATTTTCGGCATTATAGTGAAGAATTTCAGAAAAACATTATGGCTGTATATGCGGGAGGCTCTGTAATTGCATAAGCGTGTGTAAATTATGTACGCGGCGACAATTTACAATCAGTGATGAGATGAGTGACAGAGAATATATATGGATGAGAGAGAGAGAAAGTGTGCAACAACAATTTCATTGAAAGGAATCGATCATCATCGTTGAGCTGCTAGAAAGAAAAAAAAAACGTTTTTTATGACACTGTTCGTGATTTTGATGGGTAGAATGCAGACAGGCAGGGTAATCGCCGCTCTGAATAACATTAAGATTTTTCTAGAAACATCGATGGCGCTATTTTTTATTAATTGTTAGAAGTATATTCGATATTTGGTTAAAGATAGTCGTGAGAGACATGATTTTATAAAGACCGGCAGTGCTTCGAGAAAATCGACGAGATAACGAGTGTAATAAACTGAAGTTAGATTTACGATACCACGTGTTTGATTACGAGATTTTATTTTACATACATACTTATTTCATCTAATATTATAGAATTTGACGAGTGTAAAGTACCGAAGTTTTTTTTGTGTAGATATTATAGAAATTGTTACTATTTCATCTCTCACCGTTCTTCATTTTCTTTTCGTTCGCCTAATAGGTAAGTAATAAGTTCAATTAAATTTATTTAAATAGATAAGTAAGTGTTTACTTGTCAAATTTTATTTGTAAAGATGATATTTCTGTACAAATGCACAAAAATAGTTGGTCAAATATTATACAAGTTGTAACTATTCATTTTCCGATATGTATAATAGTTTTTAAGTACAAAAATGAACAATAAATAACAATTTGTAACATTGTCAAACATGGCTTCTATGTGACGATGATCCCAACTCGATGCCATTTTAGAAACATTAACCTAATTCTATACAAATAGGACCACAGCCGTCTAGCTTTACCAAACTGCATTTACTGGTTTCGAGACGATTTAATTCGAATATTTTTACAAAAACCACAAACAGGTGTGGGTTTTTATGTATTAGGAGAGAAAACTATTTGTTTTAGGTGCTTGCGCTTTAATCTTTTCTTTATGATGTGATAAAAGTTTTCTATTTTTGACCCGACTATGGCGACTAGGAATTATAAGATTGCTATTAAGTGAAATTAAAAGTATTTTTGTACACAAAAACGAAAACATGCTGTAATTTTAATGATTAGGTATTGCTTACAATTTTTTTTGTTTTACTTTTAAGTTGCAGTACATTCTAAAGGCTTAGAATTATATTTTACGTATTTTGTTTATATTTCCAATGATGATGTTGTAAAAATCGATAGTATTTTTATTGCTTTAAATTCTGCTATAAACTGAAATATAACATTTTTTAAGGTTATGTGATATTTTTGAGTCATGTTACATTTAACATATTCAAACCACAGACGGATTAAGGATTTACAGGGCGCGGGAATAATCTTGAATAAGGGGCCCCCTTCGGGAAAAAAATAGTAAAAAAACTCATTATCATACATGTGCAATACATCGGCAGTAAAAGTTTGCCATAAAATTGTTTTTTTTTATATATATATATAAACAATTATTTTTTTTTTCTTTTATAGCACATCTCTAACTAAATATGAAAAGGACAAAAGAAAGTGGAGCATATTATCGGAATAAGAAGAAAGAAAAGGAGAAGAATATCAAAAAGAATGAAGGAGCTATATTGAAGTTTGTGAAACTTTCGGAAATCTTAGATATTACTTTTTTAAATTTAAGTAATTGTAATTAGGCAATATAAAAATTTTATTAATATATTTCAGATATATAAAAAAAAACATAATTTGTAATAATATCTTATATAATATCAACAATTGTAATTCAGTTATAATTATTATTCATTAGCGATTTGCGGTTACTCTATATTTTGTTTTTAAATATCACCTGCTACTAGATCAAAAGTAACAGATATCATAGGAACCTGTTATTCTCCTAACTCGTTGTCGACATAGCAATACCCATTCTCATCCACGACAATGAAACGTTAAAGAAGCGTATCCGAAATTATTCTCAAGCAGTTGCAATTATAGGGTTTTCAGCTGACAGGTTTAGAAATCATTTTTTATTACATTTTAATGAAGGGTATAATTTTTTTTAAAAATAAACATATTATGCAGTATTACAGAGAAACGTGTAAATTGGCTAAAGTTAATAGTTAGTATCGTTTATTGTGTAAAAATAAATAAGAAAAATAACTTGTAGTATTATTAATTATAATTGTATTAATTTATACGTTGTGTCAAATTTGTTTTTATTATAAAAGCTACTGTGTATCATTTAAATTAACATTTGTAGAAAAAATAAAAGCGGCGAATTAAACTTTAGCGACGTATTACTTTTTTAAAGAACTTTCTTTATAAATAACGAAAAATTTAAAAAATGTAATACAAACAAAATTAGAAGTAGAATTTAAAAAAACTAACTATGATGTTTAGTTAGTTATGAAGCTGTAATCTTTAAAACTAAAGAAATATTTTATTATATTTTGAATTTTGAATAATTTTAACATTAACTAAAATGAACTTTAGTTACTAATATACAGTATTTTGAGTGGTAAAGTTAATTTCTGTAACAAATTCTAATTACCACTGGAAGTAAGGAAGTTTGTAGAAATTTTGTTAGAAAAAAACAAATCTAATATTTTATAAAACTTGTGAAATATTTAATTGTGTAATATATTTATATATTAAGTAATAATTATTTTATATATTTGAAGGTGTTAAATATGCAGATAAAAAGAACGGATCGTTAACCCTTTCAGTCATGGTGTCCCATATACGGTACATCATTTTCAATGACAAAAAAAGAACAGAATTATTATATTTTTGGCTTGAAGTCATATTGTCCCATTTTCATAAATTACCCAAATATACCATAGACTATTTATCTTAAGTTTATATGTTGTGCAATCTAAAAGAAAAGAGGAATTCTGAACATGTTTTTGATTGTTTAGAATATACGCGATTAGAGTATTTTTGGACAAGAAATTAGTATCATTTTTTGGACATATTTAAAGACAGTAATTATTAAAATCGGTAAGTAACATTTAAATCTATCAATTTCAGTTATAATTACAAATATATTATTAGTATTTAGCTTGTAGGATTTTTTTGAAATACTATGTCCCATATATGGTACAACGGTACTTCATGGATAAAATGTAAGTGCTATCCACAAAATGCACTTTTTGTCATTTAAATGAGGGATTCACACTTATAATGCATATACATGATAATTTGTTAATAAATTGAGCATTTTGTTTCTCTTTTAATGTTTATGCATGATAATTTAGTAAAGTAAACATTTTATATCTGTTATACATAATGTTGGGTATATTTTTCTGTCTGATAAATACCAATACAAGACAATATTTTGTATTCATAATGTATATAATATGAATTCTTGAGATGTATAAAACTATAATTTATGTTTTATTTGTAAAAAGGTAAAATGGCATTGGCTGATGAAGAAATATTTGAAATTTTGATGAACGATGACACCTCTATAATTGGATCTGATTCTGAAGATGGGTATGAAAATGAATTAGGTAAATATTTTACTCTTCGTTTACTGCTATTTGTACTAAAAAAAGTCACGTGTTTTTTGATACCATACAATATAGAAATAATTTATGTTTGTCGATATAGCAAATATGGAAGATCTGGAACAGTATGTTATTGAGGAAGAAGTAAATACTGGTGAAGAAATAAGTACTTGTAAAGATGAAAATGTTCTTGAACTTCAGGAGGACTTTGCCAGGAATAATGAACTCACTAAAAAAACCAACATCAAATGGAGAACAAATGTTACATTTATTTCGCCAAGTATTGACTGGTATTTTCAAGAACCATTGGCGACAGTTAGCTTACCTTCACCAAATGAAATATTTGCCAAATATTTTACTAATAAATTATTTACATTAGCGGCAGATATGACAAACAAATATGCCACATATAAAAATATTTCCAGATTTCAATCTACAAATATGAGTGAAATGAAAAAACTGTTTGCCTTGCATATTGTAATGGGGAATCTAAATTATCCTAGGGCACGAATGTACTGGGATAGCCGCATGGGAATTCCAATGGTCAAAGATAATATGCCGTTCAATAGATTTTCTAAATTGAGAAACGCTCTTCACGTGGCAGATATATCCAGTGAACGAACCGGTAATGATCGATTATGGAAAGTTCGACCTGTATATGATCAGCTGAAAAAAGTCTGTAATGCATTGCCATTAGAATGCAACTTATGCATTGATGAACAGATCGTTCCATTCAAGGGGCAGCTAAACATAAAACAATACATTAAAAATAAGCCTAATAAGTGGGGAGTAAAAATATACTTTCTAAATGGGCAAAGTGGAAAAATATATGATTTTATTATATATCAAGGGTCTACCACTGAGGTAAATGATAAATACAAGATGTTAGGTATAACATCTGCCACTGTACTTCATTTATCTGAACGAATAGGTGTAAATCATAGGTTATTTTTCGATAACTATTTCAATTCATACCATTTATTGCAGTGTTTACACAATAAGCAGATTTACGCTATTGGCACAGCGAGACTTAATCGATTTTTTAGTCCGCCATTACTTTCTGAAAAAAAGTTGAAACAAAATGGTCGCGGCTCTTGTGATAATGTGGTAAGTGCAGATGGCCAGGTTATTCTTACCACCTGGTATGACAACAAATCAATAGTGATGGCATCCAATTATATGGGAATCGGCAATACTGATCTCTGTAAGAGATGGGATAAAAAAAACAAGAAACACATTTGGGTACCACGACCAGAATGTATTTCATTATATAATTCAAACATGGGCGGAGTTGATAAATTAAATTTTCTAGCAAGCTTATATCGGTCTTATGTACGATCGCGAAAATGGACCATTCGCATGATAACACATGCGTTGGATTTAGCTCTGATCAATTCTTGGCTGGAGTACAAAGAAAAAGCTGCAGAATTAGGTGTTCGCCAGAATAAAATATTAGATTTACTGCACTTCAGGCACCATGTTGCAGAAGGGCTAATCCTTTCTCCAATGTCCAAACCAAAAGGTCGGCCTTCTGTTAGTTCAGAACTGACCCCTGGACCCTCTCGTATTTGTGAAATCCGTCCCCAAAATGAAGTGAGATTTGATGGGTATGATCATTATGCTAAATACGATGACAAAACTGAAAGAAGTAGGTGTAAAATGGAAGGTTGTTCACAGAAGACGTACGTATATTGTTGTAAATGTAAAGTCCATTTATGTTTTCTTAAGAATAGGAATTGTTTTTATTTTTATCATAACAAGTAATCTTTATGTACTCTCTTCCTTGTAATATTTTTCGTTATTTATATATAATAAGTCATTTTTATATGTATATTTGTTCATGTTATTTTTAATAATTTTAACGAAATAATAAAATTTTTGTACATATTTACTTTGACCATGTTTTTTTAAGCACATTAATAAAATATGTTTTGTTTGTATTTTTATTTCATGCATTATGGAAAGTGGAACCGAAATTTTTTATTCTTTATTTTTATTCCACAAAGTCACAATGTACCATATATGGGACACATTTTTTCTCGGGAATGATAAGAGGTAAAATTTTTTTGAAAAGTGCAAAATGATCAACAGGCCCAAATTAGTAAGTATGTAAAATTTCAGATTTTTCACTTAAAAATTGGCAGAGCGTGACTGAAAGGGTTAAAGCAAGTGTTTGAAGTTAAACACAACTTCATATTTGGAATTACAAGTTAATTAACAGGCTGTTTAAATTGTTTTAACAACAAATTCTAAATTTGTTCAGTTGTTTTGAGACTAATACAGCAAAGTAGTAATTATTAAAGCATTTAAAAAATTCTTATTAGTTGTTGTTTTGTAAATTAAAATTTCTTTGTAAATTAAACATCTGTTACAATCATAGATCACAGGGTAATTTGTTTTAATTCTGTAGACTACTGAATTAGTGAGTCAAAAGAGTTACTGAGTTACCTTTATTCATATTACTGTTTCGAATCTATCAAATCAGATTCGAATCAGTACTGAGTTACACACCTCTAAATTGTAAACAAGACGTTAAATACTGAAAAAGGGTAATGTGTTTCAGATTTTAGGAGGAATCATAATATTAACCTTTCGTTGGTCGCGCTCCTCTTCCCAAACGTTGATCGTTCTATGCGGGAATCCCCGCGATTTCACGGTCTACCCACAATAAAAAATTATTATTAAAAAAACTAAACTAGTTTCGACTATATAAACATTTTAGATCGACTTATGACATTCCAATACACGAATAGCTAAACTATTTTATGTAAATTATAAGTAATTTTTGAAATATTTACATTGAAAAAAAAAAAGGGCGGAGATTCCCTCATAGCGTGTCCAATAAAAGATTAATAGGAACTGTCTTAAATACAAATGTGTTGATTTTTCTTAATGATATGTTGTTCTATGCAGGGAGGCTTAAACGAATGTAACCAAGTATAAGTTTGCAGCATTGGTAATCGAAAGGAAAATTTTTCACTGAGCGATTACAACGCCATCAGTCGGCAATTAATGATTTCTTTATTATGAAGATAAAAAATTATATTATGAAAATATTATACATGAATCCCGTTATTTGTAATACTGTTTAAAATAAAAATGCCTACACATTGAAATACAGAGTAATTTCCAACGAAAAATTTGTTGTTAAAACTATTGTTTGATGGAGTATAATTTTTTATTTTTTTTATTTGTTGATTATATTATGTTCAAAAATAATTTGTTTTTCGATTTAATTGCTCAAAGTATTTTAAGCCCAGAAATACAGTTCCTCGCACATGAAAATAGTAAAAAAATTGGGTGAAATTTGATATACCAACAGTAGTTATAAACAGTGGCAGGGCAAGACCTAAATTTTATGTGGGCAAGGTACATTTGCGAGGCCCTCTAGTAGCGCAAAAAGACGCATTTTATAAAATAAAAAACAGTTGCTACTGTCCAATTTTTATTCGTACTTACCAGTATTGTTAGCAAAATTCAAACGATTACGTAAATATTTGGGTAAATTTCTTTCAAGTTATTTTCCGTTATGTATTGCAGCTGATGTTTCAAATCTTTAATGAAGTTGGGTAAACTCGGAAGAACATTGTTATTAATTCTTCATACAATTCGTAAAGTTGGAAGTCGCTGCTTTCACCCACTCGCAGGGCAGTGTGTGTAAATCTTGACAGTATTTTACTAATTGCTCTTCGGGAATATACTTTTTAACTTGTTTAAATCATAGAGAAAACCAAAATTTTTAAAATATTATTTAAAATAAATAAATCCTGAATCCATATTGCTTATTATAGAATCAATCATAGTATTCAAAAGAAATCTATTTCATACCGTCTATTAGGAGATACTGTATACAGGTTAATTGTCGCTTTCATAATCGAACATCCTTTTCTTCTTTTTGGCTACGCTTTTATTTTTAAAGTATTTTGGTAGATCATAACTGTTTTTCTCAAATAAATTGACGAGCGTCAGACAAGCATTTTTCGAATCCAAGTTGTCGGTATTCTTTGATCCCGTCACAAAATGTTCGCAAATATGCAAGAGCAATGCTTAAACGGACATTTACAAATTGTCATAATTTGCTTATGACATTAACTCTTAATAATATCTCACACCGTACAATGATGTGATATAAATTCTGAATTAAACATTTCGTTGAAAACCGAACCACAATATAACTGAGTGTGCCAGCTAATTCAGTTTGATTTTTTAAGCTTTCGATGCGTTCAACATCATTAAATTGCAATAATACGGCCTTCAATGCTTCAATTCTGCTTTTCCACCTTGTGTCTGACAAAAAGGCTTCATAGTAAGCTTTAATTTGCCTTTTTGATTAATTTCCAGCGTTTTCTGGAACTTGAAAATAACAAATAAATTTTCTGAATAAAACCAAAAGGTTTTCGCTGTCACAGAATCAAGGTAAGTAGAAGTAATTTTTTAGTAACGTGTGTTTATTCATTTGTATTTCGTAATCGCTCAAAATAATTTTCACAGCAAAAGTAATATATAGGAAAAAATGTGCATATAAATATACCTACGTATATTTTTGAGAAAAATCAAATAAGTAAAGTAAAATAGAGGAATTAGAGTGTCTGAAAAGTACATTAGTTAGTAACTTTAGTAAGCGTAGTGTAATTCAGAAAGTACTTCATTCACAGAAAGTACATCAGTTGTTGCTGAACTTTAAAAAACGGCTCATATCAAAGACATCGTTTTCAATGGTAGCCACATCAGCAGAATTGAGATCGAGATAAACTGGAGCTCGATTATTGCTGGTATGACTTCCAGTAGTGGTGGCCGAGTATGACGGGGATAGAACGACAGAGTATGTCGAGATGATGCGATAGAATCTGACGGAGACAGTGCGACAGGATATATTGGAGGCTGAGGTACGGGCAACAGCTCAGCATCAGATGGGGATAGAGTTAGAAAAGTGGTTGTTGCTGGCTGCTTAGGAACCAGGGTAGGACGTGGTGGCATCAGCAGTCGTACTGGTTGTTGTTGAGGTGGTGGGCCCATTTCTTGCATTTCCATTTGGAATAAGAAGTTTTGAATCGACGGTTTTCGGGTGAAGAGGCGGAATGACGCACGTAAACCCATTACTTGCGCTTCACTGGCCCCTCCAAGGTTCAACACGTTCAACACTCCCGTTCAACTCAAACAATGCATGCGCTAGCGCTTGCCTCACGTGCCTCTCCCCTTGTCCTATGACGTATGCCCTTGACGTATGTAAAGTTGAACAAGTGCGGACATACCTTGAAGTGTGATACGCTATAATTAATACGTTTTACTTCGTGTCCAGGGATGCCACCGCGGATTTAGTCCGCGGAATAGAAATATTGTATTTTATTTTATAATTATTATTATTAGACAAGCCCAAAGGAATGTATTAAGATTTAAGGTCATTATTGTAAAATTACCCACACCGATTTTACTTGGACGGTCGACTGCTGAAAAAACAAGTTAATTAAAATAATACAAATACAACACGGCAACGATTACTAAATATAAATAAATTTGATACACGTATCGCTGTTGTCGGCCGGTTGGTGCGATATTTGCAGTAGCGGTGGTCCGTTGGTCCTCTAAATCGATGGATTGGCGGTGGGAAACTGAGCTCGCGATATGTTTAGGATAATTTAAAATTTACAATCGGTACATTTATCGAATAAAAAACAATCGCGACTATACTTAATCGAAATTATCTTGCACTATGTCAAGCAACAAAAGTATGGTCCGTGGCCAACGTGATTTAATTTTTCTTTAGTAACTGGTCCGAAGACTAAGCCAAAAACTGGTCTATTACTGACCCCTTACGAAACGAAACTTTGACTGACTTTTGCTCCTTTCGGTACTCGTGCTTTTTTTGCAATCCCACTCTTCTCACCCCGCGGTGGTGGTAGATCTCACGTGACGCGCATCTCGCTTTGCGTTGATGTAGGATGGGCCATTCACCTCTACCCGACAACAGATTCAGTCACGTGCGCGTTCGCACTTGTACCATTTATTCTAAATTATGTTTTTCTTTTTATTTTATTTTTTATATTATTTTATTTTTATTTTGTTTTTCTACGATTTGTATTTGTCCCATGTAATGGACACATTACAACCTGTAGACCGTCCTGGTCCTGTAAGTGAGGCGGAATTACTATCGCATGCGTTGTTAGCAGGCCCGTATCTAGACCAAAATTTCGGGGGGGGGGGCAAAATCAATTTCGAAATTTGTTATTAGTTAGAAAAAGTATTAGCGTATATTTGTAGAAATTTATAAAGTAGCGGAATAATCGTATTGCTAGATAAAAAAAAATAATGAGCTATAATAATATAAATATACAAAGAGGTACCGAGTTTCCGGAAATGTCGGATATCGAATTAGATGTTCCGACAACTCCCTCGCCAGAACCTAATCGCGAGACTCCTACGAGGAGGCAGTCTATTAAAAAGGAATTGGAGGAGTCTCGTATGGAAAGTATGATGAGGTTACTACTAAATCTGAAAGACTCGAGTGAAAAAAACTTGAGATCGAGTGAGCAAAATTTGAAATCGAATGAAAAAAAATTAACGGATATTAGAGATTCGATTGATGGAATAAGACTGTCGAATGAGAAGAATTGGAAGGAAATAAAGGAGTTAAAGGAAGATACTCAAAAAATGAAGGAGGAACTAGTCAGGAAAATGGTGACGAAGGAAGAAATGATTGCAATGAGAAAACTTATTAAAGAAGAATGGCAGATCGATATAGTACGAGCTAAAGCGGAAGTTGTAGAAACGATGAGAGAGCAGTCCACGAGTTACCGTGAAGAAATAGCGGAAAAAATAAAATCGGTAGAGAATAACTTTAAAAAAGAACTCGACGAAGTTCAAATTGATATCTAAAATAAATTAGAAATTAGATTAGGTGAAATTTGTAGTAATAAAGAGAGGCTCAATGCCAACCCCGCAAATAGTATATAAAACCGATAAACAGCTGTCAATACGAAAATCGTATGAATTTAGATTTAGGTGTAAGGGGTTTCGGAGGTCGCCACGCCCGTATTCATGTTGTAGAATTCATAGAGGACCTCAAACAATATTTTGTAGCCGAAGGTATATGTGAGGATCGAGAACGCGTAAAATTATGTTAAGAAGAATGGATGGTTCGGAGCATGAATGGGCGAACACGTTTCTCCACGATTGTGATACCTGGGAGATAGCAAAAAACAAAATAAAAAATCATTTTTGGGGACATTCGGAACAATTATTAATTAGAAGGCGTTTATATGATTCGAACGAACGGTGTGCCTATGGAGAGAATAGGGAGAACTATGTTCTCGCGTGGATCAATCAGATTAAATATCTCGATCCGCCTGTAGGAGACCAGGAGTTTGTCGAACTAATTATAAAAAAGCTCCCGTTAGATTTACAAAAGATAATTTTTGCTATGAGGTGTAAAACAAAAGAGAATTTATATTTGAATGTAAAGGAGATAAGTAGTCAAGAGATACTACCGAGAGAGTTCGATTCTGCGATGAAAGAAGAAAAGTACAACATAAATAATATTACGATCACGTCGCCAGCGGCGAGAAAATTTGTCAATAATCTCGGTACAAGAAATCGGATATACCGCGGACCGAGAGACGATGTAGGAGCTCGTCCATTGTTTCGAGGCTATCAATTAATAGGTGATGGACCCCTGTTACAACTGGTGAAATATAAGAAGTTAGATTCGACCACTCATCGAGGAGAAAATGAGTTCACTGGTTATTGTTATGACGTATGCAAAATCCGGAGTATAAAAGATAACATAGAGAAGAATCGTATTCGTTCCTTGATGAATCGAGTAATTTTAATGGTCGGCACCGCGGATTTTTTGAGTAACAAAACAGGTGAGGAAATTTTTCAAGACGTATGCAGCTTAATTGGAGCTTTGAAGAGCCGAGGAGTTATGATATAGTCGTCATTGCGTCTATTCCTCTTCCGAGTCGACAGAATCTTACTGAACACTGAGAGAACCTGAATATTTATAATTCGAAGATAAAAGGACTGGGAGATCCGACTATCCGGATTATTGATCTGGTTGAAAGTTTTGTTGTTTCTAAAAATGATATAGGTACTGATGATGGCTCCATATGTGATCCGCAATTATTCAGAAAAACTCCGAATTGGTCAAGGAGCGGAGCTATACTTTCCGATCGTGGAGTAAACTTGTTCGCCGAGCAAGTGGAATCTTTTTTTTGTGTGAGCCCGAACCCGCGGAAAATTCGTGTGGTTCGGGAAAATTCTAACCACCGTCAACCGTGCCTTATTAATTAGCAACAGTATGTTAATCGTAATGATATAATGATAATCCGACTTATAAGAGTAGATTTTACTATAATCGAAATAAAAATAAATATGAAAATGATCGAAACCGAGATAATATTATAAATAATAATAATACTGATAATGTAATAAATTATGCCAATAATAGGAAACTTGCGTGCGCCTCTAACCGAATAAGTCAGATAAATCGTGTGGCTACGGAGAGTTTTAAAAAACCTAAATGTACTGTTCCTTCTGTGATAGTCAATATATTTGATATACGTGAAAGAGTCATAATTGATACAGGGTCTGAGATTACTGCACTCGATGAAACCGTTTGGAATAAAATTGCATCCGTTCATACGGCTAGGCATCTTCCTACACTTCCGATAAGCAATATAAAGATTTTAGGTGCATGCGGAAAACCTAAGAAGGTAGTTAAATTGCAGGCCTGGATTCCGTTTGTGATAAATAACGATAGTTACACAGGTAAAGTAATAATAATACAAGGTTTAAACATACCGATTATTCTCGGAAACGATTTCCTCCAAGAGTATAATGCGCGCATAGACTTTCACAATTTAACCATAAATATAAATAAAGAAAACGTCTTGCAAACTATTCCGTTTATAAATATAGATAACGAATTAGAAAGCTTAAATTTACAGTATTCCGAAGAGAATAAAAATTATCAGTCACTCTGTGTTATACAAAATCAAGGAAATTTTACCGATGCAGACATTTTAGAAGATAAAATAAAAGAAAGTATACTGTCTACGGAATTAAAATTCAAAATGAAAAAATCTTTACATCCGTTGCGTGATGTCTTTCAAGATTATCCTGGAAGATGTAAGTTATTCGGATATAAGATTACAACAAAAACTCACGAGGTATATAGAAAAGTTAGGTCATACCCGATACCTGTCGCAAAAAAACCTGCTGTGAAAAAAGAGATTGAGCGAATGAGGCAATTAGGAATTATTCGGTATTCTTCGTCACCGTATGCCTCTCCTTTGATACCTGTGCTTAAAAAGAATGGGCAGCTCAGACTATGTCTGGATGCCAGAGATATAAATAAAATTATTATTAACGAAAATGATCAACCACAGCCAATCGATGAGTTATTGTATAAATACAAAAATTTTAAAAAGATTTCAAGTCTGGACCTTGTATCCAGTTTCATGCAAATTCCTCTAAAGGAGGAATCGAGGAAATATACGGCGTTCGTGTTCGAAGGAAGAGCGTACGAATACAATGTCGTCCCTTTCGGTTTAAAGATCAGCACCAGCGCATTTGTTAAAGCGCTGGATACGGTTCTCTTTCCGGACTGTGAGAATTCGTTTTGACATATGTAGACGATATTATTATACTATCGGAAAGTGAAGAGGAGCACGTTGTGCATCTCGCGAAAGTATTAGATAAGTTAAGGCAGGCCGGTATGATGGTGAATGCGAGTAAATCGGTAATCGGTAAATTGAAAGTGGATTTTTTGGGCTACAAAATATCGGGCTTCGGGATCTCTATGACTAAAGAAAAAGTCGAAAAAATTAAAAATTTTCCTAAACCCATAAATAAGTTGCAGGTGCAGTCGTTTCTCGGTACGTGTAATTTCTACGGGAAATTTATATCTAATTATGCGACACTATTACAGCCGATATCTAATCTTGTGAGAGGTGATACGCCATTTATATGGAGTGAGGAGTGCGAAAAGGCGTTTAATAGTTTCAAGAGTTCGTTCGCGGATCATATACGGTTACAACAGCCAGATTACAGTAGACCTTTTTATATTAGTTGTGATGCCTCTGACTTCACTGTGGGGGGTTGTTTGTTTCAATATGATGAAGAACAAAATCCCAAATCCATTATGTTTGTAAGTAGACTTCTGGTAACGGCGGAGAGAAACTACTTCACCACAGAGAAAGAATTATTAGCGTTGATTTACTGTTTAAAAAAATTCCGTATTCTTATAGAGGGATACCGAACCATAGTTTTATCCGACCACGCGAGCATTTCGTTTCTTCAGGAATCTAAGTGGCGGAATGCGCGGCTCACGAGGCGGATGATCCATCTCCAAAACTTTCAGCTAGAAATTAGGCATATATTGGCCTGCAGATGGATTGCAGAAGGACAAAAATTGTGTCATCATAGCCAAAATTTCCTTGTTACCGGATACAGAATTTCAGGAAAGGATAGCAAATTTACACAATTCACAGAAAGAGGATAAATCATGGAGAATTGTCTTTAATACGATCGCAGACAATGAAAAATTACAAAAATACTATTCAGTTTATAACGATATTTTATTTTTTTAAAATCCTGATACCGATGAGGAGTGGCGTTTGTGTGTGCCGGGAAACGACGTTGAACTGCTAGTTTGGGTCTATCATGAGAAATATGCCCATCCGG
This sequence comes from Icerya purchasi, assembly GCA_039619475.1. NCBI lineage: Eukaryota > Metazoa > Arthropoda > Insecta > Hemiptera > Monophlebidae > Icerya > Icerya purchasi. Next base: position 224,008,921 of record CM077116.1, read on the forward strand.
GGCAAACTCGGCTTTATCAATTAATTAAGCGAACGTGCCACTTTCCCAAAATGAGAGCACAAATTCGTAAAATAGTAAGAAGTTGTGAAATTTGCAAACGAGTAAAACCGTATAATGCAGTTTTGGGGGGGCCCATAGTGTGGTATGAACCGACGTGTCCTCTGGACATTGTTACCTTGGACGCCTTTGGACCTTTGCCGATATCTAGAGGCATGAATCAAATTTTGGTCATACATGATACGTTTTCGAAATATGTGAAATTATATCCGCTGAATAAACTTACTACACGGAATATTTTGCATAAAGTAGGAGACTTTATCACCACTGTCGGAAGAATGAATACGATCGTCTCCGACAATGCGTCGGTGTTTCGAAGTAATGCCTGGACGGAATATTTCAATCGCAGGGGAATACAGGTGCGGCATATCACACCGTATTGTCCGAAGAACAACCCCACCGAGCGAGTTAATTTGGAACTCGGGAAATTACTGCGAACACTATGCCACCAGAGGCATACGGACTGGACGCGGCACATTGCCGGAATAGAAAACTGCATGAATCTCTTATCTAGTACGATTACGGGATATACTCCTGATGAATTGATCCATAAAGGAAGGTATTCGGACGTGGTCAGGAGATCAGTTGAATTCCCTATACCCACTTCTGAGTACGATTATGAAAAACTCATGGATGAGGTGAGGACAAAGATTCGTGATAATAATGAAAGAAAAAGAAAAAACCACAGTGTAAAGAAATCGATCACTTACTCCGCTGGGGATGTTGTGTTTATCAAGAATCACGTTCTTTCGAGTAGATCTAAAATAAGAATGAAGAAACTTGAATTGTTATTCAAAGGGCCTTATAAGATTGGGAAAGTGGTAGGAAAAAATGCTTACTTAATCGCTGATTTAGAAAGCAATGTTTTTATAGGGATTCGGAATGCGATGGACCTCCGACCCGGTTAGATCTGATCTAGATATCATGAAATAATGTTATTTTTTTCATTCTTGTAATAATTACTTGTCTTGTTGTTTTGGATATATTATTTTTCAGTTCGCCACCGTTGTTGTCCGTGCGGTGCCTGTACTCCACGGTCACCGCGGCAAGGAAATAAATGTTTAAAAAAAATAAATAAATAAATAAATAAAAATAAAAAATACATAAAAAAAAAAATAAAATAAATATGTATACATTTTTTTTTGAAATTTTCATGGGTTCGTGACTGTTTTCATCGTATCTTGTAGTCAGTAAGTGTGATATATTGGTAGTGAAAACGTTTCTGAAATGACTTTATATCTCTAAATTGTAAGCTAATAACATTTATCAATCAATTAAGTAGCGCTATCTATGGTTTATTATTATTATTACAGTGTCATATACTCGTATAGATATGTTTGATGGCGTCCTAGTCAATTATGTAGATTCTTAGGTATGTGAATAGCGATGTGCGAGTACGAATGTTTTTTTTTATACTCGAAAAGCTGCATTTATAAATAAAAAAAACAAAAAAAAAATAATTTATATATATTTTGCGAAATTGGAGAAAAACGAGTTTAGTGAGAACTGAGATAGAGATCGGATCCTATTAGCGGCGAATAGGTCTAACTTAATATAATTAAAGATCGTACAAGTCCTAAATCATATTAAGGGGGGGGGGGGGCAGCTGTCATGAGCCTACAGTTGAGTAACGTAAATAAAATATTGATTTTGTGATTGGAATTCTGGTTTCACTATGCTGTGGGAAATGAAAAACATAGATTAAATTTTATATTTTTATTTTATTTCTTATCGATCAATACAGCATAGTATTTCGTATATATATTTCTCTAGTAATGTTCGGACCGAGTAAAGTAAAGTAGCTGATTAAATGGTTCAAACGGTTGGGAAGTTGGAATCTAATTCCGATGCCGTACCAACACAATTATAATAACGTAAAATTAACAAAGGCTAGACGCGGATACACTGCCCGACTAAAGCGACGTCATTTTGCCAAAAATTACGCGTATGATAAGTATGATGTGTCGGTGCGACTGGTCGGGCAGTACCGACAGCTGATCGACTACCTGGGTTTTCACGAGTCTTTCGGTCGTTCGGTAATTAATCCGTTTAGTATCCGTTTTGCTCTAAAAAAGTTACAGTTATCGAAGCGTTGCGTGGTCAGCGGATCTGCATCAATTTTTAAATTAAATTTATTGTCCGTCGACATAATAATAATTAATACGTGTGAAGAATTTTTAATATTTTTATATTTGCGTTGTTTATCTGTTAAATGTATCGATCACCTGCTTTTGTTCCGAAGTACTCTAGTCATCAACGCGTGGTCTAATTGTGTGTGAATATATCTTTTTTTATTAATAATTTGAATTTATTCGCGTCTATTACGCGCACATAACGCGAACCTCCAGGCGAGATTGATAGTTCGGAGGACACGGCGACCCGAGCCGCCGTGCGATAGCTATTTGTTTAGCTTGGGTGGTTTCTCCGTCCTTTTTCTTGATCTAATCCTGAAACTGGAGGAATTTGGAGAAGCCAGAGGAACGTGATATCAGAATTGAGCACACGATAATATTAACAATTACTTGTCAAGTTTTCATTTGGCATTGAGGGTTCCGTAAAATAACATTGATTTTATAAGGGTTTCGCGATCATAAAAGTATGGGAACCGCTGGTCTAAACGAATGAAAAGTTATGACTACTAGCATGATATTGCAGTGTAAAAAAAATGATAAAACAATTAACCTACAAATATTATTCTTATTTTTACTTAATGCATTATATATTTATTAAAATTTTCATGTGCACTTTCATCCTTCACTCGAAATCATATTGATTTACTTTTTTGTTTTTTGAACTCACAACTTTCTCTAAAACTTCTTTAGGTGTTGTACGCTACATAGCGCGTTGGCACAACCTATTCGTACACTTTTAGCTGTACCGATGTAGATTGTGTACTAGGCAATTATTATATGCAACGCAAGTGTACACACGCAAGACTACATTCGGAACCGATAGAAGCCGCTTGTTATCGTGCTACAAGCGCAGTCCCGTATGTGTCTGTTAATGCTAGATGTTATGTAACGCGATGCAAACTAGCTATTTTATGCTTATTGATAAGAAATATGCTAATTAGCTGAAAACAGTAAGTATGTGTCAGAGAGTTGTTCATCCGCTGTCGGTAAATCGGAACTGCGCGAAGAAAATGCGCACCATGTTCAAAGACGTTTTGTTGCTTTGTGCGTTCGGAGTACTGTGCAGAGTTGGAGTTAAATACGCAACGAAGAGTGTGATTATACGCTGGATATGAGATAACTCCGCCGGAGTTGGAGTTGAGAAGCGGATATATATCAGCAGTCGGAACGGACACATATATAACGGGTGATTTTTTAAGAGTTAAGTTTTTCAGGTTGGCAGCACTGGTTGGTATTGGTGTCCAAACGTCATCTGTCAAAGTGAAAAGTTTTCAGTATACTCTGCCATTTCATCATGGAAAGACTTACAAACGAGCAACGCTTGCAAATTGTTGAAATTTATTATCAAAAACCAGTGCTCTGTGAAAAATGTGCATCGTTTGTTACGACCATATTATGGTCGTCATAATCGACCTGGTGAATCAACAATTCGTGCTGTTATCACCAAATTTCGCACCAAATTTGGTGATAACAGCACGAATTGTTGATTCACCAGGCGATACAAACGATGCACATTTTTCACAGAGCACTGGTTTTTGATAATAAATTTCAACCATATCACAATCGTTGCTCGTTTGTAAGTCTTTCCATGATGAAATTGCAGAGTATACTGAAAACTTTTCACTTTGACAGATGACGTTTGGACGCCAATACCAACCAGTGCTGCCAACCTGAAAAACTTAACTCTTAAAAAATCACCCTATATCTAACTCCTCCAGCGGAGTTGATTTGCGCATCTCTAATGTACTGACTTAGCGCGCATATGATGTTGTACGTGGTGGTTGCCATTGCTTTCCACGTGATCATTAGCGAATATTTTAATTTTAATAATTATTTTATTTAATGAAGATACTCTATTAAAATTCTAATATATTTTGTGTACTTTATTAACAATAATACTTAATCATTTCATATAATAAAGATCCAGGAAATATGTGAAAAAATCAATATTTCTTCTTTTATTACATATGCAGGCAGCATAACTTCCTTTTTTAAAATGCGCCGCTTTTTTTCTGCTAAATTTTTTAAAGAAATAATAACAGAAAATCGGAGGAAAACTACAAGGGAAAAAGCATACATATTGCCAATAGGATCTAGAGTGTGTTATTTTGATTTTCTGTTATTATTTCTTTAAAAAATTTTGTAGAAAAAAAGTGGTGCATTTTAAAAAAGCAAGTTATACTGCCACACCCTGTATTATTTATTTAAACTGTTTAAAAGTTTCAAATTCAGTTATTTGGCTATAAATTAATTAAAAATATGACTTTAAATTACACTAAATACAAGCAGAAATTTATTTCTTTTTACATAACTTTTTGTATTTCTTTTATTATATAAAACATCTATACGCTATACAAAATCATGAACTTTACCCTCTTTCTCAGTAATAAAGAAAAAATCTATTCAATATTTCAATAAAAAACCTAGGTATTTTATAAAATGTCGACATTTCACATATTAAAAGTATAAACCTAAAATAAAAATATACGTCCACAAATGTAAGCAATATTAATTTTACACTGTGTTATCAATATAAACAAAATAATTTATTAAGAAACATAGTTTTATACATATTTCTCATGCATCTTTAAAAATACCTAAATCTAGAATAACATTGAGAAATGACAATATAAATCATCAAAAAATACTTGCACAAAAGTATTCTCGAACGTTCCGTCATCAAGATCATTTTCTATACAAACTTTACCACACGCTCGTATATATAAATTACCTTTAGTACTTCGAACCTATTGCAATACGAATAGACATCAGATAACCACGATGTTCTGGTTTCGAAATTGAAATCTTCGCCAAAGATGTTTATTATGTTTAAATAAAGAAATTTTAAAAATTTATCAGTAATACACATAACACAGAAATTTTATTATCCTCACATATGTACCCGTGACAAGGCGTCTGGAATTGTAAAGTTCAGGTTTACAATGTACTAAGCCTAATGGCAATGAAGGGACTATCTTAAATATCCCCACACATACCGATCAGCAATTATAGGGGACGGCATCCTTGAGTCTATCAAAATTATAAAAATGTGGAAAATAAGTTTCGCAACTTCACAAGAAAAGCGATTTCTTTACCTACTGAAAATTTTTTGTAATACACCGTGAAAGTGAATGTTGATCATCACTGCTGGAAGTCATAATGAGAATACGAAAACACCTAATGAAAAACAATTAACTGTACTATAAAATATATAATTTCACTGCAAATACTATTGGTTATAAAATCTTATATTTTGTTTTATAATTACAAACAAAAAAAAGAAACGTGTTCATATATAATTATATTATCGAAAAATATAAATTTAACTGTTTTTTTAGACACATCTAACCCACGGTGTAACAACCAAGACACAAATAAACGGAGCGACGATAATCACAATTTTATTTTTTTCCCACAACGATATTATTTTAAAATCTAAATAATTTATGATAGTTGTTTATGAAAATAACTTGTCGAATAACTAAAGTACAATTAAAATTGATTACATTTTATTTTATCATAATTTATAATTGTTAGGCTCTTATTAGAGAAGCTGCTGTAAATAGCGTAAAAACCCGATGTTGTAAATAGCGTAAAAACCCGATGCTGTAATTAGCGTAAAAACCCAATGCTGTAATTAGCGTAAAAACCCGATTACCGCCCGAGCTGTAAATAGTGTAAAAACCCGATTACCGCCCCATCTGTAAATAGTGCAAAAACTCGATGCTGTAAATAGCATAAAAAACCGGTTACCGCTCGAAATAGTTATCTTATCGCGATATATTGTTGTAGTCAGCTCTCGGAATGCATTAACGTTTGAGTTTTCTGTTTGTGCGCTCTTAGTAGCAGTAATGCGGTGTCGTGTTAATATTTCAATAAATTACATTTTTATACTTCTCGTTTTGCATCAATCATTAAAATACAGTCCACTCAAATCACTCATAACAATAATATTAATTGTAAACATTTTTTAACTAAAAGTTCAAAATTTACAATAAATATTCCGTTAAGTTTTAATTATTTCATTACTTGTGATGCCATTCATCCATAATAAATATTTTCAATAAATCTTTTATATTATTAAAATAATACAATCATTAATGTGAAACAATAAGGTTCTTTTTCACACGGAGTATGACGATTAACCTTATAGATTATTCAAGAATAATCATCGTTAAACAATGAACAAAATAACACAATTACCAAAAATTTAATAAAAAAAATTAATTTAAAATTGAACATTTATATATACGGAAGCCGACGCAGATAAGATTAGTTCTCTAACAACAACGCATTTTTACAAGAAACAGCAATTCTTTACCACGTTGAGAAGTCGAATAGGAGCTGTGATATTTGTAATTTCTATAATATAATAGAAGATAAATTTATTTTAGCAAAAATAAAAGGCAACTCGCAACTTTTCGTTTTTAAAATGACAATATTACTTTTACTTCATATTACAAAAAAAAACCCAAACATTTCCTTTAAATATTCTAATTATTTTTATTAAATAGTTTTCTAGTAATATAATAAATCAATTATTGTCTCAGAGTCAAGGGAAGCGAGTAAAGTGTGAATAATGAAAGGTCAACCAGGTCCACCAAAAGCCAAAATTGAATGCTTTGCCGGAAGGTTCTCGCAACCATTTTCTGGAACCTGCACAAACTCCTACTGTTGCAATTTCGTACACACAAGGATGCGATAACGAAATACACTTACCGTGACACTTATGTGGCACTTCATCGAGCGTTTAATCGGATGAGACATGGCTTGCATTCCAGAGTAGTGCTTTTACACGATAATGTGCGACCGCACACGTCTGTTCTCCTTCGCACGTGAATTAAAAATTAAAATTGGGACGAATTTTTACATCTACCCTGCGGCACCTTTGGATTTTCACAATTTCCAAATTTGAAATGCGTGAGAAACGTTTCGTAATAGATCGAGATTATAGAGGCAGTAACGAAATTTTTCGCTAAATGCACCGCCCAATTTTAACATGACGGTAAAACTCGTAACCCGGTACGATAAATGCCTTTGTTTTTGAAAATTATGTCGAAAAATAAAGTGTATTTCTTTTACTTTCTTTGGTATTTTTTTCATAATTTTTGGATGGCTGGAATGCCATTTTCGAAGACATGTCACGTTACTTATTGAACGCACTTCGTACCTCAAATTTACAATAATGCGACTATTCTGTATAACATTGTAATGTAACATTCCTTTAATCGCCGATATATTACACAATGGCCACTCAAATATAATTTTTAAATTGGTCCAAATTCTCTTGAATTTCAGGTTATTAGAATTGTACAATTCTTCCGCGTGTATAATAGCAAACCCAACAACTTCAAACAAAGGCAAATAATATTAACAGAACCAAAAAAATTACAAATTAAATTTAGAAGTTCGCTTAAATTGTTTTATTCACATTTTAAAACATTTTAAATATTTTACCGTTACAAAGATCACTAACTAACTCAAGCAATAAACGCTTACTTTATTATTACAAAAGTGAATAATAAAGTTTATAACAGGCTGATTACAGTAGCCCTTCCACATTTAAATAAAATTTATTTGACGCCCCATATTTATATTTGTAATTATACGCGTTGACTTCAAATAGTTTACAGAACTCAAGCCCCTCCAGAAGTTTTACCGAGAGGGTTCGGCCCTTCCAATAAATTAAAATGCATAATAAAAATTGTTACTAAAATTTGCTGGCAATAAACATATTTACTCATAGCAAAAATAAAAATTAAAGACAAATTGTGAAAAATTAATTTTTCTTTTGTCACTATTAATATTGTTCGACTACCGCAGCATATTTTGCGCAAATAAAAAAGAATTCCGTAATTTATTAAAAAATGCATTCATTTTTTTGCTTCAAAAAATTTTATTTTATAAAAAGTATCATTTGGCTATTTTTAATTTTTTTCAAGGTTTTACACCCGAATTCTCGGGCCTTTTCCGGCTTTCCCGATTGGGTGGCCACCCTAAATTATAACAAAATTTTTAAAAATAGACAACTAGAAATCAAAAATCTCGAAATTTAAAAAATAGATTACAAAAATAAAAATACTATGTAAAATTAACTCATCAGTAACAAAAATTATTCAACAAAAATGTAGAACATAAACGGCCAAACTAACAATTATTTATAGAATAAAAAATGAAAAAAATTAAATAGGACTTTATTATACATTTTAAACGTAATCATTTTTAAAATGTTAGATTTTTAATTCGCATTAACTTATCCATTCCAATAATTTAGCGAATAAATATTACCTTTACTACATACTTACAAATGAATAATTTTAAGAAATTTATATCATATGATTTAAATTTTTAGAACTGCATTAGATATAAATATATTAATCGTAAAATAAAGGGAACATTCATCTGCGAATTCTCAATAAGAATAAAGGAACTTTTGATAAAAATTATAAAACAAACGTAATTTATCTAAATGTAGTTTTCCAAATATAACTGATACTTTTAAAGACTGAAATGTTTTCGGTAAATTAACACACGATAGTATACATATTATTTAAATATGATTTAATCAACAAAAATTTAATAAAAACAATAAACATGTAAAGTAGATTAACTGTAAAAAGCTAGAAGAAAATGATTTTGTTATGCATGAATGACACATTTAATAATTGTAAAACAAAATGTAAAAGCACGTAGAAATGAACAAAGTGCACTTTCTGTAATAGGCACTAATGCGCTGTAGTTAGTAAGCCAATCTTGTCCACGCCATATACTGCGAGTTACATTAATATTCAGACAATAAGGCATAATGACGATTTTACTAACAAATCGTTTATACTTTGCAATTAAAGTAAATGAATTAGTAGTGACACATACGTCTTTAATTGTATAAATATATATATTTTTTTTTTGATTTCAAAAATTTATTAGTAACAGTAAAAATTCAAAAGAAGATATAGAAATAGCACGTTACAAAAATATTCATAGCTCGTTTTGTACGATATTCCGCACGTCCGTTAGCCCATTTTCCATTGTAGCGAGAAATATGAAATGCGAAATGTTTTTTTATACTTCCCCTTGTAGTAAGCTGAAAAATGTGTTCTAAAAAACTTCCTCAAATAGCGATCCGACCGAGAAATTAATTTTCTTCATTTACTTCTTTCGACTATTTCAACTATCCCTCGCTGCAATAGACATATTGTATTTAAGTATACGGCAACCGATTTTTGGAAAACACATTAAAAATTTCACATACCCCGCTGCAGTGGGTAGCGGGTCTCATGCTCGTTGGCTTCGCATCATTCCATTTAACAATTACTACGCCAAAAGTTGGCAGTAAAGGGCTGATTAATGATGCACTTTAAAAATATGTCACGAAAATGTAAAAATATCTCACTCAACTCACGACAGTTGGTTATTTTAAACTATTCAGGTCAATTGTATTCAAAAATTACTAATTTATCACGTCGTGAATATCGTAAGACGATTAAAATCAGAAAACAGAATTAAATTAATTCTACTCAAAGACAGACCGTTAATTTTAACTTTCACGCTTTAAGCGGTTTATAATGAGAAATATTTTTAAAAAATCATGAATCTCCAAAATTACCAATAAACTTTATGACAATTTCACATAAAAATAAGTATATAGCAATACACAGTGTCAATGGCATTATTTTAACTCAAAAACATCGAGAAAATAACCACATAAATAACGTGAACCGTAAAAAATCATTAAATATTTCTGACAAATTCGTTAACATTTACACAAAATATTGGAGTAAAGAAATTTTCTCAGTCGAAAGTATATATATTGTTTTTGGAAGTAATGGATGCCAATTAACTCAAACCAAATACCGAATTAAATAAAAATGGTATTTTTTTTTTTAATAAATATATTACGTAGTAACGTGATTTAACCAGATTTCTTTTTGAAAAATCTGCTTGTTCTTTCATTCAGCAAGAAATATACATTATTTAAAGAGAACTACGCTTATATCAAATTAATCAAATTTTTGAACTGTCACGTTTGAATTAACACCAGCACAAAATTCATAACAATCGAACAGAAAAATTCAATTACAGCTCTTTATTTGTAGCATTTCTTGTTTTTTATCGATTTTACTAACGTTGTTATTTCCATAAATGTAAAAACGCAATAATTTGTTTGCCCATATTTCTCCTGCGGAATCAATTCCTACTCGTTTACTGGTTATAATATCATTTTCGCTGATATCATCCATTCTCGGTTCAATCCACATGTATTTAAATGTTGTAATATCTTCTTTATTACATGTATCCTTATCGATAGCAAAACTAATGCATAACTTACTAGGCCCATTGCATAATTCGTACACCTTATACAGTCGATTTTTTACTTCCGATGAAGCCTGACTGGCTTTCTTTTTTCGTTTCCGATCATATTCAGTACGAGCATTTCTCATATATTCAATTCCTTCCAGAGGTTCAATTGCACGAATCAAAACTGCAGCTCCGTCTCCTTTCAAAGTTAAAATATTTGAAATTAATAATTTTTATATATTATATGCTTATAGAATTCATTACTCGTCAGAAATATTCATTCATATTTAATAACAATAATAAGAAAACTTAGATATGATTAAAAAATTATAATTATTACAATTTTCCACTAAAAATTATAATATATATTTCGTTAATAGGTTTATTTAACAATCAGTTTTAAATTTCAAATAGTCATTTATTCTAAAATATATTAGTAAGAAAGACAATTTTAAAAACGAATTATCTACATATTTATAATAAAAAATAGCAATAAAAAATTTTAATTGAGTTACGTACTACCGTTAAACACAACTTTCAAACACTATACCACATAAAATATAAATATTATTTCATACCTTGACTGGATATATTGAAGCAGTGATACATTCCATATGTAAAATAAACGTACATAGTTCCTGGTTTTGTGTACATTGGTTCATTACCAGGAGTCCGTCGACCATTATAAGAATGAGACGCTTTATCTTCACCACCAAGATAACATTCCGTTTCCACTATTTTTCCCTTTAGAATAGTTCCATCATCAAAATATCTAGTTAATATCGTTCCTAGTAAATTCTTTGCTAACTGAATACAAGGAACATCGAAAAAATCATCTCTTAATCGCGCACTACTTGTACCATTCATTTCTTTAAGCGACACAATACATCTGCATCACAACTCATTCATAACAAACATAAAAGACACTTTCCATTCGAACGTCCCGGTATTAAAAAACATCTTGGTATTTGGTTTATATCAAGAACACCAGCGTTACTGATAAGAAAAAATGACAATAAGTTCTATTGCTACTTTAGAAAAACAAGAGCATACAACATAGAACGATCAAATTATCCGCTATTACTAATTCGTAAAAATCTGCCATAGATGTTTTAAAAAAAAAAAATAGGTAAGTTATAGTCCATGCGATTCTAAATATACCTTTTTCATTCCTAATTTTCTTAAAATGAACTCAAATTTCTTATAATTATTTTTAAAAATAATTTGAATATATGTATTATTTAGTATCTAAACTACTCTAAACAAGACGTTAAATACCGAAAAAGGATAATGTGCTTCAGATTTTAAGAGGAATCATAATATTAATAGGAACTGCCTTAAAAGCAAATGTGTTGGTTTTTCTTAATGATATGTTGTTCTATACAGGAGGATGTGTAAAGATGATGTTCTTATAATACTTTTATTATGTGAATATAAATAATATTTTATAAAAAACATTAATGAATTACCGTATAAACATTAATAAAAATTACACGTGTTATTGATTATACTCGTAATAAAACATTTTGCATAAAAAAATAATGAATTCCCTAAAAATGTAAGCATTTTTTTTTTTATATGTAAGAACACCCTAAAAAATCATTAACATTTATTTTAAATTTTTGTTTTTTTTTTTCACATTTTTGCGTATTTATAGTAACCATTTTAGTTCTAATAGGAGAGGTTTAACTCTCAAAACCAAACCGTGGAAACGGCCTTGTCACTGCGATATAATTTATATAGTAACCACGGACGAATATATAGCTTTTTAATTGGATAGGGGAAGGGGGTCAAATCTGACATTTTCATTTTTTTTTTTTAAAGCAAAATAAAATGGTAGGTCGTTTTATGTTATTATATTATATTATTTATTATATTAAATAATACAATCTTTATTTCATTCTTTGCTTACATTTTTATCCAATAGTATTATTATAGTAATATATTAAAAATATAATTTAAAATTTAAAATTGAGTCGTTTACGTCTTATTGACAACTTATTTACATTTTTTCTTTAGAATCTAGTTATAGCGCTGGGTTATGGTAAATGCTCATAAGGGTAAGACCAACACTTTTCCATCGCCCATTCAATTCCTAATATAGGTTTTTAATCTCTTTAGAGTGGAGCAAAATCTTTCTGGGGTCGCAGTGGACACTGGAAGTGTGGTTAATATAATAACAAGCTTTTTTATCAAAGGAAAAAAATGGTTCATCCTAATGATTAATATGTTCTCTGCAATGGCAGGTTTTCGTGTAGCAGATTTCCAATGATTGTGCGATATCTTATATTCACTTAGAAATATCGTGCCTTTATTTTCACCAAAAAATGTTTGTATTATTTTTTTTAGGCTTTCCTTATGTACTAGAGTCATTACTCGTCTTTTTAGGTAGAAGTATTTGAATCCCTTCGATCGTTCCTTCATTTGGTTCAAAGTGGACATCGAGTTCTGTAATGACATGGTTAACAAAGGGGTAAAATGCATTTCGGCAGTTTCTCTCGGTACATTGCTATGCTGAGTTTTCTATCTGTTCGTTTTTGGAACAACTATGTCATTTGAACACATCGGCTTTGTTTACTCGAAAAGAACTGTGAATTTACTTTCCTTTCCGAATATTTTGTAATGTCGTTTTTAGTTTTTGTATAACTGCAAGTGCTGGTCAAATCAACATTAACTTTTTTCATTGCTTTGTTTAGTCTTGTTGTACATAAGAAAAATTTTCCCAATACAACTAAAGACACGACAAACCGGCTATTTTCTATGGCGGTTGCAGTCAGTATGCTTGAGTGGCGACATCGCTACCAGCAACTTCTTGCAGTGCCTTAAGTGTTGCACGTATTATGGGAGAAGCATTTGTGCAAACCATTCTACGGCCGCGTGCTTTTCGGTCCACTGCATCTCACAAAGGGATAAACGCTGAATGAGATTAGTTAAAATGATCAGCAATTTTCTTCAAAGGCTGTTTCGAAATGAAAATTGTTGAAAAAAGTTTATTGCGTGTTTTATGATCCCTATACAGTAGGTACCCCACATGAATGCGCTAGAACTAAGTTGAGAATGTGAGCCACATGGTGCACGAATTACATTCTCGGGTATTTCCCTACGATTATTGTTCTCACGTCTTGTAATCGATCGCTCAGTACTGCAGCGCCGTCAAAGCTTTGTCTAATAAATTTATCTATATCCAAATTATATAATAAGAAATGCATTTTAATTGTCGTCGCCAATGTTTGAGCTGAAACATCTTCTACATGGATAAATTCAAGAAAATCCTCCCGGGTAATTGATTTTTCAAATGAGCAGCCTCCCCCAGTCGTATTGCTCGATTCCGAGCTCGTGACTACCTATTTGTACATTCTAGCTGTATAGAATAGGTAGCTCTCATGGCAATTGTTATATAGAGTACGAATGTGTACACGCGCAAGACTACATTCGAAACTGATATTGTGATTGTTTGATTTATCGCACTACAAGTGAAGTCTTGTGTGTGTCTGCTGTGTACTAACCAGCGCGCATATGATGGTACACATAGTGGTTTGCCTTCGCGATAGCCTGGTTGCTAGAGCACTTGGATTCCATTACGGAAGTCTCGGGTTCGATCCCGGGCGCAGACAGAAATTATTACGAAAAATTATATAAAATACACGCTACTTCATGTGAAAGGCAAATGAGCAGTCTATGCATCGTAAACATAGCGCTAGTTGAGTTCTCACATGGATATGTCTCGACTTTCGTCTGTCAATATAGTAAAAAAACCAGCCTCCTTGATCCTTTTCAGTACTTACACTTGAATAGCATTACCGCGTAGTTCAATCACTTCATTCTAAATTCCTGATAAAGTTCTACTATGCATACTTTGTGTAGGCTCCAAGATCTTGGTAACCACGTTCGCCTTGCGTTGTTCCAAGTAGAACACATAGTTCGCAAAGTGCTCTTTACATAACATTTGAATGCACAAACAATGTTGAAAAGAAAAATTTCTCTTGCCAGCGACTAGAAACTTGAAAGTATCCGGTAGGTTTCAAGGCTTTTTTAAAACTTTTAGCTTTTCCTCATCATTATTCGAAGGACTAGAGACAATATAATTATACCTTTTGACAAATAAGCTTGGACATTCTTTCCTACTCAAGTAACCTAAATAAAGACATAAAAAGATTCGAACTATTTTAAATCCAATCCAAAACGAAAATGCGTAGTCATACACTACGGTAGTGTATTCGGTTAATATTCGGACTTTTGCGTGAGCCCCCCGGCTTTTATACGTCGACGACAGTAACTAAGCAATAAGATAAATGTCTGACTGTATTCTATGGGTTTCTAATAAATAAAAATTAGTTATATTCAATAAATAATTACAAATCATTTGATCTATGCTATTTAAAATAAAGTTAAATCACACTAGATTCTTTAAATTACAAATAAAGTTATACACAAAATTAGGTATGTGCAAATCGGTTATAACGAGCTTGAAAAAGACAAATAATCAAATCGTTATAATTGGTTTGTCTTTGTACCCGGTATCTAGTAGACTACACCGATTTTTTAGCGTCCAACAATAAGATTAACTGTTATGAAAACGTTACTCTATTATATAACTTTTGAAAAATACTTTAAAGAAAACCTTTTTTCTTTGATTAAACAAATAATTATTTATTTATAATCGCGGGAACATAAATTTTCTAGTAAATTTTAAAGAGTAAACACCAAATTTCTTCTTTATACATGAAAGTACGATCATGAAAAAATAAACCCGAAGTCAATATAAAACAAATATGAAAAAGAGAAAATAATTGCTATGCATTGATAAATCAATTTTTTCTTATTTTTGAAGAAATCAGGAATTTTCCATTTTTAGGATACCGTATACATATAGTGTACGAGATCCTAATAAGATGGTTTAGAAACGACAAAAATATCAAATAAAAAGCAATAATTCACGAACGGTTTGACTTGTAAACTTCAAATTTGGATCATAAATTACAATTAAAATTCTCTTTAAAACAATTTACTACTTCATGCTAACCGATTACCCGGGACGGCAAAGAACCCAAAAAACCGTCAAAAATAGGGGAAGGTCGGGTAGCCTCGGACGCTTAAAAGAATTGCAAATAAAAATACTAATAAACAAAAAATACGTCTTTATTATGAACTTAAAAATAATTAGGAACTTCGTTAATCATATTAATTAAGAATAGTAATCATATCACATTTTTTTAAAGAAATATAACGAGTATACTTCGGTCGTATTTTTTTGGCGATACAATAAACGGTGGGTAGCACCAGACATAGTCGACCCATTTTCCTCTTTTACTTATACTTCCCTTAAATTTCGGAATATTTAAGGTCTTTCTGCAACCATAGTAACACCCTTTAAAAATACTTTCCATAAATCAGCAAATTGACAAAACAATTGAAGTGTTGTTAAAATAATATTGCAAAATTCAAAACATAAAAAAGATGTCCGGGGCACTCGATCGTTATCATGCAACATTTTAAAACACATCTCTTAAAGTGTACAAGAAATGTTACAAATACCATTAAAACCGGGGTAAATGCATACTATTTCCAACAATATTAAACAATACAAGATTAAACAGACTTACGTGTTGTGCCTGAAAATCTTCAATTGAGTTTGTCAGGAGCGACAAAAATTTTTAGCCGGGACTAAGACACTCTCTCACAGTTAACTTACTCGGTGCCTACGTCGCAACTGAAGTGAATTTGTTTCTACTCTAGAAGACGCATATTCACAACAACGCTTTTTAAATGTCCGCGGTTACTCGCCGTCCGGAGCTACCCGACCTTCCCCTATACAATATGTAATTTAAAATGAACTCAAAAATCTTTTAAAAAGTCATAACTCATCACCAGAGATAACTCTTTAAGAGTGAAATTCAAAATATAAAATAAAATACAGAAGTCCTTTCATAAAATCAAAAAATTACGGTTAAAAAATTATTTAAACTTCCTTATTTTAGGCCGAAAACAGCAAAAAAAAAAAAGGAAATTCACATAACATAGCTGTGATAAAACCAGGAGAAAAAAATAAAAATGGCCAAAAACGATATTTTTAATAAGGAAAAGTAATTGGAGCGAAAAATTAATGTATTTTTTATTGTACTTTAATCAAAATAAATTATGAAGTTCTGTTTTATTCATATAAAATACGCTGCAGCGGTCAAATATTATCAATAGTAACAAAAAAAAAATCCATTCTTCTTTTTGTACAATTCTAGTAATCAGGAAATCAGGAGTATTTGAACCAGGAAAACCGGAAATTTAAAAATTATATTTGAGTGGCCACCATGCATAAGTAATAGCCCGAGTAAAAACGTTGGAGAAACCAAAACGTATCTCAAACATATGCATAAAGGACCGCTTCAGAGGAAAAATATAGCCAAGCTTACGACTTCATATTTAGACCCTTGAAGCGCAGAAAGCTTAAAAATTTTGAAAAAAATATTTTTTTCCCCCGGGTATGGTGATATATTGTTAAAGATTGCTTTTTGTCGAGAACGAAACCTTACTTCATTTTTTTATCAAAACTTTCGAAATTGGCGAAAAGTTCAAAAAAGCGCGAAAAATTACGTGTTTCTCCTCCTTTATGGCGTGAAAAATCTTTTTTTTTTTTATTTTTTTTTATTTTTTTTTGGGCTTGTCAAAAATCAAATTTCTTTATTTTGAATTTAGTACTATGTAAACGTAAATTATAGTTTTACATACGGAATCCTCAGTGCATGAAATATCATGCTTGACTGAACTTGTTTATTAAAACAAGATGACTAGTATAGTCTTCTCCTAATATTTTTTGTAATAACCTGTACCGGAGGTTTTTATCTTTTTTTTTTTTTTTTAATTTTTTTGGGCTCGTCAACCAAGGACCTTTACCCAGAAACAATAGGTAAGGAAAGAAGTCGGTTATATTTTAATCCGATCAGAAATTTTATCTAAAACAGAACAAATAGCAGGCATAATTAGTGGGGAAAGAAAGGACGAGATATAGGAAGCACAATAAGGAGTAGGAAGTCCAAGCTTCAGCAAATAAGAATACAAGACAGAACGCTCCATGGAGAGAGATGAACACTGGAAAAACACATGATCGGCGTCGCAAATAACTGCATCATCCGGATAGGGAGGACAGTGTGGAGAAGAAATCGAGGAAAAACGAAATCTGGAGGAAGGCAGCAAAGAATGGCCAAAGCGCATACAAACAATGGAAACAACATCAGAACGCCGTAGGAAGGGATGCAAAAGAAACCATGAATATGCAGGAAGAGTAGGCTGAACTGACAGGTAAAAGGAACAACTGTTAGAAAAAGAGGAAACATAGGTGTCCTACCAAAATCGGATATGAAAGCTTTTACAAATTGATAGGAGTTTATCAGATGGAATGTTTTTTAAAAAAATACGAGAAGACGCAGCAGCAGCCTGAGCCAAGGAATCAGTCGCTTCATTACCAAATGTGCCCGAGTGGCTAGATACCCACAGCAGATCAATATTGATTGAACGGAGACAGGAAAGATTGTGAATGAGTGAACGTATACGGAGGATAACAAAGTCACACGAATGATCAGGAAGGGGAGAGGATATGGCCTGAAAGGCGTTCAAAGAGTCAGAGATAATTAAAAATTTAGAGGAAAAATGATTCGAGGAAATTAAAATAATAGAACGTAGGATGGTCAATAATTCGTTTATGAATATAGAACAGAAATAAGAAAGGCAAAAAGATTCTGAAAGATTAAAATCAGGAAGAATGAAGGAAACGCCAACACCACTAGATCCCCTCGAACCATCTTGTCAGTCCTGTTAAGTTTACAATAGGCATCAGTTAAAGTATAGTTTTATGGAATTTTACTGCTTCTAAAAATATTCGTCACTATATCCAGTATGTTGTTATATCGGTTTTCTCTGTAGAAAAAAGTAGTAAACTTTTCATAACTTCTACCTACAAATATATCCTTTTTCATTATGTTCATATTTATAAATTTTACCACTTGCTATGAGATTTATCAGTTAACAAAACTTTTATTTGGAATATTAACACATTTTATTTATTTCAAGACAAAATGTTTATACGGTAATTCATTTATATTAATTATTAATATATAAATCAAAACGATGGAAATTATTAATAGTATGAATATTAGTGAAAAATGTATTGTTATTTATAAAATAAATATGCGAAGAAAATTTTCTTTTATGAGAAGTAAAAATGATAAACTTTCAGATTTTTACTTTTGCTTTTTCTTAATTTTATTTTGCCTTCATTTATAATTTTTATTACTATTGATAATTAACATTCGAATTTCAGTCACCTGATTTTGTGATTTTCTATTTTTAATAATCAACGGCTGTTACAGAATCTGTAGCATAATCAAAAGAACGTTAGATTTCCAAAATGAGAGGTTAAGCTTCAGGAGGAAGGAGCAGAAATGCGAGAAAAACACGTAAATGACATTAACAATAATTAATATAACAGAAAATAACAGTCTTTCTTTACTATTATAATTTAATTGTTTGAATATAAATAATAATTTATGAGCAGGATGAAAATATAAATCCTTGTGTACATTCGAGTTTTATGTGTTATTTATATTTCAATTAGTAAAGAGAATTTAATTTCAAAAAATAAAGCTACTTCTCCATTACCTAATTTAGGTAAAGAACGAAATACTGCTCATAAAATATAAATACAAGCTCATATTAAGGAATTAATTTAATACACATAATCAGAAGTGCGAACTTCAAAAAAATTTGGAGAACAAAATAATTTTTGTGTAAACTTTTTGTCTATATATATATTCCAAACGCATAATCAATAAGTGAAATTATTTTCTTACATATCAAATCATAGGCTTATCAAGTATGTTTTCTTTAACTTCATACAAAACTTATCTTATTCTGATACCAAAATGCGCATTATTAAAATTTTAATTTTAGAATAAAATAGGCTACTAGCATTTGGGTAACTAGGTGTATTTTCTGGGGGGGGGGGCTGGTCTCTAACCAACATTTTATTAGGGGGACCGGAAAGTAATGTCGTTTTTTTCGAATGCCATCATTCATCTGTCATTATCAGCTGATTGTCTGCTTGTCTACCATACTTACTCAACATTACGCCATCAGATTTTCATTTATTTTGATTGCTGCAAAATTTTCTACATGGCAAAAAATTTGAAAACTTGAAGGGTATCCAAAATGCTCTTTCCGCCTACTTTGCTGAAAAGCCAAGTGATTTGTACTGATTCGGCATTAAAAATTTGCAAACTAGATTGCAAAAGATGATCGATAACGATGGTGATTACATCATTCAATAAAAATAAATACTTTGTGGAAAGTTAAGTCTTTGAACTTAGAGTAAAAAAATGACATTACTTTTCTTCACTCTGTGTGAAAGTCTTACACATTAGAATTTGTGTAAATATCAAACAAACCGACAGACGGTTCAATAAATATAACAGTATTACTCATATTACTAGATTATTTATTAAAAAATATTAAATATCTAAAAATTATATTAATTTAAGTTTTCTATTTTTTTCAGAAAAATGCTTCAAAACCATATAAGTAGTAATATTTTTTTTTACATAATCGTTTTCAATGTGAAGCACGCAAGTATTTGAAAATCTTTCTTGGATCATTGTGTTTCTGAGCCACGTTTTCACTCTCCTTATGGCTGAAAAGCTTCTTTAACATCCAGCTGAGCTGACTGAAAGCACGATTGCAACGTTTAACAGTTTGTAAAGATTAGGGCAAGGTCTTTTTTAACCTCTTTCACAACAGTCTCTAATGTGATGTCAACCCCTTTGGTTACCATCATATTTCATATTATCATTTGCTCAGCATGTAAGAAAGCGAGATTAATGCTGAGGACATCTTTGCAATTTTCAATAAAAGAATTGCCATTCTCGAGATCTAATTTTGCAAATGCATCACCTGATTGTGCCACGGGCAGATTAACAAACCTGTCTTTCATATTCATTATTACATTATTCATTATGTGCAAGTAAATATTAATCTTGCAATAGTCACTGCAGCTTGTGTCAGATAATAGATCATTCCAACTTCCTTTTCCAAGTGTAGATTCAATTTAAAAGTCCTTATTGCTATCATTCTGTTGAGAGCGTTTTTTTTTGCTTACTCCTATAGGTTCTAAAGATATTTCACGATTTTTAGCAAATTCTTCAATCTGCTACCATATTGTGTCAAATTGATTTTGGGTTTCTTCAAAACTCTTAATGATGCCTTCAATCATATTGCTTGCTTGGCCAAGCGTTGCACTTTTGTTTTGGAAATATATATTTGCTCAGTACATTGATCACTGAAAGTACCGAGTAAAACACATGTAAACAGATTGCAAATTCTGATTTCTTAATACAAGTCAACAAACCAAGGGCTTTTATCGCATGTTTGCCCTTGTTTTTGTTAATCTCATGCTCTAATGCTGTTTTAAGTACACCATAGTTAGTTATCACTGATTTACAATTTTCACATGGACAACACCATCTTGTATTGCCAAGGCTCTTTATTTCACAAAGGGATTTTATGCCAAGAGCATCATGAATTTCCCGTGGGTGAGCATGATTACTGGGATATGAAAAATGGATGTGAAGAGCTTTGATACTATTAAAAAACGTTGTTTCTGAGAGACATTTGCACATGAATCAACAATGACTAGATTAAGTCTGTGTGTTAGAGGCAGTGTATGTAAATCGCATGAGGGTACACTTCCTTTATAATTGCCTGCAGCCTTTGTGTTTCCCTAACATAACATTGACTCCATCATATGACTGTGCAATTATTGGAATATTCTGTAAGCCACAATTTTTTATAAAATTCAAAATTATTGTATCCAAGCTCTTGGCATCTCTACTTGTGGAACAGTCTATAAAGTCCAGAAATTTTTTTTCAACTTCAAATTTGTTGGTATACCTCACTGTAATAGACAGTTTTTCTTCTTTGTAGCACCTGGCTTTATCAGCCATTATCGAAATGAAAGTGCATGTCTCGATTTCATTTACGATTCCTTTTACAGTGAGCTGTTTAATAATGTCAATAATTTCATTTTGTATCTTAGGACTGCAATAACTTGTGTTTTTCTAAATGTTTCAAAAATGCGCCGTCATACTTGGCAAACAATTGAGTAATTTCTATGAAATTTCCTCAATTTTTTGAATCTGGATCCTCACGATGTCCCTTTAAGTCAAACTTTGACGTAAGAGGTGTAGAATTACATCTATAATTTTTAATAAACTGTCTTGGTTTTGCACAACTTCCCGCTCATATTGTGAACGAATTTGTTCAACTACAATCGGCTTTTGATGCAAGTGTGTTAAATTGCTCTATTCGAATGAGCCAAAATTAAAATGCGCTCAATTTTTCGTTTGCTACTTTTTTACACTTTTTATTAATAAAAAATTCTAGGGTGGGTACAAGAGCTTTCTAGAGTAAACATAGCTCACCTGGCCCTCCCCCTAGTTACACCAATGGCTACTAGATTTCAAAAACTATCTGTAAAATTGAATAGGGTATTTTGTTTTTACGCAGTTCTATAGAAGATTTGCTAATTTCCCACAGCACACAATTTGTGAAACGCTACCTAGGGTAATTATTATTTTATACTCTTTGCATCATTTGAATTTTTGTCTGGCGCTGTCTAACCTGACAAAAAATAATGTTTTAATTTATATATATTAGGCTGGTCATCAGAATCGACAATTGAAATTTTCTTTCTTTGGACTACTAATAAAGAAAAAGTGTATAAATGAAGATTTTAAGTCTAGCATATGGTCTGTTTCTAGTCAGTCGGTGTCAGTTACCAAAGAAATTGATACTACTATTCGCAATAGTTGAACATCTAAAGTTAACAGTTCATGTAATTTCTGTAAGAACGATAAATTTAAAAATTTAAAGCTTTCACAGTGATTACTCATGATAAATAATTTTCGGAAACAACTGTGTTCTTTTAAAAAAAGATATTTATTCGCTTAACGTTTCGACCAGCTTACACTGGCCATCATCAGAAGCAAACTGAAGAACGGAGCGAAAATTGCGATCGACAATAACATTAAAATAAGAATCAGAAATCATGAAAAACCCAAATCAAAACAGATAAACTACCTCTAAACAGGAAAACCGACGTAACGCAATAACAACAGATAGATAAAATATAAAAACATAGGAAAAAAAATAATAATAAAAGGAATAAAATCTAAACGGGAAAAACCGACAAAACGCATAACAACAGATAGATGAAATATAAAAACATATGAAAGAAAAAAAAAAAAAAATAAATAATAATAATAATAAAAGGAACACAAAATCTAAACGGGAAAAACCGACAAAACGCATAACAACCGAAGATAATAAAATGTAAAAACATATGAGAAAAAAGGATTAGAAAAATTTACAAAGGAATAAAAAACATCGGGTCACAGTTGGGGCAGGGGGGAAAAACGAATAACAATTTATAAAAAATAAAACTAAAAACGTTGGAAACGCACGGAACAACCAAGTGAACAGAACAAAAATATAAAATATTACAACAGAAACAGTTGAATTACGTGAACCAGGACTAGGAACTACCTGAAAATTGCTTGGAATCCTCACTTGAGGACCCACTCGAAACCTATCCGGAAGAAGCACCAGAGGGCAAGGCCCCGGGCATGGGACCAACGAAAGCTTAACCAAACGAAGTAAAACAAAGCAAATCCAACCGAAAGAAGAAACCACTCGGACCGGCGGGATGTGAGAACAAAAGACCAAGAAGAAGTGAAAGGCGGTGGCGGACGTCAAGGTACCTAAAGAGACGATAGTCAAAATTAAAACCAAATAACCCAGAGTTGGAAAAGAAAAATGAAACCTACCTGGTCGCTGTTATAGATGCAAGTTCGTCAACCGTATGACTGGTTTCCATGCCGTGGGAACACGTAGACCTTCTTCTCTGTTAAAATTTGGCCATTTCTCAATTTCGATGGCTTCTCTAACCAACCTCCTGCCGGTGTGAACTTCCTTAGCTAAAGGAACATTATCCTCAAATTTGATAGTATGATTCGTGTTTAACTGATGTTCCGCTAAGGCGGATTTGTGCACCCGCCTATGTGCGCAATCAGCCCTGTGCTCCTTCACCCTGGTTTCAATAATATCGGTCAGACTAGTAAATCAAATTAATTGTTTTTACAATAGTTCAAAATTTTTGAAATATTTTTCCCACTTCATTGGTCTTAAAATATTTCTAAGTGTGTAAACTAACATATTTCAAATATTTACTCACAGCCATGGACGGCTAAAATTCTCTCAATTTAGTTCATCTCGATAATTTACTGTTTTTAAAATATTTCAAATTTACACTTTTTGTTATTAGTTTGGTTTGTTGGCTTGTTTATTTTTTTTTAAATTATTTTTATTTACTTTTATTTACTAGCTGCTACTTTCTAACTACTCTCGTCTGACTGTTGGTTTGGTTTGGTGGCTTGTTTATTTTCTTTTTAATTATATTTCTATTTACTGGCTGCCACTTTCTACTGTTCTCGTCTGACTGCGTTTATATTCTCTCATTTGAATTTACGTTCTAGTCGGATTCAAGGTATATAATTTTTCATATTAAATATCTCATCTTTTACATTACTCCATTTTATTAAAATATAATTTCTGTACGTTCTAGCTGCCATTTTGCCCTTGTTTTCTGTGATGGAAATTGAATTTTGCGACGCGGCGTGTAAGCCCGTCTATTTCGATTTGATGGCATCTTCCATATATGCCATCAAATCGAAATAGACGGGCTTACACGCCGCGTCGCAAAATTCAATTTCCATGATCCAAACCAAATGCAAAGTGGTAGCTAGAACGAACGTAAATTCAAATGAGAGAATACAAAAGCAGTCAGGCAAGAGCAGTAGAAAGTGGCAGCCACCAAATCTGTAAATCAAAATATAACTAAAAAGAAAATAATCAAGCCACCAAACCTGTAAATCAAAATGTAACTAAAAAGAAAATAACCAAGCCACCAAATCATACTAATAATAAAAAGAGTAAATTTAAAATATTTTAAAAACAGTAAATTATTAAAACGAACTAAATGTAGCGCTATGAACTATAAAGACGGAAAACGAACTACTGGTGCTGCGTAAATGAAAATTTATCGAATTTTGTTTATTTATTAAAACCCCTTAGATTAACTAGAACCCCCGAATTTCATAAATACAACTCAAATGGTTATTGAGATATTAACGTCTAGAAATCGGCATTTTTATTACTGACTGACATATAGATCAAAAACCTAACCCACTTCCAGGTGACCTAGAAAGTTGAAATTTGGCGTCCAGCTGGGTAATTGTGTGTATAATACAAAGGAAAAAATCTCAGAAAACAGTGAAATTTTCATATTTTTTTACGTAATTTCGTTCGTTTATTTTAATTTAGTTTATAATTACCATTAATCACCTCCGAGGGGAGAAAATTAGCCGGTTAAAACCAAATTTGAAAAAATGTACTACGTTCGAGAAATTGAAAATTAAATTAAAAGAGAAATTTTGGAATAAGGATGAACAAAACTGAATAAGGGAGGAATTTTTTTTCATGAAAAAGTATCTAAGTCCCCTTAGGAACCTAGAAAGATTTATATTGACGTGGATTAATAAATTAGAATATCTGGACATGCTGGTAACGGACGCGGAATATTTATTACGGTCATTCGAAATAGTTTGCCGAGAGAGTTAAAAAAGTGTCGAAATGTACAGACAAAGGAAGAATTAGTCGAAGTACAAAAGGAATAAATGAAGAAATTCTAGCAAAAGAGATTAGTTTAGATAATTAAACCAGACAGTGATTCGCGGAAATGAAATGCGTACCTACACAAATAATGATACTATTTCCTTCAAGCCTACTTGTTCGACATCACAAATGCCAATATTCGGATTTAATTCTCTTTTCTCGATAATACGAATATTTTCGATTTTTTTTCCCACAATTTTTTCATTTTACTAGTCTGTTCTTTACTTTTCGTGGCTACAGTTAGGGGCATATTTCCTTCATAAAAGAAACGTTCCACTTCGACGCCTAAAGTCTCAGGTTGAATGCTGATTTTTTAGTTTATTTTTAAGGTCTCGCACATAGGTAACTTAGTTTATTTCAATATTTTTGTCTTTCTCTGGCCGATACGACGGCGATTGGCTACACATTTTTTCCCAACTTATTTTTTCATTTCGCTAATTTGTTCTATATTTAATAATAAAATAAACTTTAATAACAAACAATATAGATCAATAAATTATTATCTAATTTATTGATCTATATTGTTTGTTATTAAAGTTTATTTTATTATACCATTTTAACAAACAGGATGTATTCACCTACATTTAATTATGTATTTGTTTGCAAAATTATTTAACAATTGTTTAACCGGGCTTATTATTAAATTTTCTTTAACCTTTTGTAATCTGTTAATATTTTCGCTATTAATTCTAATTTCGTCAATTTTAAGTGCGACGTTGTTAACAGCTTCAATAATAATTTGCTCCTTATGTGTATGTTAATATTGTTACCAGTAAGATTATTACTAAATATTCCGCAATTTTATATAAATTTGCGGTCGAATTTTTTAAATCTAAGTTCATAAGTACCAGCTATGGAGTCGTAAAATGTTAGAAAATAATACAATTAATTTAATTCCGTTTGATATACAACTATATATACCAATGTACAATCGTGTAGTAGTTGTTAAATTGATAACGCGACAAAGCCGGGTAAAAAAGGAACGAACTCGCCGGTCTTCTTTTAATTGGATTTATTTTACGGTAAGCGTCTACATAGGCGGCACCAGTTCATTTAGTTTATTTCAATTTAGTTCATCTCTTGAGGTTTATTTTTGTTTGGTGGCTTGTTTGTTTTATTTTTTTTTAATTTATTTTTATTTACTTTTATTTACTGGCTGCTACTTTCTACTGCTCTCGTCTGACAGTTTTTATATTCTTTCATTTCACTTTCATTTCAATTTGGATTCACTCATTTATATATTTGGATTCAAGGTATGTAAATTTTTTATATTAATGTTTAATGTAATTTTTCATATTAAACATCTCTCTCTATTTTATTAAAGTAATTTCCGTACGTTCTAGCTTGTTGTCTTTTATTTTCGCAATGGAGATTGATTTATGTGACGACGTTTGTAATCCGGTCTACTTTGATTTGATGGCATTTGCTGAAGAAGATGCCATCAAATTTTACATGAAACATCGGGTGTTCTTCCTTTTTTCAGGTTTTTACACTTTTTTCTTTTTTTTTTTTTTCTTTTTCAGAGTATCATTTTTCTTGTCTACTTTTGCGGTGTTTTTTTAAAATTTATTTAAAAAGTATCATTTCCTGTATAGGGTTTGTTCGTCATGTGACCGTATGTGTTCCTTATTTCCAAAATATTCCCTTTTCGATATTTCACTTTTCGCTCTATTTCTCGTATGATCGTTACGTTACTTCGCTTCTTTTCACGTCATATTCGTAATTTCAGTTCGCTCATTTCCGTTGTTATTCACATTGGTTGAACTAACAACACGTGTTAGTTCACCCACCGTGAATAACATCGAAAATGAAAGAACTGAAATTGACCAAAAGTAAACTAAATGAACGAACTAAAATTATGGCCAAAAATGAACTGGTGCCGCCTATATAGGCGCTTACTTACTTTAGTAATGGAGTAGATTTGATAACGCTAATAACAACAATTCACAACGTGAAACAAGCTTTCCGAGAGATGTTATTAACTCGACATCGTCAAAAGTAACAATAATAATAATAATAATCGAATCAAAATCAAATGAAATATCTTTATTAACATTATTACTATTACAAATTTCCATCTATGCACATGGAGCGCGCGAGCGATGTATTATTAAGGTACAAAATAAAATAAAACAAATTGATAAGAAAGGAAAAAATATATAATAACTGAAAAAAACAAACAAAAAAAAAAAATCTTATTTAAAGAAACATGATTTAAATGTACAGATATAATTTACATTACAGTTTTAGCATAAAAATTATATAACATATATAGAAGGCTGGAACACACTCATATACACGTAATAGATGGTTACTATGACATGATAAGGAAATTAGGTTGAAATGTGATATTTACAATAAAAATGCCCCCGTAATTGAACGATTCGTTAAGAGAAGAAGGAATATATGTATGTATATATATTATAAAAGAAGAAATTATCAAGTGATAACCTGCGGAATATAAGAGGTTCCGTTCGAGTAGACGCTTACATAACAATCGGTTAGAATTTATTCAAAAGTTACAAATAAACTTTCAACAACTACAATGTAAAAACTATAGAACTTTTATAGCAAAAAAGTCAGAAGTTTAGTTATATCAAAAACCTGACGATAACGTTATTTAAATATAAACGATCATCTTATCTCAGTCGAAATTTCAAAGTCCACTTTTACAATTATCGTCATTATTATTGCAATAAAAGATACATTAGCAACGGTGAAAATAAGGTATTGCGGTTTTTGCTACTTTCGAGACGCGGTAGGAGTAGTATCGGGGTCACAGTATTTTGCGAATGGTCTTTCACGAAGTACTTTCTCAGTCGACAGTGTATGCAAAACAAACTGATATCCACTATAAAACTGACCCATAATTATCTGTGGACAAGTTAAGCAGCTTTTCCATAATCGATAAACGTGTAAAGATCGGATTATTCT
This sequence comes from Icerya purchasi, assembly GCA_039619475.1. Taxonomy (NCBI): domain Eukaryota; kingdom Metazoa; phylum Arthropoda; class Insecta; order Hemiptera; family Monophlebidae; genus Icerya; species Icerya purchasi. Next base: position 224,037,114 of record CM077116.1, read on the forward strand.
TTATCGGAAGCGTTTATCGGCATCCGATGACGGTGAGTGCCAATATACTTTGGCTAAATTTTCGATCGACATTTTGAAACGAGGCCGGCAATACTGCTCGTTTCAAGTGTAACATCAGAAAGGTTAAAGTGTCGCGACAAGGCTGCGCGCCGGGTACGAAGTGGTTTTGAACAGGAATATTGTCTTTTCCTCTTGTTTTGCCGCCATGATCGATTTTGCGAATTCGTCAAACAGTTCCGGCGGAATCCTCCTGCAACGAGCGCCGAAAATATTTTTCAAACATCCGCGTACGCTATGAATATCGTAATGCGACAGATCTATCGAACCGCCCTTACCATTCAAACACTTATTCTTCAACATGCGGACATGTTAAACCGATTTCGGTCGGACCGCGTTGCTCGATTTCACTGATGGTGGTAGTGGATCATCGACGCCGGCACCATCGACGGTACCAGCGGACAATAATCGTGCAGTTGGCAACTGCTTTGTTCGACGAAGTACCGATCGGCATGCACGGCAACGGTACCTTATTTTTGCACTCTAAATGTGCACATACATTACACTGCGTGCACTTAAACACCCGCTTTCCGAATATTATACGTTTGCCGCACGGGCTGCAACTTTCTGGCATGATTACGTTCTTCGACAGGAAACAATGTTGCCGAGCGTGTATTCTATCTAAGGCCGTTTCATACGTATACGGCGTTTTTTCTTTATACACGTTGAGCGCTTCTATGAAATGTTCGTTCGATGGAGCTGCTGCAACTGTCGACGGTGTTTGGCAGTTACTGCTGTGCGTGGTTATCGCTGCGGTGTTCTTCGACGGCCCCGTTCTCGACGTTGTACATTTTATTTTGTCAGCTTTCTCCGGGTTGGTCGGCGGAAATGTTTCGGTGACCGATCTAGCCGATACTGAACCGGTACGCGATACTTTGGCCGTAGCTATCAAATGTTCTCTGCAGTCGGGAGTTTCTAGTGTAATCGGCTGTTTGCGAGCGATGTGATCGACATGCGCGCATTCGCCGGTACTGGTTATTTCGCCGGCCAGACTGCTGGATGACTGTTTCCGATCGGGTCTGGAGCGACGGTTGATCTCGTCCAAGTCGTCTTCCGATCGCGAATCGCCGATGTCGGAAAAATTCGACGCTGACGTCGAATCCATTTCGGTAGTTGCAGATAATTCAGCGGTGGTACCGTAAGCAGGCGCGCCGGTTTTGTAATCTTTCGAAAAAAAAGACAAACTTTCCTCGATAGTCTCATTGGTCAATTTACTTTTACCGTCGCCAAATAAGTCTTTTTTAGCGTTTTCCAACTGTTCGTGTAAACAGTTCCGTTCTCGTTCCACTTCTCGCCGCATTTTACGATCACTATCCAGGCAACGATGAACGCTAGATAACTCCGAGTTCAAACACAAAATGTCTTTATTAGCTTTGTCCAGCGCCGACTTCAAGCGTTTACACTCTTCGGTAGCTTCGATATATTTCAAGAACTCCATTAAAGCCGTTCCATCCGCAAGCACATTGTAGCATCGTACCAAGTCGTCCAATTGAGCCACCGAAACGGTATTTTTCGGTACATCCATCCTCCTTATTATTCCGGGTTTTGAAAATTTCACAAATTACTTACTTCTGCGAATAACAAAAATATATCTTTCAAAATTAAATTTTATTAATAATAATAATAAAGACGTCAACTTGGCGGATTACTTATGCTGCAACAACTTTATTCAGCTTTTGTACAGTTGTTACGCCGGTTTTGTCAATATTATAAACATCTGCTTCAAACTAGTTGCGATCCATATTTCTCAGATTTTAAATGATATCGTAGCTTTTTCACTTCCTGAGTAAAGTTATCTTCTTGTAGTTTTTATACTACAGTATACTCCCGATTATCCACGATCATTCCGGATTCACAAAAAAATTTAAAGATAAACATTTTCACGGTTATCATGCATGTAAAATCGATGTTGATGTGAACTAGAATCCTGACCGGTTTAGCTGATAGTATTATAAAGTGCGTAGTTTTTTTTTGTTTTTTTTTTTCTCTTTATTTTCTTTATTTATTTTGAGGCGTCGGCTGTGGACATTAACTCGATTACGGTGGCATTACTGCGGCTTGTAAAATATGTGTCAAGTCAATATGCGAATAATTACAACGTAATTCTTAGGCTACCCCCATTAGAAAAAATGTGCCAATTTTATGTAACGAAAAATGTTCCAAAAAAATGTCCCAATTTTATGTAACGTTTGTTATATTTTGTAGGATTTTTGTGATTATGTTGTCTTTTTTTGTGTCGATACCAGTAAGAATTACGATGTAAATTATTTTTATCACTTTATACAAAGTATAGAAGAGAAATAGACAGAAATGTAAGAAAGAGGGGTCAAGTTGCACAGCCCCTTGCAAGAGCAAAATGGCCGAGTTTTATATTTATTTATATAATAAAGCGCCAAGGAAATAAATAGACGAAAAATCAAAAAGAAGTTCTGAGACTGTTCTATGACACTTAGAAAGCTATTTTTTTTCTTTTAATCGACAGCTTCGGGTCAGTGGCTTTTAGGAAAATTATAGAATAACCAAAATTGTTATACCTTGGGGCTCAAAACGAGCAATGAATCGAATTTTTCTTCCACCATAGACGAAAATAAGACAAAAGACCAAAAATGAAAAAAAAAATCCTGAGCCCGTTTTATGCCACTTAGAAAGCTAATTTTTTTTTTAATCCACAGCTTCAAGTCAGTAGCTTTTAGGAAAATTATAAAATGTTCAAAATTTTCATACCTTGGGGCTCAAAACGAGCGATGTATCAAATTTTTCTACCAAAATAGAAGAAAATATGCCAGAGACCAAATATTACAAAAAAGTCCTGAGGCCATTCTATGGCATTTAGGAAGTTCATTTTTTTTTTTAATCGACAGCTCCAGGTCGGTAGCTTTCGGGAAAAATATAAAGTGCTCAAAATTATAATACCTTAGGGCTCAAAACGAGCAATAAATCAAAAAATAGACAAAAAGTCAAAAAAAAAAAAAGTTCTAATCCCGTTCTATAGCACTTGGAAAGCTAATTTTTTTGTAAATCAACAGCTCTACACCAGCAGCATATAGAAAAAAATATAAAATACTCATAATTTTCATACCTTAGGGCTCAAAACAAACAATAAATCAATTTTTTTTGCCGTTTTTTCAATTTTTTAATCATTTATTAAAAACTAATTATTCTACTGAACTGCTCTAGGTCTTATTTTAAAGAGAATTGAATTTAGAGTATTTCCCTCGCTTACACTACCCTTCTAGCGATTGAACTTTTTGAGCTATTTTAATTCAAACTTTTAAAAGACTAATTTCAATTTTCATATTATTAGATGAAAAATCAAAAAAAAAAGTCCTGAGACCGTTCTATGGCACTTAGAAAGCTAATTTTTTTTTTAACCGACAGCTCCAGGTCGGTGACTTTTAAGAAAATTATAAGATGTCCAAAATGTTCATACCTTGGGGCTCAAAACAAAAAGGGAATAGATCAGCGCTAATTTAATAAGATCATTACCAATCGCATGAAAACGCGGTATTACTGTATTTACCTACGCAGTACCGCGCTTCCACCTACCGAACAACCGTTACTGGCTTTTCGTTCATCGTGTATTACTCATAGTGGACAAAGACGAAACATCTTTTGTTAACGATTCTTCTTTTGTTTCCTCTATGGTGTATTATTGGTGTATTTTTAAATTTGAAAAACGACGTTGTAATTTTGAAGTTGTGATAGGCACAAACTGAAGAAATGAGCAAACTAACGTATTTGCAATTCTACGAACAGTATCGTGATAATGGAAAGAGAAATATAGGGACTGGTCGCAATCATTTTAAGAAAAAGGGTTCGAGGAGTATGTGTTCCTCGAAAGTGGTCCGAGTTACTCGAAATTTTCATTAGAAATTGGTGAAGGAAAAATGCCAGACTTTGTATGGCGAAGAAAATGAAATCCTATTAAATTTCGCCGATTTAAAAATGTTTACTTCACTTGATGAAATCATTGATCACATTTATCTCGATGACGTTCTTTCAAATTTTTCTAAAATGTCCAAAAGATGTATTTTATCACCAACGAATAAATATATAAATCAAGTAAACAAATTGACAATAGGAAAAAAAATTTCTGGAGATGAAATAAATGTATACACAGTGCTGATACAACTCTGATTGATGAAAAAGAAACAAATGGACATTCCACACATTTATGTACTGAAATTTTAAACAAAATGTTAGACCCAGGAGTTCCAGATCATAAAATTACTATAAAAATTGGAACGATTTGTATCCTCATCAGAAATCTGACTTTCGAAGAAGGCCTGGTGAATGGAAGAAAAGTCGTCATTAAATCTGTTAAAGGTTTCATAATTGAAGTATTTCGTCCGGAAAATGAATTTAAGACGTTTCTGATTGCTAGGATCAGTTTCAAATTTACAGGTGGCGACACTGGCATTCAGATTTTAAGAAGACAGTTTCCTATCAAGTTAGCCTATTAACAAAGCTCCGGGTGAAACATTGGATTTCGCCGCTATTGATTTGAGGGATAATGTCTTCACTCACGGGCAATTGTATGTTGCTTTGAGTCGAGTGAGAAAATCGAAAAATATATGCATTTTGAGCCTTAGTCACGACGAAACTCTCACAAAACGGAGGTTTGGGCCGCGAAGTGGCCAAGGGGCAAAGCCCCCTAGTATATATATATGTATATACAAGGGCGTCGCCGGCCGATGGACCAGGGAGGGGCAAGATGATAGAAAGAGGATATGAGTTATAGGAAAAATTAAAAATTTATAAATTGTAAAGGCTTATTAATATTTTATTAAACCAGAATAAAATCTTAATTAAAACATAATTTTCGTGGGTTTCTCGCAAATTGTTCATGATTACGCGCCTATGAATACTCATCATGGCCAGTTAATTAAAAAATATCACGGTTTCAGGGGTGCAGCTTCCCCTTTGCCGACACTGACGACTCTCATGTATATATATATATATATATATATATGTACATATATATAAACAGGCAAAGACAAAACAGTTCAGTACCATTTTCTCTTCTGTTCGTTAACCGATTTTCTTTCTTTTTTTTGTTTGTAGCTATTGACGATCTTAAGTGTTATCAATAAAAATATTTTGGAAAGTTTTTTTTTTCTTATTTAAATAAAACAATTAATACAAAAAATTTAAAAAAAAATCACTATAGCGAGTAAAATGTCTTAATTTTTTTTAATCATCATCATTATCGGCTTTTTTACAGTGTGCTAAGTCTTATGGTGTCCTTTAATATTAATAAATGGGGGTTTTTCAATTGTGATTTGTTGTTATTTTATTGCATTTATTTTTTTGTTCAATTACAATAGTACTGAACTGCTTTGCATTGTAAGTACATCTAAAAGTGTATGTTCTCAGATATACAGTGAACGAACGTAGAAGAGTACAAAAAAAAAATAACAGTTAAACAATAGTAAAAGGTAGGGGCCAGTAATTTTTTTTTTTTTTTTTTTTGCTAATTGTGGCGGTACGCTACAACCTTACATTAAATATGATAAACTGATCATCATTAGTTAGAGATGATGTGAAAGCACAAAAATAATGGAAATATCGCTTAGTTAATGCTGTAATGTTTATTGTTAGTAAAATTCTAGGAAATTCAAGAAAACTTCGTTACAAAATCTAATTTCATTCTATCCTAAGAGAAATTGTTTAGTTTTCCTTTATTCCCATTTGCTTTTCACAGCCCGTTCATTCGAAGTTTAAATTATTTTACTTTGTAAATTTTCATAAGGACTGCAGCGTTCATATACATTTATTAAAAAAAGAGAGAAATACAAGTACACATTGAACAAAAATATGAGACAGGTATATGTTAAATTTAATTCGTTTTAAAGTAAGATATTAGCGGTATTTATTTTTTTAAATGCCATGATGAAATTATTATTATTTTTTTTATTAGAATCTAAGCAATGATATATATTAAGTCACTGTTGACCATCACTCTAAACATTTCATAATGTGTAAGCTTAAATTATTTTTTCAAAATTCGGACCCTTTAATTTTAAAACTTTGGGAGTCTCGTATTTTTTCTATATTCTAGTGATGGAAATATGTCATTAAAAAAAAAAAAAAGAGCGACCTTCTAAGTACCATGGAGAGAGCTGTTGACTTTTTTTTAGTTTCCAGTCCTTCCGCTTTAGGGGTGTATTTTTTCAAATTTCGGTGGCTAAATATAAAGATTTTTCGAATTTTGCATTTTCCTCAAAAGCCTTAGTGCGCCGGTTAAAAATGAAATCAATACCATAATTCATACAGAACTGACTGGGGAATTTTTTAAACATTCTTTTTTTAAATTCGATTTATGCATTTTTTTAAATTTTGAGGGTTTTATAATTTTCTTATGATTTCATGAAGAAAATACGTCCGATTAAAAAAAAAATTAACTCTCCAGTTACTATAGAACCGGGGATGTACGATTATTTTTCTTGCAGCTTTATAAGATAGTTTTTTGAGTTTCTACGGATAAACCTAAAAAGAATACTTTGTTATTTTCTATATTCGCTTACGCGTTCCATTGTTAATTTAGGTCGGAAACGCAACGGGCATTTAACGGTCGATGTAATAGCGTCTTTTTATATATAACCTTTTACAAAAATTTAAAATTTTTTTTGCTCGATAGGATAAATAATAAATCGCAATTACGACTGAAATGTAAAATTGTCACTTACCGTACAATTGTGAATATTTTCATACAATATTACTTCAAGTTGCGCATATACCGAACACACATTAAAAACGAATACGCACGGATAGTGTGCGAGTAACGAACGGGCAGATAAAGCACATTTACCAGAATGAAAATAGAAGAATAACTCGGAACACGAAAAACATCCAAAGATGGTTGATGCACTATTGTAATGTTCGCAGTCGATCTTTCAATTTCCTGACGGTCACTAATTTTTCGGATTAAGGAGCTTTCAGTTGTTATAAATGTCTCATTGTTGGGACAATCTCTTTGTGTTCCTCAAATTTCTTTCTTGCCCTGATGGTCAAGACGTGTGAATGTTCAATTTTTTCTTTATAGTTCTCATGGTATTTCTGAAGTCGAGTCTTTTTCTTTTGTATTTCCCGATTTAGGGTGTACTGTGTTTAAGAGAAATGCTGACCCCGGTTTGCAGCGTACTCGCTAAACAATCATTCGCCTTCATTGTTCTCCTACATCTTTTTATTATATGTTTAGTTTAGCGTTGCGACCATTTAACTACAGTAAATGTGGTCTGCTACAATTCACAAATGTTAGAACGACCTTTTACTAATACTGCTATATACCTGTTTTCTTTCTGTTTTGTTTCTTTTTTGCTAATTGTGCTGGTACGCTACAACCCTAAATTAAATATGATAAGCTGATCATCGTTAGTTAGAGATAATTCCTTCCTTGAAAATATTATTATCGCAACAAACGAATTTCATCTGTAATCCTTTGTTTTTACTTATTTATTTATTTTTGGGCTCGTCAGCTATCGGGGCATTAATCTAGCGTGCACTTTTTGTTTACACTTTTCCGTTAACTGCAGCAGCATTTAGGCCACCGAACGAAACATCATTGCCTAACCGAATCACGCGTTGTGTTATTTAATTGTAAGTACCCGGCGCACCGAGCAATTGCTCAGCTCATAAAATCATGCCGCCCTCAGAAATTGAATTATGCGATTCGCCTTTTTTTTATCTTTTGAATATTTTATGAGAACATAATCAAACGTTGCGAAAATACCGAACACACATTAGACCACGAATACAAAAAGATAATACGCGAGTAACGGACGGGTGGCAAAAAAAAACAAACGTGGACCATGAGTGCAGATTACGAAAGAAGAGTAGTTCTGGCGTTATCCGGAGACTACCGTAAATATCATAGACCGAACATGTAATAAATGCGCAGTGAGAAAAAGAATAGGGGAACAACGAAAACTATTCGAAAGCATTAAAAATCAAAAAATGAAATATCCTGGCTCATAAAATAAGAGAAAACGGTTTGTTTACGATGGCGGTATGAGGAAAGATACACTTCGGCTTCTTCTACATACAACCCGACTCGGATGTAGCTTAATCACTTTCCATGGACTCCACCATTTGACGAAATTTGTCTCGACTTCTTGCGACCTGCAATAATTCTTCTACTTTCGTAACTCCAGTTCATGTCTTAATATTTTGGAACCAAAAAATCTTTCTTCCTCGAACCTTTTCGCTTCTACCGCTCCGATCATTATTGTTTACAGAAGGTGAAACGTTGGCCCTCTCATAAAATGTGCAAAGAAATTTGTTTTTCGTTTTCTAATTATGTCCATTAGTATCGGATCCGTTTTCATCAATTGCAGCGCACCGCCGCATTACTGTAGTTGCGTAAGGATTTCGAATATGACTATGAATAACATTCCCGGTAGCAAATATTAAAAATTCAGTTGTAGGATTTTTTATTTCTCTGTAAAAAATAATAGAAAATGCTACCTTTTTTTCAACTCTCTGCAATGAGTACAGTAATTAGGCTAGAAGTGCGACTTATTTGTTTAGATCATGTCATGGAGTTCTAATGATTTCAGTAACGCAAAAAGAGAAGTAACGGAGCATAAATTATTTATTTCACTTACGCCAGAAATTATTAAAATGTTATTTAGAGTTTATCATTTATCATAGTAATCATTTCATTTAAATTTTAATTGATGAATTTTACGGTTTTGAATGCACTAAAGATATGATCTCACCACCGATAACACATTGAACTATCGCTTTTGATTTAATTCTTTTTCACGAAAATATATCAATATTCAATGCGTTGCTGTTGTCATGAAATTATGTGACAGCAGAACTGTCGAATTAAACGTCACATCATGACGCCGTTTGTTTCAAATTTTTTTAATGTTCCAACTTCTTCGATGGATTTTTCTAAAATTTTCTTTCATACAAACCTTGTCCTGATAATTAGGAACATAACAAAAAACAAAAAAAAAAACAGCCAAATTGGTTGAGCCATTGTTATGATCTTTTATACATGCGCAGTTGATTTATATATATATATATAATATATATTATTAAAGGAGCCCGTCGAAACCCAACGAACAACAGAATTCATGAGCGCGATATAAATAACGCATACTGGAATAATTTCTTTACCGTGGCGTCATCTGTCGGAAATATAAGTAATCGATGTTTGGGCGCTAGTTGGCCACATTTTCGATCAATTTTTATTTATTTTTCGACTTTTAAGTAGCCTGCACGGTTGCCCCTAACCCTATAAATAAATTGTCCAAATTTCATAAAAATCGGATGGATAGTTTTGAAATCCATAGAGGACATTTTTATATATATATATAGATATATGTAATCCAACTTTTTCCTAATGATGGTTGCTCTTTAATACTTTTTTTGCTCCTAGAGAGCTTATAAGATTTTCTTCGATCATTTTATTGCAATCTCTTCAACTTCTATTTTTACCAATTTACAGATTACATATGTTAAATTCAACTTTGTTTCTGGCACCAGTAAGACTACGTTTTCGTTTTCCACTTCTTTTTTATGATGCTTTATTTTAGAGAATAAGTTATTAATTTTTGGACTATTTTTTTTTTTTTTTTTTTTATTATGTGGGCACGTCAGCACAGGACATTCACCTAAAACAAAAGATTAGAAGAATAGAAAGACATATAGGGAAAACAGGTTATATTAAAAACCGATTAGGGACAGAATAAATGAAGGCGGCTAACAATGGAACAACAGAAGGAGATGGAAAAGCGAGCATATCTAGGGCACTGTAAGGAATACGATGGCCAAGGCTAAGCAAATCTGTATGAAAGATCGCGCGTTCTGAAGAAATGTAGGAACATTCGAATAGAACGTGGTTTGCGCCGCAGATAACATTTAAGCTAGAAAGATGAAAGGGACAGAAAGGAGATTGAACAAGAGCAAAGTGAAAACGAGAATCCGAGAGCAAACTATGATTAAAACGAAGGCGAACTATGGAAGAAGTGACAGAACGGCAGGAGATCATAAGAAAATTATAAAACCCTTAAAATTTTAAAAAACGTATAAATCGAATTTAAAAAAAGAATGTTTAAAAAATTCCCCAGTCAGTTCTGTATGAATTGTGGTATTGATTTCATTTTTAACCGGCGCACTAAGGCTTTTGAGGAAAATGCAAAATTCGAAAAATCTTTATATTTAGCCACCGAAATTTGAAAAAATACACCCCTAAAGCGGAAGGACTGGAAACTAAAAAAAGTCCACAGCTCTTTCCATGGTACTTAGAAGGTCGCTCTTTTTTTTTTTTTTTTTAATGACATATTTCCATCACTAGAATATAGAAAAAATACGAGACTCCCAAAGTTTTAAAATTAAAGGGCCGAATTTTGAAAAAATAATTTAAGCTTACACATTATGAAATGTTTAGAGTGATGGTCAACAGTGACTTAATATATATCATTGCTTAGATTCTGATAAAAAAAATAATAATAATAATTTCAGCATGGCATTTAAAAAAATAAATACCGCTAATATCTTACTTTAAAACGAATTAAATTTAACATATACCTGTCTCATATTTTTGATTGATGTGCACTTGTATTTCTCTCTTTTTTTAATAAATGTATGTGAACGCTGCAGTCCTTATGAAAATTTACAAAGTAAAATAATTTAAATTTCGAAAGAACGGGCTGTGAAAAGCAAATGGGAATAAAGGAAAACTAAACAATTTCTCTTAGGATAGAATGAAATTAGATTTTGTAACGAAGTTTTCTTGAATTTCCGAGAATTTTACTAACAATAAATATTACAGCATTAACTAAGCGATATCTCCATTATTTTTGTGCTTTCACATCATCTCTAACTAATGATGATCAGTTTATCATATTTAATGTAGGGTTGTAGCGTACCGCCACAATTAGCAAAAAAAAAAAAAAAAAAAAATTACTGGCCCCTATCTTTTACTATTGTTTAACTGTTATATTATATGGTAGTCTTTCAAATTCTAGCTCCCTCATTTTACGATTTCTTTAAATTTGTGGAAAAAATTTTAAGTTTCGTGAGAATTAAACGGCACAAGATAACGAGAAATTGCACTTATTTTTTTGGAATTTTACTATTAGAATATCGAAAAAACGTCTTCTCAATCCGCTAATGGTAGACAAACCAACGTTCAGGCAGGACAACCTCTGCGCAGGGTCCACCAGTTCTTAATAAAAATGTTAAAAAAGGTATATGACAGATTCGAAATAAATAATGTAATTTCAACATATTATTCTAATCTCTGCAATTGTGAAACCCAGCATTTGATAACTAATGTTATAATTAAAAGTGTTAATGGTAAGCAGGCAGATTTTTTTTTTTTTGACAAATTAGAAAAAACGTTGTTAAAAATTTTTAAATTGACAAATAACTAGATCACGGTGGAATTATTAATGAAGGAAACTTCTGCATAAATTATTAATGATGCGCAACAATATTCTTGAATTTCAATTAAAAAATACAACTTTATATTCCGACCCTTAGGACGCCGAAAGCTCGAAAATTTTGAAAATGTATATTTTTTCCAGATATATCATTGGAAAGATTGCTATTTGTCGGAAACAAAACCGTTATTCATTTCCTTAACGAAACTTACGGAGTTGACAAAAAGTTCAAAAAAGCGACACGTCCCCCCATCTATGCACGGTGAAAAATGAGATTTCTTTGTTTTGAATGATATATTACGTAAATATAAATTATAGTTATCTTTAACTTAGCATACACAATTCGCAGCGCATGAAACATGATACTCGACGGAACTTGTTTTTTAATCGAGATATTTTTGTCCTTAGAATACTGCAAACGTACAAAACTCCTGAAATGTAAAATTCAGGAGAACAAATTTTCAAATTATAGGAGCGATGGTCACCGATAACTTAAAATGTTATTCGATTCTCAGAAATTGACTATTACCTCTAAATTTGAACAAATAGGTATTGTCGATTGGTTAATATGACACGTTTAAAAAATTTAAATGTAACATCGTTCACGTGTTATCCTGCTGATAATTTTATTTTTTGCGATATATTAATCAACATCTATCTTTTTAATTAACGTATTTTTAAAAAAACGAAAATTATATGAACGCGCAGCTTTTTTTAAAGATTAAATCGAATAATTATCAATCCGAAGGTTTGGACCGCAAGGCGGACAACGGTCCCCGTTATCAAATATATATATATGTGCGCGTGCGTGTGCGCGTCTATTATATTTACTACGTACAATAAAAATATTAATTAAAAATGAAATTTAGAAGAACTCAGTTTTACTGCGAAAGAGCGATAGAGGAGTAAATGAAGCGAAAAAATAAATAGTTTAACAAAACAAAAAGAATTAATTAAACAAAAATTATTTATATCAAGACAACATATATTAATACTGCATGCAGAGTACTGTAAAAACGTACAAAAATTAATGAAAACGTATAGTAAAAATTTTAATACGCGGCTGAAAGTTTTAATGTAAAATTAGCTAGAGCCCGTACTTACCGAAAACCCAAGAACGCACGACGAATACTCAAAATAGAAACAGAACCGAACATCAACTGAACTGTTTGTAAATTGTGTGCTGGAATTTATCTGCACGATACTTGCTTGAAATAATGATTGACTGCAGCCCCGACTGCAGCGCCATCAGTTGACAGTTTAGTAATTTCTTTTTGTTTGTTTTATCGTGCACGGTATTCTTCAGTTTCATTATTAGTCTTTGTTTTTATTTATTTTTTTCTATTTTTTCACTTTTATATCTTTAAGACGCATTTCTGTTAGTATAACACTCTCTTAATTGTATTTTCCTTGTTTGCTTTTTTCGAGCTCTCTCTGGTTTGTCATTAATTTTGAAACAATAAAGGGAGCACCTCTTCAACAAAAATATACAAAAAAAAAAAAAAAATAACGACATTTTCAGAAAATTCTAATTTAAAGTCGGCAAAACAAATTTTCCACTCTTATACGATAAGCAAATACGAACATCTTTTTTATAAAATTGATACTTAAAAAAATAGAATTATAATCTGAGATGGAAAAGGATATCGATGTTCTTAAGCAGACATCTTGAGAAATTCGAGTTGATCGGCGAATAAAAATTGTTTCGTGAAACCATGAATTTGAAATATAGAACTGTACCCGCCGTTTTGAAAAATAAAAAGGAATTAATTTTTCCGGTTCGGAAATACAATCAGTATATAATAGTCAATTAAAAGTCAATGCTTAACGATTCACTATATTTAGCCATTGGTTTAAGTTTTAAAATGGACACATTTATTCTGATGGAGGAATGTAGACAAAATATGTACCACATTTTTTTAAAATTTAGTTTTGTTGTTACTGCAATGTTTCGTGAAAAATCATAATGCTTTTATTGCAAATGTTTGAAAGGGTAGTTTGCGATACGCGTGAAAATCATTTTCATGAATTGTTTTTTGAAAGCTGAGAAAAATAACGGTAGTAGTTAACATTCTTTGCCAATAATACTTACCAGCAGTTAAATGCTTTTGTATTTTTTTTCATTTTTATTCATTTGCCGCTTTTTTTAAAAATTGTTTTCGTATTTGTATTTATTTTTAAGTAAAAGCAATGAGTTCTGTTCGGATTCATCTCCATGAAATCACGTTTATTTATAATAGATTGTTTTACTTCGAAGCTGATTATTTTTTAATACATTGAACGGGACCCGATTATCCATATTTGGCATTCTCTTTCCCCCTTTTTTTTTTCTTTTTTTTCATATCGCTATTATCCTTACAATTTTAGCCGTATTTGTATAAATTCAACCCAATGTTTACCTCTGCGCAAAATGTTTTATGACGCCTTTAAAAATAAACCTCTTATTAATCCAGTTAGATATTACTTGTATTTATAATTTTATCTAAAGTTAATTCAAAATTTCAATACGTAAAGATGTCCAATATATTCTGTTTTATGAAGCACGATGTACGAAGAAAATGATGAATTTTTAGATTTTTATGTTTATTTAGGAGTCTTGTGCCACCTATGCTACCATAGCGCGTGGTCACGTCACACATATTAAACAGATGGCTGGCGTGATGCTGTATTTATCTACTTTACGAGTATATTGCTGTTTCAATTAACGTTTTCGAAATATAACTTTAGAAAATAATAAATAATCTTTTCGAAACAAATTTGTTACCTTATCAAAAGTATGATTTTTTAAAATTTATCAAAAACGGCTCCCGCAACAGGGACTCCTGACGAGAGTTAATCCACATCAATATATATATATATGTATATATATATATATATATATATATATATATATATATATATATATATATATATATATATATATATATATATATGTATATATAAGGGCGTCGCCAACCGATGAGCCAGGGAGGGGCAAGATGAGTTGCCAGGCATCGGGGGGGAGGTGGGCAAGATGATAGAAAGAGGATATGAGTTATAGGAAAAATAAAATTTATAAGTTGTAAAAGCTTAATATTTTATTAAACGAGAATAAAATCCTAATTAAAACATAAGTTTTTCAAATTGTCCATGATTACGCGCCTATGAATACTCATCAATGCCAGTTGATTAAAAAGTTTCAAGGCTCCGGGGGGGGGGCAGCTGCCCCTTCCTGCCCCCCGCTGGCGACGCCCATGTATATATATATATATATATATCAGGGGCTGATCCTGAAAGACATTTTGAGGAGGGAAATTATATAATACGTAATATCTTATACGGTAGATAGTAAATTTGAGAAATATCTTGTTTCATAAAGAAAATCTCAAATAGCGACTTCTTTAGAAATTTACCAATGTCTTAAAAATACATAGCTATTACAGTTTACTTTAAATATTGTTTTATTTTTAGGTTGTGAAAAATAAACCGAAATTATAAAATTGTGACTAAAATGGTAGTTTAGAATTTGAATAGTAAATTACTAGAAAGAATAGAACGATAGTATTTTTTATTAGACTTTAATTCATTTTATTTTTGTTAGTAATCCGATCCGAATTGATTATCCGTGAACAAGTAAAACAGATATGTGTATATATTTCTCATTGAACTATTTTCATTTACATCGCAAATAAATGAAGTTAAGCATAATATTAAATCTGGCAGTAAAATATACAAGGGGAGACAGTAAATATGATTAGATTCGCCGATGACATTGCTATAGTCGCGGAAAGTGAAGAAAACCTGAAACAGTCTCCAAGAAAAATAGAAAGCATACTGGAAGAAAATTAAGAAAAGAATGGCGTGATGCTAAAAAACAATCTTCGGATCGGTGACAAATGATGATAATTTGTTTTTACTAATCCACTTAAGTTAGTCTGTATTATACTAAACTGTATGGTGGTCCCCTTATCAAACCGAACTTCGGTGGCGATAGGCTACACACCTTCTTTTCTGTTTTCTTCTATTCTTTTTTTGATGTCACAATTATGTCAATATAATTGACTTGTTGAGAACGTCGAAAAATCATTGTTTCCATTTGAATCAGTAACTTGATCGTTTTTATGTTTTCGAAAAATAGTAAATTGCTTTTGTAAATGTATTATCTTTTTGCGGAGAAATAGATTTCACTGAAGCAAATGATTTTGAATTCATTTTAAAAAATACATTAATTAAATAAACCCAGTTTTATAAAAAAAAAAACATAAGCTAAATCAACTATATCAAATATGATACTCAAAAGTATCGGCTTCGGTTGAAAAATCTTGTGTTAGCCGGATAGGACTAGAAAGATAACGCATTTATCCAAAGCATTGATCCCTTTTTGAGTTGATGTTCATATGAGTCATCATGACTACTCCACATATGGTTTTTTCGGGAAAAAAATTTTTATGATCAATAATTAAGTTTCTAATTTTTAGAAATTAAAAAAAAAGAAAAAATCGTTTTCAGTTTGGATTTTTGTTTTTAATAAAATGTAATAACCCGAAATTGTTTGCGATTTCGACCGAAAAAACAAAAAACTATTACGGCAAGACACTAGTTAAATAAGATTATTTAAACGGGCATTTCCTGTAAAAAAAATATTTGCTTCATTTTTTCATTGCTTTTGCTTTAGAATTATACTAAGGTCTACTTTTTTGTGGACTAATGACCGTTCCAAATTTGATGTTTTTTCCTTATTCATCGAGAAAATGTATTATTTACCTTATTATCGATGATATAAGTTTCTTACATTTATTAGCATTATTAGTTCCAAACGAATTGGAAGATTTTGAGAAAAGTTACTTATTTTCAAGTTCATTTTTCGGAAATCAAGTTTTTCTACTTTTTTTGAGAGGACATATATTTCACCTCTCAGTTTATTTTTCTTCTAATGAAAAATAATTAAATAAGGCTCTAATGATGTGTGTCCCGGTAAAAATATGTAATAAACCGTTTTACACGTTTGTACCTGATACTTTGTTGTTGCCGAATTTTCCTGGAAAATAACAAAGGTCAATTTTACAATTTACTGTTGATACTTTGTGAGAGGCCGCATTTCTGATTTTCTTTGAAATTAAGAAAAACCGTCAACAATAGATATTCGGTTTGAAATATTTATTGTATTTTTAACTTTTCATTTCTGGACCGCTATCAGGATTATTTCGATATTTTTCGAAGAAAAGCGTTATTTGAAATATGTTTACCTATTGTGTATTATTCCGCATTTCATTTCGCTTAAATCTGTTTACATTATATATTGTTGTTCTACGATGGTATCTTTTATTGTAGCTTTTTTCTGTTTGCGTTAGTCGTGCCTTAAACCATTAACATCTCTCCGTTACTAGCCGTGTTTTATTTAGCAAAAATGCCTCTTTAAGACAAATGCATTTAAATTATATTTATACTATTTACACCGATACATTCGTTCTATACGGCGGTAATGAATACTCATTTAATACAGTTACATCAACCAAAGGCGCACTCAGGAGTTTTTTTTTGGTCGGGGCTAGAATTTAGAAGGTGAGTTAGGGGGTGGTAACTCGGTACCTCGACTAAATTCCTATCTATTTCCGTGGTCTGTAAATTAAAATTAAAAAAAAAAAAAAATTACAAAATTAACGAATATTATTTTTTTTAAAATTACAAAACTGGCGAATTTTATTTAAAAAAAAGTAATAATAACAATAGAAACGTAACATTATATTTGTAATATAAGCAAAAAGTAAATGTGTATGTTTTTAAAAAAAAAAAAAAAACTAAGTAAAACAAAACATTACAAAACGAAATTAAGATTTCAAAGATTTTTTGGGGGGAGCAATGGCCCCGTGGCACCTCCCTTGAGTGTGCCAATGACATCAACTGTAAAATATAATTATTCAATTTTACCTCGTTGATTTTAAATTGTCGTGTTTGTACAGAGGTTTTTCTCTTTTCCTAACAACGTGTACGCATTTTCGAAAATTCTACGCTTGCTTACATATAAATATAGACTTTCATATAAGAAATTAAATTCTTGACATTGTTTTTCGATAATGCGCATGACTTTTCAAGTATACAAGATCTCTTACTTTGAATTTTCTTCTTAAGTTTCATTCTCTTCGTAATATCCAGTTATCTCGCTGCTCATTTATTCTACCGTATGCTAATAATTTTGTTATGTACAGCCAGTGGCGGGGCAAGACTTAAATTTTATGTGGCCAAGGTACATTTTGCGAAGCCCTCTGGCGGCGTAAGAAGACGGATTTTATAAAATAGGAAACTATTGCAACTGTCCAATTTTTATTCATGAAAATGCAAATTCTTTGACAAAAAATAAAAGAAATGAATTAAAGAAACAGAAATTCCCTACTTTTAGCCTTAGTGAATTCCTTAATAATAGTGTCGTAATTCAGCTTAGATATTTGCTTCAATAGATAAAATATTATAGAATCAATCATAGTATTCAAAAGAAATCTATTTCATACCGCCTATTAGGAGATACTGTATACAGGTTGATCGTTGCTTTCATAATCGAACATGCTTTTCTTCTTTTTGGCTACCCTTTTATTTTTAAAGTATTTTGGTAGATCATAACTGTTTTTCCTAAATAAATTGACGAGCGTCAGACAAGCACTTTCGAATCCAGTTTGTCGGTATTCTTTGACCCCGTCACAAAATGTACGCAAATATGCAAGAGCAATGCTTAAACGGACATGTACAAATTGTCATAATTTGCTTATGACATTAACTCGTAATAATATCTCACACCGTACAATGATGTGATATCAATTCTGAATTAAACATTTCGTTGAAAACCGAACCACAATATAACTGAGTGTGCCAGCTAGTTCAATTTGATTTTTTAAGCTTTCGATGCGTTCAACAACATCATTAAATTGCAATAATACGGCCTTCAATGTTTCGATTCTGCTTTTCCACCTTGTGTCTGACAAAACGGCATCATAGTAAGCTTTATTTTGCCTTTTTGATTAATTTTCAGCGTTTGCTGAAACTTGAAAATAGCAAATAAATTTTCCGAATAAAACCAGAAGGTTTTTGCTGGCACAGAAGAATTTTATACGTCTACCAACAGTAGCAGACTCCAGCTATAACAACTGCAGGGTATAAAAAATTCCCCCGGATTAATATTTAATATTCGAGTTTTAACTCCACCATATTTACGCCTACCATATTTCCATCATTTTCGTATCCTTGGCCATGACAGTTTTGAATATTGAAGCCATTTTTTTCAAACTCTCTCAATATTGCATTAGTGAAATATTCTCCAATCGTTTCAGCGACAGCAAGAAATACGATAAAGTTTTCTTCTATTGTTATCTATGTGTTTGATTAGTTTACTCTGGTAGCCTAAAACGAATCGACGACTGACAGAGCGACACTCAAATATGTCGCGATATCTACCTGTTGTACTTAATTAAAATTGAACTAAAAGAAAAAAAGGTGACAGTTCGGAGAGTTGCTGATTATATTTATCGTTTTATGACGAGTAACATTTTTTCGTCGCGATCATGGCTTTTAAGTACCTAATGCATAAACCTTTGAGGCGCGAGGCCGTAGGTGGTCATCCACGCCTTACGCCGCCTTTGTGTACAAATGCATATGTCAATTCAACAAGATTTAAACATATATATTTAAACATTTAAATTTTATCTAATTTTATATAATAATAATAAATTATAAAAAATATTAAACTAAACAAAAAAATGTCAATTACAAAAATCCTTATTGAAAATTTTTAACATAATTATAGAACTCTTTTTATTAATTATTATTAAATATATAATTTAGAAAACAGAATTTATTGTAAAATGTTAGTTTTTTTTTAAAAATGCCGACTTTAACGTCTACTATAAAAATTTAATACAAATGCACTAAAAAGTAAAAAATAATTATTCGACCAAAAATAATTTATATTTCACACATTTCAAAGTGATATGATGATAGTTTTTAAACAACATTAATACTCATTAGAGTAGACACCAAATTAAAATTAAAATATCTAGAAACACATGCCTTCGTTTTATATAATTCCAGTGTTGGAAGCAATGAATATTTAATGCGGTTTTTAATTATTATTACAATTTCATTTTGGTTCCCCCTTCTAAATGTTCATGCATAATAATTGTCACAATATCACCTTAAGTTATATCACTCTGAAATATTTTTAATTCTTTATGGAATAATTATTTTTCACCTTTTCATGTATTTTTTTTTAAATTTTTGCAGTGAATCTTAAGGTCAGTGTACTTTTTTTAAAAAAACATCCGCTGACTGGTACTACATTTTCAAACAAACAAAGAATCAATCAAATCGTTCCACGTGAGTGCGAACAAACGCAATTTTTTTTGAAGCTGATAATAAAATCAAAAAAGTACAAAATGAAAGATGTCGTCAAAACAGAATAAATAATCTTGCTTATATCAAATTCGATTTTACCGAATAAAAATATTTGCTTAAAAAAAATCTTTTTCTTTCCTTCCAAGAAATGCTCCAATTTTGCCTATTGATAATTTTAAAGATTACCTATTGTAACAAAAAAGGAGAATAATAGTCTAATCATTTGAAGCAATTTCTAAGAATAATACACTGAATAATAATAGAAGGCGGCATATATTCCTTTTCTTAGGGCACACCCGAAGAATTGCGTACTTCTGTTTACCTGGACAAATGGTTAAAAAAAAGGTTCACTAATCTCTGCATCGGAATTGTGCGCTAGACTTGTACAGGTATAAACTATAAAAACGGATGAAAACAACACTCGAGAACTGTAATGGCTGTCTCCGTTGCACATTCCAAAACTGATAGCCACTCCATTACGTTATATATGTAATGTTCAACAGTTTCCGAGAGCTTTACGTAAATCGTATTTTAAAAAAGCATTTTTAGTCTGCTAACATTTATTTATAAGTTACCGTGTTTTTAGTCAAATATATTAATAAACTTTCCTATATTTTAATGTTCAAGTTCTATGTTATCATTGACATTAAGCAATTATCAATGTTGACGGATTTATTTTTGCTTTTAAAACTAGGATTAGGCATTTTTGAAATAGGTACTCAATGTAATTCTACAAAGCCGTTGTAAAATTACAATTTTCAACATCTTTTTTTTTTTTTTTTTTTTACGGTTAAAAATGCAATAGTAATTTAAATAATCAGATTATCATAATTTACCATTGTGTAAGACGGATAATTTTTTGTCTTTTTATAAGGAAAAATTATGGCAGTACATATTTAAATATGAATTTTTATTTTGTATATCGTAATTAAAACGCTCTTTCAGTTCGAACAATTGATTAATTTCTATCTTCTGAGCTTTAAAAATCGAATAAAAAGCTAAGAATATATGATGATATAGAAAATTTTAAATTAATTAAAAATCACTTTAAAATATAAATCGCCAACCGATATTAAACGTGAAATTTAACATAATATACAACAAACATCAAACTTTGCATCACAAGAAATAAACATGTCCTAATATCTTTAAACGAGCAATAATTGTATATCTAATATCTTTAAACGAGAAATTATATATGTATTATATTTTGCGTATCTCGGAAACGTCTCTAACGATTTGGATGAAATTTGCACACTAGGGGTATTTTGGGCCAATAAATCGATCTGTCAAGGTGTAATTCATGAAAAAATTCGGTTTCGCGATTTTTAATATTTTCGGTATAATACGAATTAGGGTTGGCGGCGCGATCTTTCGACTTATTTTTGATTTTCGAACATCGTCGATTATCGGCTCTGGTAGTGTCTTTGAGTACGGGGCGGTGGCGTCAATACTGGTAGTGCAAAGCAATAAAATAGACAAAACATGCGAGCGGGTAACTCTAGATACCTGGAAACGGCGAGGAACAAATAAGTAAAAAAAAGGCATCGGTCTTGGCTCCCAGCCGATCAGCGGGCGGTCACATAATTGCGGTTCGAAAATCATGCGCTACACATGCAGTAAAAATGTATATATATAACAAAAAAAAAAAAACATAAAAGAATCGAAAATATCGTAACAAACAGTTCGTTTTTTTATTTTTTTTTCTATTAATTTTATATTAAAATAAGAAGAAAAACACTGCTTTTTAATAGCTACTAAAAAAGAAAAAAGAAAAAGAAAATCGGTTTATAAACAAACGAAGACTTTGCCTATTTATATGCAGATATTAAATGTTTTGCGTATTTATATTTTTGTTTTTGTGAAAGTGAATTACTGGGAATATGTTGTGCACATTTTATACATCCCCTTATGTGCAGTATACTCTTATTATTATATATATTTCGTAGTGATTTAGTCGGAAATTTATTCAAATTGTTTGAAAAACAGCTGATCACAGGTAAAATTACAAGACGCTTTTTATTTGTTTTTATAACGAATAAACCGACAGATAAAGCTGACCGCCCTATATACCTAAAATTTAATTTTTCTAATAAAAAGAGCATAGAAATATATTCATAAAAATCAACATGTCTAGTCATTGAAAACATTTTCCAACAATCCGAGGAAAGCGAATTCGGAGTACCTCTACATTTTTGTTGCGTTCAGTATTGAAAAGCAAAGTTGTATGGGAAGAGGCTTTACATTCATAAATGTGTTCATAAATTTGTTTTAAAATATTTTATGTTTTGCGAATATGTATCTGAGATTAAAATAAAGTTAAGACGTATGTGATTCGTATCTAACAAGGAAAGTATACGAATTGTCAGACGCCGATTTTGATGAAATTTTGATATGTTGTAGAGTATAAAAGGATATTAGACACGTGTTTTGTTTTTTTTTATCGGCCCGTATGCAGTTTTAAGGGGTGAAAATCACCCCTAAAGTTCACCCCCAAAAATCGTTTTTCCTAAATATCTCGTCTTCCACTCTATATTTTTTTATGAAACAAAATGGAAATTACTTCTCGTGCAAAGGACAAGTAATGCACAGTGATTTAAGCAGTGGGGTTGTATACCCTATTTTCTAGGAGGTGAAAACACTTTTTTTTGGTCATAATTATGGAATAAAAAATTATAAAATAACATAAAAAAATAAGAAAAACATTTTTCAACACACACAATAAAAAAATAAAGTTGACGTGTTTCGGCATTTTCATGAATTTCACACTTAAATGGGTTTTAGGGGTTTGAGGTTGTATGGTTATAAAGCACAGGATAATCTGAATTTTAAAAAATTGATAGCAGATTCGTAATCAACGACCTCAAAAATCCTCGTATACAATTTGTCATTAAAATTAAAGCTTTCTTGACTTTTTTGACCGCCATATTGACTCCACCATTTTGAATTAACAAAATCTGATGACGGATTCGTAATCAGCGATCTCAAAAACCGTTATATATAAAGATTTTTCTTGTAAGGGGTGCTTAACCCCCTTTAAAGGGTGAAATTCATGAAAATGCCGAAACACGTCAACTTTATTTTTCAATTGTGCGTGTTAAAAAATGTTTTTCTTATTTTTTAAAGTTATTTTATAACTTTTTATTCCATAATTATGATCAAAAGAAGGTGTTTTCACCTCCTAGAAAATAGGGGATGCAACCACCTCACTGCTTAAATCACTGTGGATTACTTGTCCTTTGCACGAGAAGTAATTTCCATTTTGTTTCATAAAAAAATATTGAGTGGAAGACGAGATATTTAAGAAAAACGATTTTTGGGGGTGAACTTTAAGGGTGATTTTCACCCCTTGAAACTGCATACGGGCCGATAAAAAAAAAAAAAAAAAAAAAAAACACGTGTCTAATATCCTTTTATACCCTACAACATATCAAAATTTCATAAAAATCGGCGTCTGACAACTTGTGTACTTTTCTTGTAAGTATATTTTCCGAAAAAAACATGATTTTACAAAAAAAATACCGAGCAAAGCTCGGTCTCTCGGGCACTTTATATCTAAAAATAGCGAGATACTTAGACGAAAAATATAACTGATATTTTTTAACTTTAAATCTGAGTTATCTGAAGGCGCTAAAAGTTCAAAAAAGAATCTCTTTTCCTGAAAATTTGTATTTCAATGAAAAACAATTACTTGGAAGTAACAACAAAACCGTATTTCAATTTCTCAATGGGACTTTCACAATTTGCGAAAAGTTTTAAAAACGTAAAAAAAAAAACTTCCTCGTTTACATCATATTACATCGCTCTGCGATCAGAAAAATAAAATCCCATCATCAGACATTAATGTATTACAGATGAAAATATGAATTAAATTTATTCTAATAAGTTAACATTTATTAATAAACGATTAGCAGTTCATGGAGGATTCATGGCTAGCGGTAAACCGAAAGAGCTGGAAACGATCAATTTGCACGGCAGACCCCGCACCAACGGGAAATTTCCAACAGTGAAGAAGAAGATAGATAGAGAAAGGAAAATATAATTGATCGCATATGTATCAAGTTTCATTTAGTAACATATGTTAATGTGTATGCAAAGAACATGTTTTATTAAATAATAACATTTTCTTTACTCACGTATTAGTATGAAACGATTAGAAGATTTGAAAGTACTTATCATTATGCAAATAATTTTGATACCGTTCCGTAAAGTTATTTCCCTCTAACCTAGTTACACACTTTTACGGACAGTTCAATTTAAGCTTCCTTCATGTTTCTTATAGATAATTTCTCACACTTCTTTCAAATAAACCCCTTTTTCAATCCCATTTTTCAACCGAATTACTAGTAGAGTTCTTCATGCTGTTATTTTTATTTATCTTCAACTTCCAAAAATGAAAATTGTAAATTTTATAAAATTAAATTTTTAAAGTGAACGTTAAAAAGAAAATAAACAGGACACTATGTAAACAAAAGTCTGGTTGTATGTGAATATATTGGATTATAAATGAAATTCTGTAAAACGAACGTAATTGATGTGTAATCAAAACCGTCAGATTTTGAGAAAATTTGGTTTTGGACTTCTAAGTAATTTTCGAAAAGGTGAAAACAAGTTATTTAGTTATTTCAGAAAAACTAATTGTGATATAAAGTTGAGTCTGCTTGTCACAATATATACTGTTAATTTATTTTAAAAAAAAACAAAAAAAAAACGGAGCAATATATCCTTCTTGAGAAAAACGTTTATGTATTGTGTTTGTGCAAGTGTACGATATATTCCTTACCCATACAGAATTTTGTGATAGTTTTATATATAATAAAAATATTATAGATGTGGTGTTTACCACTTTTAGTACAATGTTAATTTTGTAAACTGACATATAATATATTGTATTTCCTGCATTCATTAACTCAGTTTTAAATGGCAACCGGTTTAACGGTATAATGCTTATTAATCAATTGAATTAATTCTGACGCAAACACAGCTGTAGCTGTTTTAGAAAAATAGCAACTGGGTTACTATTCTAAAATAGTACTTCTGTTCCGGCGGTAACTTACTTCATACGTATGTAAAGGAACCTAGTACGTATTTTTAATATTTTTTATGGTCGATTCAAAAAAATTCGCGTTTTTTTTTTGTTTGTTAGTGTTTATTTTAGGAAATTCTTCTATTTATTTCTTCTATCATATTCGTAAGTGCTTGACACAATAAAATATTATTTGAAAGTAAAATATAAGAATGTGATAAAGTTTACTCACGTTTTGTCCAATTGTCCGTTAAAGAGATCGGTGAGATCGTGTTCAATTTATCTGTATTATCTTCTTTTATTTTTATTTATATTGTTTTATTTTTTATTTTGTCCGTTTCGTTCTTATCGGTTTTATTTTATGTTTCGTCGTTATTTAATTTTTTATTTCAATCGCTAATTTAAATTTAACTTAAATTAATGGCGAACTCGTCTGATAAGGGAACTTAATCTACACCCTAATCCTTCCCGCACCGTTGGTAAAAGTATTACAAACCCCCTCATGGTTAAAGCGACTAACAAAACTAATGATACTGTTTTGTCCGACTTATCTAATTTATCTACTTCTAAAGACAACAATGTCTCTCGGTAGAGAATGTGTTGTTAATCTGTCGACCCATGGATATTTCCAATTACTTCAACAATACTTCACAAACTAATATTTCCGAATAATTTTGGAAGCCAAATTATGGTTTTAGTCAAGAATTTAAAAAATAAAAACATAACTCAGCTCACCGGCCGATGTCCTTAACTAAAATGTTTTATAAAAACTTAGCGATTTATCCACAATTAGTCGGAAAATAATTTAATTAAATATAACTTTTCCTCTACTCTTGCAGCTGACCAGTTATTGCATCATTCCATCAACGTTCATAAAGCACTTAAAGTACGATAATGTATTTCGCAAACGCTATTATTCCGGTTCGGCATAGTTCCCGATATTCCAGCTGATTATCGAGAAACTTCTCTTAAACTGCTCTTACGAGGTGCCTATCTCGAATATTACAGAAACTTACTGCTAAAACTTTTTTTAACGCTGATTTTCGTTATCGAAATTAAATTTTTGGACTTAACTCTTCCGTCTTTTGTCAATTTGTACGATGCCTACCCGCACCAAAGTTGAGCCGATTATTCGTAGACTTAAACTTTGTCGTAGTTGCCTCCGATTGATTCGGGTATTAGAGTTCTTCATGTAGCGGGGCAAACCTATCTGTGCTCCTTTTCTACTGGTAGTCATTCTTCTTCTTTTTTGCCCAACAATGCTTAAGCGTATTAAGCGAGGATATTCGTGAGGTGGATCCAGAAGCTTCCCTCCGAGCTATAAGAAAAGATTTTTGTATGGATGATTTTCTAACGGGCGGAGATGATTTAGACTATATAAAGTGTAGCGTTACAACGGTACATGTGACGCTCGGAAGAGCTCATTTTTTTCTTCGCAGATATATTAGTAACTCGATAAATTTTTTGGATTCGTTAGGACCTTCGCTGTTTGAAAAAACTCTAAACTTTGAATTTCCAGAAATCCTGTACACGTTTTTGAGTTAACTTGAAACCCTCAAGCCAACGTATTTCAGATAAAAATAAACTTAAACGTGTTACCTGATCGCACCGACGTATATAAGGGGGGGGGGGGTTTGGGGGTTTGAACCCCCCCCCCATTGGCTCTCATAATATCACAAATTTTAGCCAATTTTACTAGTAACCATATGAAGTTTATAGTTATTCACAAGTATTCATAAATATACAATTAACGAACTAGGCTCATGTTACACGTTGTCCGACAACAGCGTGTTTCCTTTTCTAATCGTGAGAGGGAAATACTGTTGGCTGTCGTCCGCTGTTGTCCGCGTTGCCGCAGACAACAAACCAATGTTGGTTAATAAGTTACACAATTTTTTATTTAACTAAGCATTAATACGCATTTAATGCACTAATATGTAAATAAAATTTGGTTAGTAATAGATCGATTTATTCTATTTCACAGATGGAGCGGATTTGTCCTCTCTTGGGTCCACTACTTACGATATTGGAAGATTTGTTAATAGTGCTCCGAGTAATGATGAGGAAAAACTTAAGGCTTTAAAAGAGCCTTGGACCCCACCAGATAATTTCAAATTTCCAACCTGCGGCAAGAGAAATCTTTCCTTTCAACGCCACTGGACTGCCAAACACTCATGGCTTGTCTATTCTAATGTGATGGAGGGTGCACTTTGCAAACTATGCGTTTTACTTGGAAAAGAGCGAGGCGGGCGTGGCTTGCAAAGTCTTGGAGCATTTGTCAGTAAACCATTCACTAACTGGAAAAATGCTTTAGATAGCTTTAACCAACATGCTAATACGAACTACCACAAATTTGCAGTAGAACAAGGAGCAAACTTTGTGAAGATTGCGGAAGGCAAATCCACTGATATTGTGGATAGTATGAATCTGGAAAGTCGTAGAAATGCTGATGACAACCGCGAGAGATTAAAAGCAATTGTAGAAACCATTATTTTATGCGGAAGACAGGAAATGGCCCTACGAGGAAGCCATGATTATGGAGAAATAGGAGTAGATGAACCTTCCCACAATGATGGCAATTTTAGAGCACTTCTTCGTTTCCGTGCTCGATCTGGCGATGCGGCTCTTAAGAAGCACTTACTTTCACAAAGTGTGCACAATAGAGTCATGTATACTTCATCGGGAATACAAAATGAAGTGATCGATCTATGCGGTAATGCCATCCAAACAGAAATACTGAAGAGGGTCAAGATGGCTGGGTTCTTTACCGTATTAGCAGATGAGACTCAAGACATATCTCGGCAAGAGCAACTAACACTATGTTTGCGATATGTTGATTGCTCGGGTCAAAAGTCAGTTATTCGGGAAGATTTCGTTGAATTTATTCACGTGGAAGATGTTTCAGCTCAAGCGTTGGCAACGACAATTTTAACACATCTGTTGTCTTATAACTTGGATATGGACAAATTTATTGGACAAGGCTTTGATGGCGCTGCGGTACTAAGTGGAAGATTGCGAGGTGTGAGAGCAATAATTACAGAGAAATACCCGAGAGCGCAATTCGTACACTGTGCAGCTCACGTCTTAAACTTAGTTTTAGCGCATTCATGTGAAATTCCCATGATTCGGAACTGTATGGGTACCATAAAAAGCGTTGTAAACTTCTTTAGACAATCTCCACTACGAGATAATCTTTTGAAGAAAATCGCCGATAAAATCAACTCAACATATTCAACACTTATCTCTCTCTGTGAGACGCGCTGGACTGAAAAGCATGCGGCAGTAGAACGATTTGCGCAAATGTTTCCCGTAATACGTGCAACGTTTGAAGCACTTCAAGAAGCTGTTAGCAGAGATGTCGCCACTCAGGCATTTCAATTGCAAACCGCTATAGAAAACAGCCAGTTCATTGTATCGCTGGTTATACTAAGAAAGATTTTCTCGTACACCGCAAACCTAAACAAGGCAATGCAAAAAGTCAATATCGATTTAACAAGGGTTTGTTGTTTTGCAAAAACTATAAAGGCAACTTTGCAAACCATTCGGAACGAAAGCCAATTCTCGGTTCTTTTCCAAGAAGCGAAGGAGATGAGTCTGAATGACATAGTTGTTCCAAGAACGGTCGGAAAGCAAACCCAGCGGAACAATGTACCAGGGGAAAGTGCTGAAATATATTACCGTCGAAATATATTTTACCCGTTTGTTGACCACGTTATTACAGAACTTGAGGTTCGTTTTAAACCACATGAAGGAACGATTCAAGGGATTCAAATGCTTTTGCCCGAAAAGACGAGCAAAGACCCTGAAACCCAAGAGAAATTGAAAAATATAGCAAAAGCGTTTCTTGGTGAAAATGAAGGGACAATATTCCTGTCGGAATATGAACTATGGCATAATCACTGGAAATCTGTAGAGGAAAAACCTGCCACTGTGGTAGATGCTATTGACTGTTGTGATGCAGAGTTTTTTCCTTTGATAAAAAAGCTTCTAATCATATTGGCCACACTACCGGTATCCACTGCAACCCCGGAAAGAAGTTTTTCCACTCTAAAGAGAATAAAAACTTACATTAGAAACAGGATGGGCCATGAAAGAGTTACTGGTCTTGCTCTTATGAGTGTTCATCGTGATCAAGCGATAAAACTGGATTCTGAAGAAATTGTAACTAAGTTGGCAATGAAACGTAAACGGCTCAATTTGGAACTTTGAATTGCATTTGTAAAATATTGATATATTAATATTTTACTTAATATAATAGATTATAACATACAATTATTATAATTGAATTGTTTTATTTCACATTGAAAAAAATTTTGGGTTTGAACCCCCCCCTTTCGGAAGCTATATATACGTCCGTGCCTGATCGTATTACTAAAAGAACATTACTGTGAGTGAGATAAGTGTCTTCGATCCATTAGGCTTATTGTCATCAGTTACAGTTATCTCTAAAATTTTCCTCCAGGATTTGTGTGAAGACACGGACTAAATTGGAACGATCCGATTCCGGAATCATTGGATATTAGGTTTCGTTCATATTATTAATTCAGTTAAAAAATTTCAAAATCATACATCCTTATTTGTCGCTCAGTGAAAGCGAAGGTCGCCTAACCGGATTTTGCGACGCTAGCAAGAAAGCGTATTACGCCGCGATTTACCTAGTGCGGGTTCACAAAAAAAATCTTCCAGCCTAATTTGCGCAAAGACTCAGGTTGCCCTAATTCATAAAACAAACAATCCCTTGGCTTTCGTTGCAACTTGTCTTTTCGTTGTCGATAATTCACTATCATACTATTTAATTCCGTTTTCCTCGTTTTTCTTCATTTCCTTTGTTTTCTTAATTCTCTTTCCTCTCGTTTCCTTCTCAGTTTTACAACCTTTTCGCGCGAATTCTTAAAAAAGCCCTTTTCAGGGCTTCCGTTTTATTTGCACTTGTTCGATTTACCGTAGTATATTGCATTAAATCGGTTCAGTTTCTTATTTTGACTAAAGCTATTTTGGTCCTCCAGTACGTTAAATAGTATCGTAACAATTAGAATATTCCAGAATACTATGAAATTAACAGAATAATTAAAATATTGGAATAGTACTGGAATTTCATAAAAGGGGCAATTAGAAATATTACCTAAAAAAAGCGTCATGTGAAAAATTTGAGGAAGAATATAGTTTAATAAAAAAAATTTATAATCTAATAGTTTAACGGTATGTTGAGCACACGATGATAGAATCTTTATGTTTACGTTTTATAGCATAGTATTGTTTCAAGTTGCAGTCTTCTGTTTACTCCTTCGGAAAAAGCTTTCCTTATTCACTATTTATCATATTACATATATTACCAAGAATGTATATGTTAAATTAATAGATTTCCGGTATGCGATTTTAGAGAATTTATTGAAAATAAGCCTGAAATTAAAAAATATATGAACTTTTTAAGAATTAAATTATTCGGAAATATATGTATAATTGCATGGATTCGTATATAGAGAAAAAAATATATATATTTCTATGTCATTCAAGGGTATACATTCAGTATTAGAATTAATCACAGTAATGAATATTCATACATGATTTAAACTAAAATTTGAAGAGGAAATAGTTGTAATGTTAAAAAAAACAGAAAAAAAAACAAAAAAGCAATAAATTAATGTGCCACGTGAAGATTTTTCGTCCCTGGAAGGTAGTGTTTTGATGTGCTGGAGGTCTTTTGTTGAAGTCATGTGTCAGTGTAAAGCATGTGTGATAGGATGTTGTTTATATAATAAAGAAAACATAATAATTAAAATATAATCAATACGTTGTTCAGTGATTAAAAATGATATTATCACATACCCTCAAGGTCTGATACTTGTATGTGTTTGTATGGTTAGGGCATGTACATATACCGGGAATAAATAACTCCATCATTAATCACAAATACTTCCGAAAAGTGTGGAAAAATGTTAAAATTATTATTTTTCCAAAACTAGGAAAGGATGCATCAGTAATTAGTAATAAATGAAGTTTACAAAAATGAAATAGCTGAATGAAAAAATTATACAAAAAGAATAAGAGACCATGCTGAAAATGATAAGATTGTCCTAAAAGTACAGTTTGGTTTTTGTTCTGGACAATCTGTAGTTAAGCATGCTGTAAGAATTGCGGACTTCTGTATTCACTGTTGTTTTAACTGCAATAAACTTTCGATAGGGCAACGACCTTCAACACTACATAGCATAAAAGAATTATATAACATATAAAATGATAAGTTGTGGGTTTCTAAGATATGTTAACATGGATGGGTAACTCAAAATCCACTCTAAAAATCACGTAGGTTGGCATTGTGTAAAACAGTGTAATTTATCTAAGGTTCATTTTTGTAATTCTCCGAAGTTTTGCAAAACATAAAAATATCCATATGTACGTGAATGATACTGCTGTATTTTGCAGTTCACATCGACCATAGATAAATATCAATTATACATTAAAATATTTTAAGAATTGCAAGATAATTATTGATCTAACTAAACTCGAAGCCACTTTATTTTCCTAAAGAAGGCCTTTGCTATCTAAAAATTTAATTGTAAACAATATCATAACGATTGATCTGATCAGGTATGTTATTTTGATGTGTAGTACTTGCTAAGGGTTTAACGTATAATAATAATAATATTGAACATACCGCTATTAATACTAACAAAAACCATATCAGTAATATGTTAAATTAATTCTTTATGAAATGTTAATAACATCAATCATTTTATATGCTTGCTTCGTGTGGTCTTCCATTTATTATTCTATTTATAATTAACTATAATTAATATAAAGTAGATGCGTGAGATATATATATTATGTGCCAACCGATACAGAAAGTAAGAGGAATACATGATTATATTACAGAAACATTCTTGAAAGACATTGTTCTTAATGATGAGCTTGTTAAAACAATTGGAAATTATGATTCTAGGCGATTTGTATATGTAAGCTAAATATTAAGACAGATTCAACCGCCATATCTTCCTTATTTCTCACGCTGTCTGAATTAAAAAATGATAATGATGATATCCAAATTCCATATTCCATATTTTTCTGCGTTTTTTGACAATTTCTCAGGCGTGTCAATTTATATTTCTCCGGCTTCCTCGGGTAGTGTACAAACTGAACATTCTCCGGCAATAATACTGGATCGACAAATCTCGTGAGATTTGCAATTGCACGGCGCCAGAGTAGTGATTCATTCAGAGTGTGCGTTATTAAGATGAGGGTGGTTTGTTCGAAATGAAGCTCTAACTATCAGACTGGCAGCAACTCGCTCATCATGACAGTGTCCTAATCGGACTGATGAATACCAATCCAGAGCGAGTAGGCGAATATCTAGCGCCTTCAAACCGAGTTCTCTCGGCTAATGGAGTAAACTGTAATAGAAAATCATGTGGAAGGCAAGAGGAAATCACCATATTTCTTTTCCCAAGAAAACCTATGCAGTGTCATATGACTAATATTGGTACCAGCAACAGCATCTACAACATCCGCATGGTAGAATTAGAGGATTTAATCCATAAAAACGTATAAGTGATCGGCTGCGATCAAACTCGATAGATAACCTGGAGAAATGAAAAGGACGGCCGACAACCGATATGAATGGAAAAGACGCTGCATAGGGGTGATCCAGTCCATGGACTGATGCACCGAATGATGGTGATATAGGTATTGTGGTGAGATGTATGGTCGGTATGTAACATATATAAATATTATGCACATTAATTAGTATGCAAAATATAGTTTTTAATATTCTGTTCCAACAAACAAGTTTGTGAAAGTCACTTTTTTCTTTCAATGTCACTTTGTAATATAACACATTTTAAATTATATTTGTTCAATTTTTTATAAAATTTTTGACAATTTAACAGGTAGTATAACAATACATAAACGATGTGGGGAATAATTGTCAGTGCATCAATGATTTTGTTAATTGTATACTATTGGAATATTGTGAAATATTACTTCCGACTACTTTTGTTATATGGTCATTTTGCAGTCACGATTTTGGTTATAATGGTAATGTTTAATGGTCAAAAGTACGGTCGGTATAATGCCTTGTAAGTATTTTATTTGTAGACCACACGTTTATTAGCAGAATTGTGTTAAATAAAAAGCGTCCTATAAAAATTTCATAATCCATAAAATAATAAAATTATAAGCGCCATAACAAACATTAAATAAACATAAATTAATATATTAGAAATGTTTTCCTCCTGTTCAGCTGGAAAAAATAAAATATATTAATATGTATAAATTTTATATTATACGTTTGGAATCTGAAGGAAAGCTAAATAATTTATATTCTTCCACTGGGTTTTTTTGTCACTCTGAAATTTGCCTATAAAGGAGCAGGGAACTAGAGTACTTAAGAGATTAATGCATGTGTCATGTAACCGATAAATGTAGATGAAAAGATACAAAATAAACTATGCGTGTAGTAGCTCCCTGCCCAGTGTACTTAGATTATTGGAAGGTGACGGGATGTAAATATAGGTCTCGTCACCGCCCATGTTGTGGGTAACTAGTCTGTATTTCTTTCTCTTTTTTTTATATATATATATATATATATATATATATATAATCTTGTTGTTGGTCATTAAAGAAATAAATGTAATAATAGCGAGAAAGACCGAAGAGACCACACGCCGAAAATCCAAACAAACAGTAGCCTCGGGATCACGTTTGAATTAAGGTTTAGGCAAGCTATTACTGATTGGACAGAGTAAATTTTAAACGCATTGCCCTTTCAGCATATTCGAGGAAGACTGCATAGTTTCTTCTGTCGAGAATTAGTGAGTAAGGATTCGAAGTTATAGAAATCACGAATATCGAAAAGGACAGGGCAATCAAACAGAAAGTGTCTCAGGTCATCGAGTAAGTGTAACAAAATTATTTTGTACTTTTTAGTGCATAAATAAAAGGCTATCTTTAAAAAAAAATTTTTATTTTTTTTACTTTTTATTTTTTAGTCTGGAAGTATTTCAATAAAAAACAATAATAAATTTAGAATTGTATTCTAATTGTTCGCAAGATCCCTCCCCTCCCCAGACCGACACGAGGACAAACCGAGTTAAATAAAAGGCTATAAAAAAACATACAAGCAATTGAAAAAAACGCGATTTTTAGTTCTTTACAATAATTAATTAATCTATTAATTTATTGTCATTGCATTAGTGGCATGTTGTCAGTTTTAAAGGGTTATTAAATGTTTAAAACTTTCATAGTGGTCGAATATTTATCATAAATAATTTTTGGACACAACTGTGGTAAAGAAGTATATTTACTTGACGTTGTTTCGTGTTTATTAGTTCTGTAGTGCGGTTGTTTTTGATGATGATTAGTATAATCTTTCCGAAACGTCAAGTAAATATACCTCTTTAACTCAGTTGTGTCCGACGAAATTATTTATGATGAGTTTTAAAAGTTTTACGTTTTCATGTAAAACTTTTTTGTATAGCTTACTTGGTTTACTTAGGCCGTCATTTGGAATAACTTTCCCGACGATTGAATTGTTTAAAAGTGGTTCATCAAATTCTACATAATTTTCCCCATCATGTCAACATATTTTTTTCTTGGTCGAAAAACATTACATTCGAACAAATAAATTGTTTGTACAATAGTACTCATATTTGCTATAAATACTTATAATATAGGTAACATGTGATATATATAGTCAAAAATATATAAGTTATAATTTAATTGCATTTTGTTGATTTCCTTTTTAATTTTTTAATTATGTGAAAACTTTTTTTAGACGCGTTTAGCGATTTTTGGTAGGGGAAAAACTTATGAATTCGCGTCACGCTCGTCACACGCGTTACGGACATACTAATGTTAACGGTATCGACTAGTGCGAAAAATAAAACCGCCAACGCCTCTCCTCTACCCCTCACTACTCTCACGGCCGTGTAAGCAGTAGTAAACTACAAAAAGGGACATAAAAATTTAATTAATTGTATTAGGACCATGGGCGTCACCAGCGGGGAGCAGGGGGTTGCAGCTGCCCTACCCTGGAGCCTTGAAACTTTTTAGTCAACTAGCCATGATGAGTATTCATAGGCGTGTAATCATGGACAATTTGGAAGACTTTTATAATAAAGTAGTAGAACAATTTGCCAGAAACTCACGAAAATTATGTTTTAATTAAGATTTTATTCTTGTTTAATAAAATATTAAGCCTTTACAACTTATACATTTTATTTTTCCTATAACTAATATCCTCTTTCTACCCCCCCCCCCCCCCCCTTGGCTTATCGGCTGGCGACGCCCTTGATTAGGACTAATAGGGAATAATGAAAGTTAACTTTATAACGCCAGTAAATTATCGTATACACATTACCATATAATGAAGTATATTATAAAAACTTGATAACTATATATGTATACTGTATTACTAATTCCATAAAATAATAAATATTGTTGACATTGTCGTCTCTGTTTTTGTCAACGTAGCCATTTGTTGTTATTAAAGTGGTTTTGTAACAGTGAAGGTATTTCTTATTCTAAATGTTTTAATTGTTTAATTGTAAGATCACAGCACAGTATAGCAATGAATACTAAATACGAGGTGTGACAATTAAATAACCGGACTAGTCTTAAAAATATGCTTTATTACTTACTTATTACAATTGGCTTTTAATCCCCTTCAACATACTCTCCTTCTCTATCTATACTCCGCTGCATATGAGTTTTCCACTGTTGAAAGCAGTGCTGCAGGTCATCAAGTGTCACCTTCTTCAGTAAGTCTCCCGTTTTTGCCTTCACGTCTTCAACAAACTGAAAATGTGCTCTCTTCAATGCACTTTTCACTTTTGGGAATAGATAGAAGTCGCTTGGAGCGAGATCTGGCGAGTATGGTGGATGCTCGAGCACAGTAATGCTTTTTTGAGTCAAGAACTGTTTCACAGAGAGCACATTGTGCGCTGGCGCATTGTCTTGTTGCAGAATACACGAGTTGTTCTTCCACAGATCTGGTCTTTTCTTCCTCACCCTTTCTCTAAGCTTTGTCAGAACCTCAATGTAATACTTCTGGTTTACCGTTTGACTCTGAGGTACCCATTCAATCATGATGATAACTTTAATATCGAAAAAAAACGATGAGCATGACCTTCAGTTTCGACTTGCTCATTCGAGCTTTTTAGCCCTTGGCGATGCGGGGGTCTTCTAATGCATGGATTGACGTTTTGTTTCAGGGTCATGCTGAAAAATCCACGTTTCGTCACATTTAATCACTTTTTCAATTAGTTCAGGATCTTCTGTGAATTGTTCCATAATGTCAGAGCAAATGTTTTTCCTGTTCTCTTTTTGCTCGTGTGTGAGTTCTTGGAACCATTTTTGAACAAACTTTCGTCATTTGCAAATCCTCATGCAAAATTTTTCTTATTGTCTCTCTGTCAATGTTAGTCATATCTGCTATAATCCGAACACTGAAACGTCGGTCTTTACGCACAATTTCATTAATTTTTTGAATGTTTTCATCAGTTCTTGATGTCACAGGTCGACCAGAACGTTCATCATCTTCGACAACTTTCCGACCTTCTAAAAATCGTTTGTGCCATTCAAAAACTTGAGTGCGTGACATGCAATTATCTTCAAATACCTCCTTTAATAATTGAAAGCACTCAGTTGCAGGTTTTTTTAATTTCACGAGAAATTTCAAATTAATGCGCTGCTCAATTTTTACGCTTATCATAATTGCGGCACTACAACACGAGAACGTCTTACTCAAGCAAGAGTTAAAAGCAAACTAACCCCTAGGTAGAAAGATGGGATAACGGGCTACGTGCACCGGAAGCATCAAAGTCAATTACATTCTATTCTCGCTCCCCCTCGCCAAGTCTAACGGCTAAGGCATTCGCAGTCCGGTTACTTAATTGTCACACCTCGTATGTTAATATTCTTCGGAGTGAAATGTAAAAACCAGACTTATGCTAATAATTTCAAGTTACAAATTATGAAATTTTAATTTTTGATAATTCAATTAATCTGTAAATTCAAAAGAAAACACGGTTATTTCATAGTTTTACGTTTTCACTTCTGTCGGCGGTCTCCATAACTGCACCTTATTTATAGCATTTTATTTAACTCGCGTTGTCAGTCTGTCTGTCTGTCTACGGGGAATCTTGCGAACGATTTTTCACCTACTTCCCGATGAATTAAAAAAGTGTCCTCTTGCAGAAATGCTTGTTATAAATGACAACACAATATTATGCAACATCTGGGTTTCCAGCTTTTAAATTAGACTTTTCTTTTTTTTCGGGCATGTGATGTATTGTTGGAAAGATTGTTATTTGTCAAGAACAAAACCATATTTTATTTCTTTAATGAAACTTTCGAAATTTACGAAAAGTTCAAAAAAGTGCGAGATCTAATATGTACCGCCCTCTATGTGACGCGAGTATTATAGCTAAAAATTTTGAACAAGGTTGAAAATATGCACATGCACGTATATTTCTTTGGTTTGGAACATATAGGTTTTCCAACTTTAAAATTAGCCCCTCGGGGCTTTGAAAGCTCGAACTTTTGAAGAAAAAAAAATTTCCGGGCTTATGATACACTGTTGTAAAGAACGCTATTTGTCGGGAGCAAACTCGTATTTCATTTTCTTAACGAAACATTGGAAGTTTACTAAAAGTTTAAAAAAGTACCAAAAATGACTTGTAGCCCCCTACTTGTGACTCAGCTTTATAGCTAAAAATTTTGAACAAGATTAAAAACATGCGCATCTTTGTGTATTTCTTTATTTTTGATCATTTTGGTTTCCAACTTTAAAATCCTAGAGGCGCCAAAAGCTCGAAAGTTTCAAAAAAATATTTTTTTTTCCCAGTCATGTGATATATTAATGGAAAGATCGCTATTAGTCAAACATTGTGTTTCAGGTGCTGAGGATTCTGTATGTATTGTATGAAAAACAAAAGACAATATAATTGAAAGAATGCGATCCATTATTTAATAATAAAATGTAACACAAATTTCTATAAACGTCCTATAATCAAAATATTGAATAAAATAAAGCAAAATAAAATACAATTCTAAATTTATTGTTTTTTATTGAAATACATAATAAAAAGTCCGCACTTACATGCGACTTAAACATAGTGTTATCAGTAAACATATATGGAGCATAATAATAATCCTTGGATTAGTATTAATTTATTTATGCACAACTTAAAATAACGTTCTAATCTGAAAAAGTTTGATTGTTCAAAATCTTTCAAATGCTTAAGTTAACTGTAATTAGAAGCTACGATTGTGGGGTTCTTGCAATTGAAACTGGCCGGCAAATATTTATGTATCACTTAATTATGATTTGTGTTTTATATGTTTTATTGATATTTACTTTCTTAGGAATTTGTGAAAAAATGTTTTTTTAAAATCCTTATTTGTTAATAGGAAATTTGCTCAAATATACAGTCACGTAATAAAGTTGCTAGGAATCAAGTATGAAATCAGAAATGAACAGAATATCCTTAATGATGAAGGGGCTATAGTTGTAATAAATCATCAACATTTTTTGGACATATTAAGTATGTATTAAAATCATTTCTTAAATAATCAATAACGATTTTATTTAACATTGGTCTATGATACGAAAAATAACATACATATATAATAAGGCATAACTTCAACATTAATATACCTAGTAAACGTACAATCTACGTTAGTGCGTGTATAATACGCTATATATGTTAATTTATGAAACGACAAGTAGTTTTTGCTTGAATTATTTAGTTTAAATTCCGTAATAATAGAATAAGTCGTAATAATAGAATAATAGTCATTGCACGACTTGGTTCCGCGGCCAGAAATTAATAAAATACCATCTAGAGTTTATTATTTACACTATAGGGTAACCATTTTATTTTAAAACTGTTTACGTTTAATTTATATTTACAAAAATAAACATAAAACTGAAAGCGTTGCGCGATTTCGTTTCACAATTACGTTTCACGAGCGATTTTAAAGACGTTTCAAGTCGAAAGAGTATGAAGCTAAAAATTATAAAATTTAAAGATCATAATTTTAGAACCAAAGAAGCATGAGCCAAATGACTTAAATTATTATCAGTCTTAAGTACCATGGAAGTATGGATTTGAAAAAAAGATCTATTATTATTTCAATATCTCCGCTATTTAGTTTGACTGATATTTCAATTTATTAAACTAATTGCCGAACACGTGAACCTCCTCCGCTCGATTTCCGTTTAGCGGTTAAAAATGCAATCAACGGAACAAAACTACTGCCTAAAAAGAAAATATCTCAACGTGTCTCTTCTCCAACTTCTTCCAACGCTCTCTGGACTACTTCAAATAATAATAATGTTTTAATAACAATTAATGATGCTCCTAATTCAAATAATCCTGATAACATAAACGAATCTTATCATTATTACTTTTCCGAATAATTATATAGGGAAAATTGTAGTATTAGTAGAAAACTTAGAATATCACTAATTCCCATTCTATCTTTGCCCAACCGTTGTTTTACAATAAAGTTACTTATGGTAAATAATAAATTGTAGACGACATTTTATTAATTTCTGGCGACAGTAAATACACCGCGTTCTATTACTTCACTTTTTGCACTACTAAAATCATCCAACCTCCGTGACACATAATATCTAAAAACATGACATGCAAGTCACACTTCTAGCCTAGCTTCTATACTCAACGCGAAGTTTTAAAAAAAAAGAGTAATGTTTTCTATTAGTTTGAATACAGAAAAATAAAAAATCCTGCAACAGAATTTTTAATATTTGCTACAGGGAGAATGTAATTTACACTCATATTTGAAATCTTTATTCTCAACTACTGTAGTCTGCTGTTATGGTGATCAATTAATTTTGAGGAGAGGCTGAAATATATGAGTGAAGAAGATGTTCTCTTAAATGTGTAATTATGGGAGATCACCGCGTGAATAACTCGGCCCCATCGAAATGATGGCTGTGTATACTGTTTAGTTGAGCGAAACCTTTTATTAGATCATGGCGGACCGGTCATAGGAAGATCGATAGTCTTCAGCCAAACATGAAACGTGAAGACCACTATTTTTGTTGAACGGTGATAAACATATTTCCGAAAGAGAGAAAGAATCTGTACTTTAATATAATTCCAGATAAAACAAAAGTTTTTGGTACGAATTTACAAGTACAGATTTAGACGGGTATTAATACACGGGCGAAACCGTGGGTGGCAGCTAATATCAAATAAAGCTGCTTTGAATTATATAAAACGGCTAAGAGCTGTACGTATGATAAAATACACAAAAAATGTCTGAATTTTAATCAAATATCTATGTTAAATAGAATAATTAAATAAATAAAGAGATTCTGTATTGAAATGTGATAAAAATGCGTTTTTCACTGAATCATACCTGTCAATTTTTCAAACTACAATTGTTTATAATACGTTATTTTAAAATATATTTGTACTTAGAACTCTTATAATAGACATTATGCATTATAAAAATTGGTTTATTTAAAATACATAATAACAAAACAATTACACACGTGGTATTTCTTAATAACTATAAATAAAGAATAGTTTTGTGATCGATTCCGTTTTTTCCGTTAAATCGTAATTTTCATGAAAATTAAATCAGTATAATATTGATTCGTATCGAGGTAGTTTTGTGAGTATAGATAACGCAAAATGAACTACAGAGTAAAAAAAAAAAAAGGGATGCACAAAAGTGATTGCGATCGTATCGTTTTACTCGCGACATCGTACATGTGTATTGACTAGTTAACGCCTAAATGGTTTAAAGATGGACCAAAGTAAAATATATTAATGAAAAAAGCCACAATATCACGCATATTCATTGAGTCGCAGAGTTAACTATGTGCTGGGATTAAAATTAACAATTCTCAAAGCATTCATACCAGACTGAGCCTACAGCTGCGTTGTTAAGCAGGTCGATCACGACAAGTGTCTGGGCATATATTACCACGATAAAAGGTTCAGTTAAGCTCGTCGTATAAAGCCAGAAGAAATTGAGGAAATCGGTCGATGATGTGAAAATATTGGCATTTCTGGACGATCGATTAATGTGATTGGGGGAAAAGATAAAAAAAGATGATTATTTTCGTAATATTTTAATCGAGTCAACCTGGCCTCATCTTTCAAGCACACTATACATTGCCTATCAATTAAGTATTCGATATCTTTTCCGGAAAGTATCTTTTTTTTTTTTTTTTTTTTTTTTTATCCTTCTGGTGGGGAATGAATTATTTACACAACCTTAACCGTTATTTCTTCTAACATCCGAATTTTATTACATACTTGTAGACGAAAAGGCACTTTAGTTTTGTAGATTTTACTTATTACACGCAGTATTGTAAGTAAATAAATAAATAAAAATATTTAAACTTTCAACTGATTTTTTTATTATTTTAATCTTTTCAGCTGAAATGTACATACTCCACAAAACTTCTGTGCCCTTTACTGTGATACTAAAAAAAAAATTAGTTCCACTTTGTCTGGCACAGTCAGTAGCAAAAAATGCTTTGGGAACGATTTTCATAAACAACGATGGTTCAACTGATGAACAAGTGCGAGAAGATTTACAAGCTGCGGTGCAATTAATCTCTACAGACAAGGTAAACTTTCTTTTTTAAATTATTTCGATTATAAATAAGAAATAAATGAGAATAAATGGCAAATGCATTTTTTCTCGGACCTGCCGGTAAAACGTGTTATGCTATATCAGATGAAAGGTTACGGTTGATTTACAACTAATTTACCGCGATATATATTGTTATTTAAGCGTAAATAAAATAACGAAATTAGATAAAACTAGAATAACGTACATATATATATATATATATATATCGCAAAAAAAAAATGCTTTTTATAATTTTTGGTGAGGATCGATTAAAAGGATTTTAGAGATGAAAAGTTAAAAAATTAGATGGGACGAATCTATATTAAAATTTAGGATGTCTCTAATAAAATAAAAAATTTAAAGGCTTCAGTGACAAAAATTCACTGTGTCGTTCGATTGCTCGTATTTTCAACTTTTTCCCCCTTTTTTTGGGCTCTCCAACCAGGTAGACCTCACCTACAAACGACAGAAAGAAGAGTTAACTATTTAAAACTTAATTCGATCGGAAATAGTTAAAATAAAGAAACCAATGATGGGAACAACATACCGAGAAGAAAAGGACAGGATATAGGAAGCACAATAGGGAGCAGGAAGCCTTAACTTTAAAAGGAGTAAATAAAGGGAACAGCGTTCCGCAGAAAGAGCAGAACACTCGAAGAAAATGTGATTATCATCACAAACAACTGCTTCGTTGACAATAAGGAAAACCAATGAGAGACGATAGCGGGAAGAGGGCAATAAAGTGCGATTGAAGCGCAGGCGAATAATAGGGACAATAACAGAACGTGGAAGAGAAGGAAATTCTGAGACGAAGAATTAGCAGGAAGGTTAGGTTGAGCTGAGAGGTAGAAGGAACGATTATTATTGGTAAAAGAGGAAGGATACATATCCGACCAAAACTTGAAAAATAAAATTTCTTACTTAAGCACAATAGATTAGTACTAGAGATCTTTTTAAAGTAAAAGCGGGAACAGGCAGCAACCTGAGCCGAAGCATTCGTCATTTCGTTACCCTAGATGCCTCTATGTTTTTCGGAAGAGGAAGGGGGAAGAGGTAAACTGATAGCCTGAAGGGCATTCATGGAGTCGGAAATTATCAGATAGTGAGAGAAGTTACGATTAAAGGAAATATAAATAATTGTAAATAGGATAGTCATTAATGAATTTGTGAAAATATAACAGAAAGGTGGAAGACGAAAGGATTCGGAAAATCTAAAATCAGTGAAAATAAAGGAAACCCCGACACCACCAGGTCCCCTAGCTAGAGCCATCAATAAAAGATAAGTACATGAAAAGGAAAAAGGGAACTGATAGTACCGTGAAATTCCTGTTTAATAATCGCCTAGGGCAGAGACCTGGAGGAATTAGAAAGAAAATATACTTTGGAAGGTGTGAGAGATCAAAATAATTAAAGGAAAAGTAAGGGAGATTATTACTGGAAATTATATGGGATAAAAAAATATTAGGACGACGAGGAATTTTATTAGGAACAAAGCGCAAATTTCTCGCGATAGAACTGTAGAAAGGGATAAGTTGAGAGAAAAGGCAAGGTACACATTTAGAAAAAAAACGATAGCCCAAATAAAATTTTCGAGCTGAGAGAGGAGATGTATTAAATTCAGGAAATAGGAAAAGAGATATTTTTAATTTATCGCTCTCACCAGAAGCAACGTATTCAGGCTGAAAGTTATTTTTTAAGAACAGACTGGATATTTTTTTGCCGACTTCAACTTTTGCTTGAAGCATTTTCCGTTTTAAATGGTTATTTTCAAGTTTAAAACATCTTGCAAATCATTTTTGAGTATATAATGAAGTTTCGATTATGTCCGGGAATCCAAAGGAAGTCAATCTAGGTAGACATCGATGAGGATAGATCACGGAGAAGAGAACGAAAATAAAAAAATAGTATCGGTGGAAGGAGAAAGGGAAGATGGAGATAGTGCTAGAAGAACACTTAAAGAGTCAGAAACAGTAAAGAATTTGGAAGGACTTGCAGAAGAGGAAATATAAATAATGGCTTGTAAGATGGCAACAGATTCCGCAATGTAAAGATAGGACAAAAGGACGAAAGTCTAAAGGACTGAGAATGACTAAACTAAGGGCACAAGAATGAGACCCCAACTCCGCTCGGGATCTTCGATCGGTCAGTAAAAATTAAAGAGTGATCGCGGAATAGAGAATTTATTGTATTATTAAATTCCACACTGACCATATGAGAGGGAGAGGATTTAAAGAAGCATGGCATGAAGATAATATTTGGTGGCTTTAACGATTTTGAATAGCCGTAAGAAAAAAATGGAAGCTTGTGATGGGAAATAACAAAAGGAGAAAATTTAGAAAGGCGAATAGATATATGAAATAGTACAGGAGAATTTCAGGCATCGATGGAAATGTAGCCGTTGACTTCCTTGCTAAAGCTGCACCTTTCAATGGAAATTTTATTAGTAGGGTTCCAGCACACAATATTCTTCTTCCAACTAAATTCTGCTATCTTAGTGGCACTCTGTTTATGTTTCTCTTTTCGCTAATCCTCATTCCTTTTATCTCTTAATTAACCCCGTTCTTTCTTCTCGTCCTTGGTTCTATGATTTCTTCAGTTTGCATCGGTCCATAATTATTAAAGTATCTCGCCTCCATTTCTCGCATAGTCTACTTCATTCTTCTCTACATCACTTTTCCTTGGCTGCATCTCCCTTTTGTTCATTAGATCCTGAAGGTTCTCAGTATGTTTCTGATGCGAATCACGTGTTCTTCGCATGTTCTGGTTTATCTTGCGAACGTGAGTTGTTACTTTACTATCAACTTTTTAAAGCTTGGTCTTCCCGCTCCTTTTAACGCCTCCTATGTTCTTTCTCTGCCTATTCTCTCATTTGTTCCTGTTCTAGAGATGTTCCTTGATTTCATTGTCGATAGAATAAAAATATAGTTTCTATTCTGTTTCATGCATCTCTTCCATTTTGTTGGGATAATGCTAAGGAGGATAAAAAAAAAAAAAAGTTTGATTATCCCATTTGCTTTCCAAATCTTTTTAATTAC
Source organism: Icerya purchasi (assembly GCA_039619475.1). Taxonomy (NCBI): domain Eukaryota; kingdom Metazoa; phylum Arthropoda; class Insecta; order Hemiptera; family Monophlebidae; genus Icerya; species Icerya purchasi. Next base: position 224,081,606 of record CM077116.1, read on the forward strand.
ACTGCAGATAAAGTTACTAATTATTATTGGCGTTCACGATAAAATATCATATTTCATTTTAAAGGTTCACAGCTGTGCTGGTTTCCAATGAAGAATCTGTTGAAAACAAAACGATCATGAAAAACGATTAATATTTTGCAATTCGGCGCAAGAGAAGATTCAGTATTTTCATATAGAGATTATATTTTCTGATGAATATATCTTTAAAAATGATTATGAGATCAGGAATTGAAATTTCGGTTTTTGGTTTGAAACAAATCTAAACCGGTTGAACGAGCTGAATAATCAACACTTATAAGATGTCAATATCTAGTGTGAAATTACTGAAGATGAGATCATTGGTCATGTTTTTTTGTTTTTTTTTTTGATACAAACAAGAAACATGATATGGGTCGTAGACAAACCTTTCTCACCTTTGTTTGAAGATATTTCTCTTGATGGATGTCAACGTATTTGGTTCTAACAGGACGTTTAGCCAACTCATACATCCAAGTTCGAATTAAATTGAATGGATCATTTCCTCCCAGGCGGCGGATTGGAAAATGTGGCTCAACTTTTTATCCGCTTTGCTCTTCAATTTTGATTGTGTTAGATTATTTGTGGAGAAACTGCCAGTGTGCTAGAATGGCATTTTCCGACTAAAGAAATTTTTTGAACCATTGATTCATTTCCAAAGAGTTCTTGCCTGCATCAAACAATTTAAAACTCGAATTAGAATATTATGTGGATATTGATAATATTATGTAACTTAAATGGATACGGGAGCATAGACTGCAGCAAAGAAAGTTCGAACATCATCGGGTTCACCATATTAGCATTACGCAATCTTAAACAGAATTAACAGTACGAATTAATGCACAAAAAATAGAAATATAAATTTAAGCCAAACTAGTAATATTTGATCAAAATTTGATCAAAATTTGATCAAAATTTTCCGAATAATGTTATCACGAATACTCGACAAATAATATGACAACGAACTATATTGGCGTTTTAGTTAGGTTAAAAAAGAGACAATGTTTAATACAAGAAATACTGAACAAAACAGTGGAGTCAGATGCGTGGTTTACGGAGAGCTGAGTTCCATTGAGCGTATCGCCTGGATCTGAAATTTATACAGTTATAATAGCAGTAAGTTATAAACTATAAATTGTTAGATAGAGTATATTACTGGTGAATGTATTGTGCACATGGTCTGTGACTAAGTTTGGCGCAGCTTCTTCATATAAATACGTAAAAATGAATAAAATAAGGCTCTAAGGTGGTAAGCTCGCATCTTTGGAACATATACTGCATTAGTTATGTCTTGTTCGATATTTTTTTAATCAAATACTATCTGGCTTTTTAAATATAACCAAAAAAATTTGAATTAAACTGACAAAAATTCTATAATCTACGCCAAAAAAAAAAAAAAAAAAAAAAACCTCAAAACTAGTAGAAATTTTATTTATTATGAAATAATAAAAATGCGACACGTTTAACTATAGAATTCGCTCTAAATTCTGTTTATTAAATGTTGTAAAATTTCAGCTTAAATTTATAGTATATCCAGAAGGAACGAGAAACAGTAGTGGAAAATTGTTGCCATTTAAAAAGGGTGGCTTTAAAATGGCAATTCAAGGTCAAATCCCCATCATACCGATAGTTTTATCGCCGCTTTATTTTATCGATAGTCGAAAGAAAATTTTCAACAATGGTAATTCGCCTTTTATTCCAATTTCTAGATTAACATTATATATAAACATATAGAAATACACTTTTCTTTTGTTAAAGAACTTATTCGTATTAATTAATTATGTAAAGTAAATTTATTTCCCCATCAGTGTTTGTGTGTAGTTACGTATGTGTGCGCGAAAAATGTTCATGTTTAAATACTTGTTAATGATTTTATTTTTAATTTTCCTTATTAAAATAACGTATAAATTGTTTACACAGGCATAACGTAATGCAAGGAAAATTTCGTTTGACTGGCTTTCTCTCTCTGACTCGGCTATTTTAATGTGTGATGAAAAACACTTCGTTTGCAGTTCTAATTTTGTATTTTATTTAATTATTTATAACGAAGATAATTGAATCGCCGAGTATCTCGAAATGAGAAACGCGTCCGGGTTATTAAATGATAAAGTGTAAATGTGGAAAACTAAATTAAAAATAAATCGATTTTTGTAATTTTTTCTATTATAAACATTACGATACAACTTTCGTTTCTGACGGAATGCACGAATCTAACCAAGTTTTTACCACTCAACGACGAAAAAAATATTCATCATCTTTAAAAAAAATGTCGCCATTTGACACGGTAGTTTTGTTTTGTTTCTTTTTTTTCTTTTTGCCTGACACGGAACCATTTGGCCACCAAAGAATCATTAGGTTTCGTCGTGTAGGTTTTATCTTTCGGAGAAATGTGGGTTGAGAAAGCCAGTTGCCATTCCGCTATGAACAAACTGTGTCTGATGAGAGATCTATTTGCAAGTATCTTTATTCGAATAGCCCAAACGGATTTCTTTTGGATTTCTGGCCATGCCAGAATGGGGGGAAATGAGTTATAGTTGACTCATTCGCCCGATTATCTTCCTCTTCTGGTAGGTTTCTTCCGGTTTTCTTAGCTTCCAAAAGTACCCTTCTGTCTGCAGCTGCACATTCCAAACTAAGGTTTAACTCCTACGTCTCCTCGTCCTCCGACCCGAACTCCTTTTTCTTGCCTATTCAACCTTCCCTTCCTCGCTTTCGCTGGTTTTTTAACTTTCCTTCCATGCGCCGCTCCGATCTCTCTGCGATTTGTCGCCTGCGTTTTGGGCATAGTTTGCTCCCTTCCTCGCTTCTCCGTTATTCTCTCGTGCCTTCTCCTTATTGTCTCCAGCAATCAATTTATTTGTGATCTCGACCATATATAATGTTCGGTTGTCCGTCGCTTTCAACTGAACAAGAGCTTCTTTTTATTTCTTCCTTCTACATTATCGGTATTCCCACTCCGTACTGTGCTTCATTCATTCTCTTCCTTCCTTCTCCTTCTGTTATCCTAGCTCTTGATTCCTTTTTGTCGGCTATCTCTCTGATCGTGTAATGATCTGAGTCTCTGTTGCCCCTCTGTTCCATTGTTCTTGAGTCACAGTGTCCATGTTGACGGATCCATAAAAAAAAAAAACCAACCATGACCATCCATGATTAACATAACCCTCAAAAATCGAAACAGAATAAGGACCATAAGATGAACTGACCATATCTCGGCCGAAGTGCCATGGACACCCCGGTGCCACGACTGGACAGCAAGCTAGAGCGCAAATAAGTAAAAACAAAGTAATTCCTTTGAATACTGCAATTTTTAAATAGTTATTCCAAAACAACTATGGCAATCAGTAATCTATACTGCTCGCAGAAGCAACAATACAATAACCACTCAGGACACAACTGTACATCAAGAACCGGGAATGAAATTAGGAGAAATGTGGTGCGACACAATTATTGCTTAGCTAGGATCCGATATGACTACTCTTTCATGTTTTTCCTTGTAAAGTCAATAACAAAGTTTACCTCTAAGTAATATTCAAGTCATAAAAATTCACTTCGGCTCTTAATCCTAACTGCATACCGTGTATTAAAATTTAAATATTGATTCTGTTTCTTCTAATAAATGAGAATATGATGATCAATGCACGATTGCTAGAAGCGAGTAAAGGAAAGACGCAGCAAGGAGGAATAAAACCGCAATACGTTATATCTGTGGTTGATATTCTCACGATAAATCTAGCGTGTCCACTGCAATTGCCATGAAAGGAAGCTCCATTCATAAAATTTAGACGCACTCTGTAATGCTTCGCACGAAGTTTTCTAATAGTAGCAGATAATGGAAATTACAATATTTAATTAAAAACCTTTCCATCAATAGAGCTCCTCGTATCTGAAAGGGTAGAATTTTAGGTTCAATCTGAAGATGATCGTTTATATACAAATGCGATGACAACTGGCATAAGTAATAACGCATTTGTGAGTGTTGTTCCCAAAAATTGGGAGAATATAGACAAAAATTTTCTTCAATGTTGTATAAACTTTTAATTTTGTACAATACGTTCAAATAAAATCATTCGCAAATGCTTATTAGCATGAAATCTAGAAATATTAATCGAGGGTAATTTACCGTTTGGGGTGACATACGTTACCGAGAGAAAAGTGATACACGGGGAATTATTGTATATCAAAAGTTTACCCTAAAGGTACGTAAATTTTCGGCATCATTGGTGTTCTCATTGATCGGTATAGTTTCAATCGGGTTTGCTATGCGACAATGGAAGCTTTTTTTTTTTTTTTTTGATGGACGCGCCAGTAGCATTGAACCAACAACAAGAAAACTAAGCTAAAAAAAAAACTAGATAACTGGGCGGTCCGAAATGGACGCAACAAACGATAGCAGTGCGGACACCACAGAAGATGAAGGAAAGGAGAGGGTAAAGGAAGAGTTATAATAGGGAGCAGGGAGACCTAATGACAGGAGCTGACTGTATAAAAGGGAGCGTTCGTTACGAAGAGCAGGACACTCGAAGAAAATGTGATCAGCATCACATGTACGAGGAGACGATGAAAGTTATGTTTTTCTATTAAGAGTCTATGGCTGTTTGAATATATCAGAAAACATTTGCTTAAAGCTATTTGGTAACATTGAAAGGCGTATTCACTTTCTAGAGGTCCGTAATATTATAAATCGCGCGAATTGTAACTAAAATTGACCATTGTACAAAAATAGCGTTAGTAAATTTGATTAATATACAGAATTAACAGTTCCGATTTCGATCAATTGTGTAATTATTGATCTTATTCCGTTATGTAAATTGAACTTCTCAATTTAGGCGAATAAAAAGCAATCGCCCCCACGAGGTTGGATGCACTTTTTTTTTTTTGTGTTCGATATTTTAATAAACCGATTATTTTTCGTTTGTTAAGACAATTTAAATTGATAAATTCGTATATGTAAAAAACTTTAAATCGACGTCCGGTAAATTTGTACCGTTGTTGGTCTTGTGATAGCTCAGACGATTTAATATAATATATATTCTAAAATTTTGCACACAACATGCTTAATTGCATAACCGACATGTGAGACGATCGATAACGAACAAGATTATATCCCGATTTTAATACATAGGAATTTTTATTCAAATAACAAAGGCACTGCAAATACTTTAAAATTAACACAGCAACATCTCTGTGTATGTAAAATATTCGCTTTAAGGTAATTTATAATATTCATAGAATTTTATTTTAAATAAGTATTAACAAAATATTTACAAATATATTACATAAAAACAAAAAAAAAATATCTCGGATAACAAACAAAGTGAGCATAAAATAATTTATATTTAAATAAATTAAAATAAATAACTTAATTTAAAGAAACGTTTTCGGGCATGGTCCATCATCAGTTTACAATACAAAGTGAACTCAACTAAAAACTAAAATATGCCTTTGATTTTGGTTGAGTTCAGTTTCTATTGTTAGCTGATAATGAGCTATGCCCGAAAACGTTTCTAGAATAAGGTATTTTAATTTATTAAAGTATATTATTTCAAAGGCTGTTCAATAAGTAACTCCTCCACCGCTAAATCTTAGCACTGCGAACAGCTACGGTGTCGTGCATGTGTTCACTGTAAAAAAGGGAGGAATCTAGTTTCTAGTGATGTGTTTTCGAAGGCTTACGTGTGTTCTCGCGTTAAATATGGCAGCAAACGTAAAACGAAGTAATGAGCATCGGTACAAGCAGAAGGCAGTCATCGAGTTTTTAACCCGTGAAGGACTTCAACCAAAGGCCATTCACGACCGTTTAAAGGTTATTATTTATGGTGAATTCGTGATGGACATTAGTGCTGTGCGCAATTGGGCTCGTGAAGCGAAAACAAATTGGATACCATTATTCGACAGGGATCGTCCGGGCCGTCCGTTACTGCCAAACACAAGTGAATTGAGGTGGACAAATCGATAAAACAATTCGTTCAAATCGACGGGTCACTCAGCGACAATTGTCAAACCAGCTTGGTATCGCAGTTGGGACTTCGAATAAGTTTGTGAGAAACCTCTCGAGTATCGGAGGTTGTGCGTAAAGTGGGTGCCCAAGTTCTTAACGAACGAAATGAAGGCAAAGAGGAAAACTGCCACTGAGGTACCGCTATCGCGCTACTTCGCAGAAGGCGAGAATTTAGTCACACGGGATGACACCTGGATCAGTTATTACGATCCAGAACTACCGTCAACATCAAAAGAATATAGGCAAACCGACTCACCGCGACCAAAAATAGTGTGCAGCGAAAGATCCATAAGCTAATGTTGACAGTGTATTGGGATATGGAAGGAGTCGTACATCGGGAATTCATGTTGCCAGGCAAGCGAATAAATTCAGATTCATACTGTGTCGCACTGAGGTCCTTGAAACGACGAATGAGACCAGTGCGACCGAATAGACAGCTGTTCCTATTGCAACACGACAACGCACGCCCTCACACTAGTGCCCAGACTACCACACGTCTGGCTGCACTTGGTTTCGAAGTTGTTGTACACCCTCCGTACTACAGCCCTGACCTCGCTCCTAGCGACTATTACCACCTCTTTAAACACACGAAGAGACATCTAAAGGGTATTCGCTTTACGTCAGATGATGAATTACGGACCGCTACGTCGTCCGCTGGCTGCGCGAACAACCACAAGAATTCTACGAGAACGGGATTAGAAAACTTATTTCACGGTGGCAGCGTTGTATCGAATTAAACGGCGATTATGTGGAAGGTTATCGTTTGTAGTTTGTAGAAAATAAACATTTCCCACAATTTCAAAATGAAAATCGGCGCGTCACCTTTTTTTGTTCACGAGATATAGCGTTGGAGGAGTTACTTATTGAACAACTTTTGAAATAATATACTCCGCCCACGTCGCCCACGCCTTACACCGCCTCTGTCTCTCCTTTTGAAATAACTAAATAATCATTGTATTTACCAAAATTTAAATTATTTAAAATCGCAATTATTAACAAAAATCGTATTAAACATGTTATATTATTGACACATTACAGGTCGAATAGTGGCTGACATTCTAAAGCCGATTCCGACAACTGGCTTAACATTGGATAATATTGACGATGTAGTTAAAACTACCTATGAGAGAATGTCGAAAAAATTTTCCGACTTGCAAAAAGAAGTTCTTACTTTCCAGCATAATAACGAATAAAGCGCGTGTAACTTTTTTTTTTTATTTTTCATTCAAAATAAATGTTTCTTTTTTCAGTGTATACATGTTAAAGATATTTTTGACTTCTTACAGGCATAAAGTTCGTTATTTTTTAATTCGTTCATTTATCTTTTTGAACGTTATTTGCTATTTTGATGCAATTTTTCATTTTTAGAAAGTATAGGCGTTTGAAGCAGAAGGATTTTGACGAGAGAGATAGAAGTGTGAGCGTGAACTGGCAAGTGCAGCGGCCGCCATGCCGGTGATGTATCTTTATGGTAGGGGATTTCGTGTGATGGCGGGTGTTTTGTTGCTATTCTCTATTTCCATCATCTTTTTTGTGTCAGATATCCTCCTTTGCGATGAAGTTAACTCGTTGTTCTATACGTATACAGTATACAGTATGGTCATTTGTAAAGAGTGTGCGAGTGTGCGGAATTATGATTGTGCTTATACAAGGCAGGTGTGCTCATGTGGGTATATTAGTTATATAGTTGTATTAGATTCCTTATATACATGTATATATATATATATTTATGCTAGTTTCATTACTGATAAGCTCAGCGATAAATTAGTTAACGTCGATAACCGTTGTACGAATACCATCTGCGGTAGCTCAATACTTGTCAAAATATAATCAATTCGAAAAATGGTTGCTAAATAGCTATCATCGGCTAGATGCAATTAGCTATTAAAGAATTTAAAAAAAAAAAAAAAAAATCGCTTCCTCTAAGGCCGTCTCCGACTTAGTGCTGTAAAGAAAGTAACTGTGTTGAGTATACATCAGTAAGTGGTTGGGTGGATGGGTTTCATAAATTAATTATTTTAGCTAAAGGAGGCCAAAAAGTTAATATAAAACTATTTCGCATAGTACGGTTAAATATAAGACACTTATAATTTAAATATAAAGAAATAAGGAGGTTAAGGCAACTGCAAGCGATATACTATAAATTAATTTAAAAAATAAATAGAGGTTGACCGTAAAAAAATTAAATATGAATATTGTTTCAATTTTCCCCAGTCTCCCCCACATGTTAATACAGAAAATGGATATGAACATTTATAATCTAAATAATATGTTTTTTTTTTGTTTATATGTTGAGTTTTAATTTAATTTAAAAGTAAAACTAAATTTACATTTAAAATTTCCTTATTTTCCCTGTATTAAAATTATCTTTTTTTCCGTGTTATTATATTCATGAATAAACAAAAAAACAGGTCCACCGCGCAGAACGAAATCGAGTATTATATTTAAGTATAGTAACGTCACGTATAATTTAGTAATTTAAATTATAGTTGTTCATTTCCATTTTCTGTATTAACATTTATTAAAAACGTATAAAGAACATGAATAAAAAAAAAATTAATTATTTAAAAAATACAGTAAACACCGACACGTTTCAGAGTTTTTTCCCCTCCCCCTCTGAGGCTAGACATTTTTTTCATTATTATTAATATTATTGTTATTATTATTATTTATAAATTATTAAAATAAATTACATTTTATATAACGATGTTACTGTATTTTATGTATCGGTATAGAATGTAAACAGGTTCCTGATCTGGTTCTCACACAATCTGTAATAAGGTTATTGGCATGGTCTTATAAAAAGGGTAATATTTTTAAAAAAATATCAAAGGTAATTTTTAGTAGCCGACAAAACGATGACTTTGCGAGACAACTAAAATGAAATGTTCATATCGGCAACCGAGCAAGATTTTACGAACACAATGATCGACATTTCGTTTCGGCGATGATTTTCACCGTTTTACACAATTCGGTCTAATTTATAAAGAATATAGGCGCACATAAGCCCTTTTTTTATCAGCTCTTACATTACTGGCAATGTTTCGCAAGCATTTTCGTTGTAACAGACTTCAAGACATAAATATACTCATATTCGCAAGAATATTTCAATCTCTACGTGTCTGCCTCTCTCGGAAATGATTTCAATTAAGGTTCAACGGATTTTAATTTAATTTACGTAGATTATAAATTGCAGCCTAAAATGTGCGTCATACTTGAATCGTTTCAATGCCTCAAGAGGTTTTCAAGGTAATCGCGAAAATGTATGCAATTTCTTTTTAACCGACTTCAAAAAAGGAGGAGGTATTCAATTCGACTGTATTTTTTTTTTTTTTTTTTTTTTTTTTTTGTGTGTTACCACAGAACTTTCTTCTAGATGAATCGATTTTGATGATTCTTCTTTTATTTGAAAGGTGGTGTTTGTCATGTGGTCCCATTTAAATATGATCAAGGTCCGACCGGTAGTTTTTGAGTTATCGTTAATAATGCGGGAGATTGAAGCTTTTTGGATGCTTTTCATTCATGATTGTTTTCACCGTCGGATTAGATTTTTGACTTAAAATACTATAAATTTGCCAAATTACCATGGAAATGTAGCTTTTGGTGTTTTTACCGTGGAAATAAATGTTTTAATTTAATTGAATAAAAATGCACTAAAAAGTAAAAAATAAAATGCTTTTTTACAAAAAATAAATACCGACTTCAAGGTTTATTATAAAAATTTAAAAATGCACTAAAAAGTAAAAAATAATTACTCCCGATAAAATATATATATCAGAGTGATATAACACTTAGTGGTGATATGGTAATTCTTATACAACATTAACTTTTTGGAGTTGGAATTAAATTCATGTTAGGAACAATTTAATCAACATTTAATGCAGTTTTTAATTATTCTTTTAATATGAATTTGATGCCAACTCCAAAAAATTAATGTTGTATAAGAATTACGATATCACCACTTAAGTGTTATATCACTCTGATATATATATTTTATCGGGAGTAATTATTTTTTACTTTTTGGTGCATTTTTAAACTTTTATAATAAATCTTCAAGTATCGGTATTTATTTTTTGTAAAAAAGCATTTTATTCAATAACATGTAGCTCATTTTACCTAGCAAAAAGACTGCCGAGTCACGTGATATTCGTGAAAAAATATCTGTTCCCTTTATGTTTTGATTTGTAACATATTATAATTAGCTTTATTTTAATTATTCATTTTTTTATCGTTTGTAAAGAAACTTTAGTTTTTATTACCGCCTCCCTAACAAAGTCGTAGCGTTTTTTCTTTACTTATTTACTTTTTTTTATATTTGGTTACATACAACGGTGCAGTTTGATTTTAATGATTTTTTGTTCTTGCGGAACTGTACCACCGCTAAAAAAAGTAATACTTCAAAGTTTATCGTAAAAGTTTAAAAAGAAAAATGCGCTAAAAGTAAAAATTAATCGGATAAAAGGTAATTAATATTTTAATGTAATATTCTTAATCTTATGATTATTCTTCGACAACATTAACTTTTTGGAACCGGCAACAAATTAACTTGGAGTAAATATTACTCAACTTGCAGAAAATGAATGATTGTATACAATTATATATGTATTCATTAATAAATTATTAATTATTGTTGCAATTTGAATTTGATACCGACCGCAAAAAGTTAATATTTAATGAACATATTTGTACCGTGAGCGGAACGAAATAATTAATAAAATACAACGGAAAATATTATTTCAATAAAGTAACACAAAAGTAGCCCTGAAAAGGACTCTGATGATCAGGAAATATATAGGTGGTAGAAAAAAGAAACAGAAAAGGAATAATTAAAAGGAGACAAAATAAAAAAATTACACAACAGAAAAGAAATAATTGAAAAATATAATTTAAAAAAGAAACCAAACTAGTAATGAAACGAGCAAAATTAACGGTGGTACTATGCACACTAATGTACTACTTGTAAAATATTGAAAATAAAATAAAGAAGACAAAATAAATGAAATAAATAACAAAAACAAAAAAATATTTTGGTTGACTCGACATTTATTTTCCAAACTCGGAACAAAATCTGATCGCAGTACATGCCTAATTCTTAACTGTTACGTTATTTTTGTTATCGCGATTTTTTTTTTTTATTTGTAATTACTACGTACTAAATTTATATTCTCTCTACTGCTTAAAAATCCATTTAACTTATTTAATTAATCTAACACAATAATAGCAATAAAATTAACAGCATACAAAGGTACAGTAAAGTTATAAACGCATAAGTGCAACTAAATGGAATGAATAGATCTTTATCTGGATGATATCGTGAGATTTTGCCATGAATTTAAAATTATATATGTACCTGTTTACAAAGTAATAATCATTTTGCTCCAAGTAGTCGGATAAGTGAATATCAGTATGTGAAAATATTATGTTTATGTGTGGTATGCCGTATGTTCAGAGAAACTCAAATTCCTTCAGTTTGCAAATATGCTGAATAATCATTTCCTAAAATTGCTCGTTAATTATTTTATTTACAATTCGGTATAACTATAAGATGCGCTGTCGCCAGAGAAAAATTTACTTCTTGCTCGTGAAATCATTTTCGTCATTAAAAGTCATCGATCAGGTCAAAATAAAGAATCTGTCTCGCAAAACATTACCAAATAATGTGTTCAATTGAGCCAATCTTTCCGCATTCGCATAAATTACTCGATATTATACTCAGTTTATGTAATATTTCCGGAATTCTTGTGTAACCTGTACATATTCCGCATATATAACGTATGAACTCTCCCCGCTGATTTTATTTGTAAACCACGTCTTCTTCTGTATGATTTTTTGTATTTCGAAGTATTTCTTCCCAACATTCTCACTAATTTTTTCATATTGTGTTCGCCATTCATCACTTATCATCTGCTCAATATGGGTTATATACATATTCTGTCCACAGTATTTTAACCTCTTTGATTCTATTATTTCGATTTATTTTTCTAGCTGCTTTGTTCACTATTTCGTTTCCCTCGATACCGCTGCGTATCCATTTGGAATATAATGTTTATTTTTTTTTGAAGTTTACCAATAATATTTAATATATTACACATTATGTTATCGGTGATACCAGTAGCGACCGGTGGTTATGAAAGTTGGGCGTTGCACCTATACATTAAAATTTTTTACAAATTGAACGTAAAACGCGCGAAATTAATTTTATTAAGTAAAATAGCTTACCTTATTGGAAAAAGAAATCCATCCTCCGTTCTTTTCTTATAGCAAATTTTTCTGTTACTCTTCCATTAAAATCAGGAGTGTCCATAATCAGGGTTTTTTCTATCAATAACATTATCAGTGTTGTTAATCTTTCTCGGGACATCGAATTTTTTAGAAACGATTAGGGAATTGTAAATTATGGTTCGGAAATTTATCAGCTAAAAAGTAATGTGGATGCTGTAAGGGGCGACCTGAGAATGAAAATCTTTCCATCGCCGAAGATATAATATCACACACTTCTTTTGTTTCAGTTTTCATTGTTTAGTTTTCTTCTTTTACTCGGAGAACTTGAGCTATTTTCATTATCGATATTGTTTCTGATATTTTGAATATTTACTTATCGGAAATTGATTTTCGTATTACAGAAGAATCAATGTCACTTCTTCGAAGCTGGCTATGTGAAATATCTACAAGTGACATTATTCTGCTAAAAAAAGAAAGTCAAAAACAAAAATCATAACTTTTAAGAATTTAACTGAAACCAGCAGCCTGACAAATTGTATTATTATTTTGTACGCCATCTAATTTTAAAGATTCCTCCATACAATGAACAATCACATTTTTTCTAAGTAAATATTGTATCAACGGTCCTTGAATGGAAATTCCATCTAACAGTATAGTACCGTAATTTGTTGTGGACTACTTGAACAAAAATGTACAAAGTCCTCGTGGGTTTCAAAAAAAAAATATGCGAACACTATGATTTATTGAAACTGTTTTATTTATTAATAAAATAACTCAACGAGCATAATAATGAATGTATTCAGCATAAGGATAAGTTCGTTTTAGAATTGCTTGTACGCTCCCAGAAGAACCAGACGTAACAGATGCCCCATCGTAAGTTAGTACAATCAGCTTTTTTAGGATTTTCATTTATTTTACGTATTTTAAGTGGTTCAAATAAACATATTGAAAGAGTCTCTGCATTATGTTTTATGTATAGGAGTTAAAAAAAACAGCAAAACCTTTCTACTGGCTTACCCTTATGAATATAACGGTAAACAATGGCCATTTCAACATATTTGAAACGTCGCTAGTTTCGTCTGCAATTACTGCTAAAAAATTTGCTTCCTGTATCTATTTTGAAATTTCTTCTTGGTATACCTCCAACATGACAACATACAAATATTTCATTCTGAATTGTTTTCGGCGCTCCTTTGAATACTGTTGCTTTCCCTAAATGAGTTTTGAGAGCAGCACCTAATTCTAAACTGAAATTTATTAAACCTTTAAAAATTCCAGCATTAGCAGATTTTTCTGTTTCATTATGACCTCTTAAGGCTAATTCGAAAGCACCGTAGAATCTAACACAATTAATTAAAATATTAAGAATACACCTATTATGTTTAACTTTTTCATTATTTTAAGCAGTGTTTTTTCCCTGTACGCACCCACTGTTTAATTGTGAAACTCTATATTAGCTGAACCGAACAATGTAATTTTTAAAATATTTTTCATATGTACAACAGACGAGTCATGCCTTTTATACGATAAGTTAAAAATGATTTATATCACTAATGCCGGTAACTGTCCACGATTCTTCATCATCGAATAAAATACAAGAAAAACAGGAAAACGAATTTTTCATGTCACATCCACATAACCATTCATTATTAATATAAAGTTCTTTTTTAAAAATTCGTTTAAACTGTCTTTTACCCGACGAAATTACTTGCGTTATATTTAAATTTGGCAATGGTTTCCTAAATTTTTAAACTTGAAGTTGTTGCTCGACAGCAAGATTACAAAATAAATTTATTTATAGATACCGCACCGAAATCATTTTTGAATACGACATTAACAAAATAAAATTCGCAACAGAAAAAAAAAAAAAAAAAAAACAAACATTTTACAAAGCGTAAAATTTAAACAAAAAAAAACATAATCCAAAATGAATTAACGCATATAAACCAAACAATATATTGTATGTTACTGATTTTGGATTCAAATAACTCGGTTAAATTAGCTAGATTGGAAGCATCATCCGTAAATCTAACGCGACACGATCATACTTCTTTTTTTGTTTCTTTCTATATGCACGCCAGCAAATGTTAGTTGTAAGCCGGTGTGTCTTATACGGTTGACAGTCTGTTAATTTTATTATGCATTGAGCAAACGGTTGTATCTACAAAATAATTACAAAAGCGATGATAATGAAAATTAGAGAAGTTATCTCTAATGCATTATGTAATGGTGTTTAATTCAAGATTGGAACATAGAAGAAAGAACTTCTCGATAAACAAATTATTCAAGATAATTTCAGAAATTATAATACACTATCAAATGTAGAAAAAATGTCTATTATTTGTGCTATTATTTTCAGTTCTACATACACCAAAAAATAAATTATCAACTGAGAGATATACAGGATATTTGAAGTAATCAAGGTACTTCAAAAAAACACTTTACGGTAATCGATCTTTACACAATTTTTAGAATTAAATTCAGTTAAAAGTTGCCTATTTAACCATTTTCGCGAAATATCACACATTTGTTGCATATTCAAATATGTGTAAATACACAGAATGACGCAAATTCTTAAATACAGAGATTAAGGAAAATTGCAGAGAATTGGTACGGGAAAAAATGAACGTGTTCAATGAATTTGTCAAAAAGGAACTGCAATACCGAAAAAACAATATTAACTTATATTAAAAACAAAATTAGTGTAACTTAAATGCCGAAGATTGTAAAATGTGGAGGGGAGGAATTCAAAACATAACTAGATGGTTTTCATAGCCGGGAACCACGTTAAATATACCTACGTAGGTAAATAAATAAATAAATAACCCTACCCATAGAATATAGGATTAGGAACAAAAAAAAAGCATTTAGAAAAAACACCGTTCGTTAATTTTCATTTTTATTATAAAAAATAAATGAATAAATAAATAAATAACGAAAGTAAGGTTTTCTTGAAATAATTCGGAAAATATTTATGAAACTTGATTAAAATTTTGTTTATTTATTACCGAAGTGATACCCCACGTATCGATAGAAAACGCCGTGGAGACCGATTCGGCATGCTTACACGCCGTATAGTCCCTCTGAGTAAATGAGAGATACATTAGGAAGATTTCGCTCATACAACTAGAATAGCGTAATCTACTGCACCGATTTCGGAAATGTAGCAATTAATAAATTTTAGGAAACGATTAAACCACGCGAAATATTCGTAAATTCGGTAATAAATGGAAGAACCTTTATCAAATTACACCTTGGACAAACGGAACTTTTTAATTGTTACATAGAGAAATTGCTTATACCCATTTAAATATTTAATTAACGCGCATATTTATTTTTGTTTAAGAAATTCGGAATCCAGAAATTGCTTATATTAAATGTAAAGAATTATTCCTATGTGTGCGTTTTGATAGATCGGAATATATGAATGTATAAATAGCAAAAAAAAAACAAAATACCTCGTTAAAACGTATAAATTAAGAAAATTATACCCATGTTGTTTTACACTTAGTAACAATATTGTATAAATAATAATAAAATAAAAACTTACTGCACAGGAATCCTAGTTGTGACTGATAAATATTAGAGGCCCTTTTTGGAAGTGACAAAATTATCAGTTCTATAGGATAACTAAATTTTCTTTAATTTAAATTAATTATATTATTTTGATATTCACGAATTAACACATAATTATTACTGTAAACAAAACTAAATATCATATAGACAATGGGTAGAATTTTCGATGCCAAAATTTTAAACAATGAATTTTTTTCTGCAAATTCTTTTATAATATCGTTAAAATCTACGGAACGGAGAAAATCTGTTTCGTTCGTTAATCTTGATAATGCCGATAATCTCTATCAGCTGGCACGGATGATCTGTACATATTTTTTATTCTTTTTAATATCGAAGAAGACCTTTCGTCTCACAATTTGTAATCAGTGCGGTTACAAATATTCTATATAAAATATAAATGTTCGGAAAAAAACCTATTATTAAACATTTAACCATCCATGTCGGAGGTGCGAGTCTCTTGGGGGCCCCTTTATAAGACGGGGCGCGAGGCTGCAGCCCAGAATAATAAATAACAAAATAGATAAACATTTCAGTACATTAAAGGGGAATGAAGTAGGCAGATTCGCTTTTTCCTAGGGTTGCTATTTAATTGCGGATTAGAAGAAATATTTAAAAAGCTGGAATGGAAAAATAAAGAACTAGAAATAAACGGCGAATATTTCAATAACTTTAAATTGGTAGCCGCCGTAGCCTTAATAATCGGTTTAGACTTAATGATTATTGAACTTAATCGCAAGTGTCGTAACTATCAACACTAACAAATCAAAAACCATTATTACCATCTTAGAAAACAGAGACATAAGAATCAGAAGCCAAAAAACACGTAAAGTGAACAAAATAGTCTATTTTAGACGATTAATCGACTCAAAAAAAAGAAAAAAATAGAGCTAAACAGAATTAATATAGAACAATTAAAGCATACATCAAAAGTTCCACGCTTTATAAAAGTCTCAAAGTTCTGAAGGCTACTTTCCGTATGACTTACAAATTCGGTTGTTAATTCAAAAGATATTAATAAACGTATAATCTCACATAAAACTGGATTCTAAAAAAAGATCGGATAAAAATAAGTAACGTAAAAAAATGAAATAATGTAGAATTTAAACGTGGTGCAAAACAAAAAGAATTAAACTGCGATAGACAAGCCACGTAGCTCGTTTTAAGGATACAAATTGGACGCCTAAGGGTGCTTTCTGGTACTTGGGGTTATAATAGATAAAAAAATAGGGACAACGAACCCAGTAAATCGAAGACATACAAAATTTCGTAAAAAATAAACATTTTCGCAGAATCGTTTTACGCTTAAAACTAGAGCAAAATATAATTGCTTAATAAAGAATTGTACACATCCTTTCATTAAGCTGATAAATAAATAATTTGAACCCGTTTCTCACGTTAAAGGCAGTCAAATATAGCCGTAATCAATTTCAATTGGTTTTTAATATCAACTGTAGGCGAAGACTGAGTATGATGGAACTTCAGTAGAAGAATAACAGAAGGCTAATTTTCTTCCAATTTAACAGCTTTCATTGCAGCCACAAAGAAATCAATAGCCGAATAATTTTCGAATGATCGCATTACGAAGTTTTACAGTAATTCATGTATTATTATTATGCAACCAGAATATCAATCGGCACAGTAAACCGGTAAACTACACGTATGCCTGCAAGGAAAACTTTAACAATGTGGCGCAATGTGATATGTCTGAAACATATTAGAAAATATTTCCAGACTAATGAAAACGGAGAATATATGTCGGTAAGTCAAAAATATAAAAATTAAAGTATGCATGACTGCATTCGTTTTTTCTGATGAGAAAGTGAACAAATTATATTGGAAGATAGAAAATAATATATCGTGGCGTAGTAACGATCATTGAAGACTTCAAGGGAAGAAATAATGATTATCTGATTGTTCACTTTCTGAATGAGGTATAATTTGAAAAAATTACAATTTTATCGGAAATTTATATTACTAAAATATTTTACAAAAAAAACACCGACATATTTCGAGAACACAGCATCATATTCATGGTGTGTACTACAAATAATACTTACATATTGTGGCTTTTAAGTATTATTTATAGTGCACTCCCGGTAAATATGGGGCTGAAACATGTCGGAATTTTTAAAATATTTCAGCAATTTAAATTTCTGTTAAAGATATTATATCTCAACAAAAAGAGCAGTAGAGACGACACCAATGAGAAATTTTATAAAATTCAAACATCATTCACAGCACCACGCAGCGCGTAGGGATCAGCAGGTCGAAAACATAAAAATCAGATATATTTTAAATTGGAGAAAAGATAGAGAACGCCAATTAAAAAGGTCGGAAACAACAATGCCAATAAAATCGTAAGCTAATGTGAAAAAACGAAGCAAGTAGCTAGTAAATACTGGGATTAACTCTAACGACCGAGATAATTGATGTAGAAAAATTTTCGATTATAGTCAAAACTGGATAAAAAACCGGTTGAAAGTTCAGTAAAACGAATAAAATAAATTGCCTTGTTTGAGAAAAAAGGGAAAACATGGAAGACAAACGAATTAAAAGAAATTAATAAAAAATCTAAAAACGGAATAAAATAAAAATAACGATTTTTACAAAGTGTGGGAAATCCGATAATAAAGAAAGATATCCGAGGAATTCAAACCAAAGACGCAAACCAATGAACTTATTTCCCTTTATTTCATTCCTGGCCGCTTTTTAAGGGCTTAAGTGAAGCACTGCACAAATTTTAGACTTGTAAAACAATTTACTTAACAACAGAAATATAGCTCGATGCGGTTGGAAACTAATATGTTTTTTTATATATAAACTCGGCCATTTTGGCCTCGCAAGGGACTGTGCCCCTTGACCCCTCTTGCTTTCATTTCTGTCTCTTTCTCTCCTATACTTTGTATAAAATGATCAAAATTTACAACGTAATTCTTACTGGCATCAACACAAAAAAAATTCAATATAATCACAAAAATCCTATCCTAACATTTTTAACTTTCATCATATAAAATTAAGACATTTTTTAAATAACAATAACAAAAATCCTACAAAATATAAAAAAAACGTTACATAAAATTAGGATATTTTTTTGGGACATTTTTTCTAGTGGGGGTAGCCTAAGAATTGCGTTGTAATTAATATATATATATATATATATATATATCAGGCCCGTGCCCAGAATTCTGGAGGGGGGGTGGGGGGTAAATTTTTTTACTTATTTATTTTATAAATGACAATACATTTTTCACTAATATTCGTACTATCAATAATTTCCATAATTTTGATTTATGTGTATTAATAATTTACATAAATGAATTACCCCGTATAAAGATTAATAAAAATTACATATGTTATTGATTATACTGGTAATAAAAAGTTTTCCCTTAAGATATTAATGAAGTACCTAAAAATATGGAGCATATTTTTTCTTTTTTCTTTTAAACGTAGGTAAAAACAACCTAAAAAATCATCAATGTTTATTTTAAATTTTTGATTTTTTTCAGATTTTTATGTATTTATAATAACTATTTCAGTTCTCATGGGGGGGGGGGTTAACCCCCGAAACCCACCCCGTGGACACGGCCTTTATATATATATATTTATATATATACACATACATATATATTTAGAAATCTATCGCTCAACTTTTTAAACATTGTACCAGAAGAACCAAGAGTCGTCAAATAATGCTATATTTAACTTCATATTGTGATTCATTTTTGCAATAAAATTATTATTTCTTGCATCGCTAAAAACTCCGGACTAAATTTTCATAGAAATTGACAGCCACTGGTTTTATATAGGCTCATTGAAACGACGGAAGTAAATAGCATAGTTTGTTTAAGCGCAAATGTGCAACTAAATTCGTTGAAGTGTAAACATGCCCTAAAATTCTATCTATAGAGTATTCTTTCACACTCACATGCAAATATGTTTGTTTAAACAGTGTTTTCCTTTTTGGGCTCTTCATAACCACAGATAAGTATATCGTACAATTACCAATTTCAAATCTGGACGGTGATTTAAAATAAGTTTAATTTTCGACAGTTTTGCAAAAAACGAATTAATTTTTAAATAATTGTAATAAAACAAAAACAAAAAAAAAAAATATATATATATATGTATATATATATGTGTATGTATATATATTGAGACGGATTTGGTACCGGCAGCACGATTTTTTAGCAATGTTTGAGTTATAAAAATATTTTCTTTAATGAAGTCATTAATTCGTGGTTTCTCGAACACCAGTTTTATTCGGCGTAATCGCGGCTTGTAGGTATCGGAGATACTTATCGGCTGAAACCAAAATTCCTGAACGCGGTTGAACGAACGAACGTGTCCGGGTTGAGACTGTGTACGTGTGTATTGTTGGTAGCGGCCGATAGCGGAAATAACTACACGCGCAACAGTTATGCCGAGCAGCATCGAGCCAAGAGAGGATTTATAAAATCCTGTAAAAGTCAGGCAGGGCGGCTAACGCGATATTATTCAGAAGATATTTGAGAAACATCGATGCGATTATCACTTTTATTAATTGTCATACGATTATTCGGTTGGAGTTAGATAGACACATTGTCTTATTACATTTCTGGTCGTCGTCGAGCGTGGCAGTTGTCGGATCTAGTTGTTACGTTACCGATTTTTACAGAATTTTATGCGCCATGTTGCCTGTATAACGGTGTTTCCTTCTAATTATCATTTAGGAGTATTTTTTTCGGTTTTTATATTCTAGTCAGCGTGAAATGTACACGTCCGTTTTGCTGTCTGGTCTATGTTTTATGTGATTTTTGTTAAAGATACACGTGTTTGGTATAAAAAGTCTCATTATTGGACACGTGGTTGGGCCACCGTGGCATCTCTTATGTAGATATATTACCGCCTTTCCTTTTTCCTTGCAATTTTTTTTTTTTATTTCAATTCTTATTTTACAAAAAAGCCTAATGTTCCACCGAAGGGAACTACTCCGGTTGTAACACATCGTAAGTGTCACTGGCTCCCGTAGTTTCCATCGTTTTCACAATTTTATGCCGAGAAAAGTCACTTTATTTACAATATATATATATATATATATATATATATATATATATATAAAAATTCGGCTATTTTGGTCTCGCGAAGAGTTCTGCTTCTTGATCCCTCTTGCTTACATTTCTATTTCTTTCTCTTCTATATTTTGTATAAAATGATCAAAATTTACAATGTAATACTTACCGGCATCGACACAAACAAAAAAACAAAAAAAAACAACAAAAAAAAACAAAAAACAAATCTAATGGGTGCATGACTAAGAATGATATTTTCATTTAACATTTAACTTTCGTTACATAAAATTGGGACATTTTTTCGTTAAAAAATCTAAATGGTGCTGGCTTAAGAATTACGTTGTAATTTATACATATATACATACATATATATATATATATATATATTATAATAGAACGGCGGATACTATATTACATTTTTGTTCAAAATTGTGTTATACTTGATACAATTAATATGGAACTTTGTGAATATATATTTAACTCTTTCAATCAGGATTTTCTAGTTTTTAACCGAAAAATCTAAAATTAGGTATATTACAATTAATCAAATTCTTTAAATGTTGTTTGTATTTAAAATTTTTATTATTTTTAAAACAGAACATATCGAATGTCGAAATGGTTAACAATTCAATAACGCTAATAAATATAATATCACAATATTTACATGTGTATGCGTGCGTGAGTGGATGTACAAAAATATATGCGCATACATATGAGTACCACGTGCGTGTATAATATAATTGAAACGTATTGACAATTTTCTTTTTACTGCTTTTTCATTGTTAATAATTCCTCGCTTACTTGAAATAACAATCGATTAAACCCATTAAAACACGAATGGGGGAGGGAGGGAGGAAGGGGGGGGGGGGGTAAAATAATAATTTTTCGATTTAAAAGATGTTCTCCATGCTTGAAAAGAAAACTTTTAAAGATTAACACGGGAAACAAATATGTTTATATCGTAATATTTTCCGGTAGAATTTTCAGAAAAAAAGTGCGATATAGAAAAATAAAAAAGAGCATTTCGGAATTTTATAAAAAAAAAAATGCTTTCCCGATTAGTAATAACATTGTAGTAATTTTCGGTATTAATTTGCATTTTTATTAGTGATTTCAGCGGGCCGCCGGAATTTTCGTTAAGAGTTGTCGATAGAAAACCCGATAAATTCGAAATAAAAATAACAGCGCAACTTTGAAATATTCAGTAATATTATATTTAATGTATTTATTCGAAATTCTCGATACTGTATTAAATAAATAATTTAAAAATTTTCCAAGTTTATTTCCTCCGTTAAATAATCTTTGAATTCTTTCAAAAATAAATGTACCAGACTTTTAGCAATATAATTTCGTCTGCGCCAGGTAGCCAATAAACAATATCTGTAAGTTTGCTTCCCTCGAACTTGTACACCTATTGTACATACATAAAAGGACACTTACAAAATGTGTGCGCCTCGACTCAAGCTCGGATTATTCAAAAACAACCGTGAGACGGACGTTTCTCTAAACGTTGTGCCGTTCACATACATGTAAAATATTGGAAGTCATCGCACTGGAATATTTCATAATTCTCTATCGAGTTTTTGTATTAATTTTTAATTTAAATTCTCTGACTAATACAAATTATTCTATTCCATTTTGTGGTATTTTGCAAAATTGAACGAAAATTACTTTAGCACACGTGTCATTTCCGTTCCGAAAAAAATTGTTTATTCAGTCGTTTATTCGTAGAATTACTCTTAACGGTGTAAATATTATTTAAATAAATAAATTTCGTGGCAATAGAATTAATTTGAAAATGCAGTTACTATTTAATTTGTTCGCCTTCAGTAGTCCGACTCGTTAGCTTGTGACGTAGATATTACTTGCGCGGTCGACGATTCGGCTGCCGACAAATTATTGACGTCATCCGGACAGCAAAACGTTTTGTGATTATTATACTCTTGCTCCGTTCGAAAATTCAAAGAGCACAACTGGCAGCATATATTCCGGTAAGTGCTTTTGTACTCGTGCGTCTGAATGTGTCGATTTAGTTTGTCAGTACGGGAAAAACACTTACCGCAAACGCCGCATGTGAACGGTTTATAACCGGTGTGAACAGCCTCGTGGCGCGTCAGTTCGCGTCTGCGGTAAAACGATTTCTCGCACATTGAACAAGAGAACGGTTTGACGGCCGTGTGGTTTTTCTTGTGCTCTTCCAGCAGATTCTTGTCGCGGAAAGCTTTGCGACATATGTCGCACTCGAACGGCGACGATTCCGATTCAACTGTGTCGTCGCCGCCGACATCCATCTCGTCGTTGACCGATTGCACGTCGTTCTTCAGCGATTCCAACTGCTTCAATTCGATCGTACGATCCATTTTGGACGCCGACATCGCGTACTGATTGTTATTAATCAGATTCCTCGACGTATTAACGGATATTTCTTGAATTAACAACTTGAACGTTTCGTTTCCTCTGGCGATGTCGGAAGTCTACAAAACAAACAGCGAGCGCGTAATTTAATAATCTCTTTAGACGATAATGCAATTTTTACCTTAAATTACTCTACTACCGCAATTAAAAGTCGTTTTCCGTCTTACTAATTTTTGATGGTAACTTTGACGCAACGTCATCCTAGATCTGACTGCAGTAACAAATTTTGAGAACGGCATATGTGAAGAAGATCTAAAATTATAACCGTTTGAATTTAAGCAGTTTGATCATGTTGAACGGAAGAAGGAACAACATGGCTACTAACTTACTTGCGATGTTATCGTTAGTACGACAAATACACTAATTAAGACGTTCCGTTTCAATAACGAAATTCGCAACTTGATAAATCATCGACCGACTAGCCTGCGATTTTTCTCGCAGAAATAACATTAAAAATACTTACCGTTATTTTATCCAGATTGTCCGGATCCATCGGGTAGTTTTTGAGACTTTTTTCAGACATGTTAGGCTAGAACAAAAAAGTACAAAATATTTATTGTTTATTTTTTAATCGAAATGTCGTTTTTGTTGATTTTTTTTTTTTCCCCCCCCGGCAATTCTAATTATTCTCAATTATCAATATACACAATTACAAAAACATATTTATTTTCAGCGAAAAATCAGTTAAAAGAATAGGAAAATGGTTTTTGGGGGGTTTTTTGTTTTTGTTCTTTTTTCCCCTGCTAGCACATCTCTAAATGTACATTTTAGGTGTTTCGGTTTAAATTAGTAAATGACTCTCTAATTTAAGCTGTTAAATTCAATCCAAAATGAATTTTATATTGTTGTTTAACAAAAGTGTGTCTATAGAGGAACCGTATAATATTAAGCAATAATTAAACAGTAGAACTTACAGCTTTGTAATGGTGAAACTGAATGTGTTTTGTCAAATCTTCTTTGCGACTGAATGAGGTCGGACACTCGAAGCACTGGAACGGCCTGGGCTCGCCTGAATGCAAGCGTTCATGTCGGACCAACTTATCTTTCCGATTGAACGGCACTGAACAAACTGCGCAGACCCATGGCTTCAGTCCGCTATGTATTAACTGATGTCTCTTCAAATCGCCTCTCGATCCAAAAAGTTTCGGACACGAAGGACACGGGAACGGACGATTACCGTTGTGCATTCGCAAATGCTTATTCAGACTAGTACTTCTGGTAAAAGCGTTTCCGCACACAGAGCACACGTAAGGTCGCACTCCTGCGGTGAGAACAAACAAACGCGAATTAGAGAAAAAAAATCAAATTATAAGCTTCTCCTGGTTCGAAATACGTAATTTTTAACTCGATGTGTTCCATACCGAACTATATTAGACGTTTCAGTTAACGTTAATTACGCGAATAAATTATAATTAAAAAGTCCAACCGATTCCGAAAGTAGTCTCCGCATTTTTAATTATAATTAGTGTTCACGTTTAATGTTTGCATGTTTTGTTTGTTTACGCAGTTAGACGTAATAATTATTTAAATAGTTTCGGAGTGATTAAGAAAATGAACATTAGAAGAAGGTAACGAGAGTTTATTACAATTACTGTATCATCCGTGTATAACACATTATTTTTCCATTCAAACTTAAATATATATATATACTGGAGGATTTGTTTCGCTGGCCGCTTCGCAGCCCATTCCTTCGGACCTTAAATTATTTTACTTTGTAAATTTTTATAAAGACTGCAGCGTTCACATATATTTTGAATACGTCAATCAAAAGATTAAAATATCTGAAACCGCTAACAGGGTATATGTCAGAGGAATATATTAATTTTAATTATTTTTAAAATAAGATATTAACAATATTTTATTTTTTAAATGCAATGATGAAATTTGTTTTTTTTTTTTTTTTTATTAGAATCTAAGCAATAATATATTAAGTCACTGTTGACCATCACTCTAATCATTTCAGAATTTGTATGCTTAAATTATTTTTCGAAATTTGAGCTCTTTAATTTTAAAATTTTAGGGGTCTCACATTTTTTCTATATTCTAGATATTGAAATATGTTTTTTTAAAGAAAAGAGTGATTCTCCAGCTACCATGGGAAGAGCTGTGGACTTATTTTAGTTTACAGTCTTACCGCTTTGAACGTGTATCTTCCGAAATTTTGGGGTCTAATTTTTTATTTTTCCTGTATTCTGGAGACCTCAGTATGCAAGTTAAAATGAAAATCAATAACATTGTCATACAGAACCGGTTGTGGAATTTTTTTAAAATTTAATTTTCACATTTTTCCAAATTTGGGGCCTCTAACTTTAAAATTTTTAACGTTTTGTATTTTACCTATATTCTAGCGAATGAAATACACGATTTAAAAAAAAGAATGAGCCTCCAGCCGCTATGGAAAGAGCTGTGAACTTTTTTTTTTTAGTTTCCAGTATTTCCGCCTTAAGCGTGTATTTTTCCAAATTTTGGAGGTCCCCAAATATCAAAATTTTTCGCATTTTCCCCCCCTGTATTCTGGAGAGCTCAGTATGCAAGTTAAAATGAAAATCAATACTATTAGTCATACAGAACCGGTTGTGGAATTTTTTAAAAAATTTTTGCTTACAACTTAATTTTCACATTTTTTAAAATTTGGGTCCTTTGATTTCAAAATTTTGGGGGTTTCGTATTTTTCCTATATTCTACCGATTGAAATACATCATTGAAAAAAAAGAGTGACGTTCCAGCTACCATGGAAAGGGCTGTGGGTTTTTTTTTAGTTTCCGGGGTTACCGCTTTAAGCTTGTATTTTCACAAATTTTGGTTCTTAAATATCAAAATTTTTCGAATTTTTTTTATTTTCCTGTATTTCGGAGACCTTGGTGTGCAGCTTAAAAATAAAATTAATACCATAACTCATATAGAATCGGCTGTGGAATATTTTAAAAATTGTTTTCTTAAAACTTGATTTTTACATTTTTTGAAATTTGGGGCCTTTAATTTTAAAATTTTGAGTCTTATAATTTGTTTTGATCTGACGAAGAAAATGCATCGATTGAAAAAAAATAAACTTTCTAGTTACTATAGAACGGTCTGTACGATTTTTTTTCTTGCAGCTTTATATTATATAATATATATATATATATATATATATATATATATATATATATATACATACAGTATGTCTGAAAAGTTCCCAAACTAATTTTCTACACTCGATACAAGTAGCGCTTTCTCTCGTTCAATTAAGGAAGTATGTAGTACGAAATATAAAGAGTTTATATACATAATTCCACCAGTCTCTTAGTTCTCCAGTAGTACGCTGTTAGGTATTGTGTGTTCTTAACCCCCTGTGTAAGTTCGCGATATGAAACAACGGAGTGCGATTAAGTTCATGATAAATATTTCTTGGAAACATTCAAAAAACATTCGGTGGTGAAATTGTATCACCTATAACAACCACATCAAGCGGTAATCTTCGGCGTGATTAAGTCCGAAAGCTGAATCACCGACGAAAGTTCGGCAACAAATATCCAAAGTGAAAACAATGCACATCGCATTTTTGGTTTCGAAGGGCCTCTCATTCATCATGCATTCGTTCCAACTGGGCAAACTGTGAATGCGAAATTCTATCTGGAGGTAATGGACCATTTGAAAAATCGAATTCGTCGAATCCGTTCCGAGTATGGACCCTCGCCGTCACATACGACAACACTTTTAACGTGTTACTACGCCGCAAATCAGATCACCGTCTTATCTCACCTGTCCTGTTCATCTGATTTAGCCCCGGCAGACCATTTTCTGTTCCCAAAAATCAAAATGAGGATGAAGGGCACCGGGCTTGCACAAAGGGTTATGAACACACAATACTTAACCGCGTACTATTGGAGAACTAAGAGACTGGCAGTGCTGGAATTTTACATACATATACACACTTTTTAGACTTCGTACTACATACTTTCTTGGTTGAACGAGAGAAAGCGTTACTTGTATCGAGCGTACAAAATGAATTCGGGAACTTTTCAGACACACAACGTATATGTATGTATATATATATATATATATATTAAATATAGATAGGAACCTAAAATGCTTACCTCGGGAAACTCCGTATTTTTGAGAAAGTTTTTGCATTACTTACGTTATTTTTTATATAGTCATATCTGTTTTTGTCGAGTGTGACTTAAACTGGTTATATATTGTGTTTTCCCTATTTCAAACATGTTCAACTTTCTTAAAGAACTTTACGTATGTCAAAATAGGCTGCTGAAGCTTCCAGATTTTCCAGATTTTTAAAAATACACGCGATACGCTCAAAAACCGCGTCATCTACACATTCGTTTTATAAGAATTTGTATTTGAGCTAAAAAAATTGTTGTTCATAATAAATAATTTTCGAATACAACTGTGTTTAAAAAGAATTTTATTAAAGTTGTTGTTATTGAGATAGGTTAAAATTACTTTTTTACGGGTTTTTCAAAAATGTTTACAATCGTAGAAACGGTGCAGGTAATTAGATAACTCTTTCGCGTTTTACAGTAATAATCCCTACCTTCGTTATAGTAATAGTAATAAAGTGGGGAGGAAACCCTTTTTGGTGCGAAATAATTCGATGGACCCCTTACCTGTATGGGTTATAGCGTGTTTGCGTAGATCGGATCCGTAGCAGAATGACTTATTGCAAACCGGACATCGATACGGTTTCACTTCGTCGTGAAGTTCAGAATGTTTCAGATACATCGCCCGATCTGGGAACGATTTACCGCACATCTGGCAGATGTGCGGGTTTCCGTTACTGTGAACTCGCCAGTGAGACTTCAGATCCGTTCTCAAATCGAAGGACAGATCACAATAATCGCAGGGAAACGGCGGCTCCTAGCGCAAAGAAAACATCAAGGAGTAAAAAAAAAAAAAGGAAACAAGAAGCATACGATCGTTACCGGGCTAACATTAGTGAAACAGATCTTAGAACCGCGCCAAAGCGACACTAACCGGAGTGTGAATCAGGCAATGCCGAGCAAATTTGTCTTCCGTCGGGAATTTCGAATTACAATACTGGCAAGTTAGTTGATCGTCAAACGCGATTTGTCCGTCAATATCCACGTTCTCGTCCTCCATCGAATCCGGCTCTTCTTTTATCTCCACATCCACTCCGTTACCGTTCATCCACATCGGTTCGAAGCTGCCGTCCAAAATTTCGCCCGAATTCGCTTCATCGATGTCGGAACCTTGATCGCCGCTATCTAGTAATAGCGGATCGACCGGCATAATAATCGACTGTTCTTCGCTGTCCTCGCCGCCAGCAACGGAGCCGTTTTCATTGATTACGAAGTTACTCGACGAGAAATTCGAAACGTTTCTCATGGTTAATTCGTCCGCATTGATTTCGATTCCTTCTACGTATATCTGAAAAAGTAACGAGAAACAATTTTTTGTTAAAACCAAAGAAAAAACAAAAAAAAAACACCCACAGTGAAGTTAGCGCGGATTCTTGACATTCATGAAGTGTTACAAATTTCCAAATATTTTACAGCTCAGTTCGATAAAATCCATATAATACTGCGCAGTGGAATTGCAACAAAAAAGTATAAACGAATTATTTGAAATTCTCCATTTACCTATTCTTTTAATGCCGTGTTTAATCGACAGGTTTTTTTGTATAAAAAAGAGAATTAAAAAAAAAAATGAAGTTGACCTTCTCAAAAACAGTAAATACGATTATTTAAAATTTACTTTTCGCCCATATGTTTACCTCTCTACTCTATTTATATTACAAGAAGATAATTCGGAGTGTAATATTAAATAGGCCTCTTTCCCTTTTTGAAAAACTGGTTTCGAGTAGTTCTTACAAATCGGTTTAAAAAAATAACTTTTTCCTCAGTTCTCTTTAAATAACTTACAGAGAAATGGACCGAACATCCGCGAAGTAAACTTTTAGAACTTATCCGTCGCGAATGTGTAAAGAGGGTCTTCTACTTCATTAACTCCGAAGCTAATAGTGAAATTCGGTGTAATACATTTTCGTACAAAAAAGCGACGAGAGAATGAAACTTAAATCAGGCAAAAGATATGCGACGCATTCTCTGGACGCGTTCTTAAATCTATTCAGGAACAAAGGCAGAGCTATCACCTGAAAATATCTTTAGCCTTCATTCGACAAAACGCGGCGCAAACAATCTGGAACACCCGAAAATATTAAAAATGGCACAACACAATATCATTCTTCACATTAAACGTATAAAAAAAATTATACGTCTTTTATCTTTGTTTAATTATTACATTTTAGTTCTATTATGTAATGTGCAATATGTCAACTTTGTAAATAACTAATTACGCTCATTCCTTTCACGTACTTGTGATCCTTTTGCTACTATAAAAGTACGCCGACAACACTCGTCAAAAGATTTGCATTTTTTATTCGAGAAATTTAAAAGCACCGTGAAAAATTCGTAAACATTAAAATCTTTTCGACATATATGCGTCTTATGGCTGGACTTAATCTGAAATGTTATCCGTCACGAAGATCTTGCGAAAAAAGTGTACTGAAGAAATGCTCCATTTTAATCTATTTCAATCTATTTCAATCTATTTAAATCTATTTTAATCTATTTTAATCTATTTTAATCTATTTTAATGAAAACTATGGGGAAAAAATGGTGACAAAGAAATTTCACAAAATTTTGTAATATTTTCAATTATAACCAGCGTCGGTAAGTACCTCCGTCCTTTTTCAGCATACAACAACGAATGAATTGCTTATACTAAGAGTAATAAAAAAATCCCGGTATGTTCTTACTTTTTTAGTGTTTATGTGACATTTACTTTCTTTTTTTTTTTTTGGTATGCAACGGAAAAAATTTCCTGTGAAAGATCTTGATGAATTAAATACGAGGTACAATTAAAAGTTGCTGGGCAAACCATAAAGCAATAAACATTTCTACAGTAAATAAACACACTTCGTTATTTATCCAACAAAAATGTATATCAATTGATTCACGTTCGCAGAAAATCATTAAATTTTACTGGCTGCAGTTTTAAAATATCGTTTCGTGGTTAATTCGCTAATTTTTGTAAAAGTTAATTAAAAAGTAATAAATATAAATTTTTATATTTTAGTAATTATTTTATTCGTAAATAATAATGTAATTTTGCCGCACGTGAAATATCATTCTTGTGCACTGAGGGCAATAAGAAAATCATGTTTTTACGATATTTATGAGACATTTATATTTTTGATATGAAAACGGAAAAAGTTTTTCGTGCAAGCTCTTAATGAAATTATACTCGAATTGCATTACAATTAAAAATTACTACGTAAGCCATAAAGTGACAAGTAGTTTTTTTTTCAAATATAAACAGCAAACAATAATACACTTCGTTATCCACTGAATCTTAATTTGAAACTTTATTACCTATATACGGCGTTGAAAGCACCTTTCTATCCTGCTTTAGTCATCATCACCGTTTACTTAGTATTAATAAATATAAATTTAGAGAATACACAGAATACATGACGTTGTGTATTTCGTTGCTTTGCACGCAAATATTCATTCTGCCGCTGATAAAAGTCATACGTTCCCACGTACTTCCGTACAGCGGAGGTAATTGTGGAATTTTTTGAATACATGTTTTCATTGCACGCACCTTGCACGAATCAAAAACATTCTTTGAAAATATTGGTCTTCCGTGGGCGAATACAAATAAACAGCGGGAAACTTAAAAATTATTTTTAAGCTAATAAATGAAATAATCGAGAAATTAAGAACGCCGTATAGTCCGATGAAAGGAGAAGCTGACAATATATCATCGAAGGTTGGGGCTATAGTTTCAATATTGTTCGTTTTTATTGTTTTTAATGTTCACTTTTGCAAAACTAGATGAAATTATTGTAATCATAAATGGCATATAGATTCAACGAGCAAAAAAATTCGATTAGTTTTGTTTTTTTTAAAACTTTCGGGTCGTAATCTACATTAAATTTCATAATACATGTATTTTTTTCCCCCGGAAAACGTTTTTGGAGCCCTGTAGCAAGATGATTCAAATCACATCCTATTCGAATGTTCAGCACTCTCTAACGAACGCTCTATTCTCTACACCCAACTTCTAGTTTTAGATCTTCCTACTCCCTTTAACGCTACCTATATTCTTTCCTTCCCATTGCCTTCAGTTATCCCATTGCTACTGTCCTTTGTCCTCTCCATTTCTGACCGCCTGGTTATTTAGTTATAACTGTTAATTTTTCATGTTGTTGGGTCAAGGCCGCTGGCGCGCCCAGGGTAGGGAAAAAAAAAAAAAAAAAAAAAAGATGTCAAAATTTACATCGTGGAAGCTTAATTTCGAAAATGACAATTCACATTTTCTTTAAACGATCGTAATTTTAGCCCAAGTTATCGTATCGAGACGTTTTTTTTAAAAAAAAAAAAAAATGTGGGAAATTTTATCAGCTTTTATCTGGTTTTATTAGATTTTTAATTACTTAAAAACTTTTCAAGATAAATCAGGAAAACCGAAAAAAGTGATTTTTTTGTCGAAATTGAATATCTGAAAAAGGCCATCTTTGATTTGCACGAATTTTGAATATATTTTTCAAGACTAAATAAGCTATCTTTCCATGACAATGTGATATTTTTCCCCGTTCCGGAGATACCAGTTTGTAAAGAAAATGATTATTTTTTTATGCGTACGTCCGATATCCGATACGTGCAAATCCCAGCATTCTTATTGTAAATAATTACCCTCATCTTCAAATTTCAGTATTAAATGTCCATAAACCATATTTAATTGTGTCTAAGTATGCAACGCGCGTTTATTTACGCGGCTGCGTAGTAGAATAGATAAGAAAAATGATATCATCGTAATATCTGATGACGCTATTGCTCATTTCAAGAATAGTTTTAATTTTTTGAATTGGGAAATGGGTTCCAAATGGATTTTTTCTATAACTGGAAACGAAGATGTGATGGCATCGGTGGATTATTACATTATCATACAACCTACAACTTGTCATCATCACCGAACGAATGTATTAGAAATGGTGAAGATTTTGCGAAACACGTAAATAAGTATAGTAGTAAAATAAGCATAATACTCTCGAAAGCTGAAGAACTGCAAAAATTTAGAACTGAGAAGGTTGAAGAGTGCAAAAAAGTTCGGTCAATTCGCAGCATTCGTGACAGTTACCTTTGGCAAGTTATCCAAGAGACTGATGTTGAAGGAAATGTGAATAAGGAAAGTTAAATGAGAAAAACCAACAAATAAGAATCGATTACTGTTGACTGTTAATTAATATATATGTATCTAATTATTATACATTATGGCTCCCGATAAAATAACGGGCTCCCTATTATATTGATTTCGCATGCGTGAGTTATACTATAATTAAAAATTATTGAATAAAAAATGTACATTATTTTAATTCAACTTGAGTAGAAAGTCAATTAATATTGAATCCTTCGCTTAATTCTCCGTTAATAAATGGTTTATTCATGTTTATATGATCCAAACATTACGATACAAGCCTATACATAACGCATATCGGGCTAAAGCATGTAGAAATAGCCATTTTCTTTGTAAACCCATATCTCCGAAACGGGGGAAAATGGTGCATTGCTATTTGGTGGAAAGATAGCTTATTTGGCCTTGAAAAACATTGAAATTTCGTGCAAATCGAAAATGACCTTTTTGAGATATTCAATTTCGACAAAAAAATCACTTTTTTCGGTTTTCCTGATTTATCTTGAAAAGTTTTTAAGTAATTAAAAATCTAATAAAACCAGATCATGTATCATGAAATTTAATGTAGATTACGACCCGAAAGTTTCAAAAAAAAACAAAACTAATCGATCTTTTTTTTCTCGTTGAATCTATGTATATGGAATGGGCCAAATACTTGTTCACGCAATGAGGTGAATATAGAATATAATTTAGTATAGGAAATTATAAAATGTCTGCGCAGTTTCGGTTTATTAAATTTTATCGGAAACTGTTATTACGTACAAACGAATGTACTTGCGTACATTTTGCACAGAAGTTACATTTCGACATAGATGTCGTTCGCATAGTACGCAATGATACGACTATTTCATTTCAGTAAAAACATGTGAACTCAAATTGTTGATCGCAAAATTCCATAAGACGTTAACCGCAGTCTATCTATAAATAAAGATTATAAAATTTCGTGACATTTTTTCGTGACGTACAAAATTTTAGACTCAGCCCGTGACGGTAAGACAACCATGCCAAAAATAAATAACTAATATGATCATCTACTTTTTTATTAATTTATTATATATTAGAAATTGGCGTCCTACTCTCATCGATGCGCCTGGAATTAATCATTGGAAACCTTAATTTCATAATTCAACACTTGTTTTACCCTATATAGGACTGTGCAACTATTAAGACTCTTGAAGTAGAACGAAAATGTAAAACAAAAAACATATCTCTACTGTGGCGTAGGTGAATAGGCAGGGGTGAAACCGGGTCCAAATGCTGCTGGTGCACATGATACTTTCAAAAATTTCACTTGTGCTGGATTAATGTTCATAGTTGACGCGCCCAAAAATAAAAAAAAATAGAAAAAACAAATAAAAAAGCATATATATGTATGTATCGTTAAAGTTTTAAAAATGATTGTTGTTCGTCTTTTCACTGATTTTTTTTTTTTTTTTTTTATTTTAGGTAACGACATTATTTAAATTTAAATATTTAATATTTTTATTCGTGAATGATAATCTTTTGATCAAACTCGGAGTGGATGGATTGCTCTTCCGAAAAGAAAAATTTCAAAACATACGAATCAACTTGAGGTTTATCGAAAATCACATCGAGTGAGAGTGGTATCTAAGAATGATTTTTTAATATTTGTAACGCAATATTTTATTGAAATCGCTATTCGCGCTAATCATTTGGACACATCTATTAGCAGAAGACTGGCAGAGAATGTCATAGATGACTTGTTAGGGGGTAGATTAGACTAAGTCTGCAAAGAGCCTCATTATACAAAGACTATTGTGTTTTCTTCCTGCGCATCTACTTAAATCCCTTATTATTACAATAAGCCGTAAGCTTAAGGGTAAAATGTATAGATTAATTGGTAGCAGGGCCGTATCTGAAGGGGGTTTTCAGGGTTCAAAACCCCCCGAAATATCTGCGAAATAATAACTGCTTGAATTCAATAAATTCGGAATAAATTTCTTTTCAATTTTTGACAGAAGAGAAGAAAGTCGAAATTTTTATGAATTTTCTATGGGAATAACGACTATTTTGTTATTTGTTTTTATCGTATAGTGTTCAAATATTGCATATACAATAACTGACTACAAGGCTTTAGTGTACTGTTTATAAATAAATATATTTCGTGGTAATACACACGCACACGTATATTCATACACATATTTTCGTAACTTCTCCCGAAATTTTAGTCTAGATACGGCCCTGACTGGTAGTATAGTAAAATCAGGGTAACAAATGTAGGTTGTTAAACTAAAACAAACTGTCGATACGCTAAACCCTTGTATGAAATCGTAGAAAACAGATTAATTTAGAAGCGGGATCCTTCGAATAGAACAAAATCTATAAACAGTCTGCATATCGGTGGCTTCCGAGCGAAGGTGACGCAAGTAAAAAATGAACGTTTCGAGGAAAAACGATTTTAAAATTTCTCATTTAAATATTACAGCTTATTTTCTTATTTATAAATAAAACTACTTTTTTTCTCTTATCTTTGGACTTGATTCTTTATTCTAAATACACAGCTTATTTACTAAAAAAATTATTTAATTATTTCAGGTACATATCTAAAGGGTGTTTAAAGCCAACTTCTTTTTGAGCAGTGACATTAAATTAACCGGGTATTTTTTTTTTTTTCATATCTATACTTACCTGCTTGTCAGGTACAGAATTATTATTTACAGCATCAGGACAAAAAACGAGAACACAAAAATATTCAGTTTTTTCAATGTACTTCCTGACACCTACTAGCAGCTATAACTTAAAATTCACTACACAAAAAAGGAAAAAAAAAAACAAAAACGAAAACCTATGCAGAAAATACCGAAAATGTAAAATACATTAAACAACAGGCCCCAGGGACAATTTTTTCAGACTTGTACGCATTTAGGAATTACGAGCGAAATCATGCACAAAGCAAAACATAACGGGAAAATATGAAAAAAAAAATGAAATCAATATACCTCACAGAATCGTATCTTTTACCATTCAGCGAAAAATAACAAAGCTAGATCAAAAAAACTTGGAAACGCCTATTTACACAAACGCACACGTCGACGCTAGATCCAGCCAAAAACAGACAATCGGAAAACAACCGAATGAAAAAACGGCAAACAAAAACGAACAGAGTCCTAGTAGCATGATGCACTTGACACATATCTTGCTAAAGAACACTTGTGCTAACTAAAAAACCATTTCGTTTCGTATAATGCGTAATAGGCAGTTGGCATCGCAATTTAAATAGAATGAAAAAAATACAATCATCAGCGATAGATTAAAAAAAAAAAAAAGGATGATAAAGAAACCATATTGAAAACTTACTGCTCCTTCCACACAAAACCTAATATTCCGTCGCTAGAATTAAACCGAGATGCAATAATAGCGAGCGTACCCCAGCAAAAGGTGAGAAAGAAAATAAAACAACCAAACTTGCGTAAGGGACGGGTCGTCTGAGGCAGGCGCGTTTCGTTTTAATCGACGTGATCAAGAGTTTTCTCAGTGATATACAAGCATTTTGCGAAACAATAAATCCGCGTCGAAAAAAAATAATAATTCCAAAAACATCTGTTTTTTATAAAAAAAATATATATTAGTTCTGTTGCTAATTGAAAACTGTCTCGTCAGATGAGAAATAATTTTTTGAAAGTTAATATATTTCCGTGTAATACGTAAAATGCTTAACTTCGATAGTTATAATTTGCTGGAGGACGAATTCTAATTCGTTTAATATAAATTATTCGATTAAATACAGTTACAACTAGAAAATACGAACTATTGAAATAATAAAATGTTTAAGTTGCACGACTAGTTTCGAACGTTTTCGCTTTCATTATACAGTCTGTTTCGTAAGAGCGTGTACGGCGAAACTCAAAAATTATTGCGGATAATGACTTGAAAAAGAAATACACACTTACTACACGGTGTAGATCGTGATGCTTTATTATTAAAAAGATAATCGCATCCATTATTAATTAATAATTGTCCGGCATCTCCGATGAACACTTTCTACTTAATGTTTGGCGTAATCTTGAGGAAAAGACCTCCATATCGATCGAATTTGTCGAAATAGCTGCTTGACGGTCCAGATCTTCTTCCCTCGGAGTTTCAACTTGAGAACCGCTCACACATTTTCTATTGGATTTGCATCTGGCGACTGCGACGGCCAATCCAGTACGTTAACGTCATTTTCGTGTTTCCATGCAGTACAAAGACGACTTTAATGTTTTGGATCATTGTCTTCTTGCAGTAGCCGATTTTCATTTTTCCGCGTAAACCACCTTTTGGCAGACAGTAATAAAGCCCTCTGACATATTTTGATCATTTTAGCAGCGGTCAAATTTTCTGTGAAGATGTGCAAACTACCAAATCCCTGCTTTGTTGAGAGACAGCTCTCTAGACATGCACCTTTACCGGGTGTTTAACGGTCCGCTGGATGAGTCTATTGGCGTAGACAGACCAGGTATGAGTGATAGAAGAATATGCCCAAAAAGAAGCATCATCCGAAAAAATTACGTTGTCTCAATCGCGTTCCAAATTTTCTTTCGCCCAATTCAGTCTTTTTTTGACATGTTTTTTCGACAGTAGCGGTTCTTCACTGAGCTTCGAAATTTCACTTTATAAGCCAGTAAATGTCTTCTTATCACGTTTAGATCCTTTTTACGCAAAATCGCTTGCCCCCCCCACGTAGTGATAGACAAGGGGATTCCTCTCAAAACACCTGTAAAATCAATTTATCCTCCTTTTTCATCGTTTTTCGTACGGAGCCACCATCAGGTAGGTCATCGATGATTTTTACGTCGGAATAACGTTTCACACACTTACTTATAAATATGTCTTTGACTTTTTCACGTACTTAGCGGCAACTCCGAGCGACATCTTCGGTCCTTTTGGATGTAAACACAGAAATGCGACTTCGTAATGTGATGCATACACGGCAGACATGGTGAAATATATTTTCCACGACCAAGATCGAACGACAACTGAGACATTTTGTACAAAGCATCTAAGGGGGGAAGGTTGTCGCTATCTGCTCAGACTTGGATTTCCTCTCTAACGGTTTCAAGGACAAAATTTTAAAATTTTGCCGTACACGTTCTTATGAAACAGACTTGTAACATAATGTGCAAGGAAAAGCAGGATTGTTTTATTATTTTAATACTTCTCTCGACACTGTTGTAATTATATTAATTGTAATTACTGTAGATATTGTATTTATTATTATTTTGTTTTTTTTTCATCAAAAATATAATCAGCCGTTAAACAGAAAGTTATAATTGACCACTTCAGTCAGTCACATTCACTTTATCATTGTTAGCTATTATGAAGATATTCCGAATGACCGATATCGACATTTATAGAGAAATTTTCTTTAGATCGTTAAGTTTGATCTTTAAAAATCTCGATAAATTATTTTTTCCATTTTTCGGCGTCACATCTTTGGTCAGTACTTATTCGTGCACTATTCAATTTCTCTTCCGAACTCCGCTTTCGCGACTGTTTACCGAAACTGTGTTTTACGGAAAATGGAAAACTACGGAAAAATAATATAAAATAAGCGGGCAAAAATTTCGCATAAGTAAGTGAGCCGCCGGACTATACTGATAACGTTTACGTAAAAAGAAGAGAATACTCTTTTTTTTTTTCACGGCGGGGTTTGCGATTCATAAAAAAGTTGATTGTGTTCCGTTCGAGTAGGACCGAGTTCGAATCCCGCTGCCGCACATTGTAACTTTCAAGAATTTCACTTGCGCTAAGTTAATGTCTCCGTAGTTGACGCGCGCCCGAAAAAAAAAAGATAAGAAACTTGTGTAAATTTACTAAGAGCAAGTTACGAAAGAAGAATAACGAAAAGAACCCCGGGGGTTATTTATTAAAATGGTAACACCGACGATTGAATCGGGGTACGTGTAAAACAGAGTTGCCATAAAAATCTTACGTCTCCGCTAACTGCCACTCCATTCGGATGATCCATATCATCTGTATTGGGTTCTTGTTTTTCTTGTTGAAGTTCTTTGTATTTCTGTAACAAAAATAAAACGAATAAGCATAAAAATACGTGCAGAAATTCGAAAAAAAGTTCTCAGCTATACATACAGATGCGATTTGGTGAATAATTATAACGGTAAAAAAAAAAAAAATATATATATATATATATAAGTAAACAAAGTTGAAAGTACTGTACTTATTGTGAGTTAAAAACATGTGGTAGGAGCGTCCTTAGCCTGAACGCGGAACAATCGCGAGGCTGTATAAAGACACTTTCGAATTTTCATTGTCAAAACGAATTCAATATTTGTGAAAATTAACACAGAATAGGCGGCAATGATTAATACAGAAACCCGCGAAATGAAGAAACTATCATTTCATTTATAAGCGACGACTAATCCTCAAAATTTTTTTTTTTTTTTTTTCAATGTACTAGTAAGAATCATGAACAGTATATGCTCGTGAACTTTCTTGCTTATGTTTACTAATCATGTAATAGCCAACCCATCCTTCCAATGAAGGATTGAGTCGATGATAAGAATAGGATTATAATAGGAATAAGCGTCGCGATTAGAACGATCAGTTTAATTTTCTGCAGTTCCCAAGGGGTAGCAACTATACAGATATTGAAAATAATCGAAAATCGGAAGTGATCAAATAAATTCTTTCAGTTTTTCTCTTAAAAACCGAAAACACTAATGTCTGAAAACGATAACATCTGTTGAGAAAAGTTCGATGATAAAGTCAAAATACTTCGATAAATATTCAAAAAGACGCTTTTAAACTTGTCCCGCTTATGTTGCTGCCGGAGGAAATCGATTATTCGATGGAATATTAAGTCCGAGAATCTGTAGTCATTAAATTAGAATTATAACAGTCACGTAAACGGGGGATATTTATTTAAATTCACAATATTAAAAAAGCAAAATAACCAACGCGTTTCGGAATAACATTAAAGTTATTTCTGCACTTTAATCACACTATATGACCGTGACTATGGAGTTCGTTACTTCGAAACATGCCGGTCTTTAACTCGGCGAATTTGAATAAAAATATTCCGCTTACGTGTGTAACTAGTGTTGTTCGCCCATTGGTCGAAATTCGATCATAATTATTTTCTCAAAAATTTGAGGAAAACGTGTATGAATTTGCATATTTCCAAAATTTTTTTTCTACTCTTATACATTCGTTCATTGTGTATATCTGAGAACATACACACTTTTACATGTACTTACAATAAAAAACAGTTTAGTACCATTATAATTGAATAAGAAATAAATTCAATAACACGGTAAATCACAATTTAAAAATCCTTACTTATTGATATTAAATGACACCTTAGGACTTAGTACACTGACATTAGCCGGTCACTAAGGAAGCATTGAGAAGCTTATGGTGGCTGAATGTATGTATGAAATGTAAAATGTGAGAATTCAATGAATGATATGCGGCTGTGCATACTTCTTTTCAATTTGATTGGTTTATTTGATGTAAATGTATCAAAGAATATGATAATTTTAAGTTTAAAAGTTTATATAAAACCTTCTTTTTACTTTTTATAATATTCTCTTCTCATGCCCATTCTATATTGTACTCCACTGCTCGCGCTTTTTTGCGCACGTGCGGAATTTTATAATAAATATATTTGATATCTGATACAAATGCAGCAACAGTGTAAACAGTCAGTCAGATCAAGCATTTAGGGAACCAAGTACTTCTCTACTTTGACTGAGCTACTTGCGCATTGTGCACTGCGCATTTTTCGCTGTGAATCTGCGATTACGCATCGCTATTCTGTTATAGTGAAATTACGATGCAAATATCAGTTATTTTCATCTTTGTATTCATCCACAACTGTGAATATTACAAAAGCAGAAAAAGAAATTATCCGGTAAAAAGGAGCAGTGCCGGCAGCGAAATATACCGCTTGCCGAAAATCTGTCGACCGTGTCTACCAAATGAAAAACGATGCAGATGTGTATGGCAGTGCGGTGAATGAACAAACTGAAACGGCAATTTGTATTAATGCGAAAAGGACGTATGGATACTTTTAAATAAATTCCTTAATGCGGTTGTAATTCTCTTCTGAACAGTATATTTCAATTCCTTTTTTATATATATATATATATATATATATAAACGAAGTGCTGCATATATTTCACTTTAAAGTACTTAAATTAAAGTTACATTTAGTGACGCTTTTTAATTAATCTATTCTTTTAAATCCAATTCGCATTACTGCTTTTTACTGTCCGCATAAATTGTTTATAGTAGATTTTTGTGTTAATTTGTCTAAATTTAAATATCAGTTTTTTTTTGTTTTTTTTTTTTGGGATCACCAGTCGTTGTCTGTCTGAAATATTTAATATTCCATTTCTTGAAATTTTTAAAAATAGTTTCTTCTTAATTTTTGTTTGCGCACGCAGCAGTGTGCGGCGCGATCGTTTAATTTAATTTCAACGTGTTTTTCTGTCTTAGAGTCGAGTACCATTAGTGGAAACACCGGAATTCGCCGCACTGAACAGAAGTTAATTCGGCAGTGTGGCAGCGCAGGAAATTAGTCTCGGGAGTAGGAATGGGCTCCTGAAAAATTTCCTTCACTTCTTTTTAATTTGAAGCAAATTAACCCGAGATTAATCGTTCGATTTTTGATATTTTTTTGTTTCCGGTTTACAATATTACGTATTAGTAATTGC
Organism: Icerya purchasi; assembly: GCA_039619475.1. Taxonomy (NCBI): domain Eukaryota; kingdom Metazoa; phylum Arthropoda; class Insecta; order Hemiptera; family Monophlebidae; genus Icerya; species Icerya purchasi. The sequence goes on from CM077116.1 coordinate 224,122,774, forward strand.
ATGTTAAACAAAGAAATAATAGTGTGATGAAAAATCCTTTGACAGAGTAATTCGTACGAAGTTAATAAATATATTGCAGAAATATAATTTGGATTAATTAAAAACCACTCTATTGGGAATAATCGGCCAATATGAAAATTAAAAATAAATATTCCGCCGGAGGGTACGAAATACAGAAAGGGTTGAGGACACGGATGCCCATTGTCATCGCGGCCATTTTAAAATATACAGACACGTTGAAGATATAATGGAAACTAATGAAAGAAAATGCGTTTCAAAATAAACAGGGATCAAGTGATTAATAATATTAACCGTGCCAAGGGTGTTTTAGATATTATTAACGACGAAGAGGAAAAAAAAGCGGAATGAAAATAAATACGACAAAAAACCAAAAAGTAATGAAATTTACGAACGGCAATTATACAAAAGTCAAAATTGACAGCAAACTTTTAAAGCGTGAAACCGAGTTTAAATCGTTAGATGCGAAACAACCACTAAGGACGGTCGGGATATGAAAGAAGTAAAAACACGAATAGAAATGACAAAACGAGCTTCGACATAATTCGCAGAAAGCATTAAAGTATAGAAAAATGTCGATGGAGCTAAAGAATCGTATACAGTGCCACTTGTGATGGTGGTCCGTGTTGAAATAGGCGTCGGAATCGTGGACGATCAATGTGAAATGGAAAAGAAAATTACTTTCGAAATGTGAACATATCGACAATTACATTTTTCGTTTCCAATTCTCGGAACATTTTAAGCCGATTAAGCTCGTCGAAGGCATTGAGAAACGAAAGCGGAAATATATCGGTCATATCGGTCGCAAGTTGCGGGGGGAAAATCTATTTACACGTTGGCGGTTCGAGGAAAATTGCTCGAAAATCCAACAAGCGAAACGAAAAGGACGGAATAGGTGACGTCGACAATTGGGATCGGCAAAACATGCGACGTGATAAATGCAAGATACAGGAAAATTGGAGAACTGTTCTCTTCTTTTGACCGTCAACCTTCTAAAACGAAATGTAACAAAATTATGGTGAATTCTAGATTGGCAAAGAAGTTTACGAAATTCATCGAGGAGAGGTAATATATTTTTAGTAATATTCTCGGAACACTGACAATATTAGAACGGAAATTTTAAAAAAGTTTGTCGGAGAATATTGCATTAAATTTTATCTTAAATTCGATTTCCTTTAAAATACAAAAAAGAAAAACAACTAGTATATTAAAGTATAAACTGAACCGGAATATTTTACCAGATTAATATCCCCGATGTTATTGGTAACACTAATTAATTTTTAGATATATATATATGCTACAATTTTATACTGGATCTGATGTAAAATTAATAATGTTTACTGTCAGATATGGTCATGGAATTTCTTACGAATATCTAAATTGTAGGCGTACTTTTAAACAATGCCTTTCAGGTTATGCGATAAAGTCTCCACGGTGCTAATTAATATACGCTTTAAGGCCGTTGTAAAGACAGATGTTTTTTTTCCAAGCTCGTGCGTTATAAATGTGCATATATTGTACGAAATTAGTGAACTATTATCGGGGGAAATATTATCTGCAACAATACTTGTCGAGAAATTACAATAACGGCACGATTTTGCTTCTTTTTTTTTTCTCTTCCATATAACTATCTAGCGAGGGCGTGTAGCACTGCCAATGGACACGTCTTAAATTTGGAATTTTTTCAAATTTAAAAATATGGCGCACCTTACAAACTAAACAAAATACGGTACAAACGCAGGTAATAATTTGTTTCACCTTAGACTGCACATATCTCCGCAGAATTTCATTGGAGCGCTTGGCCTGTTGTCGAAATTCATACGATCGTGTCACTTTTAGCGAGCACGTTTTACAAATCACATGCGGTAAGTCATCATCCGGCTTAACCTATTTCAAACAAAACAACAATGTATAAAAAAAAAGGTATCAATAACGAACAGTATCAGGCAAAATAAAATGATCAAAATGCTCTTTTTATGTTTTACATCTATATGAAAATATAAAAATTATGGGGTAAATTCAAATTTCAAATGAACCGAATTAAATATACATTATTATTGCGATTATTTCATCGAAAATGTGGCGTGTACTATATTTGCAACCGATTTTTTCTTTCTTTAAATTTATATTTCTATATTTAGGATATGTTTCCCTCGTTAAGCTCGACCGCTTGCCGACGGATTCCGTTCTACATGTACAATCTCTTAATATTAATACATTTATTATTTATTTCTTTCTTTAAATTTATATTTCTATATTTAGGATATATTTCCCTCGTTAAGCTCAACCGCTTGCCGACGAATTCCGTTCTACATGTACAATCTCTTAATATTAATACATTTATTATTTATATTGTTCTTTTTTTTTTTTTAAATTTTATTGTTTTTAATTTATTTCTTAACTATTCCTCCATACTGTTTACCTTGTTTACAATACTAAAATGTTTACGTCTAAGCAAGGAAGAAAATTAAAGTAAACGATTAAGATTAAAAAAGGACATTAATTTTTAAGAAATGGAAAATAAAATTTTTTCAATAATTTTTATTCATATATTAAAAATACGCGACCAAGATATATTAATCTGTTTTAAAAATTACAAATGAAATTTATTCCAAATTCAAAGCCCCTGGAAATTTTACTTTATTTTCGATATTTTAACATAACGGTTTCGTGTGTGACATTAGCACTGATCGTCAACATTTTTATTCAGACCAACAACATTTTAAATTTTTTTTTTTTTGGGGGGTTTTCATTTAGGACGTCATAGTCAACTGGACTGTATCGGTGCGTATCTATCAGACGTTTATACGCTATTTATCAATAAAAAATTCGTAATTGCTTTTATCCGATTTCGGAGCTGCCTTTGATAATGTTCATCTTCTCGTATTGTTTGACATTTGCTTCTCCTATTATTAGTGCATCATCTCGTTAGCAAACTACCATCATCAAAATTTTTTAATATTATCAAAGAAATCACTCTTCTCCTAGTATTCTCATCTTTCTATAGTCTCTAAATTGTCCTTACTATTCGTCTGTTTTATCTTTCTTTGATCATTTTTACCCTAGATAATAGTCCCTATTTTTTTTGCAAAGTCTTTTCGTTGTTTAAGAGTCTTCCTTGACGGCTTTCTCTCTCTCTCTCTCTCTCTCTCTCCTTTCAAAATCACATTAATCATTTATAATATTTATCTTCATTAAAAAATCTCAACCAATTAAAACGCTTCTTACTATTTGGGAGAGGCAACCACTGCCTATATATCTTAACTTCTACAACTCCCTTTTTTCCGTTCAATCCTAGACGACTGTTGTTCCATTTATAATAATTTTTCCAAAGCTCTCGCTTCAAAATCAGATCGCGTTCAAAATACTCGTCTTCGTTTCTATCTTGATGCTAAGATCTACTCAGATTCCGGCTATCTTGACTGAATCCACAATCATCCTCTGTTCATTCGTAGATCCCACTTCGGTTATCTCTTTCTGACCAAACGCTTGCCCATTTCTTCTTTTTCACCTGTTCTTTTCACTTTCCTTCATTCTTCGTAAGATTTTGTTAAAAATAAAACTCCAATAATTTTACCTTCTTCTTATTTTTTTTCGCTTTCTTCGATTTTTACAGTACATTTTCAGTCATGATAAATATTCCTTTTATTTTCATTTTTTTATCTCAGTTTTTCCAGTATCCTATCAACAAGCGACTTTCTTTACCGATTCATTCTAAATCTGTTCCACAACATACCGTCAGAATTGAATTTTACAATTCCTAAAGATACACTCTGTGCCTTTACTGATCACTGCAAAGATTCAAACGAAATTGGTTCCATCTTTCTCTGTTCCGTCTTCAGTTAAATTCGGAATATTTTAAACTTATTTCATTCTGTTCAATTTTCTAGACGCAATCTACTGCTGCCTTACGGCTCGTCCTAGTCTTTAAAGTTTTCTATAAAATCCTAATGGTTCCGAATGTTTCTTCTGCAATCCATCTCGATTCCTTCACCTTCTCCCTCTTCCGATTATGTAACACCTCACGTACGCTCACTCATTCATGAGTTTTTTCTCTTCTACTCTATCAAGATCGATCTTCTGTGAATTTTTGCCTATTTTCAGGTGGTAATCCATGTCGGCAGGAATTCCTACACTTCTAATGGCAGATTTTCGGCACGTTTTCAGCTCACGATATTCTTCTTCTTTCCTTAAAGTGACTTATTTCAGACATGGTCTGACTTTATTCAATTCCGGCCATATTTAATCTTTCTCCATTTAATTACTTCCTAGTCTTACAGTTCTGCTTGCCCTCTTTAAAATGCTCCGCAATCTCAGCTATTTTTCGACTTCGATGTAATCGCAGTCTCTTTTCTGCTCCGATTTTTCGCTTTTCTTATCTGTATCTAGTCCGTTTTATCCTCTTTCCCTGACTTTCCTTGTAACGCTGATCATGTTTTATCTGAATGTTCGGCCTTTCCAGATGAACAGTTGTTATTCCACTCTAGTGAAACTTGTTATTCCCACTACTTATATTCTTTCAATTCCCCTATTCTACCCGTATTTTTCCGTTATTCCTGGCCTCAAATTATTTTTATTTAATTTTCTTTTCCTTTCTACTTCTTGGGCTAATGTCTTCGTTGAAAAGAACACGTAGAAGAAAAAAAAGAAGGAAAAAAAAATGGTAGTATAATAATTTCGCGCGTTTTCTGGATTAACCGGTTTTATGCTAAGCAACATAAACCGGGCACACATGCTTAATTAGACGGTGTTTTTGGAGTTTCAAAATTAGTTACCTAATTAAAAGCGAGATTTATAGAGTTGCGTATTTGTTAAATACGCGAAATTAATGGTGAGCGATATCGCGATTTATGGATTTTCTCATGTGATTGTCGTCCCAAAGTAAATAAAGTTTATGCGTAGATGGGAAAGTGTTTTTATACAAATTGCTAGTAAAGAACCGCGTTAATTACTATTTATTTTCGTAAGGCAAGTAAAACAAAACACAGGTGATGAGATAAAAAGGAACCATTTAACTGACAAATCGATTCTTGTGTTTAACTGACAAATCGCGTGTTAAACGTTAAAAGTTACGGCGTTTAAACTAGGGAGAAGTTAGGAAAAATTGAGGAACAATATGAGTCTGTTAGGTTACATTCAACTGAACGCCGTAAAAATGATTTTGATAAGCTTAATCTGGAAACTGAAACCATTGGGGCTCGATAGTTAGTCGGTCACAAAATTACTATCACAGAAGGTACTACATTTGTTTTCTTCATTATATTTCAATTAATACTATGAATATTATTCTTCCAAGTTATTGCCGACTATATTGTTATCAAGTCGATCGGATAGGGGAGCACTAAAAACCAGTGTATTAGTTGAAGTTTCATCAAGTAATTAATGATATTATTCACATTTGAATAAATTACTCGAAAAGTAATTCCGTTAGTATCGTGTCAACTCGTACGTAAAATGATCACGAATCATTTTTGCTGAGAAATTAACGATGCCATCAGTAATAGGCGAATATCATTTATGTACGGAAATTGTAAAAAAAACCACATGTATTAGATATTAATCGGTGTCAGTTCATTTGTCGATTAAAAGATATATTGAAATCAGAGAGAAGCTCCTGTAAATTGGCGACATGAGTTTTATTAAAGATGAATGTTTCGAAGGTTGAAACCGCTAAAATTATAATCTACTATCTTAGATAGCATACACACTAGATCAGCACTGTAAACAAGCATACCGTCGTCGTCCGAAAAAAATAAAAAAGAAAAAAAGGTATACCATGTAGAGCGAAATCGTTATCGTTCCATAAGTCGCCACAATTTATATTATACACAGCAGTCTCGTGATAATAAAAGTAACAATGGCAGTAATGTACACATGTCAAAACTTGAACTTTTAAGTGATTAGGGGTTAACGTGCACTACAAGTTTGCCTCGATATAGTACACTACATAAAAATGTAAAATATAATCGTAAGAGTATAAGCCCGTAAACATAATATAGATATAATAAAATAAACTTTAATAACAAACAATATAGATCAATAAATTAGATAAATACCTATTTAGAAACGTTTTCGGGCATAACCCATCATCAGCTAACACTAACTTAAAGGAAACTTAAAACATACTGAAGTGAATATAGGGAATACATGGGTATATATAGTAGATGTAAAGAGGAATAAACATGGCAGGGATAAAAATCTATATGTTGAAAATGCTAATAACTAATATAAAAAATAAAATAAAACAAGAAGACAAAAAGTTAAATTTTTATATTAAACAGTGGATTATTATTATTAGGTGTTTGGTCATTTAAAATATTATTTTTATATTTATTTATATAATAATTTTCTGCAATGTTCATATTATTACCTTTGTGATAAGTGGCCAGGATGGTTACAGTATTTTCTATTGAATTAGGTTTATGTTTATTTTTAATTAGATGTTCTGCATAGGTTGATTTTTCTATTTCATTATTATTAAATGCTTTTATATGTTCTTTATATCTGCAATTGATTTTTCGCCCTGTTTGACCAATGTATGATTTCTCACAATCAGTACAATTTATTTTATATATACCACTATTTTCATAAATATTATTATTTTTTAAATTTAAGGTGTTTATTTTATATTTTAAATTATTTTTAGTTTTGAATGCTACATTTAAACCTTGTTTTTTGAATAAATTGGTTAATTTGTATATGTTATTGTTTATAAATGTGAATGTTATCCATCCTTTATTGTTAGTAGCATTATTGACTCTTAATTTTTGTATATATTTTGATTTTGATTTTATTTTGTGAATTAGTTTATCTATTATTTGTTCGTCATAACCATTATTTCTTGCCAAAGTCTTTAATATATTAATTTCTATTTGTTTTTTATTTATATTCATGGGTGTAGTTAATAATCTATTTATTGCAGTCATGAAGTAAGCATATTTATGTTGGTTTGGGTGATTTGATGTTTTATGAATTATATTATCAGTGGTGGTTTGTTTTCTATAAATATTATATGTTAACTTATCATTTGATTTTATTATTGTTATATCTAAGAAATTTATTTTGTTATTTTCTTCTTTTTCCATAGTATAATGAATATTTTTGTGCCTGGCCACTTATCACAAAGGTAATAATATGAACATTGCAGAAAATTATTATATAAATAAATATAAAAATAATATTTTAAATGACCAAACACCTAATAATAATAATCCACTGTTTAATATAAAAATTTAACTTTTTGTCTTCTTGTTTTATTTTATTTTTTATATTAGTTATTAGCATTTTCAACATATAGATTTTTATCCCTGCCATGTTTATTCCTCTTTACATCTACTATATATACCCATGTATTCCCTATATTCACTTCAGTATGTTTTAAGTTTCCTTTAAGTTAGTGTTAGCTGATGATGGGTTATGCCCGAAAACGTTTCTAAATAGGTATTTATCTAATTTATTGATCTATATTGTTTGTTATTAAAGTTTATTTTATTATACCATTTTAACAAACAGGATGTATTCACCTACATATAATATAGATAATTCCCACGTTGAAAGTTCCGTTTATAACGGGAAATTTAAATCACACAGGCGATAAACATTACACGTTTCTCCCCTAAATGATATTTAACGTTGTGAGGAAATCGCATTCGGCACACATCTATATGTTTGTAGTTTGTAGTCTCTATCGAATCGTTTCACAACATGTAGGGGTATCGTGACCATAATCTGTCACTCGGTTGATCAGTACCCAGGGTTAATTTTGGTGGGCCGACGTTTAACATGGAGGAGCAATTGTTGTCGCGCACACAGAGGATAAAAAATTCATTCAAGACTTAAAATCTTAAATTGCATTACCTTGCAAAAGACTAATCTCTACCTATCTGTGTACTGGCACCAGTATGAAGATATGGCATCGAAGTTTATGGCGCAAAGTCCAAGAGCAACATCAACAGAATTCAACAGCTTCGATCTAAAATATTCAGACAAATCTCCAATATTTCCTGTCAAATAGAAAACACTTTATCGCGATTTAAATATTCCATCGTTGCAAGACTATCACAAAGTTCTTTATCCAATTAGAACACTCAGTAAGAATGTCGACCAGCATGTTCTCCTCGTCTTTTCTTGGAGGAATTCGCAGAACAAGGCTTAGAAGAGATAGTGGTTTTTAGAGATACATTACCCGGATAACTCTGAGCAAGTGACAGCAACGCTCTCCACGGAAAGTAATATAACTGAAACCAGCGGAAAATTCAGTCTGAGCCAGCAAGGTCCAACGGCGGGGTTCGTAAACTCTTCTCTCCGGCACATACTCTACTTGGGTATTTTTTGTTTTTCTCGTGTACTTATCGACAACAATTTCTTCCAATAATCAACTTTTAAATCTTTCTTCCAACTTCCAATGTATATATATATATATATATATATATATCGGTTTTCAGTAAAATCACATAGTCATATTTTGTTTTAACGGGAGGGGAGACACGTGGAAGTATTAGCTTTATGTAAAACAAGTCACAGTCAGAATAACTGAACTTCAGCGCCAATTGTAGTCCTGAGACCGAAGTGATGAAAAAAAAAAAAAAAAAGTTAATAAATTAGATTTAGACGTCAACACTGTCGATAAACTTTTTTAGCCGTATATTGGTAATTTTCATGTTGGACCGAAGTATATGTTGATGTAAAGTTTAATAACAGGACGAGTTAAAAAAGTACCTTTTTTTAGTAAATGTCGGTCTCGGAATTGAATATAAGCATTATGTTATTGTTGGTGTTTGGCGACTCTTAAAGAAACACCGTACAAGAAGAGTCGAATAATGTGAACCTCCAGTTACACACATTTTGATGAAACACCAGACCAACATAAAGATGATAAAGCTCCGAGTTATCAATGAATCGAACTTTACGAAAGCCGTCGAATTTAATATCTCCGACGGGTTCTAGGGAAATGTCTCTTTGCAATAATGGTGCGAAGAAGTGGAAACAGATGCACCACACAAAGCCGGAAGTTATTTGTTTGAAACCGAGTCTACATTGGGAATTGCGGGCAGCACCGATATATTGGTCGAATTATTATTATAGTAAAACTAAGGGGTATCCTCATACCGCAGTTCGCCGCGAGCACCGTTTGTCGAAACTACATTTCGCCATAGGCGTGTTTGCGCCGCTGGCAACATTGCAGCAAAATCCAATAGTTCATTATCGACTTCATAGTAAACAGCTGTTTAAAGAGTCGAGGGAAAATTTTCAATTTCGCTTAATACATATGTTGAAACTTATTTCCATTTATTCATTCGATTAATGTTAAATAAACCTGTAGAATTAAAATATAACAGCACATTTTATAATTTTATCATTGCTAAAAAAGTTTAGAAAGCAAAAATATTTTAAGACAGAAAACTGTTTTATTAATAGTGTAGATTTGCACATGTTAAAAAATGTTTATTTTTTTATTTCCTTTAATATTTTTTATACAACCGTATTCGCTTAACGATTTCGCTTTTAATAGGACTTTTCTCGCAAAGACAAGTTTTTAAGTTTATTTTGATTTAGTCAGTAGTTTTTATTTACCGTTGCGCAGCACGAAAAAAAAAAAAAAAAACTAAGGCAAAACGGTAAAAAGTAAATTGAAAATCGAGTTTACCTGCGGCAATCAAAACGACCGGCAATATGTGATACCTAGGCAACGAATAGGACCATTTCGAGCTAAATTAACTATAACTCGAGTTAAGAAAGCGGTAATTTCTTTGCAGGACTGCCTTCGAATCACGTTCCTCGGCGGAAATAATATGGAATAATTCAAATATTTTAGAACACATTTTGTAGTCACTAAGATGTGTCAGAGTATCTAAAAATCACCATTTTGGGCATTCACTGACTAGAACATCCCGTTCCAAGGGCGTCGCCAGCCGGTAAAAGGATATGAGTTATAGGAAACATCAAATTTATAAGTTGTAAAGGCTCTTAATATTTTATTTAACAAGAGTAAAATCTTAATTAAAACATAATTTTCGTGGGTTTCTGGCAAATTGTTCATGATTACGCGCCTATGAATACTCATTATGGCCAGTTGATTAAAAAGTTTCAAGGCTCCAGGGGGGGGCAGCTGCTCCCCTGCCGCTCGGTGGGGACGCCCATGTCCCGTTCAACCGTCAGACAAGAGTGTTCTATAAATACCTGCAGAAGATCCGATTTTAATTGCCTACGTAATTTTGACATTTACAGTTTGCGTAGGAATTTCTGACTGAGCAACGTTTCACCTCACACTCGCGAATTTCATTTGTTTCACAAACTTTTTGTACTGAAAAACGTACAAGGATTTTTGACGTAGTCATTAATGCATGTGAAAGAAAAAACAAAGAAAACCCTCAGCGCATATTCCTCATAACGCATTTTACTATTCAGACCATTCTGTAAACATTATATTAAAAAAAAAAAGAAGGAAGTATCCTGCTAGCACGCATAAAACGATGTGCGATTGGCGTACAGATCCGAAATTTATTCTCCCATCCGAAATTTTGTAAACTTTTTCTTCTGCTAGCACGCATAAAACGATGTGCGATTGGCGTACAGATCCGAAATTTATTCTCCCATCCGAAATTTTGTAAACTTTTTCTTAACGATTGCCACGTAATATTTTAAACGGGAGACTTAAATACGATTAAAATTAGCTTGCGTTAATTTTCATTATCAAATTTAATAGGAGTAAAAGAAATTTTGAGATGCAATTCGAAATTAATCCTGGCACCAACCTACGTACAGCGTACCGAAATAAACCGTTAAATTTAAATAATACTTTTTCGCTCTAGCTTACGATGTCAACCTTTTTCCTGCACTTGTGTCATCTTTTGTTTACGTTTATTTTCTTATTCTACTTAGAGACCGTAGACCAAGGCCGTGTCCACGGGGTGAGTTTTGGGGGTTAACCCCCCCCCCATGAGAACTGAAATTGCTTAGGCACTTCATTAATATTTTATGCAAAATTTTTTGTTACGAGTATAATCAATAACGTATGTAATTTTTATTAATGTGTTTATACAGTAATTCGTTTATTTAAATTATTAATATATAAATCAAAATGATGGAAATTATTAACAGCATGAATATTAGTGAAAAATGTATTGTTATTTATAAAATAAATATGCGAAGAAAATTTTCACCCCCCCCCCCCCCAATCATGGGCACGGGCCTGCCGTAGACATTTATTTCCACTTCTCTGATAGTCATATCCGTATTATGACAGCGTATTTCATGGTCACCGCTGAAAAGTCACAATCTCATCTAGATTTAATTACAGCTGCGCACTCCCTTTGTCATATATCTGTTACTTTTGTAATATATTTCCGCGATTTTTCCTTCAATGGCTGACGATCGAAAATTCGTACGTAACGCAAAATGTTACGCTTACTTGTACGTTCAAACACGGTAAGCGCCTTACTTAATTTGTGTTTCAGTTCACATTTTTACTGAAAAACCAAAGGGTCGTTATTAACTATTCGAAAGGTATATATATATATATATATGTATCACAATGTATTTCCGCTCAAAATATACGAAGATATAATATATCGGTTTACATTTGTCACTTTCAATTTTCCTTTTTCCCCAACGTCCCATTTTTTTCTATTTCATCGATCATGGCCGGCGTAAATTGGTTCGACTAATCTTCCCCACCAGCAACCGCCAGAGGTTCTTTATTATGGGGAAGTTTAAATCTAACGGTTAATATTCATTAAAGTAGGAAAATTTAATAGAATGAGAAAAGTGTAAAATTGTAAAACGAAACTCAAGAGAGGAAACACACTATGCACGTAAGAGTGGATAAGGGAAAAAATAATGGGAGACTTACGCGGGAGTGAAAAAAAATAAAACAGTTTTAAGAAAAATGGAGGAGATGATCGGTGGAAGGTCATAATGCCAAACGTTTTGGCGTCCATAAACGAAACCCTAACTCGCCCGTGTCTCCTTTTCTGCTACACACCTACCATCGTATAAATAAATGTATGCAAATTATCGGGCCTCCGAAATGAATCGTAATATTTTAAAGACATTAATAATACCGGGGAGCAAAGAATTAACATTTAGAGGGGGTAGGGGGGGAGTTTACTGTCCGCACTAAATAAATTTATATCGTACGAAAGTTTCCATAAGATCGTCAGTGTTTTACGTGTCTCATACGGTGAAATATTTCTGGATCTTTCAAAAATAAACTTCAAAAAGTGTAAAATATTTATACTTAAGAATCATACTTGTCGCAGAGCTCCATACACAAATGTTCTAACCTGGTACTATTTAAGATGTTAATTCGTTTCGTTCAGAAATAACCGAAACTATTTTTCCGTTCGAATTATAGTGAAACTCCGACAATTATATATTTCATGCGAAAAAATTAACCGCGTGTTACCAGTTCTGGCGAGGAAATAATGCGACAGTTAGAAATTTCGATTCTTCCTGATCGATCAGATTTTCGGAAAATCATTCTAATGAAAGATAAAGAAAAAAAAGCAGATATTTTCGAGAAATTTTAACATTTAAAACCAATAAAAACTGTTCCTTTTTTTTTTTCTTTTGTTTTTTCTCTTTTATCGGGCAATTACTGCTAGAGAGCTCGCGATCCGGTCGGTTTATTTTCTTGCTCTTGTTTCGGTATGAGAAAACTAAAAATTAACAAATCGGTTCCTCCAATGGCTAAATGTGCCGAAAAAAATTGTATACAAAATTTGGGCATTTAGGGGATGATTCGGCAAACCTGGAAGGACAGAGGAACAAGTAACAAAATAAGAAAAACACTGCAGTGCAAGAACAGCTGAAATATATAAAAAAAAAAAAAAAAATAAAGATACATCAGAAAACACATTTCGATATAGAAAATTAGAAAAAAATCTCTGTTGCGACCAAGCATAATACTTTCTTGCATGAGTATGTGAAGGGCAGAGGAGCTTCGCCCCACAAGCCCTAAAACTACAAACATTAAAAATAAACAACAGCTATTTTAAAGAGTAAATCATAAAATATATAAAGTATATGCGTGATAAACTGATATACAATGTTGGATAAGTTCCACTTTTGTCGTGCCTAAGGAATAAAAAAAAAAAAAAAACAAAAAAAAAACTGGTACAGCTGCAGCCTAGCAGGGGAAGTACCCCTTCCGCTGAACCGATTCTAACCAAAAAGGAGGTGTACAATCCTACGTACAAAATTTCAACATTCTACAACCAGTCCCGCTTTTCAAGTTCTGCGTGATAAACACATACATATACGTACAGACTTCAAGAAAAAACAACTTAAAACGGATCCAGAGATGGTTAAAATGGATGTTTTGGTGAAACGCGAAATTCAAAATACTCTACAAATCTTCTTTTCCTTTGTATAAGGAAAAGTAATCCCGATGGTCGAAATATCCGTTGAAATACGGTATTAAACATTTCTCGCGATTACAATACTTCCTTTACTTCGTACAAGGAAGTAAAAACGAGATGACAATAACAAAACAAAAATCAAAAATAGCAGAAAACAAATCCTTATTCTGCGTGTTTTTTGTTCACGCCTTATCTAGAAACATTACAATCTATCGTTCATTCGTAAATATTAGAATATCCCAAACTTTTCCATTAAATGACGATTAATTTATGTTGGCCAGTAATAAACATGTCATAAAATAACTTTACTACATCTTTAAATATAATGAAATAGCGTGAAAACGATCTGGATGTACCCAAAAGTATCTCTCGATTTTATCGCTAACTGTATTCATCAAATTATACAACTAAAAAATCTGTCCTTTTCGGATATCCTCATTCTATTATTATTATTATTATTATTATTATTTATGACTTCTATTGTTTTACTTTATCTTATTTTCTTTCTTTTTTGGGCTATATTCTTTATGTGCTTTTTTTTTGGCCTTTGAATTCTATTTAACATTGTAATATTTTTATTAAAACCTTAATAAAATGTAGCAAAATTTGGTAGACATATTTAATAATATATTTATAAAAGTGAGAATCCGTCGTCGCTAAAAGTTTTAATAATACGAGAATAGTGTTTTTTTTTTTTTTTAAAAAAAAAAAAGAAAAAAGAAAAAGATCGAATCAATGGAAACTTTATGATTTTTCACCGTCACTAGAACTTGACTTTCGATTACGGCAGAAGAAGTATCGCTATTCGCTGTAATTTTTAATGTTGGTACATTAGGTCCTACTGAAACGATCCCAATATTTGTTGTCTTCCCCCGCTTTTATCATTAACATGTGTAGAGTGCACTTCTTCGAGTATCATTTTTCTACGGGAAATAGCGATTAAAAAAGTACTTCAACGATAAAGTAAATCTACATGCGCGCTACAAATTCAGTAAATAACGTTCGAATTTATCGCCGTCCGTTGCTATGTACGTACGTACGCTTTTCGGCATTTAAATAAAAGATGGCCCTGCGACATTAGGCAGCGGTAGCACACAACATTTATTAATAAAACACCTACCACCAGCTTGAAGCGCGATTATTTTACCGTAATAAGCTGTTCGCTATCGCTGTTCTCCGATCAGTGTAAACATACGTAAATTAAAAGTAATGACTAATTTACGTATGCGTATTGCTGTAGTGGTAAGGATGAAAGAATTCAATATATTAACTGACAAAAAAAGGAATGTTCACACTATTTTAAATATAATTTACGAATATCGATATGTATGTAGTAACCGGAAACCGTATATAATATATAATATTTATCTGCAGTAATGCTTTCGACGTACCATCATCAGCTGAGAGTAAAACCTATTAACTGATGCTACACTGGACCCTAACACGACTAGGTCTATTATTATATACAATTTCTAGTTGCTGTATATTCGTAAATTATATTTAATAGCTTACGAAAAAAGACGCGATCGATTTTCATCTGTGCAAAGGCAATTATTGTAGGACAGCGAAATAGCCATGCCCAAAGTGATTTAAGTAATCTCGGGAACGTACGCGGATATTCTGCGAAATTATTCCTTTTATCTGTTTAACACAGGTATACATAGTTGCCTGGTGGGACAGTAGAGAAAAATTTACCTAACACAAAAACGCAAAAACGCAACATTTTACAAAATTCAGAATTTACTCAAGCAGACTATCTTTCAATTAAAGGGAAGAACTAGCCACTAAAATTTAAATACATCGCTTGAAATGAAAAATCGAGTTGGTAAAATTTCCGCTCCTTAGTTTAAAATTATTACACTTCTAAAAGGTACGTCTGAATTTTGCGACTTCCTTGTTTGACGGACGATCGTCCGACGCTGACCAGTCCTAGATATAAAAATTACACAAAAAAGATCGCAATAATCTAATGCCGAAGTTGATTAAGGAAAAATAAAATTAAACTCGTTTTAGTTCGAAGTGTTATGGAAAAATGAACCGTCTGAACGGTAGAAATAAATAGCCGAAAAGATCAAACACTGACGAAACAAAAACACAAACTTAAGCAAAGGGTAAAGCGAAATGAAATTTAATTTAGCGTGAAAGTTCAACAAACATCGTGAACACTATTAAACAACGACTCTATTTCGATAAGCGTAAAGTAAAATATGTATTTCGCTCTTGCCATATAGAATGCCGTTATACAAATAGCTACGACAAAGCGGAACGCTTCAAATTAATTCCGATACGACGGAAGCGATTTTGTTTACTAGAACACGTTCATGCGGTAATTATTTTCGTATATTAGTCATATTCATTTCTAGAAGAATCTTGGTCGTCCCCAGACAAAGGTCCTCAACCTCCAGTGAACATACTGATTACATCGCTAACAAGATTTTCAGACGATTGCATTTCCAATTTCGTAATAAAACAATTAATAAAATTCGGTCCCGCTGAAAAATTTATTATCTTCAAAAGTTTAATCAGACGTATTCATATACACTTGAAACTATTATCAAGAAATGGCAGGTTACGCAAAATCATTCTGTTGCAGATGGGGGCGGATCCAGAGAGACATTTCGCGGGAGGGATTATATAATTACGTACTCTATCTTATACGGTAGTAAATTTGAGAAATACCTTGTTTTTCATGAAGAAAATCAAAAGGCCACCTCTTTAGAAATTACAAAAAGGCCTTAAAATACACAACTATTACAGTTTTTAAAAATTTTAGGTGAAAAATAAAAAAATTATACCTAAAAAATGGTTATTTTAGAATTGGAATAGTGAATTAGTAGAAAAAATAGAGCGATAGTATTTTTTATTAGACTTTATTTCTTATTTTTATTAGTAATCTGATCCGAATTCTCTTTGTTCGCGAACAAGTTTAAATATATATATTTCTCGTTGAACTACTATTTTAAATAAAAAATTGCAAAATAAAAATTAAAAATAAATAAAAAAAAAACCAAAAGATCGACGACAGTTGGGCATTTAAAACAGAAACGGCTGGCCTTTTGTGGAATTGACTCGATGCGATCCTCCTGCACATACACCGGTGGATAATTCATTGGCATGCTCTGCAAGGTAGTTCTAGTGGCTCAGCCTTGTATATATTTCACTATTTGCCTTTTGTACAGTGGTGAATGATTAGTTTCTGCATCTCTAAAAGAACGTATTCTGACACTTTCACGGCATTTTTACTTGAACTCTCATAATTCACACACAGGCTGTGGTCGCTCGTTATGAAATTATGACTCAGCGCTGTGTACCCTGTGTTCCAAACATCATTTACGCTTATCGCCCATTTTCGGAAACCCCCAAGTGCAACCTTGTACACTACCACATTCCATTATACGAATATTTTTGTGACGTGTTCTATTCGACTTTTTCCTTTTTGTGTTCTGTATTCAAGTGTAATATGTGATTTTTTTTTACTTTTTGTCTTTCACCATGTTATATGGGAATCATACCTGTTAGTTCAAATATCTTTTTCCGTAATTAAAGTTGTTTTTCGTTACTTTATGGACGTTTTTCCGTTTTTCTCGTTGGTGTACGAATATTTATGTGACTCACTGCATGTGTATACCGACTGTGAGATAATTTTTATCGGTACTCCTTTTTGCTGTTATTTCCTCTTTTTTAAGGTTATTTTTTCGTCGCTGTCTTTCCTGTAATACGATTTTCATTTTTCTCGTATAATTACACTACTGATTCGTTAATTTATTGCAAATAGCAGTTTATTCTTTTTTATTTTCTTCCGTAGATTTATTTTTCTTTTTTCTTTTTTTTTTTTTATTTATTATTGCTAAGCTGTTCCTGTGTAACTGGGTCGTATTTTCCCGTATAATTATAATTTTACGCGTATAACAGAAATTAAATTTAAAAAGTACTTTACAAACAATAAGTTACGTGATTCAAAACAGAAGGATATTTAAACCAGCTTTTAACTCAGTTCGTTGCTTACTACGGGAAATTTTATTTTTTAAGTTGCCTATAGCGAGATCTTTCTTTAAATATGCCCCGCTAAATTCTGCACTGAACGGCGCACGTATACATACATATATATGTATATACACAACAGTGGCGGATCCTCCCTCTCCATCGAAAGAATCAAAACCTCGATGAAAAAATTGGTTACAGCAGAGAAACTTAATTTATAATATAAGAAATTTGTATAAATGTTATACCTACGAATTTAATAATTAATATTTAATACCGTTTTCTAGTAAAACTATTAATGTCACACGTTTTTATTCTGTTTTAAATGCAACTGCCGTCGATTTTTTGTCTTTTTCATTAATTTTTCATTTTTATTTTGTAATTTTAATTAAAAATAGTTCAATGAAAAATATATATGTATATATTTTTTACTCGCTCACGAACAAAGAATTCGAATCACATTATTAACAAAAATAAAAAAAAAAAGTAAGGTCTAATAAAAATACTGTCGTTCTATTCTTTTTAGTAATCTATTATTTAAATTCTAAACTACAATTTTGGTTACAATTTTTTAAGTTTTTTTTGTTTTTCACTTGAAAAATAAAACATAATTTAAATTAAATTGTAATAATTATATATTTTCAGAACATTTTTAAATTTCTAAAGAGGTCGCTATTTGATTTTCTTTAGGAAACAAGATATTTCTCAGATCTATTGCCTACCGCATAAAATATTTAATTATATAATTTTTCTCCCCAAAATGTCTCTCTGAATCCGCTCCCTGATATATATGTATATATATATATATATATATATATACATATGTACATACTAGCTGACTCAGCGAACTTCATACCGCCTCAGAATCAATAAATGTTGTGTTAACTTATTAGCTGAATTAAATTTAGTTTTTTATTAAGATAAAATTAATATTCTAAATAAATTAAGTTCAATAAGTGTACAAAAATTATAATACATTGAAATGAACGAAATTCACGTGACAGCAAGGCATTTGCTTTATTGAAGCGAATCGAAATGATCCGTGTAACATTGTTGCACTACTTTCTGTTAAACTATTTGCTGGATGGTCTGCACTCAGGTCGATTACCTTCATCAAAGCATCTTTTTATCTTAACGCGAGTTGATGGACAATGTTTTTCGTCAATCTCTGAGGTGTATAAATGAACAAATTTGATGGTTTGCCAACTCGAGAACACGCGACATATAATTGGCCATGTGAGAAGCGCGGATTTTCTAGATCTAACCCACAAATGGACATTGTTTGGCCTTGTGACTTATTAATAGTCACGGCGAATGCCAAGCGAATCGGAAATTGCAGACGTCTGAATGAAATGGACGAGTCTGAAGGGATCATTGGGATCCGTGGCAAACTTCACTTTGAAACTTGCCGCTGAAAATGGTAGCTTCAAGAACATTGCCCATGATTTTGTTTATGACCAATCGCGTACCGTTGCATAGTTTTGGTGCATTCAAATTAGTTTTAGTGTACTTAAACTTTTGGAAACGTATCTAATTTCTTTTTAAAAATACATCGCGTTTTATATTTGGGAATATAGTTTTAAAACGTTTTAAATACTTTTCGAGATCCCTTTCTTATATATACATATATGTATGTATATACACATTTGAAAAACATATCTAAATTCTTTTTTTAAAAAATACATCGCGTTTTACATTTCGCAATATAGTTTTAAAATATTTAAAATAATTTTGCGATCGCTTTATTTCAAGCAAAACTTTGGAAACGTATCTAAATTCTTTTTTAAAACTACAAGGCGATAGAAATTTGGCAAAATATTTCTAATCAATTTTAATAAAATACAAAGACATATATGACGCTAAATTAAAATTCGAATTTCTAGAACAAAATCTAAAATACTTTTCGTAGTCTTAGTTAAATTAGAGTTCTGCGTTGCTAACAATGTTGCAAAATTATAATGATGCATTATTTAACGAACAATTTTTGAAACACTTTGCATGTTTGCTGTAGTTTATTTAAAATTTCGTGAATGTGTCTAAATACACTTTTTTTTAAAATTGTAACTAAAGTAAAATTGTAAAAGATATTTGGTGGTAAATCATGTTTGTAACATAGGAAGAAGTTTTTAAACATTTTGCATGTTTGCCGTATTTTATTTAAAATTTCGTGAATGTATTTAAATGCATTTTTAATATCGTAACTAAAGTGTAAAATTAAGTCGAGGAAATTGTTGTAAAAGATATTTGTGTTAAATTTTAAGACGTGTTTTATTCCGGATAAGTTTTTTAAACAATTTGCGCGCTCGCTGTATTTTAATTCAAATTTTATAAAGCTCGGAGTATAGTGATATATTTCGAAAATTATAATGGGGAGAGCATTTTTAAAAATTCGGAAATAGTTTAAAATATATTATACAAAGCAAAACGATACTACTCTTAATTTATTGATATGATGAATAGAAGGAAAAATTCGGAAAACCGAACAATTTTGACTAAGAGAGAAAACTTTGATAATTTCGGAAGTTGGATCATCACACGAAAAGACTGTGATAGGGGGTCAAAGGTCCAAAAGAAGAAATTCGGCGGTCGAGGCCTGCGATAATGCATACGGTATCCGACGGTTGGACAGGGTACGGGGGGTTGCTTTAACGATCATTATTATTATTATCATGTTATCACCTGTGACTGCACAGGACATTTTTCTCCATCTCTCTCCTTCCTGAAGTAATAATTGAAATGGTGCGGGTTGGGAGGGGTCTAGCTGGTCCAATTTTAATCTAAACCATACATGGGCCCTCTTCTTAAACGCCCACAGAAAATTTCATCGAAATCGGTTAAGCCGTTTAGGAGGAGTAGCATTACAAACACACGTGTCCTACAATTTTATATACAAAAAGATACATATCTGTATTTAAAGATAATTTATTGAATTTTAAGTAGGAATAAAAATAAAGTCAAGATAAATTTCATCGAGATCGGAAAATCTAAATGTAATATCGAATAGCCATTGAAATTGATATTGTTTTACGTATATGTAACTAAGTACACAATTAAGTATTAGAAATTTTTCGTTTTTTTGCGATATGTAATTTCTTACTTTAACAGGTAAGGTTGTATCTGAAGAAAAGTTTATGTAGGTTTCGACATACGCACAAGTTCACGTCCGGAACAGTTACATTCATCATACTTTATCCAGCAGGGAGGTAGCTTTGTATTTCATTATTCGAATTTTTAACTCAAGAGGTATAGTTCACGAAAACAGTTTCCAAATCAGAAACATCGGCGTCAAATTCTGCACGATGATGTCCTCGATTTAAATAATCCAAATAAACTTATACAACACTGATAAAACAACAAAATTACCCGATAAAACTGGCCCAGTTAAATTAGTACTTAATTCGTCGTTGTTGTTATAATTAATAAAAAAATACAAAAAAGTGTCTCCGAGTAAAATCAATTCGTGTCGTCGAACTTAATTTCGCTTTTAACGATAAAAAAGAAATATAGAAGCTCAAATTGTGTACGAATTTGTCGACGACGAGAGGTGGTTATTTTTTAACTCATTAATTTTCCTCCTATTTTACTGTTACGCAACTTTTATCGATTCCAAGGTACTGTGCTATTACTGGTATTTGCTGACATTGATGTCTTATAAAAATGATAATTCCAATATTTTTACTCTCGCTGCACTCGTACAAAGAAGAAACGAAACGCGGGAGGCAAAGTAAGAATGTTGCTTGAATTAATAAATTACGAAGGGATTGTGATTCTTTGACAAGAAATTAAAAATAAATTATTTGGTACTATTTGACTAATTGCACTGCTCAAAGGAAATAAGCAAATGTCAAATTAAATCACTTTTGTCTATATTCTTTTTATTTTTTTATTTTAAATTGTTATTAGTATTTCAAGAAGAAATTATCGTACTTTTAAAAATACAAAACATCAACACAGAAGTCTTTATTAATTGAAAAATCACGAAAATATCCCGACGTGTTCCGGCGAACAACGTTCCATATTTATGGAAACAGTATTATGTAATATTAAGTTAAAAACGTAATCAATGAAAACAAAGAAAATTATCGAATTACAGGTTAGGATTAAAATCGCATGAGCGATATCGATTTACTTTTGTGATATTTTAATTATTAAAGTTTCGTGTATTTTAAAAATATTATTCAAAAAGAATAACCAAAACATGTATATCGAATCACAGAATTATAGTTCAGCTTAAGTTATATTTGAAAATAATGTCAGTTTTTGAACAAACTATATGTAACGTTCAGTATTCGGAAAGTTACTATCAAGCTCGATTATGATACAGGGCGCGGCAGCATATAACTTCCTTTTTTTTAAAGGGGCCACTTTTTTTCTACTAATTTTTGTTAAAGAATAACAGAAAATTGAAATACATACTCTAGATCCCCCATTGGGGCAATATACGTAGTGGTTTTAGTAAAGTACCTTTATCAACAAGCCCGGATTAAGTGTTTGATAGACCCGAGGCTACGGAAATATTAGGAGCCCTTTTCGGAATCAGTTTTATAGAATAACTAAATTTTCTTTAATTTAATTTAATATATTATTTTGAATTCACGAATTAACATATAATTATTAATGTAAAGAAAACTAAATATCATATAGACAATGGGTAGAATTTTCGATGCCAAAAAAAAATTATACATATACATATATACATATATGTATATCTTTATATATGTATAATTCTTCCGTGCGTGTGTTTGTGACTGAACTCCTAAACGGCTGGACCGATTTTGATGAAATTTTTTGTGTGCATTCAAGTTGATTCAAGAATAGTTTAGATTCACAATTCGGTCCACTACACGAAATATGAGGTTTTAAATAGTTGAGATGAGATCAGCGGCACAGAAATGTAACCGGGACGAATAAAAAAGAAATTAATAATTTTTATAAAATTATAAATAAAATGATTAGTACGGTAAAAATAAAGTAAACCTGAAAATTTCAATAAAATGATTACTATGGTTATTTTATTAATTTCTGGTGTAAGTAAATACACCGCTTCTGTTACTTCACTTTTTGCGTTATTGAAATCATAAAATTTCCATGACATAATCTAAACATATAAGTCGCGCTCCTAGCTAGCTACTGTACTTTTACCACGGATCCCAATGATTCCTTCAGACTCACCTATCCCATTTAAACGTTTGCAATTTCCAATTCGCTTGGCATTTGCTATGTCTATTAATAAGTCACAAGGTCAAATAATGACAATTTGTGGCTTAGATTTAGAAAATCCTTGCTTTTCGCACGGCCAATTATATGTTGCGTATTCGAGAATTGGCAAACCATCGAATTTGTTTGTTTTTCGGATTAAAGACGAATTTATGAAGAAAATTCATTTTTTTTTTTGCTGTTTTTGGTCCAAAAGGGGTGTTCAAATAATTTTTTTGACCGCAATTAATGAATTTCCACAAAGGGCTGCTGTGTTTTGTTTTATATTTTGAATTTCGCTTTTAAAGAGTTATCTAGTGATGAATTACGATTTTTTTAAGGGTATTTTTGAGGTCCTTCTAAATTCCACATTATATATTCTAGACGGTTTTTTTCTCGCCGAGGGTAATCGCTCAGTTTAAAGTTTTGTAAATTTTCATAGATAGAAGTTTAATGGTAATTTATGATCCAATTGCGATAAGTCAAACCGTTTCCGAACTATTGTAGAAATAAATATTTTTGTCGTTTGTGAATCATTTTATTCGGATTATTCCCCGTACTTTATAGCGTGTACGGAATCTTAAAAACCGGTATAAATTTACTTTAAGAAATTAGAGATCATTAGAAACACGTTGTTTCTTCGTGTATAGCCCATCATCAGCTAACTGCATAGAGTACACACTTTATTAATTAAAACGTATATAAATTGAGTATTTACTTTAAATTTTTAATATAAATTTATACTGATTTTTGTTACTAAGGTGAACAATACCTTGCTGCCACGCGTAATAAAAATACTTTTCGATGTAATTAAAATATTTGTCTTTTTGGTTTTTGCACATTTATTGAACTTAATTCATTATGAGTATTAATAAAAAGTAAATTTAATTCAGCTAATTAGTTAACACAAAATTTATTGTTTCTGTGGCGGTACGAAGTTCGCCGGATCAGCTAGTATCTATATAATTTTAAACGATGAACTTTCTCTTATTTTTTTTCCTGCAAATTCTTGTATAATATCGTTAAAATCTACTGAATGGAGAAAATCTCCGATAATCTATCGTCTAGCATGGTTGACATGTACATGTTTTTTATTCTTTTTAATATCGAAAAAGATCTTTCCGCATCACAATTTGTAATCGGTTTAGTTACAAATATTCTATATGATTGGAAAAACATCTATTATTGCAAGTTTAACCATCTATGTCGGAGGTGAGAGCCTGTTGGGGGACCCTTTGTAAGACGGGGCCCGGGGCTACAGCCCCCCTAGCCCACTCTTAAATCCAGGCTTGTTTATCAAAAAAGAGACACACTGCTAACAGAAAAGATTTGAGATTAACATGTTAAAGCTTCATTCGAATCGAGCAAGTCGCTAAATTCCAACAGGCCAGCAGTTTCGCATGGCAAATTATTCAAATTTATTTTTTAATAATCGGTAAAAATGTTCTTTTTCTCGACTTTAAAATTACTCCATTTTAAGTTGCATTTACATAACAAAACATTTGCAACATACCTGGAATAAAAATTACGCTTCACTCTGCATTACGCATTGGGAGTGATTGTTTAGAAACAATAAAAGACTACAGGCCAATAAGCATTCCGAATCTAGCTCGATAGCGTTTTCTATCGACACTTGGGGACTATCGTTTTGGTACCAGATAAAAAAAATGATCACCAACTCCCAGCTCTTGGTCACAAATATTTTTCGATTTATTATTTGTTTTTACTGGTTTTTTTTGTTTTTTTTAATCGTAAAAATGAAAATTAACGAATGATTATTTTTTCTAAAGGTGTAAAAATAAAAGTATTTTTCGATTCTCAAGTATAAACCAAACTTTTTATAAAACAAAAATAAAAGATTTTTTTAAAACTGTGTTCCCTTTTCAAATGTTAACCGTAAACGTATTTTACGTTTTCTTCAGGAATTAAATTTTTCGATTTGGTGAAACATTGTGAAAAAAATTAAAAACTAATTTTTTTAGAAAACTTTGTGTTTAAACGTACAAATATTTTGTTTTGTTAATAAAAAATTATATATTTAATAGATTTCTTAACAACAAACACGTATTATTAATAACATTAATAAATATATAAAATTAAATAGATTTAGTCTTCGTCACTATCTTCATTAATTACAACACAATTTCCTGTTCTATTGAAAATATGACTCAAATTCTTACTGGCTTTACGGCAAATATCATGCACAGTAGTATACCTATTTATAAGGAATAGTTGTAACATTTAAACTAAAGAAATTGCTAACATAAATTAATAATGAAAAAAAATCCGTATCATTCAAAGATTAACCAGTTATGTTAGACGCATGGAGGGACGTCGTTAAAAACAATAAATGAAGTACAAGTAAAAAAAAAAAAAAAAAAAGCAAAAGGAATTAATAGAGTAAAAAAAACCGATAGAATCAAAAAACAAAGACAAAAAAAAAACATTTATTGATGTATTTGTAAAATATTTGTGAATACTTGAATTCGTTATGGCGAATTCGAATACTGTACATTCGCAACTACGCTTACAACGAATACTGTCTCTAATTCTGTTGATAGATGGCATTTGTCGTCAGAAAAACTGCCATCAAATCGTGCATCGTCCAGCGTATAATTTAAAATTTATCTAAAATACTAATTATTAATTTATTTGATCATTTTTCCATAAAAGAAATAAAAATTAAACCTACAAATTGAAAGTTTTCAAAAACTATCAGTTTTCAATTTTTTTCGAAATGAATTTTTAAAAAAATTCCTGAATATAGTATAAAAAACGTTTACTGTTAAAATTTGGTGATCGCACGTCTGGAAAATGGCAGATAATGAAAATATTTCAGTTTTATTTTCTTTTTTATAAAAAAATTCGATTTCATATTTAATAATTGTAAAAATATTTAATTTTCGTGTCTTTTACTTCCTGGTATTTCGAAAAAAATCGACATTCTTTCATTCGCATTTTTACTATTAAAAAAGAGTAACTAAGAATAATCATTTTAAAAAATAGCTCGGAAAATATGTTTTCGTTGAAGAGCTGAAGATTCTTTTATCTCCTATATGTCGATAGAAAATACCACGGGCCAGATTCGGCATACTTATCCGCCTATGCGCCTATACCTTTTCACAATAAATAGGACTACAGTATTTCCTTTGATATAGGAAACCGCAGATAGAAAAAATGTCGAGAACCACTAAAGCGTGTACATAACAATGCAAACGTAGAAGAAATCTTGGTCAGAGAAGTTTACCCCCCCCCCCCATCCATCGATTACTGTCCCTCAAATATTTAATAAAAAAATAGCACCTTTAACGTTATTTAAAAAAAAAAGAAAAAAAACCAGCAGTGTTGCAACTCACGTCTGTTCTTCAATTTCCACCAATGAGAATAGTCCACGTGTTTGCATAGACGTTAAAAAGTACTGATGCATTAGACAGATTTTCGAAAAAATTCCAAGTCAGATTTTCAATAGCACAAAAATTTTATAACAAAGTATAATTCATATATGCGACACATATTTACATCACTGATATTCTAGTCACAGTATATTAACACGCTTATAAACTAAAATACTTGCGGGTCAATTCTGGCTATGCTACATATATATAGCACTTTTAACTACAAGCTCGTGATGATATTGACTCTACATTCGAAGATACGAATTGCATAAAATCTGCGTGAAAAATATTTCGTATGTCATCTTTAAAGCCAGCGTCATCTACCGTGTAGTGGTTTCGTTAATTAATTATAAAGTAGAATCTCTTAAAAAATACAAGTATACCCTTCACGTCGTCTTTGGTGCTAACGCCATCTATCGTAAGCTAGTTTCATTAATGAATTAGATATGACTTTAGACAACCGATTAAACTCAGCTCCCCTTTTTAAGTAGTCCTCTATGGCAGCTATAAAACGATGTGCTAGAAAAATGTCTTCTCGGATGTTCGACTAAAAAATAAAAATAAAAAAATGAAGACATACTAATAAAGATGTAGTATTAAAGGAGGACTAAAATGCGCTTATTTTCAGTAGAAAATAAAACCGAGCAAACGATGAACGAGACATATACGATATCTGAATTTGAAAGACACTTAAATCGCAAAGACTCAGAAAAATACAGCCACGCATATAAAAATAATATTCCCGATGATGTTCTTTTTTATGTTTATCATTGTTTTATTACTTTTATTAAGTAATCAACAAACAATATTTACAGGTACACTACAGTTTTTGAAAAGTCATTTTCTGGCAGTATATTTTTAGCGAATAAAAGTTGAAATTATAAATTTCATACAAATAAATGCGATTAGCTGTATACGTATGTACATATATATATAACTCTATGGCCAAATGTAGCTGAGCCGGAAAAGGAAAAAAAAAATATTTATACAACTTTATCATTTGAATCTCGCCAAGCTCTCTGGACCCTAAACATTTAATCTTCCATAATGTTTGTAGAAGAATTTTTCTAACTGGTTATGTTATTGTTGTCGTTTTTATTTCAGGTCCGCCCTCCTATCCCCCCCCCCCAAAAATAAAAGACAGTTTTTAGTTTCAACTTTGTTTTGATTTTTATTGTGACTCAAAGGGTAAATAGTTTATATAATTTTAACCCTTGGTATAGCATTCTTTGTCAGATTCCATTCCTTGTTACTCCTAATTGCTGTTATGTACACATGTTGATGGGTAATCGTCCGTTGCTGACAAGCCCAGGGAAAAACCCAAACAAGAAAAACAAAAAAAAAGAAAAAAAAAAAGCCATAGTCGGTAATTTATTTATATAAATATAAAATATAGCCCTATTAAAACATGACAGAAAACGTTACATATTTCCCAACAGTTTTTTCATATTACCACCAGCATGAGAATGCTGTGATTAATATATATGTTTATATACTTGTATATATATATATATATATTGTAACGGTACTTGCCGTTGTTAAGTTAAAAATGTTAACTTTATCCAAGGGGATGCCACCGCGGAATTAAAAATTTATTTTTTAATTATTGTTATCATTTAAATGAATTTATATACGAGATTTTAAAATATTCTATTAATAGAAATTACTCGCACCGATCTTTCTTAATCGGTCGACCGCTATAAAACAAGGATTAATTATGACATACGTGTATATGCGACGACAAAAATAACAATTATAAATATAAATATCAATTGGTACGTATCATTGTTTGTCGGCGGCGACCCAGGTACACGGTGTTGAAAGATCCCGGATGAGTGGGTTGGTGATGAGTCCTTTGTAAATTGACCGAGACGCGAATTTCGGATGAATGTTAACGAATTTATTAATATTTATCGGAATTTACTTTCGCGACGGGATTTATACTATCGGGGAAACCGATCTGAGATTCGACTATTGCGCTCTGCAGGGGTGGTATTTCTATTCCCGACGCGATACCTTTTTTACGAGTCGTCTGTTAAAAAATTAACTGTTTTCTTTCTCGATGATTGACATCGACTGGCCTCACCTTTTAACCACTTTTTCGCTCGTCTCTCTACGAGCCTTTCTTCTTTTGTACTCGTCTCGGCCAATCACCATTCATTTCCTTTACGGGTGGGCATTTCTCCAGTGACCGCGTGATGTATTCGCCCCCAACCGACAAACAGAATTTCAATCACACTCACATTTTCACTCGCACCACGTTTTCCATAATTATTTAATTTATTTTTTATATTTTATTTTTTGTATTATTTAATTTTTCTTTCTATTTTTATTTATTTAATTTTATCGAGCCATGTAATGGTGTTAAGGTGCTTGGCTATCAAATCAGAGATGTCATAGGTTATCGAGACTTGTCTCGTCCCGGATCCAGGTCGCTCTCAAGCTTACCCAGCTTGAATAATTGGGTACCAGAAAAATCTGAGGGGCACGTAAAGGCGAATCCCAAGTAAAAAGAAACTGTCCCCCCTACTTTCATTAGTGCCGTTGGGCTTAGTACCATTATGGAAAGCTTAACTTCACAATCCCAACGCCCTCTCAAGAGTATGGAACTTACTTTACTTTTTTATGTTTATATATATGTATGTATATTGCATCCGACACATTAGATTAATCTACTGAATTATGGTGATTTTTCAGATGATGAGAAAATCAAATATCAGATTGTATTAATATACCGCAACTCGTGCAAAGTTAAAAGTTGTAAACTAGAAGAACGACTGGGATTAGCTTTAACACTGATTTTGAGAAACGTATGATTAAATTTTTTTAATAAATCACCACCGACATACTTCGGGAAACACAGTCCCGTATTCATAGTGTAAACTAGAAGAGTCGCAGTGAAATCATGAAAAAGATATAATTATTCGTTGCACTTTTATTATGCAAAAATTAAACTTTTATTTGTCAAACGGGAAACCTATCTCCTAAAAAGGGAACAAAAAATTAAAAATAAAAACACGTACAAGGTAAAACCTCGAGTCCTAAATTTTATTCTTACCAACGCTAGTAACCAGTATAGGATTTTTTAACAATGTTTGCAACGATGGTAATCAAATATACAATACGATTTCTTTTTTTTTAATAACGCATGAAGAATTATATTTTGATAATCGAGTACTTGAGAATTGTACAAGAATGCGTGGGTGTATATATATATATATATATATATATATATATATATAAACTCCACCCTTCGTGTCTCTTAAGGATCCCCGCCTGAAGACATCTCGGACCCCCAACCCTGTCACTTCTACGCTTCTCATAGAGGAGTCGTATCGTTCAGCCTCAAGCCCCCCCCCCCCCCAAGGAGATTAAATGGACACTGTTAATAATAGCCAAATTTGTTATCGGCAAAATTTTTGACAGTAAAAATTAATATTTGATAAAAATATAGTGTTTTTAAATAATATATTTTACACAAAAATAAATACATAAATGAGAGAAGAGAGGGATATATAGATACACCAAACATGTTCGACCTCCGCTTTTACATTTTCCTATATGGTACTCTTTTAGCCCCCCCGCCCCCCGGAACAAATCTTGGGTGCGCCAATGAAACAAGGTATTTCTCAGATTTACTGTCTACCGTACAAGATATTGGTACTCATATAATCCTCCCAAAAATGACCCTCTGGTTCCGCCTCTGGTTTATATAGGAAAAAGCCTCAACAAAAAAATAGATGAAATTCTGACAATCTCAGAGCGAGTAATGGCGATAAGTATAAATTCAGATCGCAAACCACTATCGATAATACAAATATATACATCAACAAGTGAAAGTGCAGATGAAGAAGTGGAAAAAGTGTATGAAGACATAGAAAAAGCGATCAAGAAGCTAACAAAACGGAACCCCTTGTTTCTGATGGAAGATTTCGATGCGAAAGTGGGCAAAACTAACAGAAATGGCAGTGCTGTGAGACCTTTCAGATTCTTCTTCTTCTTAAGGTGCCGTACGCTACACAGCGCGTTGGCGCAACCTATTCGTACATTTTTAGCTGTACAGATATAGGTTGTGTACCAGGCAATTATTATATGCAACGCAGGTGTACACAGGCAATACTACATTCGGAACTGATTAGTAATCGTTTGACTTATCGATATACAAATGCAGTCCGTCCGGTGTGGGTCTGCTGTGTACTGACCTAGCGCGCATATGATGTTGTACGTGGTGGTTTGCCATTGCCTTCCATGCGATTATTAGCGATTATTTATTTATTTAATTCTTGTAATAAGTTCGTCGTCGTTCGGGATCGAACCCGTGACCGCCATATCGGAAGTCAAGCGCTCTAGCAACTAGGCTATCGCGACGACTCCTTTCAGATTACGTATGCAAAATGAACGAGGCGTAAGATTCGTAGAATTCGCTGAGAAAGATGGTTTATACAATACTTGGTTTCAACATCATGCAAGAGACTATATAATGGTGAATACTAGAGACGAGAGCGTGATCTTGAATCGCCATGCACTAACGGCTAGCAGACAAATGTCGCCTTCGGCTTAAAAAATGTGCACGTGCCAAAAAAATGGAAAACTGAAAGCTGAACAAAAGTCCTTCGAAGTATAAAACAATTGCAGGGAATTTCGTTGAAAAAACTGGAAGAAAAAACCAATGAGATAAATGAACAGGCTGATGTTTAAAATATATGGAACCAGTTAAAAAACGCGATGACAATCGCAGCAAGAGAAACACTCAGAAAAGACAAGGGAACCGCCGTAATAAGAATAAAAAGCAAGAGCTGGATAACAAATGAAACATTGTTATTGACCGATAAAAGAAGGAAAATCAAAAACAGAAATAATAATAATAACTATTTTAAAAATATAAACAAAGAAATCAGGAAACAGTGTCGAGAAGATAAGAATAGATGGTTCGAACAAAAATGTAACTGTATTATACAGAAACTAGAGAAGAAGAAGGTAATCCATGCATGAAATGCATAAAGAAGTTAAATGGCTCATGAAAGCACAGAAAAGAAAAAGACCTAAATAAAGAGTGATGCTCGACAATGACACGTAGGCGAGATGTGTACAAAAACAGAAGAAATAGAGAAAGAATGACCGCTGTACATGGACAAACTGTACGGAGATGTAAACATGGATAACCGAATTAAAAATTTTAAACTGAGTTGGCAGAAGCAAGAGACAGCACCAAACATCTCAAAGGAAGAACTAGAATTTGTCATCAGGAAAGCTAAAACACGAAAGGCGACCGGGACAAATGGAATCCCTGTAGAGTTGATAAAGCATGCATCCAAAAAGAGCAAAGCAAAATTGCTGAGGTTAATAAAGAAAATATACAGAACAGAGGATTTTAAGATCTCTACATTTGTGGCCATACCTAAAAAGAGGAATCCGCGAAAATGCTCCGAATAACGCACAATTGCATTAATGAGTCATACTTATAATGTGACTGTTATTAAAGATAATAAAAAGAAGAATCGAAACAAAAATTAACAGCCAACTCTAAATGAAACACAATTCGGTTTTATCGCTCGAAAAAAGACACGAGACGCGATAGCTCTATATAAAATACTAATACAGCGAGCGTTGGCAGTAAACAGAAGCATATATGTAGCCTATATAGATTATGAGAAGGTCTTTGACTATGTAGAGTATGCCGAAATTTTACAAATCCTGAG
Organism: Icerya purchasi; assembly: GCA_039619475.1. Lineage (NCBI taxonomy): Eukaryota > Metazoa > Arthropoda > Insecta > Hemiptera > Monophlebidae > Icerya > Icerya purchasi. The sequence continues at coordinate 224,154,424 of CM077116.1, forward strand.
AAGATATAGAATTGACGCCGAAGACGTACAACTAATACACAATGTATATATGCAACAAAATACGAATATTATTGTCAACGGTGGTCACCCAACAGAAAGATGTGGAAAATCAAAAAAGTCAAGAGGCAGAGCTAACCTGCAAGACTGTTCAACGCATATACTGAAGAAATAACAAAAAGTAAATTCTTTTAGAACATAGGATTCAGAGGAAATGGTGAAAAAATTAACATCATATGCTACGCAGATGATCGTGTGCTTATTGCAGGAAGAACTGCAAAGCAGTTATAGATAATGTGACATAAACAGATCGAATAATTAAGGCAAAAAATACGGGATGAAAATCAATGTAAACAAAACTAAAGTAATGAAGATCAGCAGAACCAAAAATAGACCATTGCGTATCGAAGTGGATGAAGTACGGATAGAACAAATATCAAAAATTATAAATACCTCGAAGTAATTATATCTGAAGATGACACACAGGGATGATGCGGAAATAAGAACAAGCTAGAATGGCATTTAACAATTTCGAAAGAATACTAAAAGACCGTAAAATGAAAATGGAATTGCGCCTGAAAATTCACAAATGCTTACGTCTGGTCTGTAGCAAGATATACCACAGAAACGTGGATAATAATAGCGGATACGAAAAGGAGACTTAATGCTTTTTAAATGTGGACATATAGAAGAATAAACCGGATAAGTTGGACAGAGAAGATCAAGAACGAGGAGGTATTGAAAAGAATGGGACTGAAGAATTTCATTTTGCTACTAATGATTAAAGGAAATCAAAATGAAATATCTGAAGACAGGATGTTTTCGCTGGGGGCGAATAAAAAGATTCCAGGCAAGGCTCTGAGAGGCAAAAGAAGAATTACAATGTTGCATAGGCTGGATAAAATGGTTTAATCGGATGTCAATCGCAACCATCGGCATGGGAAATGCTAACTAATAATAATAATAAGTACCGTAATGATGCGCACCTGAATTTCGTAAAATTTCCACTTAGCATAATTTCTTTCGTTAAAAATTAAACTGTTTGCAACAGGAGTGGAAACCAATTTTTATTTCAATATTTTTTAAACGTGCGTCAATTATTTTTTGGTTCGGCTCTCAGCCTTTAACCAGTTTCCTTCGGATTCGCTGGAATAGATCGAAAACAGATGATAAATGGGATCTTCAAAATTTGATAATCCATCAGTCTATGGAAATGATAAAAAAAAGAAGTAAATATAGTAAAATTGTCTTGAAACAAACCGCATCTTTTCCTTGTTTTTTAACCGACTTCAAAAAAGGAGGAGGTATTCAATTCGACTGTATTTTTTTTTTTTTTTTTTTTTTTTTTATGTGTGTTACCACAGAACTTTTTTCTAGATGAACCGATTTTGATGATTCTTCTTTTATTTGAAAGGTGGTGTTTGTCATGTGGTCCCATTTAAATTTGATCAAGGTCTGACCGATAGTTTTTGAGTTATCCTTAATAATGCGGGAGATTGAAGCTTTTTGGATGCTTTTCATTCATGATTGTTTTCACCGTCGGATTAGATTTTTGACTTAAAATACTATAAATTTGCCAAATTACCATGGAAATGTAACTTTTGGTGTTTTTACCGTGGAAATATCTGTTCTTATTAAAATGTTTTAATTTAATTGAATAAAAATACACTAAAAAGTAAAAAATAAAATGCTTTTTTACAAAAAATAAATACCGACTTCAAGGTTTATTATAAAAATTTAAAAATGCACTAAAAAGTAAAAAATAATTACTCCCGATAAAATATATATATCAGAGTGATATAACTTAAGGTGATATCGTAATTCTTATACAACATTAATTTTTTGGAGTTGGCATCAAATTCATATTAAAAGAATAATTAAAAACTGCATTAAATGTTGATTAAATTGTTCCTAACATGAATTTAATTCCAACTCCAAAAAGTTAATGTTGTATAAGAATTACGATATCACCTTAAGTTATATCACTCTGATATATATATTTTATCGGGAGTAATTATTTTTTACTTTTTAGTGCATTTTTAAATTTTTATAATAAACCTTGAAGTCGGTATTTATTTTTTGTAAAAAAGCATTTTATTTTTTTTTGTTTTGGAACTGACTGTTTATAGTTTTATTGTAAAACAGTTATTAATATTTCGGCGGAAAAAGAATTACTAGCGAGCAAACTAAAGATACGTGTTGCAAATGGTATATTTTTCGAAATTTTTCAAATAAGATAGCTGTTTTCTATAAATTGTTGTAAGTACAGCGCATCAACTTGTTAATTTTACCAAATACTGAACGGTTAAATAAAAGATGAAGTTTATCTACCAAGCATTGTTCTTCGGTTTTAAATTTCTAAAAAAATGGTCAATTTTTCTAACAGGAAGACATTTTTTTTTTTTTTTTTTGGCTCGTCAACCACTTCACACAGAAACAAGAAGACGTGATAAAATACACAATGAATGGGTGTCAAACATGTCATTATTATTATTCTTACTTTTCTGTTGAGAAAAAAAAAAAAAAAAACGTCAGCAAAGGATGTTGACACATACACAATAGTTTCTGTCACTTGTCTATAAGGACCTAATACAGCACCCGAAAAAAAAAAAACAAAAAAAAAACAACATAATTTCACTGTTAAAAGTAATGAATTTGTAAGGATGCCCTTAGGTAGAGTTCATTAAAAATACCTTTTTTCCTTTTTAAATTTTTCGCGGAAATATTACTTACTATAATAGCGCATGAAACCTGAATTGTAAGAAAAAAGGTGGAAGATGTTTTGTAGAAGTTGTATAATTTGATTTTGATGGACGTAAAGAAACATCATTCGACTGTTCAAAATAAAAATCAAGTTAATAAATTCTCACTTAACGAGTAAATTTCATACAAATATTATTTAAGCATTGAGAAATTTTATATTATAAAATAGATCAGTTTACAATAGTTTTTATCGAAATTTTACCTGTGTCAGTTGACAAATTACATGAGAAACGTATTTTAGTGAAAAATCGATGGATTTTAGAATCGAACGAAGTAATTTATAAATCATAAATATCATTTTAGCCCCTCTATTTTATTTCACATCAGCCGGTCAAGCGCAATTAATTAATGCTCGAGGATTTATTCATTTTTTTTGTTTTTTAGATTTCGGTCCAGCTAAAGAGAAAAGTGTAACTAATTTACGATTCTTGTTAGTGTGATGAGAAATTCTTCATATTATTAAGTAAAAATACAAAAATCCAAAAGAACAAAGAAAAAGAGAACTTTTTAAATAAAATACAAAATTTGATTCCAAATACGGTATTGCTTTTTTTCAACATCAGACGATGTTAAATAATAATGTAATGTTCTTTAATTGGCATTATATCCCTGCCAGGAATGTATAATAATTTAAAAAATTGTTTATCAATTTTTTTTTCGTTTTTTTTTTTTTTTAGTAAAATTCGTTCTCGCAAAAAGACAATTTTAACTAGTAGATATTTTAAACATTAACGAAGAAAACTAACTTAGTAATAATTCGTGCCGATACTTTTCGTTCGTTATTCTTTAAGAGAGTTGTAATGAATTGAAGTTTCTAAAAATAGTGCATTTAAAGTAACATATTAAAAATGATTTCTTGGAAAATAATGAAAATGCTGATCTCACATGTTAAAACTTTTGTCGCTTTGGTAGGGAGTCAGCAATAGACGTTTACCTAAAGCAAATATTTCGAAAGGATTAAAGTTATATGGAGAGAAAGTTCGAAATAGTAAAAACGAAAGAAGCTAACGAAGGAAAAACTGAAGAAGAGAAATGAGAAGGGATAGGAGCGAGAGGCAAAGACTCAGAAGGTCAGAATACAAATTTCAAATCAAATTATATATTTATTTATAGACGATCGACTTCTAGGTCATTGGTCAGAATACAGAATCACTGTGTTAAAACTCATTCGAATGGAAAATTATATTCGACTTCACGTACATTGTATATCGAAAACAAATATGAAAATGGATGAATAACTTCTTAAAACTGACAAAGAAATTTTTTCAATAAAATTCAGATGCTAGATCAATTTTGCTTTTTTCAAATTAGTAGTTTTTCATAATCATTAAAATTAATTTATTTTTAATATTTTGTGCATGTAAAAATTTATTATAAAGCACAAATGGTTTTTCCTTGAAAGCAAAAATTCAGCCGTAATGGGAAAACTAATTTTTTCCGAAAACCCGCTAAATGAATAATCAGCATTCCAAAAGTCTTTGTAAGAGGAAATAATTTTTTAAGCGATATACGAACGAAAAAAGGCTCTGAAAACGGCTGATTTAGTTTCGAAGCAAATTAATTCCTAATTTTGGGCGGGTGTCTTTTTTTTTGATTCGATGATTATGTTACTCCTTAAATTCGATATTAACAGAAGAAAAAAAAAATGAAAAACTCACCAACACTAAACTAAATCTACTTGGAAAAACGACGAAACCGAAATGTAGCGAGGCCGAATCATTGAGGATGAAACGATAGAGTCCCTCTTACAGAATGAGGAAAATTGACAACGTAATTTTTGCCGACTTTGAAAAAAAAAAAAATAGTGACGTGTTCTATATCTGTCATTGCTATTTTATGATTTGCATAGAAATTTCTGGCAATAATTTTTTTTTTCATTGTAATTAAGAAAGAATTCAAAACTAATAAATTTAATTTACGGTTTACGCAAAAATGTCATTACTTCCATAATGCAGGAACGTAGCAGAATTTCTTATTAAACCCAACGTAAGAATAGCATAATCAACCAGGGCAACAATCCATTTTGTCGATATTTTGTCTTCTTCTATATACAATATAATTACCGTTTTGGAACAAAATAAGTGATGGGGCTAAGAATGACGTTGTCATTAATGTATATATATATATATATATATATGTATATACACATACATACAATATATATATATATATATATATATATATATATCTTTATATATAAAATTCTTCTGTGCGTGTGTTTGTGACTGAACTCCTCCTAAATGGCTGGACAGATTTTGATGAAATTTTTTGTGTGTGTTCAAGCGGATTCAAGAATGGTTTAGATTTACAATTCGGTCCACTACACGAAATATAAGGGTTTTAAATAGTTGAGATGGGACCAGGGGCACAGAAATGTATACGGAACGAATAAAAAGAAATTAACAAAGAATTAATTTTTATAAAATTATAAATAAAATGATTACCACGGTAAATATAAACTAAACCTAAAAATTTAAATAAAATGATTACTATGGTTATTTTATTAATTTCTCGGGGTAAGTAAATACACCGTTTCTGTTACTTCACTTTTTGCGTTATTGAAAAATATACCTGTTATGAAAATAGCTTGAGTTTTATCTTTTTTACCCTTTAATTAAAACATATTTTTTAGTTTCTATTCAACATAGCTTCTATATTCAACTTAGCTCATAGTGTATACACATTCTCACACGCAATCGAAAGGTCGAATTGTGGTAACTGTACACGTTATGACGTCAGGTATTGTAATAGCTTTCTTTATAAAAATTTTCATCAAAATGGTCCAGATTGTTACAGCTTATTCAAAAAAGTTTAAAATTTTCGGATTTAAGACGAATTTATGAAGAAAATTCACTTTTTTTTTTTTGCCGCTTTTAGTTCAAAAGGAGGGTGTAAATAATTTTTTATCCGTAATTTTTGAATTTCGATAAAAGGGCTCCTGTGTTTTGTTTTATATTTTGAATTTAGCTTTTAAAGGGTTAACGGGTGATGAGTTATGAATTTTTAAGGGTGATTTTTGAGATCATTCTGAATTCCATTATACCACACTTATAACTTAAGGATGGCTGGACAGATTTTTATGATCTTTGATTTGTTGAATTTGTCTCCGCTCTGAATAGCAGAGTACAAAGTAAAAAAAAAAATATTTATGAAGAAAATTCATTTTTTTTTTTGCTGTTGTTGGTCCAAAAGGGGGGTTTAAATAATTTTTTAACCGTAATTTCTGAATTTCCATAAAGGGCTCCTGTGTTTTGAAACGGTACTATTCAACTAGTCACCGCTTTTAATTTAAATCCAGGGATGCCAACCACGAGGTTTTACGCTCGTGGATTTTATTTATTTAGATTTTATTAAGTTAAGAATAATTTAAGTTTTTTGCAATTTTGAAGCATAAACAATATATTAAAATAAACTGGATCACACCTATCTTTCGTTACCGGTCGACCGCTGAAAAACAATGATTAATTCGGATAATACGGATAAAATTTAATATAAACCTATATATACAAATATAATACAAAATTCTACGTATCACTGTTGTCGGTGGATATCCGGGGTGATCCGTAGGTTGACGATGCGGCGGTCGGTTGTCACGGAACAATTGGATTCGTCGTTGATTCTTTTAACGGACGTTCGATCGTTTCCAACTATTCTTTAATAAGGTCGCGAATTTCGGAGTTTTACTTTTCGAACAAATAACTGTCTTTTTCAACTTGACCGAACGCGAAACTTCTGCCAAAACTAACTACTTCTCTTAGCAGGTCGCACAGGACTCCTCCGCAGATTGCTGGTAAACCCAAAACTAACGAACGTTGGCAAACGACTCGATTCAAAAGTGCGAAAACTAGAGACTAACTTCATCCAGCCAAAAGACCACTCACTTCCGTCTAAAAAATCTTCTTTTTTGTCGTCATTTCTATTCCGACCGCCTTCCGGTCCGTGTTGGCCGAATCAGGTAGATCTTATTGTTTTTTTCTGAACGGCGATTGGCCACCCCTCACCGACAACAGTTTCATGCGCGCTCACATCCGCACCCGCATCACACATTCCACATTATTTTTATTATTATTTTATTTATTATTATTTTTTAATACCCATGTAATGGACACATTACAGTTTTGTTTTATATTTTGAATTTCGCTTTTAAAGAGTTATACAATTTTTTTAAGGGTATTTTTTTGAGGTCGTTCTAAATTCCATATTATATATTCTAGACGGTTTTTTGCCGCTCCCAGGATAATCGCTCAGTTTAAAGTTGTAAATTGTCACAGATAGAAGTTTAATTGTAATTTATGATCCAATTGCGATAAGTCAAACCGTCTCCGAACTATTGTAGAAATAAATATTTTTGTCGTTTGTGAATCATTTTATTCGGATTATTCCCCGTACTTTATAGCGTGTACGGAATCTTAAAAACCGGTATAAATTTACTTTAAGAAATTAGAGATCATTAGAAACACGTTGTTTCTTCGTGTATAGCCCATCATCAGCTAACTGCATAGAGTACACACTTTATTAATTAAAACGTATATAAATTGAGTATTTACTTTAAATTTTTAATATAAATTTATACTGATTTTTGTTACCAAGGTGAACAATACCTTGCTGCCACGCGTAATAAAAATACTTTTCAATGTAATTAAAATATTTGTCTTTTTGGTTTTTGCACATTTATTGAACTTAATTCATTTTGAGTATTAATAGAAACTAAATTTAATTCAGCTAAGAAGTTAACACAAAATTTATTATTTCTGTGGCGGTACGAAGTTCGCCGGGTCAGCTAGTATATATATATACATACATACAATATATATATATATATATATATATATATATATATATATATATATATATGAGGAGGAAAAAAGAAAGAAAGAAATTAAATATTAATACACTCACATTAGTTAAGTGACGCTGCTAGAGCTTCAGCCGGAATTGTACGTTCGATTACCAACACTGTATACACTACCGCAAAAAATCCCGATAAAAGAAAACTAGCTGCCCTCTACTTGCGTATCCATATACAATAGACCCTGTCAACAGCTTGTACCGGCGCCCTTAGTAGTAGTGCGCCATGTCCAAACATTTGAAAAATCAGTATTTCCATTTTGTACCCTTAAAACGAAAATCGAAAAGAAAAAATAACCACGCGAAATAACGTTACAAGTAGGAAAAGAATTGAGTGTTCGTGTACTAGCGTTGAGGAAAACTAAATGATTAAGTTGCTGTGTAGGGACTGCTATCGTTACGGGCAACGGGCAGCATTAGAAAGAGTCTCCTCGACCCGGCTACCAACGTAGCAGTCAGCTCAGATTTTCAAAACGCATTACTAACCCGCGCACTGTGGTTGGCGTTCAAAACAGCCTCGTTATTTTCGTAACTTTTACCACCAGTTGCGCTGCTGGCGCGTTCCCGCGTCATTTGAATAGAAGTAGACGATATCTTGAAGGAGTTTCAGTGGTATCTTGCAATGTCGTGCATCGGTTATCTGCATAGCTAGCGAATAGGAGAGGATTAAACGTAGAAAAGACTTTTTAAAAGCGACTCCATGTGATTTTGTTGCAAGCTTACACACCATGCAACAGGCTTCGCTAACAGCGGCAGCATACGGGGATATTCTCGTGCATGATTCTTTCAATTAAATCGCCGGTTGCCAAAGGTGTGGCCCGAGTTACCGAAAGAAAAAAGTGAAAATTAGTAACGTGAAAAAAAGGTACAATTCGAAGTGGCCGTGGTTCACAGTGTTATGGTTCCCGCTCTCTGCAAGTAAATTTTTAAACTCGTTCAGGCACCATTGAAAGATTCTTCAAAATTAAAAAAAAAACAAAAAAAAAAAACACGTTAATCAAAAGAGGAAAAGGAATCCTTTCCTACTCACCGCATAGCAGTCCGCAGTGTCCCTTGTTCAATTCGCCTAATCACGAGGTTCGCACTTGGAAGAACAAAAAACCCGAAATTAAATAAAATAATAAAAAACAATATATTTCCGGTATTTATTCTACTCGACTAATTCTTCTGAATACAACGTGCGACCAAGACGATTACCGATCAATCACGACGTTGATCGAACGGCGAGGAAAAAAGAATACTGCCGGACAGTGTCGCGATTTTACCGATCGTGGAATGTTCCTGTTGGTTTTTTTTTTTTTTTATTTTAAATATTTCTTTTTCTATCTGTTCAGCACACGCGTTATTTATTGCATACAATATAGGGAAGAATTGGTCTTTAAATAGAAAATCTACAGGCGCAGCAGCGCGTGATATTTGTAAAATTATACAAAATTTAAATACAGAAATATGAATGGAAATTGTTAATAGTGAAGACAATAAAACTGTCACATCCGCGACGAGTAAAAACTACAATCTAGAGCAGTACGTTTCGTGAACAATTGGTATGTTGAGGAAATTTGTTTTTGTTTTTTTTTTTTTTTTTTTTTTGAATAAAAATGTATTCCAAGATTTTAGACTTTCGTGGCTTCTTTGATTCACTATTTTCGGTAAAAACCACGTTAAAAAATTTTTTTTTGCTCCATTGACGTTTCTGGTGTGGAAGGCGTAACAATTTTTTTAATCAAATAAATTATTTTGATAGTTTTTAATTTCGTTGCTTTTAAGTTTTGCGTGGATAATGTAAAAAAAAAACAACAAAAAAAATAAACAACATATTTCTAATTATCGGCGTTTATAAATTTTACATCCCCTCTAGACTAAACAGCTTAAGCCGATGCCGTTCTGAAGCGGTTATTTTATATCGTTCCTTAAAGATTTAATTTTAAAAACAACAACAACATCGGAAAAGCTATATTAACGAAACAGTGATGATGAGGCTAATTAAAAATTATTCCAAAAAAAAAAACAACTAACGAACTCAAAAACTGCGCTTAAAGAATATGGAAGAGAGCTTTTGATTTTATTAATTTGATTTTTTCTTTTTTTGGAATAATTATTAATTCGTATTTAGAGTCATTTATTATTTAACTTTAAAGTAGCGAGGGAGAGCGAGAATATTCGTATAATGGGGGAAATGGCGAAAGTAGGTGATTTACAGCTGCGACGGGAGATGATCTGCTGCGAAAAACTATCGAAATTTTGTAAAATAATTCATCTCCCATATACATTATACATATATATAGTGTCAGTAGTAAAAATTTAACCTTTAGCCGCTCCAAAGAACAATAAAGACAAAATTTGTACTTTTTTTTTTCGTACGCATTTAAGTTAAATAGTTACGAACGTTCGCGTAATAATTCGCACTGTTTTTAACATTCGCATCAACATTCGCATCAACATTTGCATAATTTTTAACATTCGCATCAAAGGATGCGAATATTTTGCGAATGTGCAATCTTACGAATTATTTATTTACAATTTTGACGTTTTTGGATCCACGGTAGAAGCATACATATTTTTATGATATTGTAAAGGACAGAGTAAATGCTGACGTTGTTGCACTCGCATTAAAACTGTCTCAGCTTCAAGAACGGTAATAAAACGCCGAGGGAATCAACACATAATTTTCAACAAGTTCTGATTGTTTTGTTAAGAGCGCCATTAGCAATCTAGCTGAAATTCTGGAGTTCGCAAGCGGAGACGAACAGACTCCGATTTAGAATCTGGGGGGTAGTAGAGAAACACAAGAACATGAAAATAAAGCACAATTGAAAGTATATCATCTCGAAGAAAAATGAGCTTGCCTCGATGAAAACCCTCTGGACTGGTGCAAATTGAAATACGACAAGTTGTCAAATCTTGCTCGCAAGTATCTCAGCACTCCTCCCGCAAGCGCTGCGTGTCGGCAATTATTTAGCACAACAGCCGGCCTTATATACGAGCCAATCAGAAATCGCCTCATGGCAGGGAAGGCAGCTAAATTACCAGTTATAAAATATAATTTGCCACTTTTAAAATTTAATTATTAAAGCAAAACTATATAATAATATATCGATTCTATAGAGCAGATCTTTTCTATGTTGATCGAGTTATTAGTACTATACCGTATTAATGTAATTATTAATAAAAAAAAAATGATTAAATAAAATTAATCTGTTTTAATGACTTTCCCAAACATTCGCATTCGCGAATATCGAAAATATAACATTCGTAATGTCGCTAAAGTTAAAGCACAGTGGTGTTTTTTGTTCGGCCATGACATCCCGCTGCTGCACATTGAAACTTCCAAAACAAATCCCACTTGGGGGGACAAAGTCCATAGTTGGCACGCTCCGAGAAGAAAAAAAAAAAAAAAGAAAAAAAAAAGTTTTAATATATTTTCAATCGCATAAGGAGGGTAAAAACAAAATGTATCATTACGCCGGGTTACACGACTGACACAAAAAAAAAAAAAGAGGTTGTCGGAAATTTCAGGATATCGAAAATAGTGCCAATTTTAATTTTTCAAACAAAGTTCAATCAAACGCAATCATGCCGATTTCCCTTTTTTTCTACCGCACACTATCTCAAAAAAACGGCAGAATTTAGAGAGAACCCCTACTAACCGGGTCATAGGGGGATCATCACCCCAAGGGACTCGGCGATATTTTCAGTCAAACCAAATCGAACGCATTGTAAGTTGCAACATGACCCGTATATACACGTGAGCGACGGTACGTTCGCGGCTTCAACGACCATGAAAATCTTCGAAAGCGAATGTGACAGCAATCTCCTCTCTTGCGTTCCGTTTCGAAAAAGGCAAAAAAAATTCTCTTTCGCGAACGAAAAAGTTCGCGATCGCTGCGACCACCATCGGACAGAAGGAACGAAATAACGACGTTTCGAGAACGGGTACGTGGAACAGAGCGCAATTTACCCTTGAAAACAGACAGTTGCAGCACATAAATAGTACGAGCGATAATAGGCGACACATAAAATGTGACGTAACGACACATTCGTGTGTACGCGCGTTCGGTTGCGAAACGGCCGCTACACGTGCTGAATTTGTCAATTGTTGACGTCGGACGTAAACACGCTCGCGACAAGCCACATTTGAGGACAGTGGCGCATGCGCGCGCGATACATCAATAATCGGACGTGCCCCGCACTGCCGCCGCCGCCATCGTCGAGAAAGCCGAACTATGCCACGTTATCAGCTGGTACTACTGTGCGTGATCGCAAGGTCTCTCTACAACGTTAATAAATCATTGTTGTTTCGTCTTCACCATCACTATGGCCGCTATTATTATTTTACGTACGGCTATCATCAAAACATACGTCACGCGAATATTGATGATAGCGCCGATGACGACGACGATGATGATGATGATGATGATGACGATGATATAACAATTAGCCAACTAATGAATTTCGACGTAGGTCTTTAGGTCGTCGTCGGAGATATGAAGGATTCGTGATCCGCGCCGTTCGTTCGCAAACGGCCGGCAATTTACGTTTATTAAACCAGACTGCCTCGAAACGCTCTCACCGTCACTCTCGTTAATCCGAAAACTCGTTTTTTCTTCGCACTTCCTCTGCCAGCGAACGCTCCGAGCACGTATACGTCTCCGTGCTACTGATAAAAACGTAAACACTGATAACACGCCCGAACATGTAATGATAAACGCGCGCGCGCGCGCGCGCCCAAGTGATGCCCAAAAATGTATCAGTGTACGCATTCTGTAAGTGGGTTTTTTTAAAACTTCAGCTCCGAAGAAAATAACCCGCCGATATTACTATTATTATTATGTAACGCTACTTTTTTATTTACTTTATCTATTTTGAAAAAAAAAGAAACTCCAAAATACCTATAATATCGTGTTGGGGCTGGAGTTTCGAAAAGATTTGAAAAAGAGAAACAAATTCGTCGCAATATAAAAGAGCTTTTAAAATCCCTTCCCAATTCTTATCGCTGCTGGATCATAAAATCAACAAACACTATAGAGAATCATTAATTATTTCGAAAAGCTTAATCACCGGCCATTTAAAAATATTCCGAGGAGTCACTTTCATTATGTTACACACATATGTAGTTTCGAATCTAGCGCAGGTTATATACATACATATATATATATATATGTAGTATAGAAAAAAAAAAGAAATTCGTAATTTTCTTTTATAGTTTTTTTTCTTTTTTTTTTTTACATGCTTTACGTAGCAATGGGAAAAGGGGAAAAAACTAATTAGCAGAGAAAATGCCCCTAATAAAGAAAAATAATATTAAAACGGAATAGACAAAATTTCCCGGTTTATAATCCTAAAAACATCGATGTCAATATAAAGAGAATCATTTGTTAGGTTAGCTAATTTGGTAATTTAGGCTTCTTTTTTTTTCGTTATCTTCGTATTTAAGATATATACTTCTCACGGCGGGGCGCATACGCCCGACAGTTGTTCGATAGTAGTGCAATTAATAATTACCGTCCTCCGATTTAATTTTACCTCCAGATTGGTGGCCACCATGATCTTGTAAACTAGCGACGACTCGGCCCCATACTTCGATACGATAGTCGGATCTTGGAAAATATCGATCAGCTCGACGCCGCTAACCAGGCACAGTCTGCAGAGCGACTCCAAGTTTCTTATCAGACTACACTCCATCATCATGTGTAAGCGGGGGGGAGGGGGGGCAGCAAGCGGAAAAGTCGAAGAAAAATCGAAATATAAATATTACGCACAAACGCGAAAGGACCGGGAAAACAAAAAAAAAAAAGTGGAAACGAAACGAAACGAAAACCTTTTAATAAAAATAGATTAAAAGTAAAACATCAAAAGAAAAAAACGAAGAAAAAAAAAACATCGATGTTGCATTTCCGTACTTGCAAAGTACGACTCGCCGCACTGTCAACATCACTACTGGCGCGGTGGCCCAGCGACCGACTGTACGTTCGTTGGCTGACTGCCTGGGACCCGATGCGGCGGCGCAACGCAACCAGCACACAAGCGGCGTTTCCCTATGCGGCGGGTGCGGGCACGCACACGGACACACGGCCGCTCGAGCCGGCGTCAACCCCCACTAGCGCGCTCGGGTTTGGGGTTCGAGTCGACATCCGCGCCCCGCCGCTCGACTGCGGACCCGACCGCCGTCTCTGTCGCCGATTCTTCGTCGAATTAGCTCCAGAGGCGAACCGTTTATCGCTCTGTCGCGGTCGCACGCGCGAGCTCGGGCCGCATCAGAAAATAACCGACCGCCTGTAAACGACCGAGTACACGAGCGCACACGGCCACTACTCGTAGGCAGCCGGCGGCGAGAAGCGCTTCGTGCGCTTCTCCTTTCTTCTGTGTTCTCGGAAGGGCCCTCGGGTTAGAGACCGGCCCCTCCCGCAGGCCGGCTCCGTGCCAACGACGGCCGCGCGACGCACACCGAACGTACGCGCGTAATAAATACGCCCCCTCCGCCCCCCCCGCCAAACCACCGGCGGCTTCCAGATAGATCTGCCCGCGTGCGCCCGGCGAACATATCGATTTTTTCCGCTAGGGGCTTGCCTCGAGACCCTGCTCTGTTTGGCGTCGGCAGCGGCGGCGCTAGTCCCTCGACGACAGCGCTGCAAATGCCGCGTTCCCCCCTTGCACCGAAGCGAGGAAACCGTCAAGTGTTTCCAGGCTGACTGACTCGCGCGAAGCCCCACAAGCAGCACTGTAGGCACGCACCTACGTACAGCATGTTGCCTGCAAACTATCACACTTTATATCTTTTCCGTCCTGCAGGAGAACCCGGTGTCCCTTTTTTTTCCCGCAAGCTCTGGCCGACCGACGCACACGCGGGTTGTCGTCCAAGTTGCCAACAGGCAGGCGAAGCAACGTCCAAATCAACCGCACCACAAAACGCGGACTTTATCGATTGGCCACTTTTCGTGTTGTGCCGATATTAATAATTGATATTAGATTAATTTCGTCGCTGGTGCACCGAAGGCAGGTTGGTGCGTCGGTGTTGGGGTCAGTGGCTAGCTGTGTGTCCAAGATGATGTGGTGGACAGCTTGTAATGATGTCGAGTTTACTTTCAAACTTTACAGCTTTACCGAAAGATTTTTTTTTTCGCTTTTTTTTTTCTTCGGCACAACTATCTCCCTCATTCAGGGGGAGTTGTGAAGAAATTCTTAATGACGTTATCAGACTTTTCGTCATTATTCTTTGTTTTTCGATATTATTAATATTATTATTAATGACGGAGGCAAAACTACAAGTTGCAAAAAGCGCCAGTCATCATTTTTTGATTTTTTTTCTTTCAAAGATTTGCACGGTATTTCTTCATTTTATTAGGAGACTTGATATAAAGCAGCGCGCACAAAAACCTGTTGAACTGCCATATACTTTTTTTTTCTTCATATTATTTTGTACGGTTACCGTATCGAGGAAAGCTTTTTTCAATATCAGATTTCTAAGTTTAAAAAAAAAGAAATGTTCAATTATGAGTATTTGTCACATTCCGAATAGTATTATTTCAGGCGATTGCCAGACCAATTGCTCCTCGGTCATGTGCGTATGCATATCTTCCAGCGTCACTTTTGTAACGGGGTTTTTCGAAAAACTTGATGTGTCAGATTACGAATCGTAACATTTAATACGGGGGCAAGGTACACACACTTGTTCCTTGGAGCATTTGTTAATGTCGCTTTATCATCTAGTATAAACCGTGGAGCAGCTGTTGCGACTGACAATGTAAGACGGCGCCATTGTAATTTTCAGTGAAAACCATTATTCAAATTTTCTTCTTTCGCGGAAAAAGCAGTTTTCAACGGAAAAACAACTGCGACTAGTGTATATGCTCCGATACGAATAAAGGGAAGGAAGTGAATTAAGACATTTTCGAATTAAAACCGAAAAGAAACAATTACTCTGCTGCCTGCGCGCCAACCCGTCTCCAGCTACGCAGAATTATAGAAGCCGCTAGGCTAGTCTGCATAGAACCGGAAAAACTTTTTCCCGCCACCAACGTATCACGCCAAACGGCGATTTTTCTCGCCAACTCGTGTTCCTATTTAACTCGTTTTTTATTACGTGACCACCACCCGGATAATTTATGGGCCTTCCTCCTATTTTTGGCTTTTCCTTAAAACCAACGTCGAGCATTTAAAAAATAATTTCCTATAATTAAAGGAGGCGGACGCATGCTAGCGCGGACGCAAGCTAGCGCGTACACATTAATTTTTACGCGGCGAATAATGTAAAAAATCACGCATTTTCCGAATTGCCACGTTTAAGTATGACCAAGTTGAATGTAAAACAGAAGACTGTCTGCCTCGAACTTCCGAACGATTCATTGTACGCGTTCGGCTAATAATAATGCGAACGCAAGTGGCCTTTTCATTTTTACAAATAACCAGATTTCGCGGCGCACCCGAGAGCGCGTCTCGTGCGGAAACTTTCCTTTCCTCCCAAAACTGAAATAGTATTTTATCAAAGCTACATTTAGGCTTAGAACTCGTTTTAAATTTCGAATTTCGAATTCCGAATTTCGAATTTCGAATTCCGAATTCCAAATTTCGAATTTCGCGGTACTCTATAGCCCTTTGTCCCAGTATCGTACAACATTCTATGCTATTTTTAACCAAACCGTTAACCAACGTCGCCGCTCACTTATCCAAATAATTTCAGTCACAAACTCTTACACGAAATTGTAGCAAAAATCTCGACTTTTTCGGTTCACTTTTTCCTTTGTGGATGTGCCGATATTAAGGCACAACACTGCTTTTCCAACATACGCACCACGATTAAACTCCAAGAATACGACGGAAACACCACCGAGAGGCTTGTGATATTTTAATTAGCTCTTCGCTGTTCTGAAGCAGTATTGCTTAAAAATTCGCTATTAAAGCGTCCCATTGCCGAATTGTAGCCATGTTCGGTTCCACGTTCAAACAGTACTGAGTGTTTTCAGGAGCGTGCTTTAAATTTCGCGGTAAATTTAAATTTATTCCTACAATGTCCTCGATGTTGGCAGTTAAATTTTTTACGTGAAAATGTCAGCAGGGTACAAAGAATAATAAAGGTGGATAATACCTAAAAAATCTATGAAAATAGTGGTGACGAGAGGCATATTGCGATTTGGCCGGAGGAAATTTATGGCTTAGGGCTATCGCAAAATATCGGTAATTATTATAATTTGTTCTGATCTGTAGTAGATAAGCTTGCTTCTTTTTTGTCTTTCAGCCAGGTAGGAAGAACTCTACTCGGACACGCATGTTGCACACTAAGAGATTTTTTCCCTTTTTTTTCCCCTTTTTTACAGTAATGCTTACGGATATTCAAAGCTAAACATTATTATTTCGGGTTATATAGAAACCACAAAAATCGAACCATACAAAATAAGCAAAACGGAAGGATTAGAAGACACGTGGAAAAAGAGCGGGATCGGTGTAGTTGACTTTTTGTGGCTCGAAAAGAGAAAAGGTAATAATAAAATAATAAAAACTTCGGGCTCGTTTTTTTTATTACTTCAAATGTTTACGAATTTCCCCCCAAAAAAGGTAATTCTCAATAAATCAATAATGATGATGATGATACCGTTTAAAAATTTGCGTAAAAAGCATATCGTCTATCGTTTCGTAGAAATGCGATTTTTCAGGTTAAACCGTGAACGAAACTCCGGAAAATTTATTAGCGATAATATTAATTTATGCTTTGACTGAGAAGAGTAGCGGTGTAATTTGGCGGGCTGCAATGTGAAAGAATCGCATTTTGATCGGTTTATTTTTCTTTGTTGTTTCCGAAATTCCACGCATGCCTATAATGCATAGTGGGCGCCGCGCACATGACGCCGAAAAAGTTTAATAAAATTCGGTAATTCTGTGAAGAACGGTCGTCAGGTTGCATAAACCGCTCTTTAAGGCAACGCGTGTTTATACTTTTAGGGTAATTGTCACTGTTCATGTAAATTTTATACACTACTTCTTGAAATTCCTATAAACGTGTACACCAAACTTCTTCAAAATTGCAAAAAAGTTTCAAAAATATTCAATTACGGAATTTCAAAACTCACCCTTAAAACAAGATATAGTTGACTGCTTCCTTTTCTAATTGTTTTTCAGTAAAAGGGGACCAGCCCCCTAAAAAAACCAAAAAAAAACTCGTCACCAATAATTTCCATCAAACGCAACAAAAGGTATATTAAAATATTAAAAGCAGAGATAATTAAACGGCACTCCTATTGGGGTCAAAAAGCGGGGGGGGGGGGAATGTAATTTTGTTTCCAAGCATTAGTTCATTAAAAAGCCGAATTTTTTCAAAAAAAAAAATCGCCCGTATTACAACTTTTAATAATAATAATAGTAATAACAATCATAGCAAAAACTTTGAAAATCGTAAAAAAAAAATAGAAAGCTAGTTACAGGTGACTGTAAGTTATATATTTCGATTATTAAAATATAATTACATAAATAGTACATACGTAAATAGTTCGCCGAAAATATAAAAGTGGTGAACTGGGCTACGGCCGAAAACATTTCTGCGTGCGTAAAATACGCTTTTGCTATTATTCGTAGTTCTGTTTATTTTAATAATCTCAGAAATAATAGAATTCTCTGCAATTAGCATTTCGATTTATTCAGAAAATTTTCAAAGTTTAGGAAAAAGTGGAGAAGCCTGGGCGTTTTTGCTCTTTAGTATCGTTAAAATTTCTGATCTATTGGTCAAAGATGGGAATATAATTTAAAACGTTGGACCGGATACGATGTAATAATAATAATAATTAATAATCGTTAAAATTTTTAAACTAGTTTGTATAGATGTGCACATTCAAAGAAATTATTTCTCTGGCTTAATTCAAATTTCCAACTTCAAACATATCGGGGCACCGCGAACCGTAAAATATGAAAAAACCTTTTTTTTTCCTTTTTTTACTTTTTTTACTTTTTTTAGTTTTGGTATTGTGGAAATTAACTGAGGATGGCGAAATTATATTTCAAAGTCCTAATGAAACTGTTTCAAAGTTTTCAAAAAAAACGTGCTTACCCACATTTGCGGCACAAATATAATAATAGTTGGTCAAAACCATGTTCGAAAATATATTTTCCATCTATGCATATCCAAGTTTGTCAAAATTGGACCCTCAAAATGTCTCGCAATTTCTAAATTCGGATTTATTTTTTTTTCTCGCTATTTAATAATATCATGGTTGTTGCGTGTAACACTATGAATCCCAGCGTTTAGCTAATTCGGTTGATAAGGAAAAATTTTACATTCCTGCCCTCGCAGTTGTTGATTACAGTCTTTTGTCCCTTTCGGAGCTTCAAATTTTTCCTTGCGTTACTAAATTAAACAATTCTTCTTCTAGAATTTCGTATGGCAAATATATTTAATTTTTCTTCCTCGTACATCATTGCATCTTGTCGACGACTATTAATATACGTTCAGCATCTCACGGTTTCTTAATCTTTAGCGTACGTCTGTACGTGTGTCTACATTTCAACATCGTCGATTTGTGTTCTGTTATTGATAGAATACCGCAGTACGAATTGTGACATTCATTTCTCTTCTTCTCTATGGCCAATTTATTGTTTTCTAGTACTTCCTCCAGATTTCCAAAAGCTTATCCGTTGAATTTTTTCGGATTTCTAATTTTATTGTTATCAGGTCCCTCCCTTCTCGTACGACTCGTAAATACGTATACTGTATTGCATTTTCTAATTGTTGCCCTTCTATTTTTACTTGTTGGTCTAGACTTTTTGCTCTGCAGGGATTTTTGTTTTGTTTGCATTTATTTTCACATCTTTTTCCTTCTCTGCATTTATCCGCTTCAATTGTTAAGTACTCCACTCTCCACGTATACAGTGTTATTATTATATTATATATATTTGTTTTTTTGCTGTCTAGTTGCATTTAGTTTTTCTGTGGATTTCATTAATTCCTCCGTATGAAAACCCCAGAAGACATTTGTCTGACGCCTTTTCTAAGGGTCTCTATCGCTTCGGCCTCGACCTTTTTTCAAGTAGATCTAGCTTTTAGGGTCAGTAAGTTTATTTTTATTTATTGTTCTTTAATTAATATCATATTTAAGTTGTAAAATAGTATTCATTGAATCAAAAAAACATCAGGAAAAATTAGTAACAAATTTACTCAAAAAATAAGTCACCGCTTTTCAATGTTTTTTTTTTCGTTCGTGGTATCGCTTAAAAATTGATTTCCTCTTCTTTTGTGAATGTAAAAAGTTATTATAAGATACGCGTTTTTTTTTTTTTTTTAAAGCAAAAAATAAATTAAAATTGGGAATTCCTGAAAACTTTTATTGAAATAACCAACTAAATGAATATATAATCAGCAATTCAAATCTTTATAAGAGGAAATAATTTTTTAAGCGGTATATAAACGAGAAAAAAAACCACTGAAAACCGCTGAAATCCGAATAAAATCTTCCGCTCCATCTAAGCGCCTGCTTATTAAATGACAACCTGTAAATAATTTTAGACGTTTAATGTTGCTCGGCGGAAGAAAATTATGATTCGCTTTTATCACAGGTTGGATCAATTTATTTAGTATCTCAAAGTTACCTGTAGACTTTAGGAATAATTGATTTTCGGCAATTTAATAAATAGTTTTTGTTACATTTTATGTTTATTTCAATTAGTACATATAAAGTTTTATAAAGTTTAGTTTTTCATTTTTCTGCCCCTGCTTCAGTTCGGAGATCTTGCAATAATAATAATGATATGCATATTTAGCACTTCTGTGGGATGCTAAGGTGAAAATGTCATCGGCGAAAATCGCTATTGCAGTAGTTTTGAATGCTGGAAAAAAACATTCCAATCATTCGTTGTACTTTCGGGTATTGATTTCGCATTTTCGCTGAAATATAGATGACGTTCTTGCGCGTTCAAAAACCTCTGCGAGAACACTTCGAACATCTGAAAAGATTTTTTTCAATTTTTCGATCACAGAACGGTATTACGCTAAAACGGGAAGGTTTGCGCAAGAAGTAAACTTTTTAGCATTCGATATAACATATACAGGATGTAGAAAAGTGGAAAGTTCCATAATATCACGGATTTGCGACTCCTACTTGGAGTTTTTATCGTTCATTCCGTAAAAACGCAGCGGAAAAATGATCAATTTCTAACGATATATCCTTCACGGTCACTTGGCAAAAAGACCTCTCTACAATAGACAGCAGAGTTATTACGAAAATTTGAAACTTCCAAAGTTAGCGAGGCCATTTACTTCTCCGATTTTCAGCACCGAAAACACAATCATGAAACAATTCATGCAGTGTCGGAGCAGATTTATGATGAGGGGCATAAGCTTTTGGGGTTTTCCTGCAAAAAACTCGACGACGCACAATGTCAGTATTCAACATACGATAGATATATATATATATATATATGAAAGAATTGAGTTTTTATATTTTTCAGTATCTATTAGAAGAAGCTTCGCCCGTAATTACAGATAACAAATTTCTCTACATGTTCAAGAAAAGCACCAAACACTGAAACCGGAGATGAAATAGTATTCATTTCTGAATCTTTCAATAGACAGTCAGCACACTAAAAGCCAATCATCGCTGCTAACGCTCTCAACGGAATTGAGAAAATCGATATGCAACGTAATCCTACCCAAAATGACATCGGGAAAGCGCGCAGGTAAACAACGAAGAAATCAACAAAATTCACGAAAAAGGATACGAGGATTGTAAAGCCGCAGCATTACCACACTCCTAAGCTCCGATGCGAAAATAATTTGCGTACATTTTCGAAGGAAACCATGTTACCGATAACTGCGAGAATGTTGAGGAAGTAAATTTTTTTATCAAATACGCAACATAGCACATACAGGACTAGGCCGAAACCTTTAGACGAATCAATCTAGATTTAAAAGACATAGTAGAGCAGGCAAAAACCTGCAACGAAAGTAAAAAGAATAAGGTAACTCGACATATACTCTCGCTGTTAAGTTCCCGTATACCGCTAAATTTAACAAAAGTACACACTGATTTGTTGGTCCTTCGATACAAGTACGTAAAACTTCCGTTGCCCCTTAACGATGTGCAATTGATACAGTAGATGGCTTAATTACGATCGAGGACCGTACTGCTGAACGTACCTCTCTGACCAAATGGATTAGCCGTTTTCATTTCTGAACCACAACAGCAGCTGTGTCAGTTGTTTAGGAGCATAGTCCGTTATGATGTGCGCTGACCAACCACAGACAAACGGAATCCTTCAGCAACATCGCAGACAGATAAAATTGGTTTTAAAATGGCACAGTCTGGATCGGTCGATAGTATTACCAATAGTGCGCTACTAGGCATAAAAGTTTATTCACCATCTCCGGCGGAATTAACGTTCTCGGATTAAAGCTATTCGGTGAATTCCCGTACCAGCAAAAGCTTCTCAGTGTATACACGACTGTGTAGAGTAACCTTTCGAACATCTCGACGTAACGTGCATTCAAACATAAAACGCAAAAAAGTACCCAACCCTCGATATGAAATTTGCGTCAGTGTGGGCTATATTCGAAAACCGTTCTCTTACAAAGGTCCATAAAGTAATATCCTGCGATAAAAAACATTCCACTTTAGAAGCCAGTAAAAAGAAAAAAAAAAAAAAGTCAGTAGCTTTCTCCGTTGATTGATTAGAATTAGTCTTCTTACCTGCCGAAAATTACGATCACAGTGCAAATACGATTACGAAAGATAAAAACATGAAATAATCACTATTGAAACCTTAAACAACGACTTACGGACGAAAGTAACTATGAACGAGAATTGAAAATCGGACAGTAGTACAGCATTCCTCGAGTTACCAAAAGTTCAACTAAATCTAGTACACCCTCAGTCGATGAAAAGAAAATAAAAGACATATAATAAATAAAATCGCAGCACACTACTATAAACAATTATTTAATAGTTTATATTAAACAATTGTTTATAGTAGTGTGTTGTAATTTTACTTATTATACGATGAACTTGAACAATGCGTGACAACCTATATAGCAAAAATAAGATACACAACCCGCAGCGCATGACGAGAATATTTTCCAAAAAATTATGAACAGTTCTACGCGTAACCCGAATTTCAAATCATCCGCTCTCGTTCTGAATCCAAGATCATTTTATATTTTCTACGTAATTATTTTTAGTTATAGCTCGCGTAATTTTAATTTTAATAGGACTTTTTTTCCAAAAAAAAAAAAAAAAAAAAAAAAATTGTACACCGTAATATTCTACTAGCTGTAATACTTTCATTCTGACAGTTCTCACGATGCAATTTGTAATCATCGATAGTGATCGCGGTTTTTCTTTCTCGCTTTTACGTGTGATAAATAAAAATTCGTTTTGAAACTTTTCGCAATGAAAAAACCGTGGAATTTAATATGATTATCTTTCTGTCGCGTTCCGTTTCCGCTACATCGTTAGCGATTATGAAAAAAAAAAATTTTTATATTTAATTCGGTTTGTTTCGATCGCACCTGTTCGCCAAAACATAAATTTACGACACGTGTTTATATAATTCTTAGCCATCCTAGACGCAATGTGTATTCGTTAATTGTTGTTTTTAACAGAAATTGGTATTTCATTATAAAAATATAAAGCTACCAATTAATTTAATTAATTAAGAGCTGAAAATATTCTTCCGACCGATATGTTACTTTCGGAAGAGTTCTAATATTTGTAAATAAATCAGACGTCCTGAAAAACGCGTTTGCCACTAGTAGAGCTGGAAATACGATTTTTGTACAGAATAGGTAGCGCTCATAGCAATTATTATATGCAACGCAGGTGTACACACGCAAGAAGACTACATTCGGAACTGATTAGTAATCGTTTGATTTATCGCGCCACTAGTGCAGTCCCGTGTGTGTCTGCTGTGTACTGACCTAGCGCGCATATGATGTTGAACGTGGTGGTTTGCCATTGCCTGCCACGTGATTATTAGCGATTATTTATTTATTTATTTAATTCTTGTAATAAGTTTGTCGTCGCTCGGGATCGAACCCGTGACCGCCATATCGGAAGTCAAGCGCTCTAGCAACTAGGCTATCGCAACGACGAAATGCTACAAAATAGGGGAAAAATTAGTTGAACTCCGTAGAAATTATGCACGTAATTTTACAAAATCCCATATAAAATTGAAATTAAAAAAAAAAAATTCAAGTATCAACTGCAATTCTTATGTCAATAATTACCGTTAAAAAACAGATTTATGGATAAGTAACTCTTTAAAAAATTCTAGGAAAAAACTTACATGAATACACGCACAAGGTGAGGTAAAATCTCATTTAACAGCAGACTTCCAGAAAAACACCCAGAATATTCTATATAGGGTTACATTACTTTAAACACAACTCTGAAAAAGTGGCACGGCAAGAACAGGTCCTTTACTAACCCGAACGGAGAATCAATTTCGCAAATTATGTGCGCGGTGACATGAGTTTTACAGCATCAGTGAGGGAATCTCTGACCGCACGTGCAATACCGGGTTAAGATCAAATCTTGGTGCTGCTCAGGCATAAAATACGTAGTCATCGAGAAACAATTACAGACTTTATGATGATGGAAATTAATGCAATTCTAGCTGAAGACGTTAATCCAATATAAATTTAAACGTAGACACACGAATAAAATTACTGCAGTCGTTCTAGATTTACCTCGTTTTAAAAAGTTTTCAAACAGCAATAAAACTAAGCTATTCACAAATAACCAAAAATAATAGTAAAAACATCGATTTAATAATCCCTATAAATCTAAATAGAATAAAACTATTAAAATCCTCGTTTCTAGTAATTATTATTATTTTTTTTCTTGAGGGGGGGGGGACTTTAAAAACAAATTCCACCTATCGTTTTAGTAATTATAAAAAGTTGAGAGAATCAGTATCGTAAAAAATTCTTCCAGAAAAAAAATTTAAGCTGGTGTTATTAAAAATCTTACAAATAGGCCAATTTTTTCACGTTCTGATAATCGAAATCGCCAAAGAGAATAAGGAAACAATTATAAACCGCTTAAATAATATTGACGTGTTGATGGGTAATAATCGTCCGTTGCTATCAAGCCCAGGGAAAAACCCAAACAAGAAAAAAAAATATTGCTAATAAAGACTCTACTTTTTCCGGACAAAATAAATACCTTATATAAAAATTACTCGCTTACATTTTTCCTTTTTTTCGTTCATAAAATTCTGACTAAATTAGAAATTTTTACATCGTTCATCAGCACACCGATCTTTCGACTGATCGAAATAATTAGAAAACGAAGAAGAGAAAACGCGATTACGAAAACAATTGTCCAGGTATCGCCCGATTTTTTTAAATTATTTAATTCCGCTAGAATGACGACTGTATCACATTTTTGAACATACTGTGACATTGCCCACTGTTATGCTTGCGCAAGTTTCGTTTGTGAAACCCGTCATTGTGAACTAACTAACGAACAGAAAGATAAAATGAAGGGAATTATTATTAATCGTGAGCACATTCACCTGCAAATTTAAAAAAAAAAAACGAATTTTAATTTAGATGAAAAATATTAGCAACTTTACAAATTTATCTAGTATAAAGAAAACAATTAAAATATTTAAAAAAACATTTAAAAAATTACCGCTCGACCGGTTTCGTCTGCATTGTACAAAACCATATTTATGGTTTCTAATATATTTAATTGTGTTTTTTATACGTTTTAATTGTTTTTCAAAAATGTTTATAACAAACTTTTAGTGAAGTCGATTTATGTTTCCAATACAAAAAATCAATTTTATATATATATATATATATATAGAGGTGTATGTGAATTCGTACAACGTAAATATAACATCAAGCAACTTCAGCGTTGGACTATTATTTAATTATTTATTTATTTATTTGTAATATATTAGTAAATAAAAATCATTACAAAAATGCCAGATATTCCTAATACTTACACGTAAATTAAAAAACCCAACTCACTATATGTATGTGATCAGAAACAGAGTGTTGAGTGTGATTCAGAATTTGTGTTTTTAGCTGATAATGAGTTATACCCGAAAAAACGTTTCTAAGTAAGCAATCATTTTATACTTAAATTTGTTTGTTATATTTGTGTATTTGTTATAACTTAATATATTCTATAATTAACAAACAGAATGGTAAAAGATTCTTTATTATAATATCTATCAGTTATTAGTTAATTCGACATTTTAACATTCAATGAGATGATAGAATTCTTCGAAGGCCGTGAACATATTCTTGCAGTTTAAATCGAAAAAAATGTTTATAACTGCTCGCTACTTTCCGCCATTGCAAGAAATTACCTATTTCTTTTACCATCTAAATTCATTAACACGCACCGAAGTTGTTATACGCGTGACTTCAATGCCCCTAGTCAGATTTAGAGTGTAGCCGTGCTATTCGTTCAAATCAAACACCTTTGAACAATTTTGTTTTTGTAACACCTCGCTAATGTACGAGATAAAATAACATTTTCTAAGCAAAATCATTCGATCTAACGTTACTAGTGGAATGTAGATAAACGATTTTTTATACTATAACCCGATTCCGTTTACGGTATCGGAAAAAAGATTACTATTAATAACACACAACGTTATAAACTACAAAAAGTTCAGTGAAAACATAGAAGAACATCCAGGACTTTAATTACACATCGACTTGACTACTGTATAACATGCTTCGTAACGTTATTAATGATAGTACTAAAATGATTAAATTTAACAAAAATTCTTGTTGGAACATTAATTTTAATAAAATAATACGTAAAATTTTAAGAAAGCTCTGCCTCAAACGTGTTCATCTTTATATAGAATCAGAATTAATGGCCGAAATATGAATATCGTTCGTACAAAATTTGCAACGAAGAAATGGAAAACACGAAAACTTAATGTTGAAAAAATTTTTTGTCCCGATACGAAATTATGGCGCCTCCCGTATAAAGTTATTTTTAAAAAATAAAACACAATCAAAGATTCCTACCCTTATTTATTAGACGCAAATACGTACAATCAAAAAATCGATGCTAGTGAATCTCCGACTTGATCATTTTTATAACATACACCCGAATAAAGTCAGAGATGAAATTTTTAACCTGCAGCAATGGAAAAAATTCAGCCTTTACAGCTTCGATAGAGTACATGTCTAAAGCAGAAACCAAGAATATATTTGGTGTCGGGCTAAAAATCAACTGTAACAAATGCTTGAAAATTTTAAATTTGTGCAATTCAAGTTACTTTACAGAGTTTACATACAATTTCGTTATGCACGACAACTTTACTAGGTGAGCTATCACAGCTCGGTTAAAAAATTCGCTACACAATAAATACCATAGGCCGGTTATGGACTTTACATATTAAGGACGCTTTCGATAATCGCTTATGGCCTACTTTATTCCATGAAATTAAAGTGCTTAACGTTGATCGCGGAATTATTTCAGTAACGAGACAATACTTAAATTCAGTTACAATCACTAAACACGTATGTATATACGAAGTGTGTTACTCGCGTCTGCAAGCATCCATTCTGGTACTTTGGAATTTCTATATCGCAGACTTATCATATGTTGTAACCGGATATTTTTATGCAGAAAATATGACACTTGCAGTCACTTCCCTCCGTTTTGCAAATGTTTTTCAGAAATACGATTAATTTTAATCTGTATAAAAAAACATCTTCTCTCGGAGCCAAATTAAAAACTAAACTGTAATTTATCCATGGGAAACCTGAAGGAAAGCATTAAAATTTGTCATATTTCTCGATACCGAATTTTAAAATTAATATAAGTAATTTGGTATTATTTCCCGCTTTCGAAGTAATTTGGTATTATTTCCCGCTTTCGAAGCAATTTCAATTTCACATGTCGAGTATGGTATTAGTTGTTTTAAATCAATTACATTTTACCTTTGGAGACGAATTTTTTCGGGCTGAACACTAATCATCGTTATTATACCTTCAGAACATTAGTTATTCCATTATTTTCGTACTGTTTATTAATTTTTGAAGAGAAGCATAAAAGTATAAAGCAGTTTTTAGTGAAAATTCAAAGGAAATTTTTGTTACTCCGAGCGCATAGAAAAACTCCTACTGATGCTTTATTATGACACAGGGCAGCTGCGGCTAAATGCCACATCGACTTATTTCTTGTAAGCGATTAGACGATTTTTCCGCGGACTTCAAAGAATAACCGCATCATAGTTTGACCGGAATTTTAGCAAAATATCTTACTAGTTTCGTTCCAGATATAAGAATTAACCCGATTAATATTAATGATATTAATTCTTCCTTTAACACAATTTCTCTCCTTTGACACAAAAGACTTTAAAATTACTTGCATTCTTTTTGCCTATCAAACACCGATTTGTGTTCCTGCGCGTGGTAAAAAAACTAAAAAAAGTGTACATATATATTGATACACTTCTACTTCCTTTTGGGGAGGGGGTTACCTTAGGACTTGATTTGAGCTTGGCCATCAGAAATAATTCAAGAAACTACTTATAGGAGAAAAAAAAAACATAATTTTAATACGAAATGAACAGCGATGAAAGTAAGGTCATTTTAGAGCAGGCAAAGCGACATCGCGGAATCAATTATATCTACACCACCACATTAATACGTTTTTTTCCAACGATGCTTATTCACAGGCACCGTTAGTAGTTATTCTGGTCTAATTTACATGGAACAGAGCTACTACCACACGTCCACACTAGAATCGCGGTTTACATGGCTTCAGCAGTCTACCCAGGTATATAGCCCGCGATAAGACGGATGTACAACATCGTCGAAAAATCTTATCATCATCATTGACAAATATTATTTCGACAATTCAGAACACTACTGAACAACGATGTACGTATCAATATATTATGTATATATATATATATATATATATATGTGTGTGTGTGTGTGTAACTCGGCCCTTCGTGCCTTATAAGTGGCTCCGCCCCTTGACCCCGCCTGGGGACACCCCCGGACTCCCTGCAATATCACTTCTATGCTTCGTATGGAACGAGAAAAATTGACAACGTCAAGCAATCAATTTTGTCGGTACTTTGTTTTCTTATATATACAGCATGTCACGTTTTGGGACAAATTTTCGTGACAGGGCGTCGGGATAAGAATGACGTTGTCAGTTCCTAGCAATCCATTTGTCTTTTCTTACATACACAGTATGTTGCGACTAATTTTTGTGACAGGAAAAAATCTTGACATGGTCGGGCTAAGAATGCCGCTCTCACTATACATATATATTATAAATAAAAGTAAAGAAGGAAATCAAATCGTAAAGTTGTGAAACAGTAATATCCTTAGATAACAAGCAAACTGATAAACCGAAATTAAGCTAAAAGATATATAATAAAAATGATTATTAGCTTCATTAAATTTAATTATTACGATACTCAAGTCCGTGTATACTAATAAAAGCCGAAAAAAAAAAAAAAAAATAGAATAAACAGAAAAAATCAATTGCGTTTTTAACAGTAGGCTCCCATGTCTTTCTTTTGGCAGACGACTTCTCAAAGTTCAAAGTTGATGTAGTCAAATAATGTACAGATATTAATATCTTTTATGTTGTCGTCAATGTATTTTGACCGTTTAAAGTTCTTGACTATGATTATATCAAACTATTGAGCCAAATTTGCACTGCAATTTTATATAAGAAATTCAGAAATACGGGGTTATCTTCGCATTTATAGTTATTTAAGCACTAAATAATGTTATCCGCCGTAATTTCAGCTATATGTATATATATATAAAAAAAAACATAGAGGCGCGGATAATTATTAAAAATATAGCCAAATACTTACAAATAAAAAAAAAAAGGCTGAAACAAGGGGATCCCCCTCCTTATTATCAGGAAATTTTCAAAAAATTAAATGGGGGGTAAAAAGGGCGTTAAAATGAACGGAAAGTTTCTAAATAGTTTATGGTTTACAAACAATGTGGCAGTTGTGGGGAAAAATTTACAGGAACTAAAAATCATGTTAGAAGAGCTGAATGAATCGGGTAAAAAAACCGGTTACGAACATAAACGAAACAAAAATAGAAATACGGAAACTGAATATGTAGATGAGAAATAAATTATCTAGGTCAAAGAATAAAGATTGAAAACCGGACTAAAGAAAATGTACAAGGAGTAGGATATCGTTGGCTTGGAAAAAGTATTTCGGTCGCTAAAAAATTATATTTGGAGGTGGTGGCTCGTTTGCTACCAAAACAAAAAGTGAAATATTTAATAGTTGCGCTGTTCCATCTTTAATTTCCGGTTCCGCAACAAAAATGGAAAGAAAACTGAGATTACTTAAAACGCAATGCACAGGTCTCTATCCTAAATATCAAGCGAGAGATAAGATTAGAAAGATGATTATTAGGGACAAAATGAAATAAACAATAAATTTATCTAAACGAATATAAGAGGAGAAAGTAAAACTAGGCTGGGCATGTAGCACGGTTAAAAGATGACACAAGTGGAGGTACCATGTAAAAGACGGTATGTAATAGGAAAAAGAAAAAGGAGTAGACAATAACGATGAAATGACGAAATAATCAAATTCTTACATAATCGACATTATGGGAGAATTACTCAGGACCGTAAGAAATAGGCAAGGTGGACGGAGGCTTTTATAGGCTTTAATTTTACATGATTTTTAAATGTAATGCACACGCTTTGCGTTATTGTATTGTAATGATAAATAAATAAATAAATAAATAAATAAATAAGTAAATAAGTAAATAAATAAATGTCATCAATTATTCCATACATGTTCCAGGTTTAAAACATGTTATTAATAATACGGTTATCAACAGTTGCACTATGGTTAGTGGAATTATAAAACCAAATTACGCGATAGCAAAAAGAGAGTCGGCATATTTTATATTTGAAGCATCACCTATTTCTCTTTAAGAAATTGTTTACCACTTGATAATTTCCATATTTCTATAAATTGTAAAATAGCGCATAATGACGCTTTAACTATTTTATACTAAAAATGAATTTTCGTTTGTATCTTCTCTCGTTAACATCATTGTTACGGCAATATTTTTGCGAAGAACAAATCGTTTATCTGTAAAAAGTTAGTTACGCTGATAATAGTACATTCGTAATATTTCTCATATTTTGTACTAATTTTTGTAATCATTTATTATTGACAGTTTTAGCATAGTTTATGTCAATTATCAGCATAGGCGTCGCCAGTGGGGGGACAGCTGTCCCCCTGGAGCCTTAAAACTTTTAATCAACTGGCCATGATGAGTATTCATAGGCGCGTAATCATGGACAATTTGCCAGAAACCCAGAAAACTATGTTTTAATTAAGATTTTATTCTTGTTTAATAAAATATTAAGCCTTTACAACTTATAAATTTTATTTTTCTTATAACTCATATCCTCTTTTTATCATCTTGCCCCCCCCCCCCCGGCGCATCGGCTAGCGACGCCCTTGATTATCAGTGGTTGTAAATGAATGAGGCAAGCTTAAACTCTTGAATTTTCCACACCAAATTTCAAAAACCATCCCGACTTTGTCTTTGTGCATATTCTAAATTCAAATAATTCTTTTTTTTAAATCAGTTTAGTCAAAACTTCCCCGCTTATTCCCTCCGGAGGAGAAAAGCAAATAAATTCTTTACTATACCTGCAGTAAAATGTCGAAGATACAAACTTATTCGTTTTAGCGCACCAGTATCGCGGTATTGCATCAATCATATTTAGCCCGAACTATTTTTTTTAAAACTTTCCTCGTACTTATTGAATTCGGAGTCGATATGATTTTGAAACTCTTCATTTCTCTCCTGATTCAAGTGCAACTTTAACAGAGCTCTCAGCGGTACTCTGTGATATTTTCTCAGTACAATCTAGTTCATGGTGGTCGCGATATCCTCTGAAGGGAATGTTGTGACGGCCATAAAATATAACCATTTTTATCAAATAAGTTCCTGTTCTTTACAATTATCTCTGAGCGCTCAAAAATTTACTAATTCATGTGGCAAAAAGTGCACCATGGCCAGAATAAAGCAAATAATGAACACTGTATTATGGAAGGAAGCAATCCGTGCGAGATTAATTTTTCATTAAACGTTTTTACGCTGTAATTTGTCGCAGTTGAACAACACAGGTGATTAATGGCAAAGTTAGACTAATGAGATTATTGTTATACCCAGCCGGAATTCGTGAAATTTAATACCACACGAAGGGCTTTAATGAAAGCTAGTAGATCAATGGTAAAAACACGCCCCTTTTGAGGAAGTTTGAATCTTTAAACTGTGATGTTAGAATGAAAGCAGAGCCGATGAGATTATTCAGACCTGTGAACTTGGCACCACTTGTAAATAGCTCGATGCTGTCTGGGTACTTGACATCGACGGGTTTTTATTCTTAATTTTTAGCACACCTTTCCTTACCATAACTGTAAGAAACGTGTTTCGAAAAATAGGAAAAACTTGGTATTATAATAAATAATTAGATACCTTTTCTTCATAATATCTGAAACTGTTCGTAAAAAAAAATGACTTCATCTTATTAATGTCGTACCGAGTTCAGAGGAGGACAAAAATTAAATATCATAAACGAAACAATACTTTTTTAAAATGAAACATGTAATGGCGCGACTTGACGGGTAAAAACGATTGTCGTCGTCACGGGATAACGACAAAAAACGCTGAGTATTAGCTTATACTTATATTTATCACTATTTTATTGAAATTTTTACATTTAACAAGTATATAATACCGTGGTGATGATTTTATTTTAAATATTTATTTGCATTATTCGGTTAGAAAAAAAAGCACAGTTCAGAAATATTATTACAGATTATCATTTGTATAATTCTATAATGATGTGCTACGCTGGAAGTGGCATAATATTTAAATCTGTCTCGTACGAGTAAATAAATACTATCACAGAAATTACAGATGATATACAACTTATAACAGTTTTACACTTATTTTAATAGAATTTTTTTAACAAAATTTAAAATCGTTATTTATTTCATTTCATATTCACTTTTGCCAATAATAACCGAATTCGATCGGACGGCTATATTCGACCAACTCTACACCTCTGCCAGTTAAATTATAAATACGGATTATAATCGCGAACTAACGTGTAGTTCTGTTAAAAATCAGTTTTTATTCTTTCAATTTTTTCCCCTAAAATAAAAGAAGCTGAATTTTTTTTCCCGAGTATAAAAAATACTTAGATGAAATAATACACGTACATGTAGAATGGATGATATCGTAACTCTGAAAATATTTCTTATTTCGAAGAATATTTTTATAAATTGCAACTCTGTCGATTTTTAAAACTTTTCCACTATATTTGAAAACGGATTCTTCGTTTTGGTAGCTTTAGGATAATTCGTACGATTAGCGATTATGTTAATCGTCTGAATTGTTTCAACCTGACAATAACGCGATACGAAATCAAACTTCTGATACTATCCATTCTACCACTTATTTCTTCACTAAGAACCATGCTGACATCTTTTTTCCCACGGACGGAGTAAAGGAAATTTGGAATGATGAAAGTTCCGCGTTTTTTACTCGAAGGATATATAGTACCGGAAAAAATTGTACATGAACACAACTCAAGACTATTCTAACGAACAAGGAACAGTAACAGAAACGAGGAACTAATCAATTCATTCAAGTGCATATCCATTTTTAACGTTCGTCCCAGTATCGCAATACTATAATAGTGGAAAGTGAATTTCAAAAAAAGTAACAATAAACAAACTTTGCTCGTAACATCTGTAAGAGCTGGTTTTAGTAAGCTAAAATTTTTTCTGATAATTTGATAAATCATAGACACCTTCATATACATGTTGAAGACGTTGAAATACTTCCAACATCCGTTCAAATAATTCATGAAAACACAATTTTTGTGGAATATTTTTAACAGACGCAATTCTAGAATTATATTAAAGCTCATATTCAGAAAATTCTATAATCAAAATTTAACAAATCCAGCTGAATCAACTACGACAGTTGAATAGTAAATAAAAGTAAAATAAAAAGTGATAATGAAAGTTGTCTTTCGAATTCATCGGGAAGTATATTTCTTCAATGTAGAACTCTGAAAATTACCTAGTCCACTAATAAAAAAAATATTCTATTAATAATTACTGTTCCCATGAATAATACGGAGTTTTCCGAAACATGGTGAGATATTTTTTAATCTTTATTAAAAACTTCTGTATTTAATATTTCGTAATTTTTAAAATATTATTTAAAGAATTACCAGAATATGTGTCATAATAACGTTAAAAAAGATCATCGATGTTATGTAAATAATTTTTTCAATCTTCTGTAACTAAATAATTCGTTAAATTTACAGCACAATATTCCATTCTGTCAGCTTCTGTAACTCTCGGATCTATTAATTTATTTGCTAGCATCCGTCTAGATATTTTAACTGTCTAGTTTACATCTTATTTGTCTATGATTTGAATGGTAAAAAATTTTTACAATTCCTTATATTGTTATGGTAGTTAAAATACAGTAAAATTGAATATTATATTTCTCATTCGGGACAGTCCAAGTCCGTATTCTTCCTTTACGCCTTTGAAAAAAGCTATTCATAATTCTAAAAATGTTCTGTAGAAATTAACTAATTTTTCACCTCTTAAGCTTCTATTTTCGTATTACTTTATTTTCGCTCGGGTTTCTTTCTCCTATCTAACCTATCAAAGTTTTCCAATAAAAAAAATTTTAAGAATTGCATTTTTGGTTTCCTAAAATTCCGTTTTCATATACACCTCCTCACATTCAGTTTTTCTTCCGAGGCGGGGGATAAACTTGTGTATAACTGTTAATGACCGTTACTGATCCTAAATTTTGAAGTTGCTATTCTATCCGTACATCTCCTAGATTCCATAGGTTTCCAAACTTCCATTCTTTACTTATTTAAAAGCCAACACTTCTCTTGTAATTTTCCTTCCAACACAATAATTTCCCCGACTTTAACTCGAAAATACGCTCTCCCTGTTTTCTAGTCTCAGCTAAATCTAGTATAAAACTATCGAAACTTTTATCGAATGCTTCTTCTAATTCTACTACTATAACCAAACTTATTCTAGCTCTATTTTTATTGAAATTATTAAATTTGAAACGCTTAAACTTTTCTTATTAGGCTAGTTTGAGGGGTTAGGTATTTTGCTTACCAGACTCTACTGGGCAATCGGTTGTAAGTTTGCCTTTGCCTTTCACTTGTTTTTTCATCGACGAGATGAGGTTATTTATGTTAGTAAAACTATTCGTTGCCGTTTGTCCCAGCTGTTTTTGTTGACCTCGCTGTTGTGTGGTGAACCGCCGTTATTTATTATTTATTTATTCGTATGTCTACGGGTATCAAAAATGGGTTAAAATCAGCGAAAAACACTAAACGCTTTAACCAATAATTAAACAGAAATCAGTATCGCATGCGAATTTTCACGTTTACGTCGTCACCAACTATATTTATTCTTATACGTGTTATACTGTAACGTCAAGATTTTGTAGCCACTCTGTCGCTAGGCCCGTCAATTTGATAATCCCTTCCCAGCCACTCACCAAAGCTCGCTTCCGGCATTCTTTCAGGATATGATGCATTGTCTGTTCCATCTCGCCACAGTCACATGTCGCTTCATTTTCAAATCCATATCTCTTCATCATTTTCCCGCACCTTCCATGTTCCGTTCGGAAGCGGTTCAACCTTGTCCAGATGCTTCTTGGTAATTCAAAGCCTAGTGGCTTGCCATCTGGATTGGGAAAGATCCCTCTTCTGTCTGGGTTGTTCAGACTCCATTTCTTTTTCCACTCCTGAATCCCATTAAAATTCTCGGCGATTAGTTTTGTTGTAGTTTTATGCACAGGCTTTCTGGATTTTAAGCGGTCCGTTGCGTCCGTGTCCTGATGTATTGGCAGGTGTCTATATTTTCCTTATATTTAATCCATTCTTTAACCGCAGCTTCTTTTCGCCGTAACTCTGAAGGCATGATGTTGCTCAGTACTGGTAACCATGCTACTGGAGTGGATCTCAAGGTGCCTGTTATTATTCTCATGGCTGAGTTTAGTTCAACGTCGATTTTGTTAACGTGAGCACTATTCAGCCATACTGGGACTGCGTATTCGGCAGCTGAGAAAACCAAAGCCAAAGCGGAAGTTCGTAATGTTGTTGTAGGTGCTCCCCAAGTTGTTCCTGCTATTTTATGAATTATGTTTACTCTTGTGCGTACTTTGGCAGCTGTATTTTCGGTATGTTTTCGATACGTTAACTGCCGATCCAAAGTGACACCCAAGTACTTCGGGGTGTCCTCATGCTTTAATTTATGTCCATCGACTGTTACGTTAATTTTGTTTTTCGCCATTCGGTTATTTAAGTGAAAGCATGATACCACAGTTTTCTCTTTATTTAGTTGCGCAATCGCCATTGTTTAAAGTACTTACATAATGTATGTAGGTCTTCCGTAAGTGTAGCTTCTGTGATATTTATTTTATTGTTCTGTGTGGCTAATGGTAAATCGTCTGCATATATGAATTTCCGAGATGCAGTTGTTGGTAAATCTGCTGATATATGTATATAAATTAAAACGTAACGCGGATAACACTGACCCCTACAGGGGGGGAGGCCGTTATTTAATATTCTCTGATTGCTTTCTTTTCCCGCTACAATGACACTAAATCTTCGATTATACAGCATCTCGTTAATTAGTCTATAGATGCTTTTGCACGGAATTATTTCGAGCAACTTTGCCACGAATCCAGTTCGCCATACTGTATCGTAGGCGGCTGAGAGGTCTACGAATGCTACCGATGTTTTCTTATTTTGTTGAAAGCCGTGTTCTATATGCGTCGTCAACGCGTTTATTTGATCCACACAGTTTCTGGCCTGTCTAAATCCTGCTTGTTCTATCGGTATGCTATCATCTATAATGAATTTTATACGATTATAGATTATTCTTTCAAAGGTCTTATATATGACACTTAACAATGATATTGGGCGATCATTTTCCGCCATAGAGAGATCTTTTCCTGGTTTCGGGATGGCAATTATTTTACATGTCTTAAAAAGTGGTGGGAGTTTCGCAGTTTCAAGGATCAACGTTAAAAAGTTTGAGAATCCATCTTACAGTGTTTTTGCCGAAGTGTTTCACAAATTCTGGGTATATTTCATCTTTACCGGCTGCTTTCCCCATTTTCAGGCTTCCGATGGCTGTATTTATTTCTTGTTCGTTTATGGGTGCGGCATGTAGTGATCTTTCTGCCGCCTTCCTTTTGAGTGCATTCTTTCTTTTTCTTACTTTTCTGCTGAAATTCTTGTCTATATTAGTACGGCTTGTTGATATTTTTATAATGCGACTAGCAATTTCGTGAGAGCTGATTTCAGCTTTTTGTTTCGCTGCTGCTTCTTCTCCATTTAATTTTCGTAGGAGATTCCATGCTTTTCGGCTTGTTTTCCTAAAGTCAAGTTTTTCCATCAGTTGTATCCACCTGTTTCGTCGGTTTTCATCTAAGGCCTTTATGAGTTTATTTGCTGTTTCAATGTCTCCTGTCCCTTCGTATTTTATATACAGCTTATTGCAGGTTTCATTCCAACCTGGAACATATGTTTTTCGGTAACCTCTAGGTATGCACTTTTTTGCTGTGCTTATAACCAGCTTTCGGAAGCGTTCATAGTTGTTAGTTGTTGGCGGTATCCATCTGACGCTATCTTCTAAAGTACTAGTGAAGTTGTCCCAGTCCGCTTTCGTAAAATTCCAGCGAGGTTTCGGTGTTGATTTCACCTGTGGTAGTTTAAAATCGGTTTCGATTAAGGCTGGTCTGTGTTGGCTTTTCGGGAAGTTTGTTAGAACCCTACGAGAAATTTGAATTACTGGCCTGCATTCCTGGTTAGCGGTGATAAAACATAGATCTGGGTTAGTGTCCCGCTTCCATCTTGCTGAGTGAAATGTTCCTCGTTGTTTCGGATCAAAAACCAAGTATAAATTTTCTGTTTCCATCCACTCAACCAGATCGTCACCATCTTGGTTTATTTCTGTATAGCCCCACAATGTGTGACGGCTATTGAAATCCCCAGTAATGATAGTCCTGCCATTTGTGATTTGAAATATCGGTTTAGGCCAGTTTGTACTCGGGGGTTTGTAAACGTTTACTATTGATATGTCTGCTATTTTTATTTCAATCACGGCTGTCCCTCCGGGATCTTCCTTTGCATTAATAAGTTCCCATTTAAGGCCTTTTTTCACAAAGGTGACTATTCCGTGTATTCTACTGCAGACTGCTGCTGCCATCTCAAAGCCACATACTTTGGGCAGCTGTTTTCCGTCAGCTATATGAGTTTCCTGTAATGTCAACACATTTACATTTTCCTTTCGAGCCATTCTTTCTAATATCTCCGTTTTGGCCCTTGTTATTCCTTCTACGTTTAACTGCATTATCCGAATATTTATATTCCTTGTCCGGGAGCCCTGATAAGGGCTGTTTCGATTTGATTTCCAGGTTCGTTATTCTTCTTTTAACGTTCTGATCATTTTGATATCGTATATAGCGAGAGGTACGTTGACAAGTTCGCTGACGGTTTCCCGTATTCTTGGCCACTATAAAGTGTTACCAGGCGCACGACGAGGACGTGATACGGAGCGCGCCCAAAACCGCCGTTATTATTACTTTTAACGCTCACTTGCATTGCCGGTACCTTTTTTTTAAATATATATATATGGCTATAGGCAACAAGGGCGACTACCCAGACACAAGCTGTAATTTGGAGGAATTAGAATTTAATTCGATCGGATATGGATTTAATAAAGGAAGAAAGGGCCACTGGGATAACTTGTGCAGAAGGAAAAGTCAACACATAGAAGCGCAGTAGGAAACCCCAGTCCAGGTATGCATATAAAGTATTCCGTTCGTTAAATAGAGAAGAGCACTGAAATAAAATATGGTTGGGTTCGTCACCTGTGAAAGAAGAATCAGGAGGATGCAGCGAGCAGTGCGGACTTGGAGCAAGAGAAACACAATACTAGGAAGGTGGAAGCAGAGTGTGGCCAAAAATCGTCGAAATTGAAGAGCAACTGAGAAGAGGAAAGTCGTAGAACCATGGGAAGCTTAGAAGATCAGGCTGAACTGTTAGGTAATGCGAGGTATGCCACATAGATGTCCGAATGGAGCTTTAAATGATATGCCTTGGATAGAGCATCGTCTTATCAGTTGATCGAGTTGTTCTCTGCCGGTTACAATGATCGCCCTGTCCTCTTCTGGTAGACGTAACGTTTTCTTTTCCTCGTTGCTCCATACGAAAGCTAAGTTGCTCATACTTCTTTTCCTTTTTTTTTTTTGCCCCACTAGATAGCGTCTAGAGAGACAGATGCACTTTTTTTAATAGTGTGTAAACGAGCAAGGAGTTGACTTAGAAGTAGTTTTGCAAAAGTTAATCAGTATAGTGTAAAATAAAAAAAGTATAATAAGAAGCCTAATTAAATGTGTGTGAAAATTCCCCTTGCAAAGTGTATTAAAAATATGAACAATATGAAAAACGTAGTCCCTGATACTGTGAGTAGTTGAAGTTGCATACGTACAGAAGTACGAGTTGAAACATAAATGTGTAAATAATTAAATTGAAATTTAGATAAAAAATACCAATATTGTGCTTCGTAAAAAAAAAAAAAAAAAATGAATAAATAAAAATAGAAAAATATACACAAATGAAACGTACAGGATACAACACATGTATAGTAAAGAAAACTGTGAAGTATGGCAAATATCCTAAATAAAAATATAGTATAATAAATTGTGGCGACACAGCGTAAAACGGGAAAAAAATGGATGAATAGGTCAACAACGGATGGGGCGAGAAGCGAATTGAAGACGATGACGCAACACACAAGAAAAGAATTACTGGAAAATTGATTCTCGAAAGAAAAAACATTTTCTTTCTATATATATCGCCGGTTCTCGAATCGTTTTGTTAGAATTTTCTGTTCTAGATTATTCTCTCCGAATTAATATAAATAAAAGTAGGACAATCTTAGCTTAGTTCAGTTTAAAATACGCGGTCGGTCGAGCGACATCGAATTAACCAAGACGCGAAAACGCCGAGTCATCGGTAAATCGTTAGTTTGTACGTGCCCACAACAACGGAAATTCTTTTTGTGTTTTTAATTTGTTTTTGTTCGTTTCTTTTTAACAAAATTATTTCGTAGTAAACCGTGTGTGTGTGTGTTGATTCAAGCAACTCACAACATTTTGAAAAATGTGCAGTGATAGTCAATAATATCTACATACTGTAGCGAAATAGCTTGTTTTTTTTAATTTAAAGATTATATATATATAAAAAAAAAAAGGAAAAAACAACTAGTAATAATAGGAATAACAATAATAATGTGTAATTAATCAATTATTTCAAAAAAGGAAAATAAAGAAATTTGAATAGTTTGCGTGTATACATATCTATACGTAATTTAAGTTAGGTTAGCGATAAATATGGTGGAATTCCGTAACAACGCAATCGGATTGCATTAGGAAATGCTGAAAATTCGGTGGATCTTAAAAATTACTAATAAAGAAGTTTTCAAAAGAATGAATAAGCGCCCGGGGAATTACTAAATTCGATTAAGGAAATTAAACTACGACATCTAGGCCACATCATGAGAGGCTAAAAAAAAATGAGATTTTACGTCTCATTATGGAAGGAAACGTTTTGGGCAAAAGATTGAAAGAGCGCCTACACAAAATCGTGGACAAAGGATTTTCATCGTTTGTTCGCCCATTGAAATGTTCAGATCTGCCGTGTCAAGAAAAGACATTGCCGTGTCGATCGCCAACCTTCGTAACAGATGATGAAGAAGAGGTGAAGGGTATCATCGGACATCAGCCGAGTGCCCGATGGGAAATTTTGCATTTATAAAAATACGTGCGTCTTTCGAAACCTCCCGGGAGCTCCTATTTTTCCTCGTCGTCCGATCAACGTCATGGTTGACATCATTTGTCATCCCTTTTTTGTCTACCGCTCTACAAGCTGTATGTAGAAAAATTTGTGATTAAGTCGCGTTAATTAGTTTTTTTTTTTTGCTAAATGTATCAAAATATGTATATCGTTTTCTTTTCCTTTTTTTTTTTCTATTTAAACTAATTTCGTTGTGTCCTTTCGAGTTTTCAGTCGAATCCTCGTGATTGGAATTTTCGTGGTAGGCGTACTGAGCGAGGAACACCATGGTGTCCGTTCGACGGTAGGCGAGAAGAGCTTTCTTTTCCTGTATCGTTTTCGTCTTTCGTTTTAATTTTGAAGAATTTTTCTTCAATGGCGCTCAAACCAATTTAAACGGAAAAGGGGCGCAGATACATAGCAATACTTACAGTTAATGATAAAGTTGTAGGCGAATCACTTAGACAAAACTCGAATAAGTTTTCTATATTTTGGATTCACGTTTTTTTTTTTGTTTTTTTTTAAATAATTTGCGGGTCCCACGCCCGTCTGCGGGTTCCCAACATAATTATATTGTTTATTCATTATATACAACTTAAGTCTAATACATCATATTCGTCTTATATATAATTACTTAATTCAACTTAACTTCTGTTTTTACTATTCTACGTCTAATTTTATTTCACAACATTTATACCTGTCGCACATCGTACCACAATATTACAATATTTTCACATAAGCCATAAGTAATGCAGCTAGAACTGAGCATTTTTTTTTTTTTTTTTTTTTTCATTACATCATTTATAATTCTTTACTCTTTCAATCAATTACCCGTCTTATCGCTGTTCCTTTACTATGGCTATCCATTTCTCATTCTTTGCACCACGCAATCAACCATATTTTTATTTTGTCTTTCCATATATTCAAATTACATTCGTCTCTTAATTCCTTTGGTAAGTTACCTAGTAAATGACACTCGTAACTTCCTCTTCAACATTATCAATTTTATTATTAATCCCTTTAGGTCTTATAAAACATAAATTGTCATAGTTCCTAGTCCCATATTTCCCTTGTCGGTCATCTTATTTTTTCTGTTTTATACCTTAAAAGTTTACTGTAATAAAAAAACATTTTTGGCGACATTTCGTTTATTATTGTCCCACCCGAAGTAGAATTCGTTACAGGATTCGCACTTGTCCAATTCGGTAACAAAATTTTTAAACATCTTTTCTGTAGCCTACTAATTTTCCTTAATTCCGTTTTTTTTTGCCTCCCCCCAAATTTCGAGTCCGTATCTAATCCTAGTCTCATTATTAATGAGTTAAAATATGCAGTCTCGTAGTTTTGTAATTCATAACTTGTTTCAATTTGTATAACGCCGGCATACTAATTTTCCTAGCAATGTTATCTATGTGAACCCTCCAAGTTAACGCCTTATCGAATGTTATTCCCAGGTATTTGAAATTATCAGCCGTTTCTAACGGCTCACAACGGCATACTTCCGATCTATGAAGGCAATCTACCTTGTGCAAAACTATTTTAGACACGAACTTTCTAAATCTACTCGGTGTTCTTACGTACATCACTTTTGATTTTTTGGCATTGACTTCAATAGTAGACGAAATAAGTAATTTGATTAGTATGTAACTCCGAAACATGTCGGCTGTTTTTTCTATTTTATAACAATTATTTTCCGTAATTCTATGTATGTAGTAATTAAATATTAGATAATCGAAATTTCTCCTTCATGGCTGCTTCAGAAAATAATAGAAAACTCTTAATATCATTATCAGGTGATAATGTAGACTCGAGGGAAGAGGAAATAATACCATGCATACTCTACGTAAAGTACTGAAAATAGAACAGTCGTACACAAAGTATTTAATATCATCGAGAGTGCTGCTACAAAGCGTACACTCCGGCTCACTAGTAAAGTGAAACCGATGAATATATTCACCAAACTTTGTCCAGAGGGCATCTGCACCCTATAAAAATTGATATTTGCATCTTTGATTATGGCATCCTTAATAATTAATTTAAATTTTCTCATTAAAAAGATATCCACGTGTTTATTAAATAGATCAGGACTTAAATATAGTGCACTAGTGAGAAGTCTTGTATAGTCCTAATGATAATTCTGAAATGATGATGCTAGATTTAACTCTATAACAAGGAGGAAAATGTTACAAATAACATGTTGGAGTTGTTCTATATACAGGGAACCAATGTTTAGTAGAAATTTACGTTGTAGTTTGTTGACCGATTTCAAGATAGATGGAGAGATATACGGATGAATTAGTCCCTTATATAGTATGACCTTTTTTCTGTACCTCAGACCAGCAACGTTCGGTTATAGCCGTTAAAATTTAGCATAGAGTATCACCTCACTTTTCCGATCCTCAAACAGAACAAATTGATATTTACGAATAGAAAATGTAAGACTTGGAGAAGTTACGGGATTTTCTAGGTGTTTACACAGTTTAATTCTACTCGCGAGAAATCAGTATACTTACTGATGTTGAGCTGAATACACATAACAGGTCATCTCTGCGTAAGAGATGATGTTGTATGAATTATTAAATAGCGCGCAGAATTTTTCCATATCGTGGTGTACTTTAGAATATAAAATGTTCCAAAGAATAGGGTTCCAAGAAGACGGAACCTGACTATAGCCAATTTCATCATTAATTGATAAAATGACTTGCCTATCATTGAAGTAACTAATAATTGTATTAATAAGAAACGGGCTAAATTGCCTTTCCTTTAGAATTGGAATAATGGAGGACCATCGGCTAAATACATCTTTAAAATCATACGAAATGATAAGCGTGTCGATGAATCAATATACAGTTCCTTTCTAATCTTGGCAACTAATAAGTACACTGCATTTGCTGCCGACACCT
Source organism: Icerya purchasi (assembly GCA_039619475.1). NCBI lineage: Eukaryota > Metazoa > Arthropoda > Insecta > Hemiptera > Monophlebidae > Icerya > Icerya purchasi. The sequence goes on from CM077116.1 coordinate 224,197,823, forward strand.
GACGTCTAAAACCGAACCGGGAACCATGGAAAACAGATTTCTCTGTAACCTTTTGTAATGTAAATTCATTAATAATTTTTTTGTAAACTTTACTAATAGAATTTAACAGAGAAGTACACCTGTCTCTATAAGCAGAAATCTCTCGGAAATGTCTTTACCAGGTTCTGTAAGAAGTATAATAATGTTAGCAACTTTCCAACAAGTGAGAACAATTTGAAATTGTAAACACTTATTAAAAACGTTTGTTAACAGCATTCCAAATAAAAGATTAATCAGTTTTTGAAAACTTTATTAGTAATTCTATCCTCGCCAGGAGATTTTCTATTATTTAGTTGTTTAATAATGTTGTTAATATATAATTTGTATCAATTGATAGAACTGTACAATCAAAATCTAGACAGTCACAATTGTGCCAGCCGAAATTACCTTATCTGTGACATTTGGAAAACTTGATCGGTATTACGGACACACACGTATGTGTCTTCATTTATGTAAACTTTCGTTACTCATGCTGAATCTGATTTGCTGATATCTTCTTCCTCCTTGAATTTACGATTACCTGGCTGCTTTTACCTCTGCTTTTTTAGCCCTAGTATGAGTGACGCTGTGTATTGTTCCGTATACGCAGTCTGTGTAAGCTTTTACGTCTCCTATTCCAGAAATGGTTCATCCAGTTTAGCTGCAATGTTGATTATTTTCGATTTTAACTTTTTTACAACTAGAATGTACAAATAGGTAGTCACGACGCTCGAAATCGAGCGATACGACTCGGATGATGACACCATGCATTATAACGTTATTCTTCCGCAAATACTGATTCATTTTATCTGCTTTCCGGTATTTGTTTTCCCCTTTTAACCATTCAATTTTAAAAACTTAATCATCTCGTTTTCACTCTTCGAACTAACGATTTCTCACTTATACTATCTAACTTTGTATTTGTTTTATCGCACGGCGATCTTATCGGTTCGACGCTACTTTTCACAACGCATTCCACGAATTCATTATTTAATAATTATATTCGAAAAGCTGCGAAACGTAAATTACAATAAAATATAGACGAAGCGATATTATTATAAGCGCGAGTCGTAACCGTTATTACTTACCACCAAACTCCGAGAGTTTGGAAATAGTTAAAAACTGGTAATGTTTTCCTCCCTGGCGGACAGATGAAGTGCCAGCGAAACACAACAACGAGGACTGGCCGTTAGAATAGGTGGCGAAGGCGTCCAACGTAATAGGAAGTCTGAAATGTTTAAGTTGCACCCGGTACGTTTAGAAGAAGTTGACTGACACAAATGAGTATTTAATAGTAAATTTGCAACGGGGCATTTGTGACGTAACATAGAACTTTCCGCAACAAAAGAATGTTCGCTGACTATTTCGAGCATATTGAACAGTAGTTGGCATGATGGTTTTCGATAATCTCGAAAAGTATAATCGAAGAAATTTACATGTCCAGCTTTACGTTTCCAGAGAGTATGGGCGCTTAAATTTTGAATATAGTACACACATCAAGGGACCCAATAAACAATGGGAACGACTTGCAATGTAAGAAACGCGTCAGCAACAAATTTAAGTACGCATTTAGAGAACCAATGATAACAGACGAAATCTGTATATACAATGTATAAAAATGAATGTTTTTATGTTTGTCCCGTGTATGCGTTCCTGTACTGCTGGACGGTCATGTTAAAATTTTTAGTACGTGTTGTCCAAACGAAGATTTTAAGGTATGAGTTTTCTACCCCCTCTCCTTCATGAAATATGAGGTTTTAAGTAGTTGAGATGTATTCGGGACGAGTAAAAAAAAAAAATTAATTTTTATAAAATTTTAAATAAAATGATTTTATTATGGTAAATGTAAATTAAACGTAAAAATTTTAGAAATATAAACTGATTACTACGGTAAATAATAAACTCTAGATGAAATTTTATTAATTTCTGGCGTTAGTAAATACACCGCGTTCTGTTACTTCACTTTTTACGTCACTGAAATCATCAAACCTGCATGACATAATATCTAAAAACATGGAAATCACGCTCCTAGCCTAGCTGCTGTACTCGTTGCGGAGAGTTTAAAAAAAAAAGTAGTGTTTTTTCTATTATTTTTACAGAGAAATAAAAAATCCTGCAACGGAATTTTTAATATTTGCTACCGGGAATGTTTTTATTTATTTATTTAATTTATATGCGACTTTAACACAACTATGAGGTGGGGTTGGCTTTGTTATTAATTACAGAGTATATTATAAATTACAGTTTTTGAGGAATAGGAAGAGATTATTTATATGTTGACTATCATTACGCAGTGTAATTGGGATAGGCTTGAGGATAGATTAAATTTTTGGCGGGATTCGGATAAATTATTGCAACTTGTTAGGATATGTCGGAGAGTAAGCTGAGAAATGTTACAGAAGGGACAGGATGGAGACGGTATGTTATTGAAAAGGTATGAATGGGTTTACGGTCGAGCCTTAAGCCAGTTAAAATAATTATTTTTTCTTTTCGCGATTTTCGAGTAGATGACTACTATTCTTCGATCTTTTGTTTTACGTCTCTGAGATGGTTTGTGGATGAGGTCGATCTCCATTCCACATTCCTCTAATCTTATAATTTTCTCTTTATACACGGTCTTTAGATCGTCTATGGTTATTATGGTTTCGGTATTAGCATCCGGGAACAGCGAATTCGATCTCTTTGCTAATTTATCTGCGATTTTGTTGCCTTTTATTCCTATATGCCTTGAGATCCAATTTATATTCAAATTTGAAATCTTTACTTAACTACCGTAGTTTATTGTTTGGATAATAAATTAATTTTAATAAAATGCTCAAGAATTCGGAAGATATCGAGTGAAGAAGATGTTTTCTTAAATATGTAATTATGGGAGATCAGCGCGTGAATAACTCGACGGCCCCTTCAAAATGATGGCTGTGTGTGCTGTTTAGTTGAGCGAAACTTTTTGTTAGATCACGACAGACAGGTTATATGGGAAGACCGATAATTAATCTTCGGCTAAACGTGAAACATGAAGACCATTTTCTGTTGGACGACGGTGATAAACATCTCTCCCCCAAAAGAGAGAAAAAAGAATCTTTACATAAATATAATTCCAGATAAAAGAAAAATTTTTTGTATGAATTTCCAAGTACTGATTTAAACCGGTATTAATACACGGACGAAGCCGTGGAGCTAGTAATTTATAAAATTAAATAAACTTCATCAACTGTTAAACACAAAATTTAATAAAATATATAAATAAAAATTGCGCCGAACTTACCACGAAACTAGTCTCGACTTAATTTTATAATTATGTACTTTATTGAATTATGTATTTAAATGTTTATGGAGCTTATTAAACGCAATCGTGCACAAAAATGTGTGACCATAAGTTGATTCAGTGACAACTTAACCAAGTACGTATGAAAATTTATAAAAGTTCAGTCGCACTAACCAAGATTAATAAATGTTTATACATTACAATAAAACACAATCTGAAACAAAAACGCTAAAGACGACAGACAACAGAGACAACGTAACATCATCGGTAGAATATTACACGGGATCGAACGAAGCAATGACGACCCACCAGATAATATGACGTAGAAGTAAATCACATCCGTTTTCGTTTATAATGATTCAGCGATATATCCAAAATAGTATTTAAAGCCAATAGTAATTTTAAAAATTTGCTACTTATCGTAAATAGAAACAAATTCATAAATAAAAGTATATAAAAAAAAAAGCAGCGTTTATAAACTGTTCGAATTGCGCTAGATATCGAACAATATAAAGAACATTCAAAGACCTTCCAATAATAGCGAACCCGTTAAATTTACTTACGCTGAGCACTTACTAAAAAATAAAGAGCATAACGCCCGACGGAATAAAGAACTCCGTAACAATATTGAAAGCCTTGCGAAAGGCAGGAACTTGGATAGAGCTGAAAACTGTTGGCAGGATTATAGAACGACTGAAAATAACAGTAATCTTCTTTTTATACTTTTATGTTTTACTCTGGAAACCATTTGGCCACCGGAGGAACTAAATCCTCATTTATCATTCTTCTTCATATTTTCTTTTCCTTTATAACGATGAAAAAAAAAAAAAAAGAAGCAGATAACAGATGGACAGGATCTACCGAGCAAACCGTTTATCGAAGCTTTTACACTAAAACAAACATGGCCGTAAATATTTATCAATCCACCAATGGGGCCGTGCAGAATAATTAGAAGAAGAAAACTTACCAGACCGAATCCGAGGTAGAATATGTGCTTGGACATGACTGACAATGAGTAGTAAAAGTTTGGAATAGGAATGGCCAAGCAGAGAGTAATTAAATATAAAAGCCAGATAACTTCATAAAATTCCTGCTTATCACATCAGCTAACCTCTATCCGAAGTGCGTTAGTTTTAAGCAATACTAGAGTGTTGTAATTAAACGAAGATTAAAAAATAAATGAAATACCAATTAGATTATCCGCAAATATATCATGGAAATAGAAAAAAAAGTTAATAAAAAGAAAACCGACTGAAAAATAAATTTATATTTTTTTTTCATCGGGTCACAACCCACTACTATAGACTACGTGCTAAATATAAGCTCAATTTATTTATTTATTCTTTTTTAATACCAAAAAATTAAACTTAAGCCAACGCTCTGTTGGTACCCAAAACTATATTTTTACTCGAAACATTAAAATTTATCAATCCACCAATGGGGCCGTGCAGAATAATTAGAAGAAGAAAACTTACCAGACCGAATCCGAGGTAGAATATGTGCTTGGACATGACTGACAATGAGTAGTAAAAGTTTGGAATAGGAATGGCCAAGCAGAGAGTAATTAAATATAAAAGCCAGATAACTTCATAAAATTCCTGCTTATCACATCAGCTAACCTCTATCCGAAGTGCGTTAGTTTTAAGCAATACTAGAGTGTTGTAATTAAACGAAGATTAAAAAATAAATGAAATACCAATTAGATTATCCGCAAATATATCATGGAAATAGAAAAAAAAGTTAATAAAAAGAAAACCGACTGAAAAATAAATTTATATTTTTTTTTCATCGGGTCACAACCCACTACTATAGACTACGTGCTAAATATAAGCTCAATTTATTTATTTATTCTTTTTTAATACCAAAAAATTAAACTTAAGCCAACGCTCTGTTGGTACCCAAAACTATATTTTTACTCGAAACATTAAAAATGACTTCGAAGGTATATACGGTGAGTAAATCCTATATACGGCCTCTCAGAAAAGACGCTTATCAATCGTTAAATTCTCCGTATGCATTTGTGATAAATTTTGCACTAAGCATTGTCCACGGATCACGAATTGGAGTTGCCTTATCTTTTTTCTTGCGTCGACTGCGAGTATTACTGTCATTAAATATTAAAAATCGAATAATGCTATAAAGTCTGTTGAGGCGATTGACGCACGATACAGTGTGGTTGGAATGCCACATGTAAAAAGTATAATCGATATTGGAGTTTTATTTTGCTAGAATTACTCACAATACTCAATAACGATGTTTATGTTTGAAAATAAATAAAAACGAAACGCTTTCTATCGCTGTAATATTAAAAATTATAACAGTAAGCGGGGGTAACCGGGTGATAAACAACGTTGGTAAAGTTGGGTATTAACATAAGGATTAATTCAAAGCGCTGTCTATGCTTTTCGTTCGCAATAACAACGGCGAAAGAAATAATGAACAGCAGATGCCTTATTAACCGTTTAGAGATAGCATTGCCGATGATAAGCGGCGACAGATGCAGAGCAGTTGTTGCCGATGAAGTTGAGATCAGGTTGCTTTATCGCGTATTGAAAAGATCGACAGGTATGTCCCGCAAGCAGCCGGCTGGAAATCGTGCAATAGATCAGGTTCCGTTGGCATATCAGGAAGATTATCGACCGTTCGGGGATCCGAATTTATTAATATTATTCGGCGCAGCCTGTCAAGAGTATGGGACCTTTACTTTTAATTTTTCCTATGTAGCAAAGTTGCGAGCAATAGGATAGGTTACGGACTACTTCTAGAGTTAATGAGGCTCATTAGAGAGTTAGAATGGAGTATGCGGCAGTAGCAATGCTAGAAAAGTATAAACGAAAATTTGATTACCCGCCACAAAGGGCATTAACCTGTGTGTTCGGTACGAAAAATAACGATCGATTATTTATTTAAATTCGTATGCGATCAGCAATAGAGACAATGTAGGAATCAAGAGGAGAAATAACAGAGAGCGATAGAAATAAAGGCTGGATAAAGTACACTATGAGGAGTAGGAATATCGAGTTTACGGAATTACGATTGAAAAAAAGAAATATTTTTCGACAGATCGGAACATTCGACAAGAATATGATCAGAATACTTGATTATTACCGAGGCGATGCAAAGGACAATAAGGAAGTCTGTAAGTGAAAAACGATAACGAGATAAGGGAAGGAGAGTACAATTAAAACGATATAATGAAGAAGTAAGGTAACGCCGCACGGAAGAAAAGTTATGAAACCAAGAAAATAAGTTGGAAGGAACGGTCGAATAGAAAGATAAAAGAAAAGTTGAGTAAAAAAGGGAGGAAGAATATGAATTGATTAAAATCTAAAATGTAACTTCTTAGACATTAAAAGTATTGACTTTGTATTTGTCAAAAGAGAACCTATTAACGGCTGCATTGTGAGACAAATGGTCAAACATTTTATTTTCTTTTATATACCAACATAACCTTGAAGCATACAAAAAAAATCAAGTTGAACGCGGTAGATTTGAAAAAGGTTATAGATAATTGAACGAATATGACGAGCGACAGCATGGTAGGAAGGATGAGGAAGTGATGAGATTTCAAAACACTTTCAACATTCAAAATGATTAGAGAAAATTGTTGTTGTCTCGAATTGAAGATATGAAAAGAGTAGATCGTAATATCGCAACATACGCCGTTAAAGGAAAACGGAGCAAGCTGGAAGAAGTATAAAAATTTCGAAGTAGCTATATGGAAGGATATAGTAGCAAAGGTGTTCCAACACCATATCCAACAGTAAAAAAAAAAAAAAAATGAAAAGGAAATAAAAAATTAATGGTATTCAGGAATTCCTGATTAATACGAAGATAAATTAGGAGAAAGAAAAAAACCTGTAAAATTAAATTAAGGAAGTTTAGTAAGATTTAAAAAATTTAACAAGTCGATTAGAAATACGAGCAAGAAGGTGAGCTTTTTTAAAGTAAATCGCCAGTTCTGAAGTATAGACAAGTAAGAGAGAATAAGTTTTAAGGAATAAATTGGAACACGTTTTATAAGAAAACGATAATCTAAGTGAGACTTACATATTGCCACAGGAGGAACGACAGATTTAGCGCAGATTTCGGGAGTGGATTTAAGCTGTAATTTTGAACACGGTTCAGATAACTGAGGGGAGTTCCGAAGGGGTTACCATAAATAAAGGAATAAAAATCCAGTTTAGATCACGTTATAGATTTGTGATTTTAGGGTATACTGTGATCCATCCCTCCCATTTCGTTGGTGAAATAGATTTCAGTAGATTTAACGTATTAAGAACCAACTTATGAAGATAGTTGATATGTTTTTGAGGAAGGATGGACGACTGTATAGGAACAAACAGAGATAATAGAAACCATTAATTAGAGGAATAGGAATGTTATTTAAAGATAAATTTACTAGGAAAAGATTAAAAAGTTGATAAATATAAAATTAATTCAGCCGGATTTAGACGGCAAGATAAAAAAATCTTGAGAGAGAGTTATTTAATACCGATAGAGAATTATTGAGTTTTTTATTTTGCAGAAATAAGATCGTGAAAAGTGGAATAGAGTAAGATATCATCGGCAAGTAAGATAAAGGAGGATCCTATTAGAAGAAAAGCTATATTAAGAATATATATATATTAAAAATATATATATATATATATATATATATATATAAACTCGGACATTCGGTACTCGGAAGGGGGCAAGCCTCCTTCATCCCCAAGTCTAGTTCTTCTATAATTCTTATAGAAGGGTAAACTTTTTCACTGCCTACGCCGTTTTTAACTTTCATTACATAAAATTAAGACATTTTTTCGTTACCTTTTATCGCTACATTTTCGTTACATATTTCGTTACAGGAAATTGCGACTAGGACAAATTTCGTGACAGGACACTTTCCCTGATGACCCCTTATATTTATATATATATAATGGAAAGTGTAGGACTTAAGTAGGAGCCCGAAGACCATTGTAGACAGTTCTAGAGGTGAGAAAAAGTGGTATAGAAAGACTGAACGATTTTAGAAAAGTCGAAGAACAATTGAAATAAAATGGGATGAAAGAACTGTAATTGGTGCAATTTCGCAAGTGGTAAATGATTATAGAAAGGAAAAAATGAAGAAAGGAAAACAGCAGAGATTACAGTTAGGGGGGCCGTGGATAGAAACAATGTCAAGTGGACGTTTATTTTTTGAGGGCGAAAATCGGAATTATAATATTTCTGCCTTGATTACTTTCAGACTGGTTTATTTGGGGCATCATTTATATCCTCGAAATTTTTTAAATCATGCATAAAAAATTACACATCTTGATATTACAAGAAATTTATACGCATATAAATATAGACCTAATTATAAATTTACATACATTATTTAAAAGAAAGTGGAAAAAACTTTAATAGAAATTGGTTTTTAGGTTATAGATATTATAATCTTGGATTTGTCTGTCCATTTTTCACTTATTTATAACAAACCTAAACGTTATTTTTTTTTTCTTTCCTAAATCGTTTTGTATTCACTGGTTAAACTTCGTAAATGGAACCTCCGAATTTTATTTCCATCTTTAATTATATCAGATTTATTCAACATTTCACAATTCATAAATAATTATAATTACTCAAACGTAACGGTCGACGGTTAATTTATCGCTTTTGTTACTCTACGAAAAGTAATTTGTCTAGTGCATAGGAAATGTTATACTTAATAAACTTAATAAGATACACATTTTAACATAAGTATGCTACTGTTGGGTATAGACATCTTTTATTTTTATACATATATAAAACAAAACGTTTTCCGGTAATTTTTCCGTATCTCGAAAATACTCGATAATAATCGAGTAACAAAATCAAAACGTAATATTTTGTTAAAATGTAAACACATATTATGATGTTAAAAATTGCCAACTGATGGCGCTCTAAGCTAAAATTACGCGTAAAATGATTACCAATGCTTCAAATTATAATGGAAAATCACAGGACATCAGGACTAGCTGGTTTTTCGTTAGAATTCTGTTTTGTCCCGCTTAATACATTCGTAGCGCGGAGTAGTTAGTAGTACATAATCGGTAAAACATATTTCATTAGAAGATGTACATACTGTATATTCAAAGTGATAATTTCTAGCATCGCGTGAATCGCTAATCTTCTTGGCGATTACTCGGAAAAAGAAAAATGTTTCATCTTTTGATAGACAATTACGATATCGAGGTACGATGAACAAACCTACAAAAATGCTTAATAACGCAACAGCGAATGATAACCAAAATTGTTAAATCTACAGGGAGGAAATAGCACACTCGAGAGATTTACATAATATATATTTTGCAAGGAAATTTACATTATTCAGCTCCGGCTTTTGTTGACTTAAAGGCTATTTTATGTGACCTTTTAGGCGGCTGAGATGATGGTACCTTATCGTCACAGTACAACTTTCGAAGAAGATTTATGTAGTGGAAATTTTCTTGATAAGTGGCTCGAAATCCGATCGATAAAAATCAAGGAGCGGCACTTAATCTTTCTAACAATTACAAGTTTATACGTTTATTTCGATTATTTTCATTTTTGAGGGCGATCGTTTTCAAAAACTGAAATTTCTGTTAAATCGTTTTCGTGCGAACTTAAATAAACAAAGCGCGTGGGCAGGGCTGTGCCCAGAATTTGGGGGAGGGGGTCGAAAATTTTCTTCGCATATTTATTTTATAAATAACAATACGTTTTTCACTAATATTCGTACTATTAATAATTTCCATAATTTTGATTTATGTGTATTAATAATTTACATAAATGAATTACCCCATATATGAACATTAATAAAAATTACATTATTGATTATACTCGTAATAAAAAGTTTTTCCTTAAGATATTAATGAAGTACCTAAAAATATGGGGCATATTTTTTCTTTTTTTTTTTTTTTTTTTTTTAATGTAAGAACACCCTAAAAGATCATCAAGATTTATTTTAAATTTTTGATTTTTTTCAGATTTTTGCGTATTTATAGTAACTATTTCATTTCTAATGGGGGGGTTAACCCTACCTCTGAACACGGTCCTGCGCGTGGGGACTTGTTAATCCAGCCAAGTATAAAAAAGTCGTTTTGTAATTTAAGGTTATTGAATTACTTTCATTAGAGGTAAAATTTTTATAACCGCCTATTTTGTTTTGTCGTTTAATTTGTCTGCTTTTAAAAGCTACCGAAATATCCATTCAAGAATAAACTCTGTTTTTGATTGCCACGACAAAACTGAACGCCTCTTACGTTTTCTCAAGACCACTAACATATTCCACTCCATCTGACTCTTATCTTATCCGTGCCTCTGGCCTAGGCGACAGTACTCGGCACGTTAACCAAAGAAGAAGAAGAAGAAGAAGAAGAAGAAGAAGAATAAACTAATTATGCGCTTATTTTAAACATTTATATACGCTGCATCGAATTGTAAACGTATGACATGGTGTAAATAATTTTTGGAAAATTTGGAACCATCCGTAAGAATAACGAACATAATAGTAAAACGACGCAAACGATCACTATTTAGAAATGCGGTTTGAAAAAAACGTAATAAAAAAATAGTACCTCTGAGCGTCTTTTGTACGGAAGTACGTTAGCACGGCTTTTAGGGTAGACGAGTTTCGTTATATGCAATAAAACACGAACTTAAACTGTTGATCAAGCGGCCTTGGATCAATGCCCATGCCAACGGCGAGCCCAAAGAAATTTATTTATTATTATATTGATCACGCGGCCGATGACGTTATCGCGGTAACGTTTTTTGAGCAGCCAGCGAAAGACATACCCGCGTGAAAATAGATTTAATTCACATTCCGGTAATAGAAGATTAGAAAACTTAAGGATGTAACTTTATCTTAAGTGCAAATAATCTGAATTATTTTAAGAAAAATATAATGTTTAATGTTGATTAAACTTAAACAGATTCAACTAAGATAATGCTTAAAGCAATATAATTGAAAAACCAATCGCTCTTTAATTTTCTTACATGCTCGTGTATGGTCCTGGCTAAGGTGGGATCTTTGTAAATCCAAATGGGAAATCTTTTTCATTTATAATCGTACGTCAACTCTGGTATGCGCTGAAAATTAAAATTTTACGTGTATACGAGTATAATTTATTTCACGAAGCGAAAAAGAAAGAAATATCGATTACTTTAAGTTTATCGTATGTTATTTAAAACGATCAAATCAGTTATTCGAATATCACCCGTTCGAAAGAAACAAAAACAAGCATCATGCGCTAACGGTTCCCCGTACGTTAAGAACTACCGTAACTTACACATTCATATATTAATGCACGAAGCTGAAAACAGATGATGTTTTTTTTTTTTTTTTCATACAGAGTTTCTTATTTCACGTGCATGTGGCGCCGTAACATGCGCAACAAAAAAATTGTCTCTAGAGAAAAACTTGTATTTAAACCCGAATTATTGGAAGCATTTCGGTACTAATGTATACTTTTATTTATTTATTTTTTCAAATCTTTACTCAATATTCTCGCAAATCTACACATTTATAGAAATTTTCAAGAGTATAATACTCGCACTGGCCAATGGTGGACATATTTTTTTTTTTTTCATACTGTTGTTAACTTTTTACAGTTACCGAAAGTTAAAGAACTAAAAGCTTTATTTGTTACTTCAAATAGCGAGTTCTTCGTCTTGATGCACACAATATGCTCAAAAAAATACAACGTGTTAGTATTGTAAATGTTGACGGTGCCGCATGGGAAATCTGAAATTGCGTATCGGCTAAATTGTTCACACAATGTTCTCGTAGATGTGCACATTCGAAAACTTCCCAAAACGCGTCGCTAAGACGAATTATTTTTCATGACTTTTTAAACTTTTTGAAAACTTTCAAAGTTTCCTTAAAGAATTAAAATATAGCTTCGTTAATGTGACAGCTGCGGAAAAATACAGTTTTTACCGATTCCTTCAGATGCACTTCGAGGTCCATTTTTATAAAGTTTTATAATATCGTTTAAGTATCTGGCAAAGTTTTCCTTTATATACACGTTTGAAATGCTCTGTTGTTTCGACTTCTGCAGCCAAGCCATTACTCGCGAAAACATATCTATCTTTGAGCAGTTAAACTGATTAAATGACGAAAATATTAATTTTGTGTAATATGGGAAATTTGATGTTTCTTATTTTCGTGACCTAATACAGAAAGGCATCTCCGTGTTTATTACAAGTTCTTGACCTCTCTATAATTTTTTGGTGTTTTGCAAAAATAATAATATTCGTGATGGTGTATTAAGGAAACATTGTAATTGTAAAAATTAGCTTTTACCATGTAGTGACGTTAGCGATTCCATCGCAAGAACCTTTGTACGGATTAAAAGCTTGTCCACTGCCACACGACTGTAATCTCGGTCTGCCGTTTACGCAGATGAAAAATTTTTGGCAATCAACCGGATTCGCATAAAAACTTGAATCTTCTGCCGCACGAGACGGACAGTCGAAACCCAAATAACCTGTAAAAAAACATTTAAAGTCATTAGGGAACGGACAGAGTGTCTAAAAGTAAACACGTATTGTGACAACTAGACATTTAAATGCAACCAATGTTGTAATAAAAAGTACGATGTTTCATTAACGTACCACTAAGTCTGAATAGTAGTATATTTTCGATTAATAATTACAGGGGCGGATCTAGAAGGACATTTGGAAAGGGGGTGGGATTATATAATTACGCAAAATTTTCTACGGTAGGCCAGTAGATTTTTGAGAAATACTCCTTGTTTCATAAAGAAACTCAAATCTTATAAGGAACGACAAACGGAAGAAAACTTGTAAAACCAAAAAAAGAAGTGGTTGAATAGAGAGATAAAAGGAATTCTGGTTGAAGAAGGAAGGAGGATAAATATCATTCCCCATAGCATTATAATGGTTCGATAACTAATATCGTGAACAAGAAATGTTCTAATAACTGTCGAGGCGAGTCAAATTATCAGCCACTTTATTTCCTTCAATCTCAGTATGAAATGAGGTGTTTATTATCGTTATAATTTTAGACTACTATGATTGCTAAACAATTTATAACTAGGAATTCACAATATATCTGTTTGAATAAAACGGAATAAGGATAGATCATCATATTCTCATGCTGTCGTCGACATCTACTATACTCTTTAAGAGATAAGTCGATATAAATGTCAAAAGGTTCCCAGAGTGGTATCAACGTTATATAATTCAAAGTAGATTTCGCCTACATTATATATAGTCTGATAGTGTTCTGAGAACTCCCGGCACGGGATGGTCGCTGGGAAAAATAGCATTATATAGTGAGTATTCCTTACTGTATGGAAAGAGTTCGTCGCAACTTAGTAGGATAACGCGGGGCACATCCTGCCAGCATAAATTTACTGGACGATGAGGAAGGGTGCACTGCGAGGATAGATCGAAAAGCGGAATGGTGAACCGCATCGTTTATTGCTAAAAGTGAATTTCGATAAACTCGTTTATCGTTTTTAAAAAAAAGGGGGAAAAAAGGATTTACACGAAAAACGACTAAATAATTTAGTTTTCCTCTCGTAAAATAATTGTTTCTAAGAATGACCCCAAGCGAGGTCGTCAGTGTTGATAATTTTCCTCAATAATACAGAGAAAGGTAAAAATAACGTTTCTTTTATAATCACAACGGTTCTTTTTATTTCAAAATATCTTTTACCGTTTTTTTTTTTAAAATACAGCCGACCCAAACGTTCCATTTTTATGTCTCTGATAGCATCATTCCGACTGTATTTTGGTTAATACGCGCATCAGTCAGTTTATGTTCGCTGGTTGTTTATGATCTTTATTATTATTGCCCATTTTAAACACTTTCTTTTAATTTTAGTTGTTTTTTTTTTTCTTTCTAAAGATTTTTACAATCAACCAGAATCAAACATTCATATTTGATAAGTTAAATTTAGTTTCAATGTTATTTGTCCACTATATTACTGTTAATCTTTTTGAAATAAATATGTTAACTAATCAAGGTAGGATCTTGTTTAGGTTTTCACTAATTTTATGTCGCATATTTTTTTTTTTTTTTTTTTTTTACACGTATATTTCAGTACAATCTTATTATAGTAAATAAATTAGCACTACTTTTAAAACAGTGTTACAACTTAATCTAACTAATTTGTAACATGAGCAGAGTAGAAACTATGTACAATTACATAACTCCTAATATACAGATATATACATAATCATACGCGCATATAAATACTCACACGCTCGCACACCAAGTATATGTCCATATCCACAAAATACATACATACGAATATATTACAGAATAAATTAGGTGACTAGTTCATAAGGCTTTGTGCGCTTAAGGCGCCTTAAGTCATCATCGGAAAGTAGCAGTTCTAAAGCCTCTAGATTTGGGTGACTGTGAAGTCGGTATTCGTGCGCTTCTGCAATATAACGTATGACTTCATCGATCCATGGAATATTTAAATCGGAATGTATTTCTTCGTTTCGTTGATACCAAAAAGCTCCAGTGATGTTTCGGAGACACTTATTTTGAGCGCGCTGAATAATCAACCGATTGGATGTCTTTGCACAGCCCCAGAGTTGAATACCATACATCCATATCGGTCTGATGATTTGACAATAAATCAAACGCTTATTGGACAGATTGAGTTTAGAATAACGCCCAATCAGCCAACAAATCTGTCTTAATTTATGCATGGTTTGTTCCTTTTTCATTTTGACATGCGTCTTCCAATTCAGCCTGGAATCTAAATGCATACCCAGGTATTTAGCAGAGTCCGATCTCGGAATAGGAAGACGATCAAGATATATAGGACAGGTCTTAGATTTACGAAGCGTAAACATAACATGCACTGATTTTTCTTGATTAATCTTGATCTTCCAATCACATGTCCATTTGCTAATTTTTTCTACTGCATGTTGCAAGTTAGTCGTAGCCAATTCTGGGGAATTGCCAACTGACAAGATGGCTGTGTCATCTGCAAAGGTAGCAGTAGTCGTCTTGGCTGTTGTTGGAATGTCAGCTGTATACAATAAATACAGAGAAGGTCCTAAGACACTACCCTGTGGAACACCAGCCTGTATTGGATGAAATTTGGACTTTGCTTCTTCATAAGAAACTCTGAAGGATCTATCAGAGATATATGATTCAAGAAGTTGGCACATATTTTCCGATAGCAGGTTGCTCATTTTATAGATCAGCCCTTCGTGCCAGACTCGATCAAAAGCTTGCGATATGTCTAGAAAAACCGCCGGACAGTATTTTTTTTCTTCAAAGGCTGTTTCAATTAGCTTAGTTATACGATGCACTTGGTCAATCGTAGAGTGCTGATTGCGGAAGCCAAACTGATGATCTGGTATCTTTAATAAGGGCTTGAGTCGCTTAAGGAGTAGTTTTTCAAATAATTTTGATATGGAAGGTAACAAAGAGATTGGTCGATACGAAGTTACTACTTCTGTTGGTTTCCCAGGTTTCGGTAACATGATGATTTGAGCGATTTTGAAACATTTTGGTACGTATCTCATTCTGAAACAGGCATTAAAGAGATATGTCAGCATGATAATTCCTTTACGTGGTAATTCTCTAAGCGCTCCAGGTGAAATTTCATCGATTCCAGGAGCCTTTTTGGGATTCATATTATTATCTAACTCTTGTGCAACTTCAAGAGAAGTTACTGGTTTTATTTGCTGGAAAGGTTGGTAATTTTTCGTTGTATCGATCTGGGAGTTTATATTATGTGTTGTAAAGACTGAAGCTAAATGCGAAGCGAATAGTTCAGCTTTACTGTTGTCGTCGCGAATCCACTGCCCTTGTTCATCCTTGAGAGGAGGAATATGAAGTAGTGGACGTTTGAAGCGTCGCGTTGCACGCCACAATGAATAATTTGTGTCCGCTGCAGGGCTTAAATTTTCTAAGTAGTTTGTGACGCTTTTCTGTTTGAAATCCTTGATTAGCCTATTAACTTTATTGCTAATTCGATTAAATTTTGTTTTATCCGATGGATGACGGGAGCGTTGCCATATTTTCCGTGCACGTCTTCTCTCTTTTATTAGTTTCCTAACTTCGATAGGATACAGTACTTCATTTGGAACGTTTTCTTTAAGAGCTGGAGTAGCCTGGCTAGCAGCTTTTCGCAACAAGTTGATAAAGTGCTGGGCTTGCTGTTCTAAATCACTAATAGTTTTAAGCCTGATTTTAAGTTCAATTGAAGAGTCAAGGCTTTCTCTAAATTGATTCCAATTAGTATATTTATTGGTGAGATTTTGCGGAATTCTTTTTTTAATCACTACAGAACTTAGTGTCATAAGTACCGGAGTATGATCTGACGATAAGTCCGTAATTCCTTCTACTTGCACATAATTGGCAGCGATTCCTTTAGTAATGAAAAAGTCAAGGAGATCAGGATTCTTCGCGCAATCTGTTGGCCAGTAAGTAGGTTTCCGCGATGAAAAGAACTTACACGCATATAAAAAAATAATTCGTTTTAATTCTGAAATTCATTTTTTTCATTTTATTCTTTTTTTCTTTTTTCTTTTTTTTTTTTTTTATTGACTGCGTATGTATATAATTTTTTAATAAAACCAACAGATTATTATGTTAGAAATATTGCTTTATCAGATGGGAAGAGTATGTTATAGCCTCCGTTATTAGCAACTAGTGGTGAATAGAAGATACACGTATAAGCAGAATCCTACAGCGGAGTTGATGATGTAACTCAGATTATAGTTCCGGATACATATCCATAATTTCAACCCAGCAACGATTAAAAATCCAGGTTCACATGGCCCGCTTTAGAAAGTGAAATATTGATTTTGAATAGTGCATTAAATTCTGAGAAATTTTTTCTATCTTTTCGGTATATTTTTTTTTTTGTCTGGACGACAAATTTAGCCAAACAAATTAGATGAACTTGGTTTTTTTCTACAATTTAGCCTATTCTTTTTTTTCGTAATAAGTAAATTAATTGTTCGTGCAATAGCATTCGTTATATTTGTTTATTATAATATAGGTAGTCGACTTGGCTTAATCGATTTTTAAAAGGATAACCAAAGATTAAGTTTTCCGATTTTAAAATATATAAATTATAACTTAGTCACGTTTTACTTGTTTTCTTTCATTTTAGCTTAGCATAATCGGCTGATTTAAGTATGTATTAACACGAATGTGTTTTGACAACTCTCAATCGGATTCCGCTTAGCACAGTTTAATTGGAACTTCCCATCAGTAGCTGTTTCGTTTCTGAAAGTCCGAGTTAATGGTCAACTAGGTTCTCTTTTAAAATTGATTTACTCTTCCTATAAAAGATTTCGCGAAGAACTGTTTATTTATTTGTTCGCCGATATTTTTGTTGTTTTTTTTTTTTTTTTCTTTATTCACTCTGCGATGATAATACACAAAATTAGATTCTTTTATACAAAAAATTTATTAATGTGACCTAAATAACATCAGTATGTAGATAACCTAGCAGTGTGCCACGAATAATACGTTACATTACATTATCTCTTGAACAACGACTAGAACTCGAAAATAAAATCTTAATACAATACGAAAAGTTGTCGATGGGTTTAATTTTCGACGCCCAAAAAAAAAAAAAATAAAAAAAAAAGTGACGTACATATATTTAAACAACTCTCGTCCGCTCACTACCGCCCCTTATCGACGCTGTTTGATCGAAAAACGATAAGAAGAACTTCCCCCTATTTGTGCCTTTACACATTTCCTCGAGAGCAGTGTACTCGGCCTACGGCGGCATCTGACAACACACACACATACACACCAACTTCCCGACAAAGCTTCATTGGCTAGTGCGCAGCGCAAACAGCAAGCGAAACGATATTTATCATAACTAAAAACAGTACGATTTATACGTCGCTTAAATAATGAAAAGGTAGCGTCACAAACCCTGATTCATATCAATATTGTTACGGTTCCGCTTTCTTCAATTAAAGTTCAAACTACATACATAGTTCGGGCGCTAATGAAGAAAAATTCTTCAAAATTAAAAAAAAAAACAAAACACGGCAACAAAAGAGGAAAGGGAAGCCTTTCCTACCCACTGCAAAGCGGTCCACAGTGTACCTTGCTTAATTACGAGGATTGGACTAAAATCACAACCGAAAGAACAAAAAACGAAATCAAATGAAATAATAAAAAAAATTATATGTTTCCTGTATCGTGGTTATTCTAGTCGACTAGTTTATTCTTTTAAATACAACTTGCGACAAAACGATTATCGATCGATCACGATGTTGATCGGACAGCGAGGAAAAAAGAAAAAGCCCACATTTATATGCAATAATTTGCGCTACCGAGCAATTGTGTTAAGCATCGCTTCTAATGCAAAATTTCCCATCAATCGCTCGGCCGTCACGCTGTCCGATGCCATTTTACCATTACTAATATTTAATCGCAAGCCTCGACATACACCGTGACGTCATTCACACTCGCTTTTATTCCCAATACAAGCACACACACACAGCGGCTAACGTCTCAGCGAGTTCGCCAGATTGCTCGGAATTTCTCTAATGCAACGCGCGATTACATAGCAACAAAAATTCCACATTTATCCGAACTCGGTACATATCTGCATCGTTAACGTAACTTAAAATACATATACACATGCAAACTGTTCACAATTCTTTATTTTCTACTCCGAATTAATTCGTTAATTATTATTATTTTTACACCTTTTCCTATATATGATATTCAAATTAAAAGAACCAGCCTATTTGGTTCGTTACAATATGTATATATTTACAATTCAGCCTTTGCAATGGGGACAACTCCCGGACCCTCAGATGATACGTATTCTGTAGTTTTTACGAAAGAGTCGATTGTAACTATGTCATAATGTTTCGGTTTTATTATAACCAAAAAGTTTTTAGAATTAATAAATTTAATTTACGGCTATTACAAATAGCGCAGAACTCTAACAGAACATGTTATCACTTACGGCCGACAAATAACATATCACTGTTGAATGACTAGGCCACTCTTACGCTAGTGCAAATAGAAAATTCTGTAACGGTTTTGCGTTATTTAGAAATTATGCTACGTATTTCCGTTACCGAAGTTGGTGAAAGCCATTAGTGAGATCGGTAAACTGTAGCATAAATAAATCGCTGCACAATAAGAAATTGCTACGCTAACAGTATATGAAACAATGACGTAATCGATTAAAACCGAAACTTCTATAAGAATTATAGAAGATTATCATTTCGGCATAACGTTCTACTACTAACAGATGAGTGAATTGTGTTAACCTTTTTTTTTTTGTTTTTGATTTATATACTGTTTTCAACTGATAGCGATCGCTATACACATTTATTTATTTTTATTTTTTTTTTTGATTTTCTATAAGATGGTCTATGCAAAATACAATAAAAATGAGTAAATATTACGAAATCACAAGTAATAATCGTGCCAAATGAGGTTTCTAAAGTGCATAATAATGTTGACTCACTAACAAAAAAAAATCAGTAACAAAAATACAAAGAAAGTAAACGGAAAAAACGAATATAAATAAGCGCGGACTAAAAGAACAGAACTGTTTGTTTTACTAGAATTCCCGAAACTAAGAAGATCACAGTAGCTTGTCATCACTATGCGTTCTGGGAATAGTAGTTGGAAATTAACAGAAATAAAATAAAGTATACGTCCCCTATCGTCGGAAGAAGTAAGATTATTCAAAAAAAAACAACAAAAAAACACCTTAATAGGTCGAAAGATTAATTGATAACGAAAAAAAAAAAAAAAAAAAATGAATTTAAACAAATGTTTTTGATGGAACAAGGGCCGTTTTGTATAAACTGCACAAATACTCTTTGGCTAGCAACCTAAAATTAAGAAAATACGAACGTTTTGTTATCCTGATTGTTGAGAATAAGTGATCTATGTAAGTAATTATTGAAGATCAAAATATGTAACTACAAATAGATCGATCAAACATATTCGGGGAAGTACGATGCAAACTGAAATTATGAAAAAAAACACATACGCCATTTTTTGGTTACCCGATGATTTAATATTTCAACTATACTTTAAATAACCGCATTGTAGTTTATTAGTTGTTTTTAAATTATTTTAAAGAATGTAAATTAAAAAGGGAAAATTAAATAACATCGCTGTCTAGCGACATCTACGCATATTTCGTCCGAGACATAGTTGCCTATATTAATTGCTAGATGGCGCTACTTGCGAAAACAAAGAGTTGCCGTTTTCTATGGCAAATAACAGCACACACTACATCGGTGAAGCTAATTTATTCGAACAAAATTTCAGCGGTATTCCATTTGGCCTATTTTGGGATATAGATATGGTCTGATAGGCTCTCAGGCATCGGTAAAATTGAAAATTAGGAAATTTTTCATTAAAAGTTTATTTCTTCATATTAAACAGGATGTACCGAAATCAGTTTTGTTTAATTTAAGAATTTCACTGCACTATTAATCTAGTAAGGAAACACACTTAAACATCTCGTAGTACATTTATGGTAATAACCGAGATGATGCTGCAATTCTTCAGACTGCCAATAGGAATTTAACTCGCTCTAGCTGCAATAATAATATTTAGTGTTGAACAAACTTTTTTTTTTTTTTGTTTTTGTACTCTATTATGCAGCCGATATTTTACAAATTTGATAGCGTTTTACGCTTCGCACTTTTAAATTCGCTTCAAATTCGAAAACCGATAAACACACAAAATTTGAAGAGCGTGAGGGAAAAATTTTACTTTATAATATAAGTTTTCAATGTTTTTCAATGTTCGTAGTAAAAGATATTGTATAGTACACTAAGTAGGATGCAGACTCTAGATTCTTGCGAATAACGAAGAAAGGTATATTCATTTTTTTATGTTCCAATTATAAGCAGTCTGCCTCACTGATTTTATAAAAAACAAAAAATTCTATTTCGCTAAATGAAGGAACAGTTTTTATTCGGTTCTGACGTTACTAATTCCGCCCTTTTATTTCTTATTGAAAGTTTTATCAATTTTTCAAACTATCGGCAGTTTAAAAATTACGCATAATATTGACAACTATCAATTTAACATGTAATGGCTGTTGAAAGGTATTGTCTCGCGAAAGATACTGATTAGAACGGCACACATTACGAACTGATGTGTTCGCAATATCTCGTTCATCAGTGCTGTTAGCAAACTCTCAGCTCAAGTTGGGATTGAGGATTCGTTTGCCCTCGAAACTTCTTCAAAATATATTGCTAAAAGGTCATATGCAAATATCAGAAAAAAAAAAAAAAAAAGAAAAGAAAAACAAAAAAACACGGATTATATTGTACAAAATTAGCGACAAAGAAATTCGGAAATGCAGTTCCGTATGAAGTAGAAAAAACTTTCTAATTAATTTTTTTTGCAAAAAGCAAACCGATGAAAGATATCTCTGATGAGAATGAACAGACTGTAAACGTATGAAAATATCAAAATGTGTAATGTAACAAATAGGTTGGAAATTATTTAAACTAATAAAGACTATAATGGAAATTTTACTAGCGTGTTTTCGAAAAAATCTTATCATCAGTTAAATGTACAAAAACGAAGCAGGATCGAATTAAGGATTTACATGGTTCGGGACTAATCTTTAATGAGAGTCTCCCCTCTTCAAAGAAAAAATGATGAAAAAATTCATTATCATATATGTGCAAACAAACAAGCAAAAAAAAAAACAAAAAAAAAAAAACCTACTGCGCATATATGAATAATTAATAAAATTAAAATTACGCTCTCTTTAAAAAAAAGGTCAACTTTCTTACCTAACAAACTAAATACTAGATAAAAACTGAACGTCTTATAATGAATTTTGTATAACCAAATACATGTTAATATTTGTAATTTTTTATTAATAATGTAAACTTATTTTTTTCTACAAAATAATATTTATATATTTTTTTTTTAAATTAAATATTGTGGGTAGAAGAAAAATAATTGTTTTACTGTCACTATAGCGGTTTTCAAGCTAATATTGATACACTCATCATGCGATGATATTTTTCATCATGTCCGTTTTTCCGTATAAATTAAACACGCACGTGTTTAAAATTCTGTAATTGTTTATGTGATCAGAAAAAAAAGCGAATGAAACACAGTAAAATGATTTATTCAATTTTTCCAGAAAATTAGCAATCGATTAAAACTCTCGCTTTTATTTTGAATAATTTGTATACACTTCAAAATAAAAAACGTATTATCGATAAAAATAAAAAAATAAAATATTGTTAAAATTAAGAATATGTCAGATCGTACAATTGCATGGTGAATAGAGAATTGTAATTAATCGACATGTCGAATGTTGATTTATTATTCAATACGTACGTTAAAGGACTTATTCGTTTTTTTTTTTTAACGCGATAAATTAGATTTATCGAGGAAAATTTCTATTAATATTCATTTTATATAGCATTTAATTGATTCGAGAAAAAAAGAAAAAGTTACATACAGCAAATGTATACAATTGTATTAATAAACTCATCTATTATTTTTTTATATACAGGGTGCGGCAGCGTAACTTCCGTTTTTAAAATGCGCCACTTTTTTTCTACTAAATTTTGTTAAAGAGAAGTGTAATAACAGAAAATCAAAATAAAACTGCGAGAAGCGAAGAAGCATACATATTGCCCCAATGGGGGATCTAGAGTATGTTATTTCGATTTTCTGTTATTACACTTCTCTTTAACAAAATTTAGTAGAAAAAAAGTGGCCCCTTTAAAAAAAAGAAAATTATGCTGCCGCACCCTGTACAGAAATTAAATGAATTATTTTTAATACAAAAAAAAAAAAAAAAAAAAAAAAAAAGAAGGCAAATTAAAAATCTAGCGTACTTTTACATTATTGATTATTTTAGAAAAAGAAACTTCAATTTTATACAATTATTTTCTGTTCAAGAGTGCGGGGTTCCTGGAAGAAAATGATAAATGGCGGGAAACCACAGAAAATGTATTCAGATATAGCAAAGTGTTATTTAGCGGATGGATAGCTGTAAGGAAAAGCAATAACCGGAACTTGCGGAGGTAATAAATTACACATTAAATTACCGATAAAAATATAAAGCAAGCATCGCTGAAATTCTTGCGTAGATACGAGTATAATAATAGTAGTGTACGCTAAATTATCGAAATGCAGTACAGACACTAGTGAACTAGCATGATCGAAAATTCGTTTATTATTTTACAGAATTTAATAGTCGAAAATATTTATCGATATAGTGATAATAATTGCTGACGGAATTTTAAATTCTTCCTTCGGTTAGCGTGTGTGTTGGCTAAAATGATTATCGCATTTACTTTTGCCTTTGGATTTATATTTTATCAAATGTTTAAGTGTTCACACAGATTTTTCCTTGTCCTTATAATATTACGTGTTTGCTATATGTAATGACTTTTTTCTTTTTTCCGATTTGTACTGTAGATAACTGTTCAACAGTCGCCGCATTTACCTCTCGTAATATATGCCACTTTTATCGAATGTGTTGTGTCTAATTGGTTAATCGTTTCCGATGATTGCCGTTTTATTCTTCTTCTTCTTCTTCTTCTTCTTCTTCATCCGCCGTCTCCTTTACGAAGGTTGGCGATCAACACGGCAATGTCTTTTCTAGACATGGCAGATCTGAACAGTTCAATGGGTGAACAGCGGAACCAACGATAAAAATCATTTGCCCACGAATTTTGCGGGCGCCCTTTTGATCTTTTGCCCAAAAGCTTTCCTTCCATAATGAGACGTAAAATCTCATATTTTCGTCCTCTCATGATGTGGCCTAGATAACGTAGTTTACTTTCCTTAATCAAATGTAATAATAATTCCGGGCGTTTATTGATTCTTTTGAGGACTTCTTTATTATTAACTTTTAAGATCCACGGAATTTTCAGTATACGCCTATACGAATATAATTCAAAGACCTGTATACTTCTTTCTTTTATTATTGAATTCTAAACTCCTGCTTTTGAGGAGAACAACGAATGCTACGTGTTTATAAATATTATTTTAAAATTTACAACGGAAAACAAAACAAAAACAATAAACAGAGATAGATTCGTTGCATGTTTATAAGACGATAATTAATATTAACGAGATAACAAGCACTAAAATGAAAATTAGCCTATTTATCGTGTTTTAACTATATCGAGATATGGTAATCGATTAAAGTACTCTCATTTGCACTTATACTAGCAGAGTTCAACATACAAGGTACTGATAGCACTTTTATGAAATACTTCCATGGTGGGAGATGAACTCTGCAAAAGAGAAGCTTTGCGGAAGTTCTCTACCGCTGAATTTATAAAAGCGACGTTTAAGTTTTAATATTTGATTTATTGCATTAATTTTTTAAATTTTATTCGCGCGTACATTTCAACGAAAGCAGATTCTCAATGATATCGTAGAATTATAATTCGCTAACAATCACTAGCGCATATCTAATCGTTATTTGACGATCAAATTCCAAGTATAATGACAATTTCTACCGAAACAAACTCGAATGGTAACAGTTAATTTCTGTAGTAGTCTACGTTCCGTTTAACGTGCGAAAATGAAAACCTAAGAGAAAGTTTGCAAAATTTTAATAATTTCGTAAGCGCTGTTATAATATTATCTATGTAAAAGAATCTTTGTAACGCCTACACCATATTTTTATCCGCGCCGTATCATTTATTATTTCGCAGTTATTGCTTTTCTTTACATTTCTATTGGTCCATTAAACGACAACTTTGGTATTTGTGAAGTTACCCTCCACTTACCCCCTTCTCTTGTTTTCTCTACCATTTAATTCGCTAAAAAAAGCCACTTTAATGATAAGTCCGTGTTTTATTGAACGCGGTAGTCTCCTAGTGGCGTGAACAACGCTTGATTACTAACGTAGCGGTTACGAGTTCGATTCCGAACGACAGCGAAAGTAGAAAAATTTGTTTAAAGTAATAAGCTGAAAGATTGATTTAAGAATTAATTTTTAATAAGTAATTTTTTTGAACTTTTTAGATATTTCGGTGAAAAGTACGTAGCTGAAAAATTCCGAGCTCGCGAAAAAAGTCTCCATAGCGCTTTCACACGAAAAAGCAGCCGAAATTCCAAATGAATAAAAATATACGCCGCTACGTGGGGGCAACGATGATATTCGAGGAAGGCTGCACGCTATGAAAGGTACGTTAAAATATTTTAAAAACACACAAATAATAAAATCGTCGTTTTATTAATCGAAAAAAAAAAAAATAAATAAATAACATCTTAATAATTATACCGTTTAATTCGAAATAAGTTTTACGAACCTTACATCTTCCTGTCTGCGAATCATTTAATTTCTCTAATTCGATTATTTACTAATTTCACGCAATTACGCTAAAAATAAATTTCAACTCTTTGCTTTTCTCCCTATTCGCGCTACCTTTCTGTTTTGTTTTCAGCGGTATATTTAATTTTCCGATTTTGTATTTTTTTGTTGTCTTCGAATCATCTTCACTTTCACTCCTTCTCTCCTTCGCATTTCATATTTACGTTTCTTCCTAAAATTAGACGTGGTTATGTGCTGGCTGGTTTATTTATTTTAAAATTTTTCCGTAACTCTCACACCTTCACATTAACGTTATTTCAATGACTTGTCATTTTCTAATAGAATACGCGAATCCATTAAATATTGCACCGAGACAAACGATATGAGCGTCGGCTCAAACCTACATGTCGCAGATGACAAGAAAGAGAGTTGCAATTTAGTAGCAAAATTCCGATGTTAAAAGCTTAAGATATCTTTACGAAAATAAAATAAACGGTGAAATTTTGTCGAATAGAGCGCGTTGTAAAGTATTGGCGGGTCGAAGAATTTTCATGCGCGAACGATTTACAGTCAAATATAAAAACCTGTCTAGAAGATTTTTTTTTTTTTTTTTTTTTTTTTAAGCTATTGACATTAACCTCCAGTGAATGTGAATTTTTAAAGGATCAGTGTGCGATTCGAACCCGGTTCTATTCGAACGAAACATTACTGCCTAGCCTAACCAACTGTGCCGCAACAGTAGCTGGCGTTTAGGAGATTTAGAAAAGAACGCCATTTATGTGATTGGTGCTATTTAGCGCTATTCTTGGTGATACATTGACCAATCGCCAGTAGATATATCCTAAAATAAATTCAACGCTGCCTTTTATTATGCGAGTAGTAATTAATCCGGAACATTCCGTTTGCGGTATGCTTGTTCGGCACTTACTACAAAAGTGTATGCGATGTTTAGATGGGATATTAATTTTAACAGACATGCTAAAGTAATCCTATATCAACGACGCACAAATCACAAGGAAATATGCACAAATACACCACAAGTAGGAGGAGCTAGCCAACTCTTATTGAAGTGGGTTCCTTCCCGCCGCGGCATTAAGGGAAATGAGATAGCCGATCGAAGGGCTCGAAGAGCAACTAGAAAAATCATTAACGGAAAAAATTGAACCCGGAAATACTTTTTCACTATGACACACTGGAAACGACAAACGTGGAGAATGGAATGATGAGTTTCTAATGCGCAGCAAATTTAAAGAGAGTTTAAGTTAGTATCGTGTCAGTTTTAAAAACAGCCTGGTTTAGAGGAACACGCCTCGATAGGGATTATATAATTACAATGATAAGACTGCGGATATTGCCGGATACCGGAACATTTGGTCAAAATATATGCAGTAATAGTCGTCCCAAATGTGAATTCGAAGGATTTATAATGGAGATAGCAGATTTCACTTCAAGAAGGAGCTATTGAAGGAATGGAGCACTGCG
This sequence comes from Icerya purchasi, assembly GCA_039619475.1. Classification (NCBI taxonomy): domain Eukaryota; kingdom Metazoa; phylum Arthropoda; class Insecta; order Hemiptera; family Monophlebidae; genus Icerya; species Icerya purchasi. The sequence goes on from CM077116.1 coordinate 224,224,841, forward strand.
CCAGTAACGGTAAGCCAAATTGTTTCGAATGTTCCTGCGTATGTGGATTACATAAATTTATGAAAGACTATAATCGGCGCTAACAGGGGACCGTATCTAGACCAAAATTTCGGGACGGGTTACGAAAATGTGTTTATAAATATACATGTGTATTATCGTTAAATATATTTATTTATAAATATAGTACACTAAAGCCTTGTAGTCAATTATTGTGTATGCAATAATATTTGACACTAAAAAAACAAATAAAAAATAGTCGTTTCCATAGAATTCATAAGAATTTCAATTTTCTTTTCTTTTGTCAAAAATTGAAAAGAAATAAATTTATTCCGACGAAAGCAGTTATTATTTCGTAGACATTTTGTAGGGAGACCCCGACCCCCCGTACCATCTCAGATACGGCCCTGGACGCTAATATTAATTTAAAAGATTAAACTAGCCCTAGAAAGTCGGGACAAAAGAAAAAAAAGGGAAGTCGATAAGTCTAACATAAAAATAACCTATTTAGAAACGGTGCAGACCAACTGCTCGAGAATTTCATTCATCTTTTTAAGATGAGTAATCGAAAGCGTTACGCATGAAATAGGCGGGGTCATGCGATTTCAACCGGGACTATAGTCTGCCGAAATGATTTTCCGCCGAAATAGGTGGGGAACTTAATATTCGGACACTCTAATACAACTGAATAAATTCATTTTTCGTCTAGTTAGCTTTATTAATGAATATTATTGAAAAAATTACACAACGCTTAAAATTTTTCCTCCGGCACGATACAATTTTTCTCCCTTTCTTTTCTTCCTTTACGGCTATCAACTTTTTTATCTTAATTAATTTCATTCAGGATTCCTCTGGTAATCGTGATTCTTTGCACGATCACGAAAAAAAATACATACGATCTTTCGAGAATCTTCACGTAGAAATCTGTTTTTTCTGAAAAACAAATTCTCTCACCTACGGCTCCGGTAGAACTTGGCAAAAAATACACGTTTTTATGGCACAGCTAGTGACTAGCCGAATCACAGGCGAATGAAGCGAGAAAATTTTTGTATATGTCATGTATCGCTAATTAAATAAAAAGCTACCCCGTGTATATAAAGCAGTAAATAGATATGATGTAATTAGGCTGAACATGGCGAACAAGGTCGTCGTATTCACAATTGCAGGAAGAGGTACGCGTATAATTCCTAAACAAGGAAAACCGGTTGAATTGAAGATGTTTTAATTCGTTCTTTTTGTGTTTTACCTCTTTTTTCTTTTTTTTTCACAATAACGGTGCAGTAGTAGTCACCGAAAGAATATGACTCGGAGCAAGGCGGATGTAGATTGAACACGGTGCTAAAATGAAAAGCGTCGCGTTCACACGAAATATAATTGAACAATAGCCAAATATTCCTGAAAGAAAAAAAACAAAACAAAACCAAAAGTCGCCGGGAATTTACTCTTTGTAACAGGTGGAATTTCCAGTTCTCGTTAGCAGAGAGCTGCCGATAACCAGAATTCGTTTTCTATTGGAAGAAATATTATTCAGGACGTAACGCGACCTGAATATTGTCGCGCTGCGGAATTATTACTAAGAGATGAGGCTGGCGCGTGAATAAACGTTCAAGCGTGACATCATAAACGTTTAAGCGTGACATGACTGAAACTGAAGCGCGCGCACTCTCGCATCATAATAAAAATAATATTTCCGAATCGAAAATCGTAATCGAAATGATAATATTTCCGAATCGAAAATCGTAATCGAAATAATAATATTTCCGAATCGAAAATCGTAATCGAAATAATAAATATCTTGTACTACGGGGCGTTATTAAAAGGTGCAATTCAAATACAGAGATGGAAATAAGTATGATTCTGCTTTGTCATCTAAGTGCTGCCCTTATTTCAAAGACTCCCTTTTATCCATCAAAAGCGATTAAAATGAAAACAGACATACACATCAACTCTAGCTATTTTCGCGTATCATTTTTATGGCTTCTCGGTTTTTCCCTGTTTTCCCCGTTTTCTAGATAACAAACGGGTGGATCTGGCTGCTGGAGCAACCCTATCTAGTCCGATGTCTTAAAATGCTTTACCCCCTTAATTAGGATTAACAGTTTTTTTTTTTGTTTTTTTTCGGAAGAAGAGGGGAATTAATTGTGATCAGACCAAACAACGTGGCTCAGGTACATAAAGCCTGACACATCACATGGCCACCACTCTCAATCTCACGCAGGGAATTCGAAATTCTGTCGAGGTTGCATTTACGATACTCATCTCACATCTGAGGCCGTTCTCCATCTTCCTGCTTACTTCGTGGGCACGTAGGCTCAACTAATTGTGGAGCATCTGCTAAAGCGGTTCGGCGTGTGTTGCCGAGCTTTGCAAATCGTGCCTGACAGCGCCAGCTGTAGTCGAAAATCACACTTTGTTCGCCTTAAATTCTACAACAGACGGTGGACTAAGTTGCCTACTATGTAACTTTCTCTGGCTTTTTAGGCACCGTAATATTTCAGGCAGTTTTACGAACCTAGGGTTCCTGTTTAATAATTGGAAAAAAAAAAAAAGTAATAATAATAAACATTCCGAATTCGGGCTTATCACTTTTTCCCCTTCTTGGAAAACATGTAGTAGAAGGGTGAAGAGATGTTTCTCATTTTGCGTATTTGACAAATAAAAATTCACACGAATACACAACTGTCCTTTTTTTTTTTTTTAAGTAATATTTAATTATTACATATTCCGACGCGTTTCAAAGTTATAATTCGTGAAGTTATATTGGCTTCGAAACTATGACGACTGCCCTAGACGCGCGCGCAAGAAGGCCATTAAGGAAGGATGATTACGCGCAAGGTGCGACTTTTTCTGTAGCAAAAGTGCGCGAATTAAGGACCGCGCTGATTGAAAAAAAGCAAAAATAAAGAGATAAAAAACACTTGTTTCTCGATGTCCGGAGAGTTGTGTTTTTCGATAATGTCTGGCAAACTGCGTTGTTCGGATATTTTCTCAATGGCCGGCTGCTCGCTGAGCTGTAATTTTTTTATTTGAGCTTAAATGTTTTTTCGTATCGGTAATTTTTTCTTCGGCTTTTCCGAAGAACAGGATGATTCTTTACGGCTTACTAACTCTTACATAATGAATAGTGAGCTAATTTTAAGAATTCATATTTTACCGCTTGATTTAATAGGTCGTAATTCAAGTACGTAAAACATGAATGTATTTCGCAAGTACGCATTTGTTTTTAATTAATTATTACGCATTTTCTATAAAAGGCGATTTTTCGCCGTTAATTAAATTAGAATGAGCGCCGTTTTCGCCTTTATCATTCCGAATTCCGAACTAACACTTTCAAGGCAAAGATTAATTGAACCGCAGAGGGCGAAGTAATCAAGGTGACGCTAATTAAAGATGCGTAACACCGATATTAAGTAAAGCGCACGAATGTAAGAAATAGATATTTACTTTCAGCGTCGCATGTTGCTACTTGATCTGGCCAATCGCACCTGTAGCTAAGTTCACTGAAGGCGAGTCCTTCCGGACAATCAAAGACGTAACCTTGACCGTTGACGCAGTTGAAAAATTGGCCGCAGTGACTCGCGTCTCCTAACCGGTAGTAGCCGAACTGATGCGGACAGGAGCCGGATGGTTGTGCGGGTTCTAGGAAAACGAAAGTAAAACTGTGAAACGTGACATAATGCTTAGTATATTTTACGACGGTTATTCATGCCTCCTTCGTCCGTCGTTTATGTTCAATACGCAATATATGTTACGGAAGAATGGACGGAAGAGTTGATAAAAAAGTGCGGCGGAAGAGTTGATAAAAAAGTGCGGACACATATTTTTTACCAATAATTTCGATACTTTATTTACTTTACCGGAATCTATGAAAATGAGTGAACTAAAATTGCGAATAAATTGTGAATGCGTCGCGATAAAAAACAAAGTAACGTAAAGAGCTCTAATTTGATAAATAGCGGAACGTATTGAAAATAGCGACGGAAGGAGAATTCATTAAATTTGTTAAAATTCTGAATTTTTTGCAACACACATTTCTCATCAAACACACTTACTTACCCATTCATTAGTGGCGAAAGAAAAAGAGATACGTGTTACAGTTTTACTAAATTAAAACAAATATTACACGCGATCAAATGGATTTCCTTGTAAAAGATAAAAAAAAAAAAAAGATTAAAAAGGAAACATTTCATTTGTACTGCTAATGAAGAGAATCGGCGATGAAATATTTAACATTAATTGGAAGCTAAAACTAAAACATCGCGCCATTTCATCGAGATTATTTTTTTATTCCCTTAAAATTATACTACATATTTGATATCTCTCAATAAGTGGAAAATCTCTTAATAAACCGCAATAAAATAGGATTTTTAGACAAGCCATTTTAAGTTATCTGCATGCGAAAAACTTAATTTTCCGTACTACCAGCGAAGTTTATGAAGCGTGCGCAAATTATGTATATAATATTTTTAGCACAAATTCATCGCAGTAGCCTTTTATTAAAGTTGGCGTCTATTACGATTGTTCCAGATGCGCATAATCTTCGACATTTTTCAATCGTTCAGCCTTTTAGCTAAACTGCTACTCATTAATTACACGGCCCTATTCAAATTGTCTAATAAAAAACTCTCTCTCCTGCATATTATAATACATATTGCACACAAAAATATAACTTTACATGTAAGAATAAATAAACATGAAAAGATTTGTTGATAAATCACGTCTGTCGTCCTTATTTCATATTAGTAGTTTCTTTACAAATTTTTTATTTCTTTTTGGCCTTTTTTTTTTAAATTTCATTTCATTTATAAATATAAAATAATACTTAAGATGTTCCAACATTTTCAATTCGAGGAAAATGTTTATTTTTCAATTCTTTTCTTCTCGAACAGAATGGAAAACCGGAATATTTTTCAACCTTTCATATTTCAGAAAGGAGAGAAAGTCTAAAATTTAACAATTACTTACGAACAGCGGCTCTGCCTTCACAGGTAACTTCGTTCGGATACTGACACGGGTATGCTCTGAAGGACGCATACGGATTAAACAATAGGCCATCTGGGCAAAGTTTTTGTTCCGGAATTCCGTCGATACATTCGACGTACGCATCGCACTGGGCAGTTGCGTACCTGGCATTTTTTTCCGCGCAGTACGTTTGACTATTCACTGAGCAGACACTGTTGAGAATTCCTGTTATAATCATTCGAAAAAGTAAAAGTAAGCATTTTTTTTTTTAAAACGCAGAAGAATTTTCTATTTATAATATATCCGCAATTAGACACGGACACATACAAAAATCATCAGTAGCCGAATAAAGAATTATGAATTAAATTTTAATATTGATACTGGTCATCTACACGCGCACTGTAAATTACGTACCTGATGAACATTTATTAAACTATGCAGAAGCCTATTAATAAATTTAAGAATAATTTAATCAACAATTTAATCTGTTAATTAAAATCGACATTTAACTACTATTAACAGGGCCGAATTTAGGGTCTGCAGGCCTCTAGGCTGAACCTGTGGTGCGAGCCCTATCGGTGCGTATGAAATACCCGTTAGTAAAAATCGTATTTTAGAGCAATTTTCTAACTAAAAACCTAAAAAAAAAAAAAAAACATTTAAAGTTGATCGTAGATAATTTTACTGCACAGTATTTAAAATTTAACGAATAGATGAGATAAAAATTAAAATAATTGAAAATCATTAAGGTATTCAACACGATTTATTAAAACATTGCGCTATGACCAATTATATTAGAAAAAGAGCATAAAATTAAGATTAACGTCGATGTCTTTCTGTCTATGTTGCCAAATATGCAAAAAAAGTTGTATTGCAATTTTAAAGATAGCATATTGTAATTTGAAGTAAACATGTTAGGCAAATGCAAAATATGTAAAAATGGAATGCAACAAATAGCAAATTTTACTTATATTTAATTTAAATATAGTACTTTCCTAAACAATCAGACTTAAAAGGAAAGTGAAATGTTTAAACTTATTTGAAATAAAATATATAGAAATGCATTGATTAAAAATTTAGTACAGTAGACTTATACTGAGTGCTGACTCAACTCATATCAACTGTCCACAAGAGTTCAACCGAAATAGCCCACACAAAATATAATTGAGGCGACGTATTTTATGATTACAAGAGGGCCGCTCTTACCATAATATTAAAAGAAAGACATTTTTATTTTAATCTATTCAAAATTAAAATATTTGACATATTTTTTATTTTTTTTTTTTTTTTTTTTTTGGTGCCGGCTCACAGGCTGCAGCCTATATAGCCTGTGCGTAAATGTGCCCCTGATTATTAATATAGATTATTATGTCGTTATAAGTCATTGTTTCGATCTATTTTATGTCAGTATTGTATCGTATTGTTTTAATTTTAACTTCATTTATGTGTAGCCGCGATTATGAAGCAAGTGAAAACATGTTGGTTTCTTCGACTGAATTTAACGGACACGTTTATTTTGTAAACTTATATATTTCTGTTTCTTGTGTTTTTCATACTCATTTGTAAGACGTTTCTTTATCGTGCTTTCAGATAGTTTTCTAACGCAGAATGCTAAAGGAATAAGAAGTAAAGAAGAACATTTCTTAGAGAACGATGGTAAAAGAATTCCAGATGATCGCAGTAGTCTTATCCGCGGATAGTAAAGAACTAAAGAGATCGAAATGAAAATTAAGCGACTATTATTTAACAAGATTTTTAAGGACAAGAAACGGTATACCACCGACAAGATCTGGAGTGGGGTCAGAAATTTGAAAAGAACACATTTTAATTCGTAAATATTATTTCCAAATACGTAAAAGAAGGATAGTTCTAGAGAATTAAACTAATTCCGATCCATATTGGAAGTCCCATCTCAATTCAGCATGTTTACCGGCTGTCGGCAAGCCGACGTCCTACTCCTTCGTCTTCTTCGAGGACATACCTCGTTTACGCACCGATACTTATCATTTAAAGAGCTCCTCCGCTGTATGTTCTTTTTGCTTCTATCCTCGCACTATTCCGCACAAAAAACTAAAGAATATTATTAATAACGAGCCTAAACGTTTGATTTTTTAATTTGAAAAAGTTAAAACAGAAATATTAGCGTAAAAATTATTGGATGTGGTCGAATTATGTAGTTCCCATTGCTACTAAAATGATTGATGAATCAGTGGGTTTATGTACACTTTATTAAAACGTGATATTTATCTAAAAAGAAATATATTTTTAATAGTAGTGGTAAATTTCGCATAAGAAATAACGTTAAGTTTAATTCACGCCTGATTGCATTTGATTCCTTTTTTTTTTTTTGAACATATAGACATGAAATATAAACCGTGAATAAGTACACAGGAGTTGAGCTGTGTGAAATATTCATTCACATTGGCAAAGTATTATAAAACTACATTAAAAGCGTTAAATGTAGTTTATAATTATTCATTTTCCATTTACAGTTCAAATTTTTTTTTTAAAAACAGATAACAATAATACATTAATATTGAAGACAGCTTTGCAACATAGATTTGCGAATCGCTTGCAAAGAAACGAGAAAAACGTGTGTTTTCAAATGTATCCACAAGACTTAATTTTAATTTGCTTAATTTCGTTGTTGACTACGTAATGAATAATAAAAGAAAACACAATAAATAATAGCAACGTAACAATTAGAAACTCTGGAGCTGAGAAGCCGCAAGGTACACAGCGGAGTTAAAATAATAATAATAAAAAAGAAAAAAACTTCAACAACATAGAACGGGGGGAACCAATTCGACCAGCTGACTTGAAAATCAAGTTTATCTACGGGAACCAATTCGACCTCTCTCAAATTATTAATACCAAAGGAGTAGTATGATTGCATTTTCACGATGCTCCTAATCACCCTATTTTGGGTTGAAGAAGAAAATCAAAGAAATATCAGTTAACGCGGTAAATGCAGAATGCATGATTAAAATTTGAAGCAAATTTTATATATTTATTTATTTTTTTAATTTTGTCATTAAAAAGTCGAAACATTTATTCTTTGATTTTCTCGTTTAAATGAAAAAATATTACTTCGGTTTCTTATACCGTGCAATAAACGTGATTGGGAAATTTTCTCGACGAAGCTCCTATTTCTAAGTGACTACGAGAAGAAATACAAAAAAAAAAAGCAACAACAGGAGCGAGTTAAAAGTTTAACGGTGACGTTCCCCTCTTTGTTTTTTTTTTTTTTGTTATACTTCTTCATTGTCGTTTCGAAATAGAGGCTTCGTCAATTCATGAAAATTTTCTGCTCGTGTCTATTCTATCGTACTAGTGTGCTAATAAGGTTTTTATTTATTTATTTTACTACGTCACACAGCCGAAGAACAATAAAAAGGAAACACCGATAAACGAGATGTGAATGAACATAAAAATAATCTACTTTTGAACTTAACAAACTGCATCGAACTGCAAATATACGCTCCGAAACAAAATAAATTAATAATCTCCCAAAATTTTAAGCGCCATTAAACTGTTAACTCGGATCGAGATCTTTTTAGGAAATAAGCATTTTGTACTTTCGAAGATTATTTTTCCGAATGCAACACGAACGCAAAAAATTAACATTTTTGGCATCAGTTTACTTACAAAATAACAACAATTAACAGGAAATTCTAATTCAACTGAAAAGAATCAACTACGATTCTGTATGGAACGTTTCAATTTCAGTGTAGCTCTCTAGCTCTCTCGGGGTGTTTCTATTATTAATTCGGTGAACAAGTTGAGGTTCAAACTTGAAATGCGATAAAATTGAATTTTATTTATTTCATAATTTTTTCCGGTTCTTACCGGGGGAAGAAGAGGTATGTTACAATTTTTACTGAAAACGATATCGAAAAAATTTTTTAACTAATCGTAAACGGTACTGCCAATTAAGACAACGTTCTAAACGAAGAAATTCGTAATGAGAAAGACGTACCTGCCCGTTAGTTGATAATTATGTTAAATAAAACTGCATACTATTAATTCTGTGAAAAGGTTCGATTAAAAGTTAATCATTTTTTTTCACTGAAGATTTTAAAAACACTAACAGGATTTAAAGATGCGTGTAATAATGTTTCTGTTGTTCGGTATTTACGTCAATACGTAAGAAACTTTTGATCGCATAGTATTTTTAAAAAAAAAAGCCTAAACGACACGTAAATAACTCGATATTTTAGATAATTTACCTGTAACCCAAAAAAACGTTAAGGTAACTGCTGGAACGGCTTTAACGAGCACCATGTTAAATAATCCGATGATATAGAATCAAAAAACCGCGGACAGTGTATATTAATCAGCTGAATATTACTCAATCGGTCAGCGCAGGTCGCTGCTTATGAACAGAGCCGAACATCTCTTTGTAAATTATCTTACCTTCAAAAAGACTCGTTTGACTACTACTAAATTCTGTTCCGTCCTAAGTACTAATTCGCCGAATGGTGCATCCGACGGTACAACACGTTGTCCGATTCGAAGACATTTTCTCACGAGTTATTAACCACATACGATTTTCGGCCGCTAACCACGTGGTGCCGTACGTACAGGATGTACTTGTCCTTGACATATTAAACAAAATGATTGCACTTGCCATTGTTTTATCGTCGTCTTCCTTTCTTAGATTCAGTGTACGTTCTTTTCGTTATGCTAAAGGCGGCACATTAGATAATGTGTTCTTTTAAATTTTGGTCTCAATATATGTATTTATTTGCATTCTCAACTAAACAGAATTTAGGGGAATTTTGAATCTTCAGTGCGAAATTATAAGAATTAACAATAAGAAACATAACCGACTATAAAAATTAGTTAAACGGAAGTGTTCACAAAATGATGGTGCAGAAAAAAAGACTACACACATATATACATAATAATGGTACGGATTAATTCCTTTGAAGCCCCTAGGGATTGTAACCACGAGGTCCTAACAAGCTCGTGGATTTAAATTAGAAATTTATTTATTATTATTAGTAGTAGTATTTAATTTGGACGTGATTCGTTTTAAAGTATATCGATCAAACCTACACCTATCTTTCTGAAACGGTCGACCGATAAAAACACAATTCATTACAAATACGTATACGAAAGAATTGATTAATTGAAATAATATAATTTACACATATCACTGCTGCGACTGCGGGTTTTCCGTTGGTGCTCGACGACAGGCAGGCGTACGTGGGAAATTCCGTCCTGGATTGTCGGCGAGTACGCAGGGGAGACGCGATATTCGAAATTATTATTACGAAAATTTACTTTTATTAACCGGCGATCGAACTCGAACACCTTACTAAATCGTATTTCTCGGTTACTTAATTGATTTCGTTCCGATAACCAAAGAGACAGTCGGTACTTTCTACGCGACTGGACGTTAACTTAAAGAACTCGATGCTGACCGGAGGAGACCTTTTTCCTAACTGGAGATCTATTAACTAACTGCCCGAGGCTCGTATCATCCTTTTGGATTTTTGGGATTCGGTATTTCTTTTGCTAAGTCTCCTTCTCCTCTATTGATGTGTCAGTCAGTGTCGTTTGATAAACAATCATCGTGCGCATCCCTTTAAGGCGACATCGGCCTCTACAATCACCTACAGCCGGCGACTGGTTCCCATTCACACACACACACACACACCAGTACTCTCACACCCCGCTCGGCCTTTATTATTTTTCGATAAAATTTTAACTTATTTATTATTTACTTTTGTATTATTATTATTTTTATTTTTTTATTTAACACCCCCCCCCTCCCGTAATGTACACATTATAACAATATATAATACATATATATATATATGTATGTATGTATATATAAATTCTTTTTTCCCTAAGAAAAAGCGGGTTAATTTTTTTGGTCGGAGAAATCTGTGTATTATTTTATTTCTTAAATTCAGATTACCTAGCAAAAAACGAAGTCAGGATTTTGTGAAGAAAGGTCGACAAATCTAGATGGGAGGGGGTATGAAAATTCAAACATAACCTGAAACTTTTTCAAAATATTTTACAGAATAAAAAAGAAAAATTGTACACCGTATTAATAAAAATATATTACGTGAATTCGAAGATCCATTTTCGTATGATTTTTTTTTTGCCACGTGCACGGTGGATTTGAATTTTTTTGCTCTCATAAAAAAAATAAATGCGAATACAGCATAAAATTTTTTTTAAATTACCCGTTAAACTACTGGATTTTCTCTCCAAAAAATAAAATAAGCAGTAATATTTGTAAAACTTTTGCTTTATCAAATATTTTTTGTCGCATAAAACTATCTAAAGCAGTGACGTATTAAGAAGGACGGGATTATTAAAAAAATGTTTCTAAGATTATTTTAAAATGTAACGCTGATATTTTTAATGTTTTTAAAATAAAACGTGATTTACGTTTTCTTTGTACAGCTAATCAGCTTGATTGTTTTTTTCCCCTTATTCTTGCGCTGGATGTTTTTCCAGGAACTCTCTCTCTCTCTCGAAGCAAGCCTCCGCAAAAATATGATTCTCCTGCGTGTTTTATGTTGCGTAGAATGAATTTTCGTAAAAAGCTAACCCTGAATAAATATAACATTTACCAAATGTAGACCAACGATATGTGTAGAAAGTCATGATGAACAGCCTTCAATTATTTTCATCGATGCGTGATTTCTGTGTATATATGTGTTTAGACGAATATTAGAGAAATATTTAATTGCAGATTTTTAACAGTGAATTTATTGGCAAATTATTTTCTTAAATGAAAAGCATCAAATATTTCGGTTCAGTAACCATAAAATTTTCTTCTTTTCCTTAACAAAAGAAAATGCGGGCGACAGACTTTCTGCGGATATTTTATGAGCACAGATGCTCTCCAAACTTCAACATCGAACGCGCGCGCATAAGTAAATATCACGTTTCCTTCGAAATCTACGCTAGCATTTTGGATCTTTTAACAGCATTAAATTAGCATTCAGAAAAATTTAAACATAATTTTTAAGCTGATGGGTGAAAACTGTTATCTTCATCAGCAGCAACAGGTTCACGTTTTCTCGCGAAACATTCGGTATCGTTCATGTTCAACGACTACCACTCCATCCTCAATTTCAAGGTCACAAAACAACTCCTCGGGACTTTAAAATAGTAGCTGTAACAGATTTCTATTGCGACAAATAATTTTCTAATTATTGGACTCTATGCAAACTAAATTTTAAGAAGAATTTTATATCTTTTTTGATCTTCTTTATAGGTTTTATTTAATTCAGTTTGTCATTCTGTCTGTCTGGGGGGAATCTTGCGAATGATTTTTCACCTACTTCCCGATGAATTAAAAAAGTGTCTATTTGCAGAAATAATGCTTGTTATAGATGACAATACAATATATTATGCAACATCTGGGTCTCCAACTTTAAAATTTATATCATTGGAAAGATTGTTATCTGTTGAGAACAAAAAACCATATTTTATTTCTTTAATGAAACTTTCGAAGTTTACGAAAAGTTTAAAAAAGCGCGAAATCTAATATGGAGCTTCCTCTTTCCATCGCAAGTATTATAGCTAAAAATTTTGAACAAGGTTGAAAATATGCATCTCCACATATATTTCTTTGGTTTGTAACATCTTGGTTTTCAACTTTAAAATTAGCCCCTCGGGGCTTCGAAAGCTCGAACTTTTGGAAAAAAATATATTTTTTTTTCCGGCCATCTGATATACTGTTGAAAAGAGCGCTATTTGTCGGGAGCAAACTCGTATTTAATTTTCTTAACGAAACCTTGGAAGTTTACTACATGTTTAAAAAAGCACAAAAAATGACGCGTAGCTCTCGCTTGTGGCTCAGTTTTATAGCTAAAAATTTTGAACAAAGTTAAAAAAAAAAAAGCATCCTTATGTATTTCTTTACTTTGGAACATCAGGGTTTCCAACTTTAAAATCGGACCCTTGGGGTGCCGAAAGCTCGAAAGTTTTAAAAAAATATTTTTTTTCCGGTCGTGTAATATATCAATGGAAAGATCGCTCTATTAGTCAAACATTGTGTTTCATGTGCTGAGGATTCCGTATGTATTGTATGAAAAACAAAATATAATTGAAAGAATGCGATCCATTATTTAATAATAAAATGTAACACAAATTTCTGTAAATGTCCTATAATCAAGATATTGAATAAAAAAAAGCAAAATAAAGTACAATACTAAATTTATTGCTTTTTATTAAAATACATAGTAAAAAGTCCAGACTAAAAAATTAAAAAAATAAAAAAAATAAAAAAAACTTTTTAAAAATAGCCTTTTATTTATGCTCTAAAAAGTACAAAATAACTTTATTAGTGTGCTACTATCAGATATGCATCTTAACATTAAAATCTGAAACTACAAAATATTCTTAAAAATAAAAGCGGGAGCTGCATATTAATAATTAAATATTAATATTATAATACATCCTAAGCCGAAACTACAATCATTATTATGTTGTTCCACTGTTGTGCATCACAATACCACACACACCGAATATTTTTGTAACTGCGGCCCCCGCTTTTTATTTTTCAGAATATTTTGTAGTTTCAAATTTTAATGTTAAGATTTGCGTATCTGGTAGCCGCACACTAATAAAGTTATTTTTTACTTTTTAGTGCATAAATAAAAGGCTATTTTTAAAAAGTTTTTTTTATTTTTTTTTCTTTGTATAGACTTTTAAAAAGAAACTTCGAGTTTTTGCGATAATTACAGAATTAATATCAAATAAAAACCTATTCAGAAATTAAACCAGCAGTTTTGGGATTCTTTTTTAACATTGGCACTTTCCTTTTAGTGCATTCATGGAATCATTAACGCACCCAGATTATGTCCGGGAGGGGGGGCTAAAAGAGTAACATATGAGAAAATGTAAAGGCGGAGGTCGAACATGTCTGGTATATTTATAAGCTTCTATCATATTTATATATTCATTTTTGTGTAAAATGTATTAATTAAAAAGACTATATGTTTATCAAATATTAATTTGTACTGTCAAAAATTTTTCCATCATTAGCAGTGTCCGTTTATTCTCCCGTGGGGGAGGGAAGGGAAGCTGCAGCCCGTAGCACTCTTCTTTGGTGCGCCAATGCAAGGAATTATTACCTCCGCTAAAAAAAATTTAAATGATGTAAACTTTTCAAAAAATTTTGAAGCAAAGCCGTTCATATCAATGATAAAATTAAGTGAGGAAAATTTCCACTGATGCAAATTTCAATTTAATCGACTATTTTCGATATTTCGTTATATTTACGATGATAGTTCGTCCTGAACGAAAATGCAGAATATTTACTCGGGGTATTCTCCATTTCGTTTATGTATGATGAATCAAGAAATGAACATTACCACTGTTACTCGATTGGGCTAGTGCGTATTGTATAATCTAAATCAGCTCACTAAATTAAATTTTCTACGGTTTTCATTGCTTTCGCTGCCTCTGTATACAGTGTGCAGCCCCCAGTCAGCAGCGCGATCTTGATTCTAATGAAAAATTTAAAAAATCGCCAAGTTTACAAAATGAAAAAAGTGAAGAAAGAAAGATCAAGCTAAACGAAATGCAGATTACTTTAGTAGTCAAAATTTCGTTTTTTCTATTTAATGTTTTTCTTAACGTTTCACTTCATTTTTTTATAAAATCCAAATCTCTTTCCACGGAACATTCAAAAACGTTTTCATTTAATACCTATTTTATATTATCTCGCGGTATGAACTAGTAATGAAGATCGAGAGCAAACTTGGATTCCTTTCACAGTGAGTGAGCAACAAGTTAAGTCAAATTATTACATTTTCATTGATTAATTGACTTCACACTACTGGATCAGTCTATTTCATCAATCTGATGTATCCTTGTTTTCGCTTTTTTCTCGAATTACGTATATTTTTATTTCATTACTTTTTTTTCTCGTAATTTTATGTCGAATATATTATAAAATCACATTATTAGACGATTGGACAACAAGAAGAGAAAACTTCGATCCGATAGGTGAAAATTCATGAAATCAATGAAAAACGAGCATTTCTCGGAGTATACACCACTAAGAAGTTTTATAATTTCCTTTTAGAATGAGTCACAGTTTGAAAATTTATTAAATCAGTACGAAAATTCTTCCGTTATTCCACAATTACGTAAGGTTTATTTCTGTCTGTTTATTATAATTTTTCGCTAAAGATATTTCAATATATAAACACATGGCAACAATTTCTCGTTAAAAAAACGCGAGCAGCTGAAATTTTTGATCAATTTTATGTAAGTATCGATATCGACTTTCGTTCGAATGAAAACTTTCAACATGTCCCGGCTTGACGTACCGTTAGCCTGGCGTCTGGTTGGTTAATTAATTGTATTTCGTTCGGGTAGAACTAAATTCGAATTCCGCTGTCGCATATTGAAATTTCTAAAAATTGTACTTATACTGGATTATAATGTTCATAGTTGATGCCCCCCCGCCAGCCACACACAAAAAAAACAAATAACATTAATTATAGTTTTTCAACGTCTAACTGTACCGAACGCTTCCTTGAGTTGTACAGAATCTATCTTTCCCGTCATTGCATGTAGAGTTCGCTGTTGATCACTTTTGGTGCACAACGAAAAAAAGAGCAAAAGCTTCAAAATAATGACCAGTTTTTCGATACCTTCACCTAGAAACAATTAAAAACGGAAGGAGTCGATTATACCTTTATACGATATCAAATGTTGTTAGGAGGAAGGGACAAATAATGGAAACAATATGCGAAGAAGGAAAAGATAGGATATAACAGGCGCAATATGGAGTAGGAAAACCAAGTTTATACTTTTTCATCTTCCAAAAATTTGTTTAACGTATCAAAACGATATTATATGCTAAAAATAAAAAAAAGCAGCAAGAACGAGAATCGATCAATTTGTCGAATTTTTGTTCTAAAGCGAAACTAAATTCAGTCCCGGAGGAAGGAGTAGAAAAAGAGTACAATAAACGATAAATCGTAAGTAATTTGTTTGTTTTTAGTCTATTTTAAATGTTTTTCGTTAAGTAACGTCTCGTAAAATTTCATTTAGTAATATTTTTGTTTTAAACCGTTGTCCGTTTAAAAATTAATTTTTTCTTTTTTTCCCTTTTTTCATCTAGTCGAAATAAATAACTTTCGCGGGACTTCGATCCTAACTGATTTCGTACTAATTCAAATCTCACACCGGGGAGCTGTTAGTCACACATCAAGAAAGAGAATTGTGTTTTCTTATATTTACAGTAATCGATAAATATCGAAGCGGCTTCGGATAAAAAAGTAGAAACATTACATTGATTAGTTTTCATTTATTTTCGATCATTTCCACGAAACAGGTTAAAATTTGCATTAGTTCAGCAGTTCCGAAATTTGTATGATTATTTTTAATCATCCGTAACGAGCTGACCAGAAATTTTTCTAATATCCGACAAATTGTTAAATGTTTTATCGACATCTCGAACGTTATCTGCAATGATGAAATAAAATTAAACAATAAAAGTCTACAGCGGTATTACTAAATTGTACCGTTATCACAAAATGAAAAAAAAAAAAATATTGAAATAAAATAAATGCATAGGGTAAAATTAATGTGTAATAAAAAATGCTAGGAGAAAAGAAATAAATAAGGCTATCGGACGAGTGCGTTGAACGGAAATTATTATCATTATTATTATTATTATTCGTAATGCATTTTTTTTCTTTTTTATTGTATTTTATATTTAGTTTATGAGCATGAAACACGTCGCACCTAAATATTTTTAAAAAGAAATTATTTTTCATAATAAATCTTACAAACTTTATATTTAATGAAGTCAGTCCGCCATGAAAACGTTTATTCTAGTGTCCGTAAAATCTTATAATGGTACAATTGGTATTGTAAATTAAATATTATCGAAGAATTTTTTCAAGTTTATGCGCCAGTGCAAATAAGCAACGCTAAAAAAAAACAACAAAAAAAACTGAAGAATATATGTACTTTATGTAATAATTCTTTCAGTAACACCCACTTCCGGAGATTGAATTTAACGGTGCAATACGCTGATTTAAACGTGCTCTGCAAACTAATAAAATTGCGTTCTTTCGTAGAGTTAATCAACGTGATGATCTTTTTTAAAAAAAAAACTGATGTATATTTTAAAATAACCGACATTTCGCAGAAAATGATGTTTGAATTGCATTTTCTACGTTATTTAGAGATTGCGTCGATGGGAAAAAAAAGAACAAAAAACTATTTAAACTACCGGCAGACTTAATTTTGCAATTTTCAATTAAATTATTTGCACCGATAGTTACATTAATTTAAGAAACAATTTAAAAAACGAATGAAGAACATCGCTATATCGTCTGATTTAGTATTTTTCTCTCGATCGAGTTAGCGTTTTTCAAAGAGTGGCAAAATGCTCGCATTAAAAACTATCTTTTAGGAATAAATTCTCGTGTATTAATGCCTGTTTAAATCTGTACTTGGAAATTCATAAAAAAATTTTCGTTTTATCTGAAATTGTATTTATGTAAAGATTCTTGGGAAACATATTTATCGCCGTCCAACAAAAAATAGTCTTCACATTTCACGCTTAACTGAAGATAATCGATCTTTCTATAATCTGTCCATCGTGATCTAATAAAAAGTTTTGCTCGACTGAACAGCACACACAGCCATCGTTTAGGCCGAGTTATTTACACGGTTATCTCCCATAATTACACATTTAAGAAAACATCTTCTTCACTCGTATCTTTCAACCACTCGGTTTCGAGCTTTTTATTAAAATTAATTTATTACCGCAACAGCAAACTGTAGTAGTTGAATAAGGATTTCAACATTCCTGGTAGCAAATTATTAATAAGAAAGTTAAGCAGTTGATTAAACAAAAATGTATACTGCGGTTTTGGCCCAAAAGTTCGGATATTTGACATATCAGTTAAATACTCTATTTTATTTTGATATGTTCCCCATTAAGTGCAATAGTATATGGCTTAAATCTCTTCCAGTTTTTAGGAACATATTGTACAATACATCTTCGTATCATTATTATACAATAAATAAAATAAAGACGAAAACAAACATGCACCATCCCTAGCTATGTATTTTACATAATGGGAAACTATTGTATTATTAACACATATTAATTCTACATTCGTAATTACGGTGAATATATATATATATATATATATATATATATATTAGCTGACCCGGCAAACTCCGTACCGCCTCAGAATCAATAAATTTTGTGTTAACTTATTAGCTGAATTAAATCCAGTTTTTTACTAAGATAAAATGAATACTCAGAATGAATTAAGTTCAATAAATGTACAATATTTGGGAATATAATTTTAAAACGTTTTAAATAATTTTTGATATCCCTTTCTTGTACATACAAATTTGAAAAACGTATCTAACTTTTTTTTAAAAATACATCGCCTTTTATATTCGGGAATACAGTTTTAAAACGTTTTAAATAATTTTGCGCTGAATTAAAATTGGAATTTCTAGAACGAAATCATACTTTTCGTAGTCTAAGTTAGATTAGAGTTCTGTGTTGCTAACAATGTTACAAATTTATAATGATGCGTTACCTAACGAATAATTTTTGAAACACTTTCCATGTTTGCTGTAATTTATTTAAAATTTTGTGAATGTGTATAGATACATTTTTTTTGTAAAATCGTGTTTTTTCGGAAAATATACTTAGATACAAATCACATACTTCTTAACTTTATTTTAATCTTATACATATTCATAAAACATAAAATATTTTAAAACTAATTTATGAATTTAAAGCTTCTTTCCGTACAACTTTGCTTTTCAATACTGAATGCAACAAAAATGTAGAGGTCCTTCCAATTCGCTTTCCCGGTGGTGGAAAAATGTTTGCAATGACTGCACACGTAAATTGTTACGAATATATTTCTATACGTTTTTTATTAGAAAAATTATATTTTAGATATGTAGGGTCGTCAGCTTTATCTCTATCGGGGTTTATTCGTTATAAAAACAAATAAAAAGCGTCTTGTAATTTTACTTGTGATCAGCTGTTTTCCAACCAATTTGAATAAATTTCCGACTAAATCACTGCACAATATAATAATAAGGGTATACTGCACATAAAGGGATTTTTTAAATGTGTACAACATATTCTCAGTAATTCACTTTCACAAACAAATATATA
This sequence comes from Icerya purchasi, assembly GCA_039619475.1. NCBI lineage: Eukaryota > Metazoa > Arthropoda > Insecta > Hemiptera > Monophlebidae > Icerya > Icerya purchasi. The sequence goes on from CM077116.1 coordinate 224,243,958, forward strand.
AATACGCAAAACATTTAATATCTGCATATAAATAGGCAAAGTCCTTCTTTGTTTATTAACCGATTTTCTTTTTCTTTTTTTGTTTAGTAGCTATTAAAAAGAAGTTTTTTTTTCTTACTTAAATATAAAATAAATACAAAAAATAAAAAATGAACTTTTTGTTCGATATTTTTGATTCGTTTATGTTTGTTTTTTTTTGTTATATATATATTTTTACTGCATGTGTAGCGCATGATCTTCAAACCGTCATTATGCGACCGCCCGCTCTGATCGGCTGAGAGCCAAGATCGATGCCTTTTTTTGCCTATTCGTTCCTATCGTTGTCGAAAGATCGCACCACCAACCCTGATTCTGTATTCTAGGCGAATTTTGTAATTTCCGTGCAACTTTTTCAAAATTTTTTTCGTAGGAATCTAATTTGAACCTTAGCCAATATTTTAGAAAAAAAAATGAACAAAATCGATGGAGCCGTTCTTGAGATACTCGCAAATTTTGTAATTTCCGTGCAATTTTTCTTGTCTTTTTTTTCTTTTGCAAATCTTCTCCTAAGAACTACGAATACAACAAAAAAAAAAAATTATCCAGTTTGGTGCAATCGTTCGGAAGTTATGCGCGTACATACATTTCGTACCGATGGGGAGGATTTGGGGGTTCAAACCCCTTCCGAAATGGATTTTTACGTTGCTGTATTGTCACTTTACGCCCGTAAGATGTCTTGGTACCGGGCATTCTGATAGTACAACTAACTATGTATTAGTGTAAATTATTCTTAAAATGAAAACGAACAGAAGTGTAATCCTAATCCTTGCCCATTTAGAACTATTGTACAAAAGATTATTAATAAAATATAATTATTAAGTAAAATCCTTTTTCTGTCAAGTGTTTTTTTTTAAATGGATCGACCCCTCCCGAAAAACTGACCTGGATACGCCTATGTATAGATATAAATATATAAAATTAGGCTGAAACACACGAAAGTGAAAATTAAAGAAATAACAATTACTGAATAAACATTTAATTAAATAATCAATACATTTACATTAGACATAAATCATTAACTGAATCGCTTGAAATAATACACGTGGAATAATCCAAAAAGAAAAAAAAGAAAAGTAAACCGTTGCCTTTGCTAGTAATTACAGAGACAGTAATGACTGATATAGATAAAAAATAGTAAAAAGAAAGTTAAAAAGTTAATTAAAAAAATTTATACGGTGGTTTTGCATGGCCAGGCAATTAACAACAATTTTTTAAATGATTAAAAACAGCACATACAACAGAAAAAACTTACGAAAACAAAATAATTTCGATGTAAACGATACGAAAAGAATATGCAGATCGAAATAAATTTGAAACAAACGCGGACAATACAGAAAAGAATTGATTGGTATAATAAAAACAGTTTAATGGGGGTCAAATGAGTAGAATGCGTAACATATTGGAGTGCCATCATTCTAACTAGCCTCTTTACGTTAACACCTACCTCACCTGCTCGTGGTGACCTCTGCACGCTTTGACTAGAGTGAACGTATCGTTGTTAATCCGATAGTAGTAGCGCCTAGGAATTGCCACAAATGAGGAAGGTGGAAATGGGATGACAACCCCCATTTTGCCATAGTCCAAATTCAAGCTACAACCTACAGCAGTCAGCAATACATTAAATAAATATAAAATAACTTATATATAAAAGGCAGGATAATAAACAAAGAAAATGATGAAATAAAATACATAATCCCAACTCTAGAACTTACAATTCTAGTTTTAATCCTGGAACCGGTGTTAACCGTTTCCCCCCGAGAAATATATTAACAGCAAACTTTGGTTTGTAAAACATGATGGAAAGTCAGTCAAAGGGAACTAATACTCCAGGTGGTAATCTAAAAAGAGAATCCACTATTGATGGAAACATCAGTGCATTCAAGCATATCATTTCTGGAGAGCTTGAACCACCATGTAAATAGCAACTGAAGTTAAAAGTGAAGACAAAATATATGTTTGGAACACTAAACATTAACTCATTATTAAAAGTCTTGAAGTTGAAAGAACTAGTAAAGGCACTGAATGAACAGAACATACTGCTTTTAGCACTACAGGAAACGCGGTTTACGGACGAAGATGTAATAGACATGGAAAACTATGGAATATTTAAAGGAAAACCAGGAAAGAAAATAATGAAGAGAATGCCACATTTAGGAACAGCATTCTGTGTCCATCGAAAGATATTAGATTCGGTAGTTCACTTCAAATCTCCGTCGGAGAGAATGTCCATTTTGGCATTAAGATGTGCTAACAAAATGTATACAATAGCGAACATACATGCCCCAATTATTAATGAAGATAACAAAAGAAATCTGGAAAAAGTCGAACAGTTTTGGGGAATGTTAGAAGAAGAAATGGATAAAATACCAGAGAAGCATATCAAAATAGTGATGGGCGATGTTAATGGTCAAGTCGGAAAGGAAAAGAAGTTTAGACAAATAGTAGGAGAATACCCAGCGCACAAAAGAACGAATACAAATGGTGAACGGCTAATAGAATTATGCCGGATGTTTAACCTTAAATTAATGTCTACAAACTTTAAGAAGCTTCCAAAAAAACAGAAAACATGGAAGTCTCCGAATAAAAACCTGGGAGAATTCCAAATTGATTATGTTGCTATCTCGAGTAAGAATCAAAAGGAAATTATGAATGTTAAAGTTAAGAAAGGAAGTAATGTTGATTCAGATCATTTTCTTACAACGATAAAAATGAGATTTATTCCACAAAATAAAAAGAAATTTCTCAAACAAGGAATAATTAAGTACGATATAGATGAGTTAAATGAAGAGAATAATCATAGAGTACAGCAATATCGTGAGAAGATTAACGAAATAAAATCAGAAGAATGGCATGACATATGTAAAGGAATACAAGAAGCAGCAAAACAAATAATTCCGTTGAATATTAAGAAAAAGCACAAATGGTGGAATGAACAATGTGAAGCTGCTCTAGAGGAAATATTAAAATATTGGAAAAAATGGAATTCGGCTAAAACAGATATTGCATATGAACAATTCAGAAATCAAAGAAAATTAACAGCAAAAATTATTAGGAATTCAAAAAGAAAGTTTGAAAAACAACAATTAGAAGAAGTAGAAAATGATTTCCAAAAAAATAAAACCAGGAATTTTTACAAAGTATTCAAGTCCAGGATGAGAGGATATCAAGCTCCGAGTCTGTGTTTTAAAAAGCCAGATGGAACCCTAGCTCTCAATAATAAAGACAATTGCAAAATACTAGCAGGATATTTTGAAAAACTACTAAATTGTGATAAACCTAAAGAATGGCTAGCAACGGGAAAAACAGACCGACTCAAACCCCCCGAGCAGAGAAGAAATTAAACAGATAATATTTAAGCTAAGAAACAATAAATCTCCGGGAGAAGACTCAATAGTAGCGGAATTAATAAAAGCAGCTGGGGAACCAATGGAAATAAAATTGACAAAACTCTTAATGGAAGTCTGGAGAACAGAGAAGATACCACAGGAATGGAAATGTGCATTAATACACCCGCTTCATAAGAAACATGATAAGTCAGAGGTTAACAACTATAGAGGAATATCTCTATTATCGGTAATATATAAAATCCTTGCAAGGGTGTTATTAAATCGAATAGAAAGTAAAATAGAAATGGAACTAGGAGAATACCAAGCAGGCTTCAGAAAACATCGATCGTGCACAGAACAAATACTTAACTTAAAATTAATAATAAGGGATAGGATGATAAGAAACAAACCATATGTTGTAGTATTTGTAGACTTTAAAAAAGCGTATGACTCCGTCGATCGAGAAAGTTTAATGGAAATATTAAAAGAATTTGGTATAGATAATAAATCAACAAAATTAATACAACAAACACTATTAGGCACTAAAGCTAAGATAAAATTTATGGGACAAATCTCCGAAGCTTTTGAAATGAAAACGGGCGTACGGCAAGGAGATTGACTTTCTCCAATCCTGTTCAATTGTGTTTTAGAGAAGATTATAAGAGAGTGGGAAAAATTACTGGAAACAGAAAATATAAGTAAACAAATACGCGTGGGATACAAGAAGGAAAATCTAGCCATTAATTGTTTAGCTTTTGCAAATGACTTGGGAATTTTCTCACAGGATGTAACCTCAGCAATAAAGCAGATTAACCTTTTAAAAGAAGTAGCAGAAAAAACTGGTTTACAGATTTCCTTCGAGAAAACAGAATATATGACAAACGTTAGAACCTCACCCCGATATATTTTTTTTTTTTTTTTTTTTTTTATTTATACACTATTACGAGCTGTCCATCAAGGACATTTAGTAATACGTGTGAATGAACTTAAACATGAAGGGAGGAGTACCCAATGGCACCTACCCGATTACCCCTACCTTAAACAAGGTCCTGCGGTTTCTGGCGTTTCAGTCTTCTTACATTATCGGTAACATCGAGCAATCCTCTAGCAAGAGTGTTCGGATGAGAATCGAGTCTGTCTGCGTGTCTTTTAGCATGAACTTTGATGACATCAGCCACATAATCTACACACAAATCTCGATGTAAGGTTAGATTAGTAACATACCAGGGTGCCTTGGTTAACAACCGAAGGATCTTATTCTGGGAATTCTGTATTACCTTCAGGTTTGACGGTTTAGCGCAACCCCAAAGTTGAACCCCGTATGTCCAGATGGGTTTCAAAATAGTTGTGTATATTAGACGTTTGTTGTCCGTTGTCAGTACACTGTTTCTCCCTATCAGCCAGTACATTTTTTTAACCCGGATATCTAATTCTTTCTTTTTAACCTGTATATGGTGTTTCCATGTCAATCGGCTGTCTAAGTGCAAACCTAAATACCTGACCGTTGCTCGTACAGGAAGATCTATGTTATTGATCTTAACGGGTGGGACTTCAACTTTTCGGTTAGTAAAATGGATATTCACCGATTTGCTTTCGTTTATCCCGATTTTCCATTTTTTAAACCATGTTTCAGCCTTCGTAAGAGCATTTTGTAGATTGTTGCTAGCTTTCTTCGGATCTTCATGTGATGACAGTAGTGCCGTGTCGTCCGCAAATGTAGCCATCTGCACATTCTCTGTCGCAGGAAAATCTGCTGTGTATAACAAGTACAGCGTGGGGCCCAACACTGAACCCTGAGGAACGCCTGCTAAAACTGGATGTATTTCTGAGTAGGTATGTTCGTAACGTACTTGAAAATGACGATCTTCGAGGTATGATTTTAGCAACAGGTAAAGGTTACTCGGGAACAAACATTTTAATTTGTATAATAAACCATCGTGCCAGACTTTATCAAAAGCCTGTTGAACGTCGAGAAATACCGCAGTACATACTTTTTTAGTTTCTAAACTATTTTCAATTACACTAACCACCCTATGCAATTGATCAATCGTGGAATGATGTTTTAAAAAGCCAAACTGATGTTGCGGAATTACATCAGTTGACTGTATATAAGGCTGTAACCTTTTCAATATTAATTTTTCCATTACCTTCGATAAAACAGGCAACAAGGAAATCGGACGATAAGACGTTACAGAGTAGGGATCTTTACCAGGTTTCGGAATCATTACGATTTGCGCAAACTTCCATTGTACCGGAAAGTATTGTATGCGAAATACTGCGTTACATATAGAAGTGAGCAGTACTATAGCTTTCCGCGGAAGTTTATTTAATAATTCAGCGCTTATTAAGTCGAAACCTGGGCTTTTCTTCTTTTTCGGCGTTTTAAGCAGACACCCAACCTCGTGAGCAGAGGCTGATTTTATTGCTAAAGATGGTCCACATGGACTGGTTATAAATTCATGTATTTCCCTGTCCGTGTTTGTCTGTATGTTTGGCTTAAACACGGTTGCCAAGTACTCGGCAAATAAATTCGACTTCTGTTTATGATCTTTCGCCCATGACCCGTCACCATGTTTCATCGGAGGAACATGTTTATTCGGTTGCCTAATATTTTTGGTACACTTCCACAAGGAATAATCATCAATTGCTAAGGGTGATAGTTTAGTTAAATAATTATTGAGCGTTTTATTTTTGATTTCTTCCAAAAGTTTTTTTAATTCTTTTATTTTGTTATTAAACAACTTTTTATCCGAAGGGTTTCCCGATTGGAACCACCTTCTTCTAAGCTTTCTCTTTTCTAAGACAAGTTTCCGGACTGATATTGGATAATTTTTATTACTTTTTTTACATTTAAGAACAGGAGTGCTTAAGGTAGCTGCTATTTGTATTTCGTTTGTTAGGTACCGTACGGCATTCTCGACGTCAGTTGGGCTTTTTAAAGGAATTTTTAAGTTTAACTTTGTATCCAAATGATCTCTAAATGATTCCCAGTCTGTTTTGTGGTTATATAAATGTATTTGCTCCTCTCTGCATATAACCGAATCACCGAAGGTTAAAATAATAGAAGAGTGATCTGAAAAGAGATCGAAGGAAGAATTTATATTTGTATAATAACTAGCGGTTCCTTTTGTAATGAAGAAATCTAAAAGATCCGGTATCTTACGATTATCGGTTGGCCAATAAGTTGGTTCCCCTGTTGATATATAGTTGACATTGTGACTTTCAAGTGCTTGTTTGAACACACGTCCTCTTGTCGTAGTTATCCTGCATCCCCACGCTGTATGCTTAGCGTTCCAATCTGCTCCTGACACAAATCTGCTCCCTAAATTTTTTATATATTTACAGAATTCCATCAATGTTATTTTATGTCGTGGCGGACAATAAGCAGCTGATAATACAAGTTGGCCACCCATCGTCTGTATGCTAATGTTAGTTCCCTGCAGATACTCCTCCCTAAAATGATTTAGTTCGTGCTGTACAATGTTATTTTTTATTAATATTGCTGAACCGCCGTGAGATTTTCCTGAGGGGTGTGTGCAAGAATACGTGTTGTAATTATTTATTTTGAAACAGTCTTTATCAGTTAGGTGGGTTTCGGAAACTAAAATTACATCCACAGAATTGGAAGTTAAGAACAATTCAATTTCGGCTTTATGATTTTTTAAGCCATTCGCGTTCCATTGAGCTATCCTCAGGTAGGCGGGCATTATTTGGTTAATTTCTGAATTAACATGGTAAGCATGGATAGAACCATGCTGTTTTGCTCGGCTAATTGACGGAACATGGATTTAAATTCATTCAGGAATTCGAACAGGTTCACAAAAGGAATATTCTGTATATCATCCCTTAAATTATTTGGTGATTGGGCGTTAATGGGGATTTGACCGGAATTCCTTATATGAGTTGCATTTGCTGTTATATTGTCCGCTTGACTAGGAGTGTCAGACTTAGTAATTTGTGAATAAGTTACGGTTGGTCGTCGATAGTTTTGTTTAATAGGTTGATTTGCTGCAACCCCCGAATTCGTTTTATTTTGTACTAACTTTTGATAAATCTCACAACCTCTATAATTTGCGGGATGAGATCCGCCACACAGTCCGCATGTAGCCGGAAATTTCGGGTCTTTTTTACATTCGTAAGTCTTATGGCCACCTCCACATTTAACACAAACCGGCGTTCTTGTACAGTAAGCTTTGGTGTGTCCCCATTGCTGACAGTTCTGACATTGCGGGATTGATGCTTTCTTGTTGGGCGATTCTACTTTAATTATAGTATTGCACAATGATTTTAAATTATGTATTTCTCGGCAATTTGCTGTGGGCTCGAGATCCACGAAGAATAATGGCAACGGTTTTTTTGTCTGATATTGTTTCACATTATGAACATTACGAACTTCAAAACCATGTGATTCTAATTCTTCTTTTATAACCAGCGGATCGATTGAAAAGTGTAAATGTCTGATCACCACCTTATAAGCTCTGTCCTGTTTCATTTGATAAGTGTGAAAAATAATATTTTCCTCCCTAAAAACCCGCGTTAGCTTACGGTATTGTTCCGGAGAAAGTACGCTTATTTTAACCACGCGATCTGTCAGTGCCTTCGCGTAGTAATCGGACTTGTTTATAACGAGCTCTATTCTCTCCTGCATTTTTCTGAAATTTTGCACTCCATGTACGAAAATGGGTGGTGGCTTGGGAATGGACGGTGTGGAATTATTCATTGAACTTTTTTCGGCTGAACCTACTTGACTTTCTTCATCAGAGTCATTTCCGTCGTTCGTTGAGAGGGCCTCAAATCGATTGCGAGTCATTTTAACGTGTTTCTTATTATTATTATCGTTGGCAATAGCAGATTGCCGCTTTTTTCCCTTTCTCACCTTAACTTGCTGCCAATCATTTTCCTGGCTGTTTTCATTCTCATGCATATCGACTTCTTCGCCACTACAACTCTGATTCGTTCGTTGCGCATTGTTTTGCGGTAAGGGAGGGAAGTGTTGATTATTGATGACATTTTGATTTTGTACGTAATTAATATTTGACTGTAAATATTCGAAATTTTCGGGAGTCGGCGCATAAACAAGTACGGGCTGCGCAGTGGAGATACCTGTTGATGAGCCTGCCACATTATATGTCGTCGTGAAAGACGGAGTAAACCGAGCCGGCTGTACGATTTCGCTAGAACAATTACGTAGCATATCGTCAGGTTGCGCTTGTGTACCGGTCAACGTATAGAGCGGTTCGTGTGTATAAGTTGCCGGTTGGATAACGGTTGATGTTGTTGCATGTTGACGCACGTTTTGCGTTTGTGTGTGTGTGTGTGTGTAAAGCGATTGCGTTGTGTGTAACGGTGTATCTGCTGTCGTCGCCATTACAGCGACGACAATACACGCGTGGTAGGTATGTGCTGGTGTGTGCTAATGTACGAGTTGTTCCGAGAAATGAAGAATATGTACGAAAATGAAAAGATTAAATGATAAATAATACAGAATAGATAAGAAAAATGGTTCAATCTCACCGATCTGAAGTGACGAAGTAACTGATAAATAGCGGTAATATATGTATATTCGAATAATTTGGACGATAACGCGACTATTTTACTGAAACGATATATAAATTAAACGCAAGACACAACACGCGACAGAAATGGGTTCACACTACTCTGAGTGCACAAAATATGGAAAAATCAAAAAAGTTAAAAATTTCAGATAATCAGGTGAGGTTATTCAGCAAAACGGATCGGATGAGGAAGCACTGAAAATAAGGGCAAGAAAAATGGAAACGACTTTCCAATTAACAAAAAATATATACAACAAAAAATCAATGTCCAACACAGTCATTAAACCGGAGTGCCTATATGCAGCTGAGTGCTTAAAGCTAAATAATATAGGAAAAATTGAAATATTGGAGAAAAAGGAAAGGAAGATCATAAGAAAAATTCTTGGCCCTCAAAAAGTAAGAGAAACATTCAGGAACAGGTCAAATGAGGAAATATATAAAAAAGCAGAAAAACTATCCGACGTAATGAGGAAAAGAAGGTTGGGGCATTTTATGCGCATATTCAGAGAATGGATGATACCCGGTTAACTAAAAGAATCTTTCAACATTTTGATAGATTGAAGTCCAGGCCGAGGTGGTTCTCTAACACGAAAAAAGATCTTAATGAAGCGCAAATAGAGATATCAACTATTGAAAACAGAACAGAATTTAGGAAGAAAATTAAAGAGAACTCAATGGCTTCAATAAAATCAAAAGGAAGAAAACAGGGCAGAAATGGACAGATGATCGGAAGAAAAAACACAGTGAAATAATGAAGAAATACTGGGAAGAACGAAAAAGGAAAAGTTTGCTGTTTTCACGCGGTCCATAGATGGCCAAATTCGAAGAGAAGAAGAAGAAGAAAAACAGTTTAATTTTCCCCGAGCAATACACGCTGTCCCTGTTCAGAATAAACGCCATATTGTTTACGCTGTTATAAAATACCAAACGAACCAAAAAAAAGACACTAAATCGAAAAGAGAACATTTTGAATTGCTCAAGGCGAAATCAAATGAAACCACCATTCTCTCCTTTTGAAATAAACAAATAATCACAACACAACTGAACACTATGACAATAGTATAAGTTTTCTTAATTTTTTTTGGATATGATAAAAAGATTATAACTCTCCTTCACTTTTAAAAATCCGGAGAGATAAAAAAAAATGGAATAACCTTCGTAAATATTATAAAACTTATTTATTACGAAGATATAACACTTCAGTTATTTTTTGAAAACAGTTTTCAACCACTTCTCACCACATAAAGTACAATTTTTCAAAAAATCTTTCTCATTTGATATTTTCGGTATATGGTGTGTTCAAATGGGCTTTCTGATGATAACCAATGCAAATGGTTTCGGCTGAGGAGTAATCATTATTTTATGACAAAAACGGAGTGAAGCCTTTGATACAGTGAAACTTTAAGAGTATTTAAAAACAAATCGGGTGTACACATTTAGTATGCTGTATAAAGAATATTAAGACAAAACTATAATTTTATAACTCATTTCTACGAAATTTTTTTTTTGTATTTTTTGGAAAATGGTTTTTTATCTCCTTCCATGTCTTCGAGTTATAATTTTCAAAAAATCATTCTTACTTGATATCATCCGTATTATACATTGTATTCACATTGATAATCACGATTCGTTTAGATTGCAGCGTGATTTTCGGTTTTCTTAAAAATGAGATTCTGCCATTCTTTTCCCTTAAAATTATGGGCAAAAAAAAATAATTTTTCACATTTTTAGTACACCATACGTGTATGTTTTGATGCAAAATTACAATTCGGTAAACCCATTTTCACCAAAACTATAACAGTTTGTGTATTTTTTTGGAAACAGCTTTTAACCCATTTCCAAGCCTTAAAGTTCGAATTTTCAAAAAGAAAGCGTTCTTATTCGATATCTTCAGTATATAATTTATATTAACAAGGTGATAATCATGGTTCGTTTGGACTGTAGCGTGATTTTTGGTTTTCTTAAAAATGGAGTTTTGCTCTTTTCCCCCTTAAAATTTTGGGATTTGAAAAAAATTTTGCACACATTTAGTACAACATGTGAGGTGCGCCTTCATGCGGAATTACAGTTTGATAAACCCCATTTGCACGATTAAAATATTACAGTTTGTGTGTTTTTTGAAAAACGGTTTTCAGCCCCTTTTCACCCCTTAAAGTTCGAATTTTCAAAAAAGCGTTCTTATTGTTCATCGTGAGTACATAAGTAATGTTCATGTAAAATTTCAATTATCCGGTGTTAATTGGTTTCGGCTGTAGCGTAATTATTAGTTTTTTAAAAAGCGATTTTTTGACTTTTATCCCTAAAAAAATCGGAATTTTGTAATGCATTTTTAGATGGCGTCAGTATACAGCATCGTTATATTACGCGCAAATTTCATAGACCTAGTGGTTGCACTATGATATGTTAATAATTTGTGAGTCTTACAAATATTTCCAGATTTTCACCTTTTTGTATATAAATCATCGAGAAAAAAACGAAGGAAAAAAGAAAGATAAATATATTTTAAACGAGCATAGAAGAATAAAAATTTAAAATGAATATTTTGAAATATGATCATTTTTAAATTTACAGAATCTTACTTCAAGGTTAAAATTTTCAAATTTTTAAACTTGAAAAATTTTAATTTTAAAATTATTATTTGTGAAAAGCGCTACCTCTGTGTCGTTGTTCTTAATATTACGATCGCCCGTAGATCTAACCTTCATTTCACTCACATATTTTAACTGCTAACTTTTTTCTCACCAAGTATCCCGGAATTATCAAAATTAATTCGGCAATGCCCGACAATGAACGTAACGCTTAGATTTTTCTGTTCTTCTTCAAATAAAATAACTATTTATTCCAACGTTAATAACATTGACCGAAAGATAGCGCCACCACAAATGGAGAAAGATTAAATTTTATTTAGTTCCATTCCGCCATGTATAAAATCAGAAAGCATATAATTAGGCACGTATCTAGGGGTGTTTACGCGTTCAAACTACCCAAATTATACACAGTACATGTGCAACTTTAACTAAATAATTCTATAACCGTCAAAGTCTAGAATAAAAATTAAAAATCAAACCAACAAAAAGGTATTAAATTAATATGAAAACATTTTTTTTAATTTTAATTTCTTAGATTCATGTATCGATAATTTGAAAAAAAAAAAAAGAAATATTTTTAACATCATTTAAACAGGCGAGAATTTTTTTTTTTTTAATATTTTTGTAAATGAAATTCCAGTATAAAATATAACTGAAATATATAACCTATATATATAATTATATATAATTATAAACACATTAATGTTTCTGTATACCACTACGTTTTTATAATTCCATTAGGCGTCGTCATATTTTACCTCCCCTTGAACCGGTCAGTCTTGAGTGTTCTATTGAATTCCCTCAATACGAAACTCATACTTGTCTCTGCCTATAATTAAACTTGACACATGTGGAAAAATAGACATCGGTATTGTAGGAACGCTAGAAAATGAATAATTTACGTAATATTTAAGATTTTTGTAGTTTATCATTGCAACTACGTTTTTCCTTTTTGGTAGAAACTGAATATCACCTTGCACGTCGAGATAAACAATTTCATCACGTTGATGGATAATAATTATACGAAATAATCTTAACGAGGGGGGGTTGCTACCGACAAGAGAAACAACAAAAATCAAAACGAAATAAACGAAATACGGAGTATGTAAGAACGTTTTTTTATCATTATTAAAATTAAATTAAATCATTACCCAATTTAGGAAAATAATAGGTTACTCTTTTTCGGCAGAAGTAAACCGCAGCTAACGCTAAGGCAAGTAATAATAGCAGAATTACATAACCGAAATACTGACCTGAAATTCAAAATGAATACATTCTGCGTTGTAGATCATTTTATTAAATAAAACTATATATAATTTCAAAGTAATTATATAGGTAGCGAATAGGTTATATTTTTTTTATAACTTACATCACACCCAAACAACTGCAATACAGGCGAGTTGCTGCAGCGACATCGCGGTGAATGCCACTTATCGTATACTAAATTATATGTAATAATTTATTGCTAATTGAAATCATAGAATTAACACATTCCATGTACATGAAAAAGAATTTGTGTACACGGGGCGTAAGCGTGGTGGCTCATACAGGGTGTGCATTGCTGTTGTCTGCGCTGCACATAAGTGTGTCGGATTCTATTAAACTATCTCTCAGGAGAATTTAATTTTAAGGCATCGTGTGCGAATACTTCGTCAGAATACTTGTCGTGAAATATGCTAAGCAAGTGAGTCGTTAAACTATATTATACATATACATATACATATACATATATATATATTAAAAAAAAATTTAAAAAAAGACAGGCGACTCTTGTAGACCGATTGCCAAGGAAGCTACCAAACCGGCAACGATCAAAGTCATCTGAAACTAACAGTCAGTTCAAAAGTGCCCTAAGTTCAAGCAAATTGCATTATCCTCAGAACACCCAAAGAATATTGCGTTTAGTGTGTGGGATTCATGGTGGCTAGCCGTGACAGAGAGTCGGCAAAAACGACTACAATTTGCTGAAGAACATCGTTCTAAGCCAATCGATTTCTAGCCATCAGCTTTTGTTCAATGAGAATTTTTTCGGCTTTATGTTGAACACGGTAAGTACGTCTGGAGGAAAGTGAACACGAAACTCTCAAGTACACACGACCAATCAGAAGAGCATTTGAGATTTTACAGTAGCTGGAAGAATTGAAAAGCTGACACGTTTACTGACAAGAAAATTATATCAGACATACACATCTATTTTCTTTCGTCATCATTCGGGACAAAAGGCTTTTTAACCGAGCGTCTTTCAGCGAAACAAAGCGAGTTGTGTCTTCAAAACATGAAAATAACACCGCGTAGAATACATACGCGCTTGCACAATCGCTTGCCCTAAATCCCGTTGAATATTTATCGCTCATTCTAAAATAAAAGGTTCGCAAGCGGCGCATATTCGGTAAAGATCAGACTTTATAAGATGCTTGGGGCGAAATTTTACCGAAGTAACAGTCGATTCCCCGTCGTCTACAAGCTGTGTAATTCGTAACAATGACACAGAATTATTCAAAGTGTATTCAAATATTTTTAAAAATTCAAATTTAGTTAATTTCTGAAAATAAAATTTACTTCTTCATGCGTTACCTTCGATTATATTGTACACGGTACGACTTATTGCTGAGCTTAATTTAAAATTTTTTCCGTCACGAAGAAATGTCGCGAAATTTTCAGTCGTAAAAATTCCATTCTTTCATCTGTATATACATATATTATATACCCGTATACGTGTATTAATATATGACTATGCAATTCTTAGACAGGGGGTGTTACGTTATTACTATTTTCGTTATTTTTCTAACTTGCGTTTCGTTAGCTCTTCTATTTGTAACTTTCTGTAATCGTACCTTCTCCGTATCGTGATGGTGACTGGTTTTGCAGATCCTTCGAGATTTTTTTAATCTTCCAATGCCTTCATTACTTTCCTAAAGCTTTTTTCTTTCCTTTTCTAAACGCCTTTAATTTTTCGAAAATCCGTTCTCTCTTTTATCGTAAAAATTTTGATTCACGAAAATTCATTAGTGATATGATTATTACGTAGGCGAAAAACATTTAATATAGCATGCCACGAAATAGAAAAGATAGATAAACGGTATCATGGAATTGTGTTATCTGTTGTAATAATATCGAACCGAACCAACACGCTCATAAATAATCAATTTAAAAAAAAAAAAATTGATTAATTTTTTTTATCAATATGGTGATGCATTGCGGAGCTGGGGGTCGTTTTGTTGAAAAATCCGTACGGCATACACAAGTGTTATCTTTATTTATATTTAGTAAACATTTTTTTTTTTTTTTTACTCCCCTTGGGTTTGTTACCAAAGAGCATTAGCCCAGCAAAAAGGAATAGATACATGGAATAGAATAGAAATTATATTTTTATTCTGTCGACAATGGAATAACACCCCTAGGATAGGAACAACAGAGAGAATAGGTAGAGAAAGAACATAAGAGGCGTTGAAAGGAGCAGGAAGACCAAGCTTTAAAGGATGATAATAAAGTAACTCACGCTCGCGAGATAAACCGGAGCACTCGAAGAGCACGTGGTTCGCATCACAAACATACTGGGGAAACCTTCAGGATCCAATGGATAATTATGAGATGCAGCCAAAGAAAAGCGATTAAACATTTTATTATTCGGTTTGTGGTCAACAGTTTGTGTTCATGTTTTTAATAAAACATAGCACGTGCTCGTAAAGCTGTCCTAAATACATATCACAATGTACTCTTCTGTTGTACAAGAAAGACGGAGGGTGCAGTTTACGTTTTTTTTTTATTTCTTTTTTAGAAATAAATGCATTATTGTATTACCTTACATATGTATTTCGTTTTGAAATTTTTTCTCCTTGCCTTTCTACAGTTATTCTCACGGTGTACCAATAATTTTGTAACGTCTATTATCATGAAAGTGCCTGCATTTTTTTTTTTTTAATTATTTTACCTATTTTTAGTTTATTTTATTTCATTCTTGACCGAACCGTCCGAGCAACTTATCTCCTCTTTTTTTCTTTTTTTTCCCTGGTGGGGCCCATGTGCCGTTTTCAATTACACATGGGCCAGGGTAAAAAGGCTACTTCATAAATTACCTGGTAAGCTGTTAGTTTTAAGAAAAACGAGTTGCATTTGTATACGCGTTGTTGGGTCATTTGACAGGATAGTTGAAAGTGGAGCACCGGCAAAAGCGGAGCGAATGCCGCACATTGTTGCAACAGCTGTTCCACCGAAGCATAAGAAGAACCGGAACAGAAAGGGCTCGTGGGTTATGGAAGGGTACCTCTTTCAAGTATATAACTGTGTGATACCGCCGTATAGCCGCAACCTATTTAACACAGCATATTCCTGACGCGTAAGATAAAGAGAAGGAAACCATAGATGATCGACTGTAAATTTTATGCTTTTCATAAAGGATGGTTCCCTTTGCCACACTGGCTGATCTACTCAGCCATCGTACATTCACGGAAATAGAACTTCATTTTGCAGATTGGTGGCGCGGCAAACGGCATTGATGCAAGCAGAGCTGACTTGGAAGTCGACTCGCTCGTTGCCTTGAATTCCCATATGACTACTCGGCACCCGCAAGAGCGTTACCTGACTTCCCTTGCTTGATGGAGCAACTTAAGCCTATAATTAACCTTCAGCTCCTCTTCACTCCCTTGACAGAACTTTCGTAGACAGTTTACATCGCTTATTTGTCATTAATTGAAAATAATGGTTCTTCACTTAAAATATAATAATCGCCATTTACGCGAACATTTCACGCGGTTAAATAACAATATGTAAGTACAACCATTACCTAGGTGTGAAGAAGACGTACTATTATCCTGGCTAGGACACACCTTCGCTTTTATGTTTCTTCCTGATACCGATCTAAAATAATAAAATTGAACAAACACTTTAAATTATCGGTGAAAAATTATTAGAAAATGAGAATTACAGAATATTCAGTAAACTTTTTTTTTCTTGTAGTCAGTAGAATACATTTTTAAACTAAAGTTAAAATCGCGTGTTAATAATACATGATGTAAATAATTCAACGCATTATAACAAAATAGATAATATCCTTTAAACCAATTTTTTAAATTATTTATTTTTTTCATTAATCGAAATTGTTTTTTATATTGTATTGTTGAAACAATTACTGTTTTTTTTTTTTTTTTTAAATGCAAACAAAACTAAATCAAAAAAATGTAATAACTAAATTTTATTCATCCGGCGAATAAAATTGTACTGGGTTTTTTTAAATTTTACGATCATTTCAATTTCATTAAAAATAAAATTAACCAATTCGTAGTAATTGTGAACAAGCTCTATAATAGATATAACCCGTAATATAGATTTATTCATTTTCTTTTCGTTTAGATGTCAAGTTTTTTGCTTTACATTCTTTTTAACATCTACACGTTCGTTACTCTAAACGATTAACAACTCTGTTTATTCTAATGTGTATATGTATGGGCAAATCAAGGAAAATGAACCTAGCACATCATCTATGTCAAACAGAAAGTTTGAATTTTCCGCAAGCACAGATTGGATGACAAGTTCCCTGCAAAGATATACTTACCACAACATAAAAATTACGGGTGAAAATGCATTGGCAGACGAAACAGCTGATAAAGAGTTTCTACAAAAACTTGGCAAGATAATTTAAGATGGAGTTATACTCCAGATCAAGTTTGGAATGCAGATGAAAGTGGTCTTTTTTGGAAAAGAATGCCTGGAAGAACATATGTTGCAAAGCGCAGAAAAGGGTTGATGAGTTTAAGGTTGCCAAGGATCGTGTGACCTTGTTATTTTAACGCTTCAGGAGATGGTATGTTTATAGAATGAATTTCACGTAATATTGCAGTCTTATGCAAACGCATGCGCATTTATTTGTCACAAAGTAAAAACGAATAAAATTTTTCTTTGTGTAATTGATATTATTTGCCTAATTTTTTGTGTTCATGGATATAAAAATGAACATCCGAGAAATAACTTTATTTTTTACGGATATACCTCCGCAGAACATATATTCACCTCCCCCTTCATCCATGGCACAATTCTTTTTAGCGAAAAACAAACAAGAACGGAAGGAGCAATGGACCGCGTGTCAGACTTTTCTGTCTCAAGTAAAGTCAACGATCGAGCCATGGTGGCCCCCAATAAATTTTTCCCGCAGAGACTTCAGTGTGATCAGCCGACTGCGGACAGGTCATATTGCAATCTCGCACGACCATCTTCTAAATGGGTCAATTTCTCCAACGCAGTGTCCTTTCTGTATGGGCATTTTCATCCCAACCGTCCAGCACATATTAGTAGATTTCACAATATTCGCATCAACACGGACGTTCCTACCACATAAAACATTCCCCGAGATATTATCAAACTCCCAAAGTCAGAAACATACTCAATCATTAATTTTCTTAAAATAAACAGAATAGCTAAAGTAATATAGTCACAAACCCAGCACAATACATAGCCGCAGCAGTTAAATACGGCACACTGAAGCTTGGGGATTCAATAAAATAAAAAATAAAAAAAAAATAAAAAAAAAGTTGTGATCTTGTACAACTTTTTTTACTCATTTTTAAACTCCGCTGTTATGTTTTACACGTGGATTTTAATGAAATAACATTTCATTTACGAAAGAAATATTAATTTTTTAATATATACTGGTTCTAGATACTAGCTATAGATAAGGTGTTAATATACATACATTTCTTTGCCAATTTGTTTAATGGTATTGCTGTTTGCTGCGCTGTGTAACTATGTTGGCACACACACACAATTATCGGTATGTCCTTCCTTGACCGTTCGTCGACTTACTTTAAAGGATAAATTGTTTTATTCACCATTCACCTCTCTGGGGGACACTCTTTTTGGCGCGAAATCGTTTCGCCGCCGGCAAACAGAGGCTTCTATTAACTCTTTTACAAATTGTTTATCACATTTTTCAATTTTTACTTGCTGATCATTGTCATTTTTGTTCATGGGAAACATGGAATAGCGAAATTATTTCTGCGTTACTAAAAAACATCAACAATTTCGTGAAAAATGTTCTTCGTTATGGATTGCTTTCTTTTTATGTATTTATATCCCCACATATTCATATAAGTGTATTCATAAAATACATTTTTTTTCAATAATTTTATTACATTACTCATTTTTCTTAAATATTTTTGTAACCTATTTTCGTGTTTTATTTACCTTTTTTTTTTTTTGCACTTATGTGGGTTATCTACTATTTGGGACGACATTAAACGAATGTTAGCGATAATTTTCAGTACGTTTCGAACCAAGTTCCATTTGAAGAAAACATCGCTACTTAAGAAACTAAGCTATGACGAGACATACATCATTAATCAGCATTGATATATCCGGGAAAAAAGGCCCAATAACAATACATAAGACTTTTTCAATTTGCTTAATTTCCTTGGACTATGTAATGAATAATAATACAAAATGCGGTAATTAATAAGTAATAGCAGTAACAATTAGAAACTCTGGCTGAGAAGCCGCAAAGTGCAGCGGAGTTTTAAAAAAAATTCAAAAAAAAAAGCTACCGTAGCCGGTCAATTTATTTTCAGAAATGTTGCAATGAACGTCATAAAAACGGGCCTTCTTAAAGTCCGTACTTTTCGGTCGAAAATTTTTATTGCTTTGTCGACTACGTTATACAAGTTGATATTTTCGAAGAAGGAATTTGAAGGAAAGTTAAACTAGAAAAAGTTCTAGCTACATTTTCTGTTCTTTTTTTTTTTTTTTTTTTTTTTTAATTCCTTTTTTTAAATAAACAGCCATCGTGAACAACATCTATTCCATAAATGAGGAATATGAATAAATCGGGGTATGCTCTACTATTTCCATACACCATTTTATTATTTCTATTTTACTGCAAGACGTGAATTTTATTTAAGTTTAGAACAATTAATAACAACTTAATTATATGTACTCGTACGTCTTCATATTTTTATGTATAGGTGTGAACTTGCTACTTTCTGATATATGTGATCCGGAAAAGTTTTTTTTTTTACGGACTAACGCTAAAATTAAACGGCTAAGAACATATCGTATCAGGAAGGTTAACAACAAGCATCATAAAAAAAGAAATGAATTTATCTGACTAATTAAGAAATTTTATAACGCTCTAGATTCAATTACGGTTCTCTTTTACCTTTTTTTTTTCTTCTCTTTTTTTCCGATGCTCAGTTACCAGCGGCAGCATAAGCATTAGTCGATCAGAAAAACTGATTACTATAGAGCGTTCATTCGTTTCACATCCGAGATGTTAACGACCTGCTCCGGAAAACCTAATACTGTTTGCTATAGAGCTGGATTTTGTTCGTTCGACGGCTGAGGTATTAACGACGATGCTATCTATCGCATCTGGCGCCTAGAGCGTCACCGGTCCATGTTCTTTTGAGCCTCCTTGGCTGATCCCAACGACTGCTGTTTGATATCTCTGGATTTTGATTGAGTTGAAGTGCCTCATAAAAGGGTTTGTATTGCTTCAAGTATAAATCGTTTACGTATGGAACATCTAAGTCTGTATGTAGAATGTGATTCGATACATAGTACGGAGCGTCTACCATTTGGGAACTGTTGAACCCTATTTAGGTTACTCTTCGCAGTGGCTCCCCATATACTTCTAATCCGTATCTCCAGACTGGCGCTATAACTGAAAGATAAACTAGTCTCTTGCATTTCAAATTAATTGTTAATTTTTTGCCTAATATGCTGTTGAGAGCCTTAGTTCTTGAAGCCATTTTTTGCCGGATGAACGATACATGGCTTATCCGTGTAAGTATTCGATCTAATATCATAGTATTTGATGTAATTTTCTTGAATTATTGCGCTGATTATTTATTGTATTAGGCGGGCAGTTTTGCACGTTTAAAGTGAAAGTTACTTGTCTGGTTTTTTGGGTGGTTTAGCTTAATCTTCCACTTAAGCGCCCACTGCTGGATAGCGCGGTTAAATGCTCGGATGCGTACACTGGGTTTTTGTGCCGAGCAAGGATACAGATATCATCCGCAAAGGTAGCGATTACTGTCGTCCTCACATCCGCTGCGTAGATGGAATACAGGAACGGACCAAGTACACTACCTTGTGGCATTGATGGTTTTATATTATTTGACAAAGATAATGATGAGTTTATCTTGACATCGAAACTTCTGTTTGTCAAATATAAGACACCATAACTGCATATAAATCGTTTTTGGTAAAATTTGTTTTAGTTTACAAAGTAATCCTTGATGCCAAACGCGATCGAAGGCCTGTTCAATATCCAGGAAAATGGCGTTACAGTATTCTCCTTTCTCTAATGTAGCTGCTATTTTGTCTGTCAACCTATGTACCTGGTAAACAATTGAGTGTCTTCCGTGGAAACCGAACTGATGATTCAGAATGATCCTATTTTCTGTTGCTATCGAAAGTATATTCTATCGTATATTAACATTTCAAATATTTTAGAAAGCACACTTAATCATTTTTCTAAATAGCTATAAATTTACACTCCTTTAGAACCGTCAGAAAATAGTATCACGAGTAGAAAAGATAGAGAACTTGAAACGTTGAAAAATTAAATTCTGGCGATATGTTGAGAAATAGATAGAGAAAATATCGGTAAAGACAGACATTTTTATATATGAGAGAGGATTAATAAGTAAGTTACACCTGCGCGTAGTGTTGCTACCTAAATTAACGTACAACCCCTCGCTCCAGCTTAAACGAAACCGATTTTCATTCTCTAACCCCAGTAGTCATTAAATCTGCGTTCTGGCGACACTCGCTAATCCGAACCCCAATTCCTGTCCCGGAGGCGAAAAGTCACCCCAGACCGGTAATCCGAACACAAAATTCACCCCAATTCATGTCCAGGTGGTCAAAATTCACCCAAGTTTCCCCCGATTCCTCCAAATTTCCCCCTGTCGGTTCCCGTGCATATCCGCTGATCCGAACGTCCAAACAGTGTCCCGAGGTCAATAAACTACCCAAAGTGTTATTTGGGGGCACAAGTAACCCCAATTAGTATCCAGGTGCTGAAAGTTCCCCAAGTTCCCCCAATTTCTCCGAAATTCCCCCGTACGCGTCCCACTCGTTTCCGATAAACCGAACCGATTATTAATTAACATAAGTATATTAATTAATGTCCGAAAGTAACCCAAGTCCCCGCTCGCCGCTCCCATCCACTGCGTTACCGCAATTTTTCAAAATTCCGGGCTTAAGTATGAAAATTCCAAAATGTAACCCAAGTATATTATTTAATATCTAAATCTAACCCGACACCCCCCTTCGCCCCTCACACACGTATATTTCGATCCCGCGCACGCTCCGGTCGACACCGCGGAAGCGCACGCGCCGTTCCCCCGCATGCCCCACCCGCCCACTGCTTCACCGCAATTTTTTTTTCAAAATTCAGGACCTAAGTAAGAAAATTCCAAAATTTAACCCCAATATATTATTTAAAGCTAAAATCTAACCTATAACTCCAGTTCACACCTCTCACACGTATATTTCATTCCCACGCTCGCTCCATCCACCGTCGCGAAAGCGCACGCGCAGATCCCACACATATATCTAACACAACGTTATTCTCCGCGAAAGCGCATACGCTGATCCCGATACCTCGATTATTTTTTATAAAATTAACTTAAGTATAATTTTTTTATTTTCCCGATTCCCCGATCTTACGGCCATATGCCAAGACGCACGTCCCGACCCCGCGCATATATCCAATATAACGTAAGCCGTCGCGAAAGCGCACGCGCCAATCCCACGCATATTCTGATGTCCACCGCGATATCCCGCGCACACATGCGCTCCGATCCCGATACCGCGATTATTTCTTTAATATTTCAAAGTCTAAGTATATATTATTATACATAATATAAAATTAGCCGAAGCATATTTTTTATTTTCCTGATTCCCCGATCTTACTACCATATGCTAAAGCGCACGTCCCGATCCCGCGCATATATCTAACATAACGTTCTCCGCCGCGAAAGTGCACACGCCGATCCCCCGCACGTGTCGTCCGTTTACGCTGCTCCAATTTTTTTTTAATTATTATTTTTTTCACATAATAACCCAATCTCTGCTCTGTTGACTAAACCTAACCGGTTATCCAAAACATTTACAAATTAACAAATCAATTATTTCTATAGTCTAAAATAGCCTTAGTCTCCTTTACCCCTTCCACCCTCTGTTCCGATCGATCCCGTTGTTTTAATATCGAATATATCGCATTCTATTTACTTTTACTACGACCATTAAACCCCCGATCGACGCTCCCGACGCCTCCGTCATTTCATATTGAGAGGTAATTATTTTTTTATGTGACCGCTACGAATGCACACCGTCCATTCCCACCCATATCGTTCATAATAACTTTTATTCAACTCCAAGTATTATGGAATTATTCCAATTATATATTTTCTTCACTTCCGATCATTTCTTCTGACCGTTCATAATATTTTTATTTTCCTCCGGTTCTGAAAATAAATCCTACAATATCTTCACCGCTATGAATGCCTACCGTCCATTCCCATACACACATCTTCTGCAGTTAGTTTCCATATCGATCTTAATAATTTTTCGAGCCTAAATATATTTTCTTCACTTCCGATCAATTATTCCGACCGTTCATACTATTTTTATTTTTCTCCGGTTCTAAAAATAAATCCTACAATATCTTCACCTCGATGAATGTGCACATACCTGCCGTCGTTAGTTTCCATACCGTTCATAATAACTTTTTTCAACTCCAAGTATTATGGAATTATTCTAACTATATTTTTTTTTCCGCTTCCGATCGTTTCTCCCGAACGTTCATAATTTTTTTCCAGACATATCTATTCAAAAATGAAATCTAGTATAATTTTATTAAACACGGTTTCATAATTTCCCTCTCCCTCCCCTATTCATCCTACACAAATTACAATTCTTTCATAATATATGTTCTAGACCCAGTCAAACAATCAACTCTCGCAGAAGTGTAGACGTTGCCTCCAACACTCATTTTACTATCAATTATTGTATATTATTGTTAGATTATTTTTCCAAAAAGTCTTTTGAAATTTTTTTTCCGTTCGTACATATTTTTTTTACTTTATTTGCACGACATCCATTTCCATGCATACACGTTTCCCTAGCAATTATAATATGTTTTATTTATTTTTCAACTCCTCCCAGACTTACATACACGCCATATTGTCACACTCACAGATAGGTTCCTTATTAATCGTGAACATTTTTTTTTTCTGTATTAGCCACGGGAGCATATCACATCAGACCCACACATATACCACACACAGTCATTATATTCAATTTTTAATTATCGGTCTTTAATTATTTTTACTGGTATTATTTTTCCGACACATTCACCCCGTCATACATACTTTACATCTTTTAACATTTTGATAGAGAAAATCTCAGGACACTAAATAATTTTTATCAACATCGTAACTAATTTTAATATTATACACATCTCAGTATAATTATTAAACGATGGAACTATTATTTTCATTGTCGATATTGTTGCTACAAACATTAATCGTCCTTTTCCAGGTATAGTCAACCTCTTCATGTATTCGTCTCGTCTTTCTATCAACCTTTGACCGCTCAATACTCCCCCGATATTTACCGTTATTCGCTAGAAGAATATTTTTTTAGACTCGTTCAAATACACACATGCACATAAAAAAATCGACATCAACGTCATCGAACACTGATCTCGACATTTCCAAGAAATTCAATCGCTGCTTCACAGTCTAATATGTCTCCGCCCGCCTCACCAGTCGTTCGTAACATTATTGAAGCGCCTGTCATGTACCGTTATTTACGACCTTTTACAACATACAAATCCACGACATGTATACACCTTTTCTAGAAAGCATGGTGAAAATGGACAATCTCTCCCGATGAAAACCAGCTTGAATGATGTAACGTTATTTCATTCATTTTGCAGAAGGTTAATTTAAGGCGTCCATGCACCTTTTCTACTAATAAATAAGCAAATGTAACCTTTAAACCTTTCTACCTTTTTGCAATCAATTTACTGATTGTATATACTTTTTATATTTTTTTCCACATACTCCTTGATCGTCACAACCACCACAAAAGCGCACCATCCATTCGCACACACTCATCTGCTACCGTTAGATCTCATATCATTCGTAATAATTTTTTCGATTCTATTAGTTTAAGAATATTTCATTTTTTTTTTGTTGTTTTTTTCTAACTCTAACATTTTTTTTTCAAAATCTTTCGTATTATATTTTTTCTCCCATATGGCTGTCACGTAGTCGTAGCGAAAAATGCTCCGTTCATAACCTTGCATGCATGTTACCATGCAGATGTATTAGATCGTGCGACAATGTTATTGAGTCTGCTGAAACAGGATCTTCCTCTTCATATCTTTTGTAGAAAACGGTTTACATGTACACACCTACACACAAACACACATATCTTCATCTCCCCTTCACGACGTCTTTCAAACACCTCTATAACCAAAGGAATGTGGTTTTTCTGGTACAACCCTCCCTTTTCAAGGGCAAGCATCGAGGTAGATTGTTGAACGGATCTGATCGTGCAGACAGTATTAGTTTTATGTTAAACGTGTGCATTTTGTAGAATCTGTGTTCTTCACGCATTATTAAAAATTTACTGTAACGGTAAAAGTAATAATTTTCTACGTTTCTTTTTTAGTAGAAAGTTAAAAAAATATTAATCAAACATGAATAACAATACCGAATCGATTGATATTAAAGCCGACGAATTTATTCAGAATTCATTTTCGAATGATACTGACTCGCATTCGTCTTTTTCACCTCAAACACCGCAATATGATGAAGGTTATACATCAGAAGAATCAACATCCCTTGTACGTAAAATCGTCGGTCCTGTAATATTATCAGAACAAGTGGATATAGCGGAATATTTTGTAGATATCAGCGTCCATATAGATTGTGATTATGGGTTTCGAGTAACTGAACTAGCAATGATTGATATGTCTGGAGGGAAGTGTTTGCATACGCTGTATAAGCCAAGCAGAGCATGGCATGCATCAAAAATGCCACATTTACAATGTTCTTCAGTGAGTTATTACTTGAAGAACCCTTCATTATTTCCTTGTCGTGAAGAAATATTCATCGCGCGCGATATATTCACGATATTGTCCCAAAAACCGAGGGCTCGCGTATATGTTTTAACAGTATATGCTAAACTTACACTAATGGAACTTAACAAAAAGTCTGAATTGTTGCGTGATTTAGACTACGAAATCGTTAATATGGATCAAGTCTTTCGATTATCTAGTATTGAGAATCTACATGAAGAGTATTTTGGTATAAGCAATTTGATAACTTGTAAACACCATAATGAGAATGATAGTTTTCATTGTGCGGTTAAAAACGTTATGGTGATGAAGGCATGATACGATCATGTCATCCGTCCGCTGAAGCTTATGAATAATCTTAATATAAATGATTTAAGTCAGTTGTTCATTACAACCACCAAAGAAATGATAATTACGTTATTTCCAAGTTGTGTTGGAGACATTTATACATTTTTACCAGATAGACTAAAACAGGATGATACGATAAAATCACTTCTACCATGTTTTGAACATAATGATGAAGAATATTATTTCGATGACGATATATTTCTGCATAGTACTCGAAATTGTATGAAAGTAAAAGATTGTATCGACTGCCAACGTACAATTCGCGCAGATTAAAAATTCATTAATTCGATCGTTTTTAACAATTTTGTATATTTTTTCTGTATATTTTTTTTCAGACCGTTCGTTTTTATGTTTTCTTTAAAATTTTTTAAATATATTTTTATACACATGTAAATACTGTTTTGTATATATTTTGTATATATTTTTTCCCTCAATATCTATTCATTCTCATATTGTATATATTTTTGCTAATTATTTTTTCATCTTTTTCCAATCCTTTCCGATTTCTGTTTATTTAATTTATTTAGCGATCTATCCTTCTCTCCCCCTCTTAACTTAAAGTACTGGTAATGACGAAATTTTCAAAAATCTGAACCAGTCGAGTATAATGTATATATAATTATTTAATTTTCGAATATATTTACACATAATTTGTTCATATCTGTTTAGATTAAAAAATTAGATTTTTGTCTGTAATACACCATTTTTTTATTTTTTTTGTGTGTAATAAGCGAATTCAACTGTTATACTTTTTCACGTACATCACGTATTTCCGCAGCTGTGAGAGTTTTCATCTGTTTGTAAGATACAACCTCTGACTCTAAATGTTCTCTAAATATTTTTTTTTTTAGCCTAAATATTATAGAAATAGCCGAAGTATATTTTTTTCGTTGCTGACCATTTCTTCCGACCGTTCATAATTTTGTATTTTTTCTCCAATATGTATGCTCACTATCGTAGCCTAAATGTGCGTCGCTCATAACCTTACATGCATGTTGCCATACCGTTGTATTAGATCGTGCGACAATGTTATAGAGTCTGCTGAAACAGGTTCTTCCCTTTCATATCTTTTGTAGAAACAGACTCACATGTACACACCTACACACACATACACACACATATAACCCAAAGAACACCTGCAAACTTCGTTCAGACACACCTGCATCCAACTTTCACCAAAGGAATGTGGTTTCTTCTGGTGCAACCCTCCCTTTTCAAAGGCATGCTTCGAGCTCGAATGTCGAACGGATCTGATCGTGCAGGCAGTATTAGTGTTATGTTAAACGTGTGGAATTTGTTGAAGCTGTGTTCTTCACGCGTTATTAAAATATTCTCAAGAACGATAAAGTCTGTAATTTCCTACGTCTTTTCTCTTTTTCGTTCGCTCTTTATTTTCTGTCTTTTTTCTCTCTTATTGCACGTTATTCTTTTCGCTCTTATTTTCTCTCATTTTTTTAGTATAAATATTACAATAATAATCGATTATGAATAACAATACCGAATCGAATGTCGATAATGTCGCGGATTTCATTCAAAATTTTTTCGTAAATGATAATGATAATGCAATGTTTCCGGACGATTTTCCAAATATACATATGCCGCCACCACCACCACCAGCAGAAGAAACATCATTACAAGGGCCTTCGCTACATTCATTCTCAGATTTCATTACATTGACTACATCAACACCTTTAGCATCACCGGTAATGTCACAAGATTTGCAAACTCCGTCGTTAATGCAAGTACCTTTGGTACATGATGAAAAAGAATATAGCACAACAATGTTGGAATTACCCAAAGAAATATTTAACCGAAAAGCAGTCGTCTATGTTAAAAACCCTAACGATCCAGAAAATAAAAATAGTTTCATGTATGCGGTTTTAGCAAAATTTACATCAAAACCGCCATCGATGTGGCAGTACAATATTCTACAGAAAGTATACGATTTCAGCTTTATTCACTTACCGATCCAATCGCTGGCTGATATTGAAACGTTTGAAAGAATAAACGCTGTATCAATCAACTTATACAAGCTGATAGAAACCGACTATACAGATCAAAGTACATTCAACTACAAAATAAAAGTCGTGTACGCCTTCCGAAAAAATCACAGTTTGTTAAATCATAAACATCACACAAACATATTATATTGGGGATCTAATGGAAATTATCAATTCACATGGATAAAAAAATTCAGTTGATTGTTGCGGATCCAGTCGCCGAAAGCGAAATTTGTATGCTGGTCATGTCTCGATCCCATGAATACCGATTACAAACATAATAATACTCACAGATGTGACGCAGTCAGTTGGCGTAATATGCACTATATGTAATTAAATAAAGACGTATTTTTCGTATTCATAGGTGTATTTTTATTTTTCAAAAAATCTTTTTACATTGTTTCATGCAAATTAATGTAATCTATATAATATAATAAATATTTTCATATGTATACATTTTTGTTTTTATTTTCCATAAACTTAAAATTCCAATTTTACTATTGTTGTTAATATATTCCAAACTCCAGTTTGTATTAAATCCTCTCGCTCCTTATGTTGAACAGACGAATCAATATTATTTAACTGTTCAGTTAAGTATGCAGAGTCTTTTTATCTTGCTTAACTTTAAAGATATATGATAGATTCTTTTTTCATTTGATAGTGTAAACGTTTTCTTCTTTTACAATTTTCTTATGCTTTATCACTATTACAACATTTTTCATCATTTTCTAACTAATTGTAAACATTTTTCCACTATTTTGTAACATGTTCTTATGTTTTAGGACTTTTTGCGCTATTTTTTTCACCAATTTATAAAAAGTAGCAAAGATGTACACATTAAATAATTTGGGGTTTTTACTCGAGGTCTGATATAATTCTAAACCTTCTAGTTTGAATCATTGATTGAAAAAACGTATGCAATTTCATATATAATATGATTCTTAAGTTTTATTAAAATTTTTAAGCAAATTTGTTGTTTACTTCTATTTGTAAAGATTTGTATTATGTTAAGTGTGTTTAAGATATATTGCTTTATTTGTATGTAAAGACTGTTGAAATAATTAAAATTACTTTACATTATGAACTTTGTACCATGAAAATTATCAAAAAACATTATAAGAGTCGTTCAAAACATAAAAAAAAAAAATGGTGGTTACAAATTAGTGAAAAACAGTGTAATGATTGCATGGATCTTGATGTTGACGAGTCCATCGCGTCTCTCAGTGTGATCGTTTAATGTAAAATCCTGAACGAGATACAACAACTAATTTTGACTTAACATATTATAACTGTCTTGCAATGTGTTTAAATGAGAGTTAATTATCAAACAGTACTATCCTTGCTTGATGTGGTACACTCCACCTCTTACCCCTATTTATTATTCCCATCCATTCACCATCAACTCACTAACACACAACAACTATTATACTATAATCGATGCATCAGAAAAGTTCGGAAACTTCCCACAACCAGACACAAACCCTTTCAAAGCATAGCTTCACAATGAATGGAATATCACATCAAGAAGTATATAGGCCAGTCTAAAAAGTACCATTCACTCAGAAATTACTCCATTTAGGACAAAAAATAGCCACATTTAGAAAAAACATAAAATTTTATATGAAAAAAGACCGTTTAACTCCCCAAATAATCTCACTTTAAGTGTAAAACAACGATTTTAGTGTAAAATACCCCATCTTCAGCTAAAATCGCATCAATTTTATTATATTCGCCATCTTAGACATAAAATTTAACCTCTTAGGAAAAATCCTCGCATTTTTTACTATGGACGCAACATTTTAGTTAAATTTGATGACATACATGTGATGTAATATCGCTAATGATGTTTCCATGTATGTACCCATGTTCCTCTTCTAATGTAACAGTTCACTATCTACCTCCAAACATTCCCGTCCTTAACAGAGTTGATGTGGTCGTTGTAATACATACATGCTTAGTGTATATTATAATTATAAAAATCGTAATGATTCATATGATGACGCCCCCCTTGCACCTCTCAGTGTGAACATTTAATGACTAACATGAATGATATACAACAACTAATTTTTGCTCAAACATATCATAACTACCTTGCAATGTGTGCAATGCCAGAGTTAATTACCACGCATTACACACCCTGCTTGATGGTGGATACAGTCTGCTTCTTACCAGAGTTTATTATTCTGCACACACAATCATACTCTCGGGAAAGGAAATTTGTAATATACATTACATTCTTTCTTAATTATAACAAATTAGATATATACTCACTTTTAGGGTAAAACAACAGTTCAAAGGGGTACAATAATGGAAATATTGTTGAATGAAGGTAAAATTTGATGAAGACTTCATAAAAGGTGATACAACATAAAAAAATATAGTGATGAACAGTGAAAAATTGTCGAAAAACTGCATATGAGTCGTTCAAACATTAGAAATGAAGCGAAATATCATAAATTTGTGAAAAATAGTGTAAAAAGCGTTAAAACATATGAATATTGCGAGGAATGGCGATAATTATCGAAAAACATCTTAAGTAGCGTTCAGTCATATGAAATGCTTCAAAATAGTATATATTGGTGAAAAAAATAGCGCAAAAAGTCCTAAAACATAAGAACATGTTACAAAATAGTGGAAAAATGTTTACAATTAGTTAGAAAATGATGAAAAATGTTGTAATAGTGATAAAGCATAAGAAAATTGTAAAAGAAGAAAACGTTTACACTATCAAATGAAAAAAGAATCTATCATATATCTTTAAAGTTAAGCAAGATAAAAAGACTCTGCATACTTAACTGAACAGTTAAATAATATTGATTCGTCTGTTCAACATAAGGAGCGAGAGGATTTAATACAAACTGGAGTTTGGAATATATTAACAACAATAGTAAAATTGGAATTTTAAGTTTATGGAAAATAAAAACAAAAATGTATACATATGAAAATATTTATTATATTATATAGATTACATTAATTTGCATGAAACAATGTAAAAAGATTTTTTGAAAAATAAAAATACACCTATGAATACGAAAAATACGTCTTTATTTAATTACATATAGTGCATATTACGCCAACTGACTGCGTCACATCTGTGAGTATTATTATGTTTGTAATCGGTATTCATGGGATCGAGACATGACCAGCATACAAATTTCGCTTTCGGCGACTGGATCCGCAACAATCAACTGAATTTTTTTATCCATGTGAATTGATAATTTCCATTAGATCCCCAATATAATATGTTTGTGTGATGTTTATGATTTAACAAACTGTGATTTTTTCGGAAGGCGTACACGACTTTTATTTTGTAGTTGAATGTACTTTGATCTGTATAGTCGGTTTCTATCAGCTTGTATAAGTTGATTGATACAGCGTTTATTCTTTCAAACGTTTCAATATCAGCCAGCGATTGGATCGGTAAGTGAATAAAGCTGAAATCGTATACTTTCTGTAGAATATTGTACTGCCACATCGATGGCGGTTTTGATGTAAATTTTGCTAAAACCGCATACATGAAACTATTTTTATTTTCTGGATCGTTAGGGTTTTTAACATAGACGACTGCTTTTCGGTTAAATATTTCTTTGGGTAATTCCAACATTGTTGTGCTATATTCTTTTTCATCATGTACCAAAGGTACTTGCATTAACGACGGAGTTTGCAAATCTTGTGACATTACCGGTGATGCTAAAGGTGTTGATGTAGTCAATGTAATGAAATCTGAGAATGAATGTAGCGAAGGCCCTTGTAATGATGTTTCTTCTGCTGGTGGTGGTGGTGGCGGCATATGTATATTTGGAAAATCGTCCGGAAACATTGCATTATCATTATCATTTACGAAAAAATTTTGAATGAAATCCGCGACATTATCGACATTCGATTCGGTATTGTTATTCATAATCGATTATTATTGTAATATTTATACTAAAAAAATGAGAGAAAATAAGAGCGAAAAGAATAACGTGCAATAAGAGAGAAAAAAGACAGAAAATAAAGAGCGAACGAAAAAGAGAAAAGACGTAGGAAATTACAGACTTTATCGTTCTTGAGAATATTTTAATAACGCGTGAAGAACACAGCTTCAACAAATTCCACACGTTTAACATAACACTAATACTGCCTGCACGATCAGATCCGTTCGACATTCGAGCTCGAAGCATGCCTTTGAAAAGGGAGGGTTGCACCAGAAGAAACCACATTCCTTTGGTGAAAGTTGGATGCAGGTGTGTCTGAACGAAGTTTGCAGGTGTTCTTTGGGTTATATGTGTGTGTATGTGTGTGTAGGTGTGTACATGTGAGTCTGTTTCTACAAAAGATATGAAAGGGAAGAACCTGTTTCAGCAGACTCTATAACATTGTCGCACGATCTAATACAACGGTATGGCAACATGCATGTAAGGTTATGAGCGACGCACATTTAGGCTACGATAGTGAGCATACATATTGGAGAAAAAATACAAAATTATGAACGGTCGGAAGAAATGGTCAGCAACGAAAAAAATATACTTCGGCTATTTCTATAATATTTAGGCTAAAAAAAAAAATATTTAGAGAACATTTAGAGTCAGAGGTTGTATCTTACAAACAGATGAAAACTCTCACAGCTGCGGAAATACGTGATGTACGTGAAAAAGTATAACAGTTGAATTCGCTTATTACACACAAAAAAAATAAAAAAATGGTGTATTACAGACAAAAATCTAATTTTTTAATCTAAACAGATATGAACAAATTATGTGTAAATATATTCGAAAATTAAATAATTATATATACATTATACTCGACTGGTTCAGATTTTTGAAAATTTCGTCATTACCAGTACTTTAAGTTAAGAGGGGGAGAGAAGGATAGATCGCTAAATAAATTAAATAAACAGAAATCGGAAAGGATTGGAAAAAGATGAAAAAATAATTAGCAAAAATATATACAATATGAGAATGAATAGATATTGAGGGAAAAAATATATACAAAATATATACAAAACAGTATTTACATGTGTATAAAAATATATTTAAAAAATTTTAAAGAAAACATAAAAACGAACGGTCTGAAAAAAAATATACAGAAAAAATATACAAAATTGTTAAAAACGATCGAATTAATGAATTTTTAATCTGCGCGAATTGTACGTTGGCAGTCGATACAATCTTTTACTTTCATACAATTTCGAGTACTATGCAGAAATATATCGTCATCGAAATAATATTCTTCATCATTATGTTCAAAACATGGTAGAAGTGATTTTATCGTATCATCCTGTTTTAGTCTATCTGGTAAAAATGTATAAATGTCTCCAACACAACTTGGAAATAACGTAATTATCATTTCTTTGGTGGTTGTAATGAACAACTGACTTAAATCATTTATATTAAGATTATTCATAAGCTTCAGCGGACGGATGACATGATCGTATCATGCCTTCATCACCATAACGTTTTTAACCGCACAATGAAAACTATCATTCTCATTATGGTGTTTACAAGTTATCAAATTGCTTATACCAAAATACTCTTCATGTAGATTCTCAATACTAGATAATCGAAAGACTTGATCCATATTAACGATTTCGTAGTCTAAATCACGCAACAATTCAGACTTTTTGTTAAGTTCCATTAGTGTAAGTTTAGCATATACTGTTAAAACATATACGCGAGCCCTCGGTTTTTGGGACAATATCGTGAATATATCGCGCGCGATGAATATTTCTTCACGACAAGGAAATAATGAAGGGTTCTTCAAGTAATAACTCACTGAAGAACATTGTAAATGTGGCATTTTTGATGCATGCCATGCTCTGCTTGGCTTATACAGCGTATGCAAACACTTCCCTCCAGACATATCAATCATTGCTAGTTCAGTTACTCGAAACCCATAATCACAATCTATATGGACGCTGATATCTACAAAATATTCCGCTATATCCACTTGTTCTGATAATATTACAGGACCGACGATTTTACGTACAAGGGATGTTGATTCTTCTGATGTATAACCTTCATCATATTGCGGTGTTTGAGGTGAAAAAGACGAATGCGAGTCAGTATCATTCGAAAATGAATTCTGAATAAATTCGTCGGCTTTAATATCAATCGATTCGGTATTGTTATTCATGTTTGATTAATATTTTTTTAACTTTCTACTAAAAAAGAAACGTAGAAAATTATTACTTTTACCGTTACAGTAAATTTTTAATAATGCGTGAAGAACACAGATTCTACAAAATGCACACGTTTAACATAAAACTAATACTGTCTGCACGATCAGATCCGTTCAACAATCTACCTCGATGCTTGCCCTTGAAAAGGGAGGGTTGTACCAGAAAAACCACATTCCTTTGGTTATAGAGGTGTTTGAAAGACGTCGTGAAGGGGAGATGAAGATATGTGTGTTTGTGTGTAGGTGTGTACATGTAAACCGTTTTCTACAAAAGATATGAAGAGGAAGATCCTGTTTCAGCAGACTCAATAACATTGTCGCACGATCTAATACATCTGCATGGTAACATGCATGCAAGGTTATGAACGGAGCATTTTTCGCTACGACTACGTGACAGCCATATGGGAGAAAAAATATAATACGAAAGATTTTGAAAAAAAAATGTTAGAGTTAGAAAAAAACAACAAAAAAAAAATGAAATATTCTTAAACTAATAGAATCGAAAAAATTATTACGAATGATATGAGATCTAACGGTAGCAGATGAGTGTGTGCGAATGGATGGTGCGCTTTTGTGGTGGTTGTGACGATCAAGGAGTATGTGGAAAAAAATATAAAAAGTATATACAATCAGTAAATTGATTGCAAAAAGGTAGAAAGGTTTAAAGGTTACATTTGCTTATTTATTAGTAGAAAAGGTGCATGGACGCCTTAAATTAACCTTCTGCAAAATGAATGAAATAACGTTACATACTTGGGTTACATTTTGGAATTTTCATACTTAAGCCCGGAATTTTGAAAAATTGCGGTAACGCAGTGGATGGGAGCGGCGAGCGGGGACTTGGGTTACTTTCGGACATTAATTAATATACTTATGTTAATTAATAATCGGTTCGGTTTATCGGAAACGTGTGGGACGCGTACGGGGGAATTTCGGAGAAATTGGGGGAACTTGGGGAACTTTCAGCACCTGGATACTAATTGGGGTTACTTGTGCCCCCAAATAACACTTTGGGTAGTTTATTGACCTCGGGACACTGTTTGGACGTTCGGATCAGCGGATATGCACGGGAACCGACAGGGGGAAATTTGGAGGAATCGGGGGAAACTTGGGTGAATTTTGACCACCTGGACATGAATTGGGGTGAATTTTGTGTTCGGATTACCGGTCTGGGGTGACTTTTCGCCTCCGGGACAGGAATTGGGGTTCGGATTAGCGAGTGTCGCCAGAATGCAGATTTAATGACTACTAACCCCTACCAGTATCTTGTTTGGTTCGTTTACACAGTGCACGTTACGACAAGTGCTTGAATATTTTAGGTGAGAATACGTCGAAAAATAGAGAAATGATTGTAAATTTCAAAAATATTAAATTTTTTTTACGACTCTTTGTTTTTTTGTTCTTTTTTATCGCGAAGTGTAACTTACTTTTATTGGTCATCCCTCTTAGAATGAAGGTAGCTGGAAAAACTGAAAAAAAAAGATAAGGAAGCTTATCTTGTCTATAAATTTACAGTGAGAATTGAAGGAAACAAACAGAACTAAGTGATAAAAAATTAGAATTTTATTAAAAGTAAACAGCCATTTACGAAGGATAGTACGAAGAATAAATCGGCCGGTATCTGATCTGAATGCGATTATTTCTAAAGTAGGATCTGCGAATGAAGAGAGGATAATTATGAGTTCAGCGAAGAGGCCGGAACCGGGGTAGATTCAGGGCATCGAGACAAAGAAAAAGGCAGGTGTTTTGATTGTAATTTGATTTTGAATGGAGTAACGTGGAGGAATAACGGGAAACAAAGCAGCAATAATCTAACTTATGGAACACATGAGAGTAAATATGACAGTAGGACTTCAACAGATTGAGTTTTTTTAATAGAGAGAGAATGCATAATAATGTGGCTGCGAAAGAAAATGTGGTGTTGAAAGATTATTAAATAAAGGGAATAGTTTAGAAGAAGGATTGGCTACCATTCATTTAGGGCGGTAAGAATAATCATAGAAGGATCAAAAAGACCAAAAGTAAAGACAATAGACTGGACTTTGGAGAAGAAATAAAGAGATGAATATTAGGAACATTTTCTAGTTACATTAAAATTTGTTTTTCAAATGAGAGTTGAACTAGAACATCGCCAGCAAAAAAAAAAAAAAATAGTGTTAAGGAGAAGAGAGATAATTTCGATAAAGTAAATTAGGTAAATTCCAAAGGACGTAAGGTCTGCGACATGAATCTTAAGGTAGACCTCGTAGAATGATTAATCTCATGATAGAATGGAAAGAAGCGAACAAAATTGCAATTCTGCATCGAAAGAGAGTACTAATAAGAGAAGCAATATATTGTTTTTTTTTGGTTTTTTTATGGAAGCAATATGTTAGTGGTGGAGAGGCGAACGTTACCAATAGCAGTTAATATGTCAACAAAAGCAGCAATTAAGAATTTTTTATTGATGAAATGACACATAAACTTCCGATAGAAATTTATACAATCTGACGAACTCAGTTACTGTGTTTTAATAATAAAGCTTATTATCAAATTAACAAAGAACATTTTTTTTATTTTTGATCGCGTTAAAAAGTAATAAAATGTTACCCTGATTTTAACGTTTTCTATAATAGATATTTTACTTAAATTTTTACATTTATATTTATACTAACTTTTATACACGGCTTCGTTCGTACATTAATAATACCCGGTTTAAGTCTGTATCCAGAAATTAATGCAATTTTTTTTTGTTTCGTCTAAAATTTATATATACATGTATATATATATATATATATATATATATATTAATTACAACGTAATTCTTAGGCTATCCCCATTCGAAAAAATGTCCCAAAAAAATGTCCCAGAAAAATGTCTCAATTTTATGTAACGCAAATGGTCCCAAAAAAATGTCCCAATTTTATGTAACGCTAAATGTCCCAAAAAATATCCCAATTTTATGTAACGTTTGTCATATTTTATAGGATTTTTGTTATTGTTATTTAAAAGATGTCACACTTTTATGTAACGAAATATGTAACTAAAAATGTAATGAAACAATATCTTAATTGTATGTAATGAAAGTTAAATGTTAGGATAGGATTTTTGTTACCATGTTTTGTTTTCCTTTTTGTGTTGATGCCAGTAAGAATTACGTTGTAAATTTTGATCATTTTATACAAAGTATAGAAGAGAAAGAGACATAAATAAAAGCAAGAGGGGTCAAGGGGCACAGCCCCTTACGAGGCCAAAATGGCCGAGTTTATATATATATATATATATATAGCAGTAGACTTTTTTTACTCAACTTTCTTCCCACTTCATTAATAAAAACTTGCACGAGTCGTCTGACACATAACCAAAAATTCATATAAATTATGCACGAAAACCTTCACGAAAATCAATCGATGAAAACTCGAACAAAGTCGGTTCAGTAGTTCCTCGTCGGCAGTATACGAGACTTTATTACTTCTTATTGCGCCTCTCATATTCTGTCGTTTTTTCCTCCACACTTTATGTTGCTGCTGCACCAATTACCGCTTACAAACAATATCAGATATATCGTGTTAAAATATAATTCACTCCTATTTTAATCGTTTTTTTTCTTTCATTATGATTTAAGTAGCAAATTAAAATAAACTAATAGTGCAGTCCATGAAAGTGAACTATAATAAATAATATTTCCGGTAACAACTATTGAAATTAGGTACTGTTTCCGAATTGTTCAACAATTTCTATGTAAAGTTAATTCTTGAAATATTCTAATGCAGTTCCTATTGCTTTCACATCACCGCAATTATTCGCTAATTATTCGCTAATTATTCCTTCTTCACCATTCCCTTTTTTCTCATTTCGTTTACGCTATAAACTGCCGCCGTCTTCGACTGTAAATGTAAATAATTTTTAATTTATATTTAATCGTCAGATTTATATAAAGAGATTCCTTCTCATTCTGCAAACGATGCCCAGCACGGTCCAACATTGAACCGTTCAGATGAAGGTTCTCAGCCTCCCTAGGACCTATGTATGCGGCAGTCTAATGATAATCGAGAATTTTGCTTAACTAAATATTCATCATTTTTGTAACTATCATTCGCTAAGTAAAATTCTCTTATTGATCACAATGATGATACTTACAATTAGTAGTCATTAAGATGAACGGTTAAAAAAGGAGTCGTCACAGACTTTTATTAATTCATATAATCAGACACAAAAATTAGCTGAAAACCGCTTGACACGATTTGAACATTATATTCTTAAGCGAATATCAAGTTTTACACGGTGCCGAAAGTGTAGCATTTATTTGCAGTCAAAATGATAGAAATGAAATACTATTTTAAGGATAAATACCGTCTTCAAACTGTAAAAATTGAATGAAAACGCGCTAAAAAGTAAAAAAGTTATGATTCAATAAAAATTAATATATTTCAAATTCGCATAGTTTAAGAAAATATTATGAATAAAATGTTTTTTTACAAAAAATAAATACCGACTACTTCAAAGTTAATTATAAAAATTTAAAAATGCACTAAAAAGTAAAAAATAATTACTCCCGATTAGAAAATATGTATATCACAGTGATGATATAACACTTAAGTGGTGATATTATCGTAATTCTTATACAACATTAATACCCTTAATTAGAGTCGGCATTAAATTCATGTTACTATATCTAGGAACAATTTAATGAACATTTAATTCAGTTTTTAATTATTATTGTAATATGTAATATGAATCCTACTGTAATTAAGGTATTAATGTTGTATAAGAATTACGATAATATCACCTTTAAGTGTTATATCACTTTGATATACATATTTTCTAATCGGGAATAATTATTTTTTACTTTTTAGTACATTTTTAAATTTTTATAATAAATCTTCAAGTATCGGTATTTATTTTTTGTAAAAAAGCATTTTCATTTTTACTTTTTAGTAGTGCATTTTTATTCAATTAAATTAGAAACATTTTAATAAGAACAGATATTTCCACGGTGTAAAAACATCAAAAGTTACATTTCCATGGTAATTTGGCAAATTTATAGTATTTTAAGTCAATTAATTTAACATGAATGAAAAGCATCCAAAAAGCTTCAATCTCCCGCATTATTAAGGATAACTCAAAAACTACCGGTCAGATCTTGATCAAATTTAAATGGGACCACATGAGAAACACCACCTTTCAAATAAAAAACAAGAATCATCAAAATCGGTTCATCTAGAACAAAAGTTCTGAGATAATACACATAAAAAAAATAAATAAAAAATAAATAAATAAAAATACAGTCGAATATTCATCCTCCTTTTTTGAAGTCGGTTAAAAATTCTTAAACAACATTAACTTTTCGCGGTCAGCACTGAAAATTGCAACAATTAAGAAATAAACATTTCTAACGTGTTTCTAATATTCGGCTTATAGAAAACGAGTTATCATTTTGCTCTATTTATTCAATATGGTTTCTGACTATTTTTGTAATTTGGGATTTACTGCCGACTACAAATAAGTATTAATACTTATTTAAGAATTGTCATAATATTTTCTTAATATATATATATATATATATATATATATATATACTATATTAGTCTAAAATATAATATCACCTTTTTATCGAGTTTTTTTTTTTTTTTTTTTTGTTTTTTTGTGCTCTTTCATTAAATTTGACGAGTAAATCTGCAGGTGTCGGTATTTTTTTTTTTTAAATGAAGTATTTTATTTGCATTCCAATTTGCTGAGAGCTAATGATTATAGAGAAGGAACTGCTAAGGCACTGAGCGAAAATAAAACTCTGTGTGCGCGTCAATGTACCGGTAAAATATTGAAAAAAGTATAATACTTTATTACTATGTCGTTTTTTTATTATTTTTTTTTACTGCGATTATTGGTGTAGGACACAAGATATCACCACTTGTTTTATTTACGATAAATGCAGAAATACATCGAGCGTTGTTGTGTTCTTCACAAACGACGGTATGGAAAATCTTATAATTGTACATATATAAAAATCTGTACAATGGAGTCGCATCAGATGATTTGTTGTTAAGCGAGTGCAAAAAATGAATACGTACAATATCGTATTCAGCAAGCTTCCACGCGGAACATGTTGTCGAAAAAATCAAGTGTCCAATAATGTGCACTGATGATATACTCATTGAAATACCTCATGCTGCAAAGAGTTAAAAGCTTCTTAATAAGTTCATATGTTTGACTACTACTGATGAGACTCGCTAGAATAGCGTAACTGAACGTTAATCTGTTAATTCCATCACTTAGGCGTACTTACAATTTACAAAAAGTCTTTACAATAGTCGATAGTAATTCTTCGATGTATTCTTTCCTTAATTTTCCGAATAAACTAACGAAACACGCAGATTAATTAACAACTGTTCGAAAGCAATCGGTGAGAACGCGATAGGCTTCATTTTTGAGAGCTGTTTGAATAACGAAAGATAAATGTTAGCGGGGGAAAAAAAAAGAAGCGATTTATGCAACATGCGGCACAGAAATGAAAACTATTTTTTAAACATCTCGGAAAATTTGATAAAAATATAAATAAAAAAAAAAGTCCGGCGAGCGTAAGCAGAAACGAAATTAATTACTTTATAAAACTTACACTTCTGTTGTAGTGAATGGACATGGGCGCAACCAGCAGTCTTCCGAAGTTGCTTCAGATTTTTCGACTAGCCGGTACGAAAAGGATGAGGACATGAGGAAACTCTTCGTATTTCCAGATTCGGAGTAGACAGTGGGTTTGCATCTATCGACGATGTCTACACCTGGCAGCCACTGTGTGTAACAGTGTAACGCACCAGTGCCGGCGCCTAGTGTTACCTTACAACGGACAAAGCCGCCGCTGGTCGAGTTTAATGCATCGAACGAATCCTCGGTACAGTTCAATTCGCAGGCTTCGATCGAGGCGCAATGGAATATCCTTTGCAACGATTCGTCCGGATCGAATAGCAGAGAAAAGTCTAGCAGATCGTCCGCGATTATTTTATCCATCGACAACATGCACCAAACGGCGATTTCTTGAGCGCTGAACGGATATACAGTGTCCGAATATTCTGCAGATTCGTCATCGATGATGGATGCTGGTGCGCATTTATTTTCTACATTCGAAAACGAACTGTAGCAAGCGCACCTGTCAGGCAGACTGCAGTAGCCGTTGTCGCAACCATCCGGGCAATAAGGGTAGCATTGTACACCGTCAACCAGCATGTAACCTACCTTGCAGCGGCACTCGTTCGGAGCTACGCATTCCTCGTTGAGTCGGCACTGAGGATCGCATATCGGGACGCAGTTCGAACCGTCGTCTAATTTGTAACCGCTATCGCAGATGCAGGTGTCGTTGTCTGCGCACGTTCCGTGCTCCATGCATCCGATATGGCAGGCAGGTTCGCACGCATCAGTCTGATTCGATAGTGGCCGGTAGTTTTTCAGACAGCTACATTTATTCGGAGCTGAGCAAAAACTGTTTTGACCGCAAGTCACATTTGCACATATAGGTTCGCAAACGGGACCGTTAAATTCGTAACCTTCGCCGCAAGGGCAATAGTTCTCTTCGGTACAGCTAGCACGCGGACATGGTTCGCAGTTTTTTGTATAACATATATCCGCCGAAGAGAATCTATGAAGAACTTGCTTCCGAGAGCAGCCACAAACGTCTGGCTGGATACATTTCCCGAAAATACACGCCTTCGAACAAACTGGTTCGCACGTTTCAGAGGTAACGTTGAAACCGTAACCGGGATCGCAGGTGCACCAGTTTGGCGCGACACAGTGACCTTTAGCACACGGTTTGTCACAAACTGGTTCACAAAACGTCTTATTTAACTTCCGGTAACCGCCGATGCACAAACATTTATCTTCGTGTAGACAACCGTTTATACATTCCGGGTTATTACAAAGATTATCGGCGAATCTTGTAACTGGTCTGCAACGGTCTGGCTGAATACATACGCCTCCCGGGCATCTTGATTCACACTTCGGCACACAACTCCCTGTTGCGTCTTTAACATAACCCAGATTACATTGGCAACGTTGCTTATCAACGCAATGACCATGATCGCATCCTGCGCAAAGAGGTCCACACTTCATTTCCATATACAGCACATGCCTTGTGGCATTTGAATTCACCTCCGTATAACCGGGACAGCAAACGAATTTCTAAAAGGAAAAAAGAACGCTTTTAGATTTGTAGAAATAAAGCGGGAAAAAACCGAACCGAGTTTTGTGTCTTCTATTCGGAAATGATTATTTAACGACCACACCCAAATTTTTTTTTACCGTGCCTGCAATGTAAACGTCAAAATACGAGACAGATCGCCGTTTCAGAATAGGACAATTCAGATAATTTTACCGCGCGCTACAATGAAGAAGTATTCATTTTCTGTTTTTCACAATTGGTCTGAACTATAGAATAATCGGAATGTTGCATAACGATAATAAACGAACGTTACAAAAGCGTCTTGATATTTAGAGCATTCACTTTAAGTACTACTCTTTATTAATCAGTAAGCTGTATATGTGTATTTTAAATGCAGGAGAAGCAATAGAGAAAAAGCTAAGGCTGCTTCTACAATGTATCTTCCAGTCTGTATTTTTCAAACGGCGACAACGATTTGTTTTATTTTAAGAATATATACATATCTATCTATATATATATTACAGTTATAGGTACCTTTTCTGCTCATAATATTGGTCTTCTTTGTTTAAACTACCCATTCCACAGACTATGACTCAATTCTTATTCTTCTTTATTTTCTAATCCTGTCTATATTTAATCTCTCTATTCCGCCATCTCTTCAACTTCATCCATTGACACTTGCCCCTTCTTAAATGCTCTACATTCTCTGCTATTTGTCGCCTTCGCGTTAGTCTCCTTCTCACAGTTTTCATCTACTTCTACTCTATTACTCCATTTTGTCCTTTTCATTCCCCTTTCACATACATTCCTTGTGATTTTGATCATGTTTTGTTTGAATGTTCGACCTGTTCTATTGAGCAATCGTCCTTCTACTCTTTTCTACTAAAACTTGGTATTCCTACTCCTTATAGTGCTTCACATTCTCTCATTTGCGTCTGCTTCTGTTATTCCTGTCCTCGAATTATTTTTATTCTCTAACCTGAAACGTTCAAGAATATAACGTTATTTTCTCTTTCTTCCCATTTCTCATGGGCTAATGTCCTCGTTGACAAAACCCATTGGGGTGGGGTCAAAAAAAACTTATACATATATATGTGCGTATATATATATATATATATATATATATATATATATATATATATATATATATATATATATATATATATATATATAGTAGCTGATAAATGGGCAAGCTGAGAAGTCCCGCTAATCCGAACGCCAAAAGTAACCTCAATTCCTGTTCTTGAGCCAAAAATTAGAAGAGGTCTTCAACTTATCAAATAGCCATCCAGAGACCAGACAGTTGCAACTCGCTATTAATTAAAATAAAAAACCTGCTATTCGAACTTTCACGATCCGAGGTATATGTATGTCACATTCTTATGGGTCCTAGCCATGTTGAGGTTCCTGGCAATGAGCGGGTTGACCTGTGGCTGTTAAGGCAACTCTGTCTACCCCGATGCCGTTCAACGCTGTACTGCCTCGATTAGGACTATCAGTCTTTCAGATGCACTTTTCCGAAGAGTGGAGCAAACTATGGTCAGAGCAAACGACCTGACTCAGGTCCATAAAGTCGAACAGATGTATGGACAAGTGAAAAAATAATCACTTGATAAAAATAACATGTTTTACAATAAAATTATGGTTATTCTTAAACAATATTATTACTTTAGTCGAGATCAAATTAAAAAAATTTTCATTAAATGGTTTTTTAAATTTTGTTGTTTGAATTTGGTGCTTATTCTAATAAGTATTGATGTTTAAGAATTATCGTAATATTCCCATAAAGGTTATTACTCTAAAGTATATTATTATTTAACGAGTGATTTTACTTTTCATGCATCTTTGTTAATTTTTTTTCTTTTTAAACTATTATATTTTATGTAAGATTCTTTTTAATCTAACTGATAAAATACTCTGTATACACCGCTAAAAACTTAGTTATATTAGCAAATTTATTTTATACAGCGGCACTGTGTACATCGACATGTTTAAGTTCGATTTTATATAATATTGCTCCCTTTTTAATAATTCATCTGGTTACTGAAGTATTTCATGTATCCTTCTTCTACAATCTTAAATCTA
The DNA here is from genome assembly GCA_039619475.1 of Icerya purchasi. NCBI lineage: Eukaryota > Metazoa > Arthropoda > Insecta > Hemiptera > Monophlebidae > Icerya > Icerya purchasi. The sequence goes on from CM077116.1 coordinate 224,288,272, forward strand.
CATCTTTTGTAAATTTAGTTTAGTCCTTTTTAGTGTGAAAATGGCTGTGTTTTGTTTACGTTGATATTCAAATTATATTTTTCTAGTAAATTTTTTATGTTATTAAAAGTTTTTTTTCCAAATTTTCACCTTTCCTATTTGCTACTATTTTTGTAAGGACATCCACAAATGTTACAGCTTTTTACTTTACCAGTTAATTCTAATCGATAAATTAGCGCAAACGGTATATTCCAGAGGTGCTATTTTTTTTTTTATTATTATTTCCAGCAATTTTGCAACTAGCTCTAGGCTATTTAGAATTTTTTTAAACACAGTATGACTGATTTGTGGAGATCCTTACTCAGCGACAAGGATTTCCGCTAGCCGTATTTTAATACTTTTTAATTATTACTGTTCATTTAATTGTCTAGTAAACTAAAAGCTAAAATATTTGTGTGATGATTCAGTGTATCGCCGTAATCCGAAGCTATTTCTTGTATTGGTTCTTTGACAGCTTTAACCGTCAAATCCGTGTGCAGTGTAACGATTGCTTACATACCACGGGGCGTCTGCATCTTAGCGCTTTACTTTGGAAACGCTGTATTATCGCTTTATCACTCTGTTTAGCACAGCCCCACAGTGGACTTTCGTAAGCCCATATAGGTTTTTTTTTGGAATTTGATTATACAATAGTAATTTATTCAATCCAGTGATAGTTCGGATTTTCTTCCTATGAGCCATAACATATTCCTATACTTTCTATTCAATTCCTTCCGATTTTTTTAATTATATGGCTTTTCCACGTTAGTTGTTTGTCCAAATGGATTCCGAGATATTTCGCTGATTCCTTAACCGGAATTACTTGATTGTTAATATGAGTATTTTTGATGTTGCAGATTTTTTTATTTGTAAATATTACACAGGCAGATTTTTTCTCGTTGATTACTATTCGCCACCGCTTGAACTATATTGAGAGTATATGTTCACAGCTGATTGTAGGTTAATTGCGACATTTTCTAGTGACGAATCTGAACAAATCACTGCTGTATCATCCGCGAAAGTGGCTATTTCTGCGTTATTTGGCACGGGTATATCAGCTGTAGGCAGCGTGGTAGCCTAGTGGTTAAGGTGCTTGGCTACCAAATCAGAGATGTCATAGGTTATCGAGACTTGTCTCGTCCGGGATCCAAGTCGCTCCCAAGCTTACACAGCCTGAAATAATTGGGTACCAGAGAAATCTGGGAAAGTAAAGGCGGATCCCAAGTAGAAAGAAACTGGCCCCAATATTCTCATCAGATCCATTAGGCTTAGTACATTGTGAACCTTAAATTCATAATCTCGACGCCCTATCAAGGGTATGGAACTTACTTTACCTTATATCAGCTGTATAAATTAGGTAAAGGACCGGTCCCAATATGCTACGTTGAGGTACACCAGCTTTTATCGGATGCAATCGAGATTCTTCATATCCATACTTAACCACAAAATATCGTTCACTAAGTTAAGATTTAAATAATTCGAAAAACTATTATGGGAGATGGTACCGGATTTTATAGAGCAGCCCTTCATGCCATACTCTGTCAAACCCCTGTTTAACATCAAGAAAAACCGCGTCGCATATTTTTTTAGCCTCCAAGAACTGTTCAATAATATTGACTGTGTACCTGCTCGACGGTTCCACGACCAGCTCGAAATCCAAACTGATGTTCCGTTATTAAATATCCACATTCCAGAAATTGTTTCATTCTTTTTAATATTAGCTTTTTGTATACTCTAGAAACCACCGGAAGAAGAGAGATTAGTCGATATGATGTTAGTTCCTCTGCAGATTTTTTTTGGTTCCTTTGCTATAATAATTTTTGAAAACTTCAACTGGATAGGAAAATATCGCAATCGAAGTATAGCAATAAATATATAAGTTAACGCGACGAGACCTTTGCGAGGTAATTCCTTTAATACCCTGGAAGTGATTAGACCGTATCCGGGTGATTTATTCGGATTCATGGTTTGAATTATTGACCTTATTTCTCCAGGAGACGTAAATTTAACTGTATTCCTCTGATCTACGTGGTTTAGCGGTGATGGTAGGAATTCTGTTCTAGGATTTGTCTGGAAGACATCAGCTAAATAATTTCCAAATTCTTCGACCTTCTCGAGATCACTTCGAGCCCATTTTCTATTTAACTTTCTAATTCGATGTAGTTTTTCTACCGATCTTTTTATTCGTTCGGTTGCTTTCTAAAGGGAATAGTCGTATTGAGGAGTGGGTGACAAGTTATTATATAAGTATTCACTGAATGTTTTATTTTTATGATTCTGTAGCAGTTGCTTTACTGGCTTTGTTCGGATATTTAATCTAGTTTTGTCTATCGGACACTGCTATTATTTTGCCATATCCAACGCAATCTCCTCTTTAAAGCAACTTCTCTACGTATTTCTTGTTACGTGGTGTAACCGTTCAAGCTGATTGCTGAATAGTTTTTATAAAGTCCTCAATAGCTATTTTTACGTTTCTTCTAGTTTTTAGTGACATTTTTAAGTTGATTTTGTTACTCAGCATTTTTCAGAATGTATCCCAGTCGGTTTTCCTACTGTACAGTTTTGATGCGCATTATTTCCGTATATTTTTTCCACCAATAATAATGACTACCGGTGTATGATCAGATGAAACAGTACTATCAGAGTGAACATCAATAAAGTTTTTTGATAAACCTTGGATTACAAAGAAGTCCGGTAAGTCTGGAATCTTTAATGGATCTGTAGATCAGTAAGTTAGGGTTCCAGACAAGTGTGCGATACAATGGGTTTCATCAGCCGCCAACTTTAATTATTTACCGTAATCCTCGATCCAAAGTATATATTTTTTGCATTGAAATCCCCCCCAACTATGTAAACATTACCTAATGTCTAATTGTTAAATTCGGTTTTGGTAATAATATGCCTCGGAGAACAGTAAATAGCTGAAACTGTAATATTACTTCTTTGATCTCTATTTATTAGTACAGCAGTAGCTTGTAAATAATTACATTCGTATTTCTGCATTTCATGATGTTTTATACTTTTTTAAATTATAATATCCTTGCCACCATGCGCAGTCCCATCCGGATGATTTGTGAAGTAAGAATTGTAACCCGTAAAATGCACGTATTTATTGTCAGTTAAGTGTGTCTCTGATATTAAAAATATATCATAATATTCCGTTAGCATTCCATGTAACAATTTTTAAGTCCGTCATTTATTACTAGTTTAGTGTTGACAATGTGATTTGAATTACACCATGAAATAATTGAAATTGTTGATTCATTATATCTTTAAGCAGATTTTTTTATTTCTGCCATAAATGTTTGTAGCATATCTTTTTAATCGGCGTGCTATCCATATCACTGTTAGAGGTAGGTTCTTTGTTTTCTGTCGTTGTAATGTCTCTGAATACGTTCGGTTTTGCGGTTAAAATCGACTGTTTCATTCTGATTGCCTAATTTGGGTCAATAGGTAGGCAATGTTTGGTTATTTATTCTAGTGTTATTGTTAGACACTTTTACAAATTTATTATTACGCGCTTGTTGGATTTTTCTATATATTTCACATCCTTTATAGTTGGAAGGATGATTTCCTTGACAGTTAACGCAAACGGGTGGGTCTTCACGTTGTTGTTTACTGCATTGAATGGAATTATGGTTTCCACCACACTTAACACATATACGTGCTCTGCAAAACAATAATTTTTGGTATGACCATATGCTTGATATCTGAAGCACTGACGGATTATACTCTTCTTTCGCGATGCTTCCACTTTTATTCTCATTTGAAGTAGCGCCTGAAGTTTATATATTTCAGCATTATTCTCTCGCGGCTCCAAGTTTACAAAGAACAACGAAAGAAGCAATTTACTTATTCTATGTTTGACGTTTGCAACGTATCGGACTCTCAGTTCTTCAATAGCGGCCTCCATTTCATTAATGTCGATGGAATGATGCAAGTGCCGAATTACAATTTCTAAGCTTCTTTCAGATTTTATTTGGTACGTGTGTCGTTACGTTCGTCACGGAATATTTGACTAAGAATCTATAGCTGTCAGGATCATTCGCTTTAATTTGTACCCTGTTGTCTGTTAGAGACTTACAGCTAATCGAACACTTAAAGATACATTTTGTTTAATATCATTTAGCATTTGGGAGTAATTAGTCACGCCGTAAACTGTTATTGCAAATTATTTGACATTTCGGTATGTTGATTTTCGTTTCATAGTGGATGTTTAGGAAAGTTACGACGGTGGTTTCCTCTTGCCTTCCGTCGGATTTTCTGTTGGGGTTTACTCCCCTAGCCGAAAGGACCCGGTTTTCAGGCGCCGGATACTCGCCTACTCGCTCTAGATTGACATTTATCAATCCGACTGGGGCACATATGTCACGAGCGAGCTGCTGATAGTCTGCTGTTATTAATGCAGTGCGAAAGCTTAACGGTATTTAGTGAAGGGACCACCTTCGGCAAGTGCTCCCTTCTCCGTTTTCCTATCAGCGATGTTTATGGGTTCCGTTTTAGCTTTCCTAATCAGCGCTGAGCCCGCCGAAAAGGAAATTACCACCCTGCACGACGTGGACGCACGGAACTCAATGAGAATACTGACACAACGTTGCATGGACATGAACGTTGATATATATGCTTGCTTCATCGACTACAAAAAGGCCTTCGATTCGGTAAAACACGAAAAGATGATGCGTATTCTAAGTAACACAGGCATCGATCAAAGAGATATTCGAATAATAAGCGAATTATATTGGGGCCAGTCAGCAGAAGTTCGCATAGAGCAGTCCACTTCCGAAAAAGCTGAAATTAGAAGAGGAGTAAGGCAAGGCTGTGTTTTGTCACCTCTGCTCTTCAACATATATGCTGAGGCGATATTCGAACAAGCTCTGGAAGAAGATGAAGGAGGTATACGGGTAAATGGCACCACAATCAATAACATCAGATACGCCGACGACAGTCTGATATTGGCAGACAGTCAAGCCAAGTTACAGGAGATGATGGACAAAATTGTTCGAGTTAGCGCTGTATACGGGCTTGAAATCAACGCATCAAAGACCAAAATTATGGTTTTTGCGAAAAAACCGAGACCTTTTACATTACGTATTCAAAACGCAGTAATAGAACAAGTCTCCTCAATTAAATACCTGGGCACCACATTAGATGATCGATGCGACCCGAAGAAAGAAGTCAAATCACGAATAGCTCAAGCAAAGGCTTCGTTCCTCTCCATGAGAAACGTATTTACACGAAAAGAATTGAACATCCAGCTCAGATTAAGGCTCGTGAAATGTTATGTGCACTCAATTCTGACATACGGCTGCGAATGCTGGACGCTGGATGCCGAATTGGAAAAGAGAATAACGGCATTTGAGATGTATATATATAGACGAATAATGAAAATTCTATGGACAGATAAAGTTACTAACATAGAAGTATTAGCTAGAATACAAAGGAAACCAGAACTCCTCGATACTGTGAAAGAAAGGAAAATCAAATATCTCGGACACGTCATGAGAGGAGAAAAATACGAGTTACTACGAATCATACTGGAGGGAAAAATTACTGGAAATAGGTCAGCAGGTCGACGCCGAAACTCATGGCTCAAAGACATCCGAAAATGGCTGGGACGCACATCAGTGGAGATCTTCAGGGCAGCCGTTTCAAAGATACAGCTATGTATGTGGATCTCCAACCTCCGCAGAGGAGAAGGAGAATGAAGAAGAAGAAGATTTTCATTTTCGTCAGCAGAGACTAGAGGTGCAAATCTATTTCGGGCTTTTAATTTGGTTGTTTACAGAATTATCGGAGGGACTGCTCGTTGTATATTCTATAGATCTTTTCCTTTTATTTTTAACTACACGATGCCAGGGGTGCTTATTTGATGTATTATTTGAATCATTATTCGTACCAACTGACGTATTTTGACAGGCGGAGGAGAAAGTAAACGTGTTCACTAGTGTTAACTATAGGTAAGTGAGACGGAATTACTACCGCATGCGTTATTAGTAACGTCATTTATATCATAATTATTAGTAGTAGAATAATTTAGATTGTTATCACCTGTGGAGACCATGTCAACTGCATGTGTCTACAAAGATGGATTGTGTTAACGGTTAGGGGAACGAAACATCTCCCAGATGCCGCTAAGCTGATATAAGCATTTACCGTAGACGGAATAACAGAATTCGGACAAATATTAACGCGAGAAACAAACACGATAAACTCAATTGATAGTTTTGGTGCGAAATTAGCACTGGTCTTTGTAATACTCCCGTATCTACTTCTGCGTGTGTGTGTGTGTGTGTTTTTGTCTACTTACTTCGATTACTGTAGATCTCAAACATTTATCTAATTTTTCGCTGCCTGTCTTTAAATTAATTGCGAGCTTTATTTTGAACTTTTTTCGATCTTTCTATCATGCGGTTCCGTTGTGTACTGAGATCTCTCTTATGTAAATATCGCCGTTAATTTCGTTTATTGTGGTGAGACAACCTCTGTCAGTACGCGGTTAAACGTTATTATGCCCAATGTTAATTATGAAAATGTACTACTTCCTTTTGCGGATCAATTGACCAGCATAAAACTGTTATCTGTATCGTTTAAAATTAACCAACAAAAACCAAATAATTTCGGTATATGCAACTTAATAAAATACCTGCGGATTTGGTAATTCCACGTCGCCGTAGTATTCAGGATATTTGAATTTGCTCACTTCACCCCTGTATTTCAACAAAAAAGTTATACAAGTAAATAATGTGCGTTAATTTACAGAAATGCTAAAAAAAAAAAGTAAACTTGTTTTTGGAGGAAAATACGCAAAATATTGTCATCATGAAAAAGAAAAAAAAAAAAAAATCAAGACTCTCTGAATAATGCATTGAATTAAACAGTACGTTTTCGTGGTACATACGAAGGCATTCTAAAAAAGGATCATATTTTTGTAATTGTCTCGATTATCTTTGCACTTCTGCTCTTAAAGAATTCAGTTTACTATCTCATCCTCAGAAATGGAGCAGGGATTCTTACTGTTCTTTCTAATTCGATTATTGTTCACTCCTTTATTCTAATGCTTCTGGTCGGATCCCTTCTTCTCGAGCTAGATCGAACTCAAATCTCTTGCTTAGTCTTTGTATTGGACAATGAACTCCTTTTCAGTTGACATATTGATTCAAAGGCATCACCTAATTGAAAGATTCCTAATTAAACGTTTCCATTTCACTAATTTTAATCTCCTTAATTCTTATCGATATATTCTCGCCGCGAAACTGCAATTCTATAATCGTTTTCGAACTACTTATTTATTTATTTGTTATTAGTCATTACATTTGTAAATAATTTACATTATGAAATTTTGAAAACTAAAAGAGTTACAAAATATAAAAATTAAAATCCCAAATTCTGGGAAAAAGCCTCCCTCAACCTTGCCCATTCCTTACGGTCCTATGCAATTCTCCGATAATTTTATTATTTCATCTTTTAATCTTACATGTTACCTGCCCTTATTTCTTTTTATATACCAGCTTTTTTGTATAGTATACCCACCTGTCGTCATTTAGCTACATGTCCAGCTCGGTCCCGCTTTTACTTTTTATACTCGAAAACAAAATTTATTGTATTTTTTTATTAATACATTTAATCTCCAATGAGATTATTATGTGACCAAAACAGTTTACATATTACGAGTATATAAACATATGCAACAATTTTTATTTAGCATGTGTTATTTAAAATTTTTAAATTACAGTCTGATAAAAATTAAAATAACTCTTTAAAAACATTGATTTGAGGATCAGTAAGAATTGAGATAATATTGATCGGTGGGTAATTCTTGACACGTTTCGAAGCAATTAACGGAGTTAAACGTGGGATGTCGTATTTTGGACACTGCCAGAAAACATGCTCAGGTCTTGTACGAAGGCGCCGCAGTCACAAGAAGGATTTGTAGTAAGGCCAACTCGAGAAGCCAAGGACGAATTTAGACTATAGTGATTCGCTCGGCATCTGTTTATGGTACTTGTGATTTCTCCAGGAAGTTTAAGACCACAGAGCCAAGGTTTGCCGCGGCGATTGAAGAAGATTCTATGGCTCCTTTAATGAGTGAATCGGCGATCTTGTCTCTGGTGTGCTGAGATCCAGACTAGCCGAATTTTACTACCGTTTGCACACTTTACCAGTTGAAGTCTAGTATTTGCTTTTTAATTTCCGAAATGTACGAATTGAATTTAATATCAAGTTTGTACTGCTCAATTGATTACAGTGCACTTAAGGAATCGTTATATATTAAGTTTCGATCGGGCAGATTTAAAGAGTCCCTTTGACGGCGATTACATATTTCTGCCGGTGGAAATTGAAGATCTTTTATCGATGCTGCTTTTAAGTATCTAAATATGCACAGTAATCAGCAGAGCCTGTTGACGAGGAGCTATCAACCTTGCTTCCCCGTCTGTATATATCTCAATGGCGTTTTTCTTTTTTGCGTGTGAGTGATTGAATGGAGCTGGCCGAGTTATAGCCGTTAATTTTATTATTTATCTTGCCGGAGAAAGAGTTGGTATCAACACTTGGCTTGCATGTGAGGATATCGTAGTTGAACGTGTATATCGGGTAGTTGTGATCTGTAGCCAAGATTTCGAGCTGTCAAGGAATATTTTTAATATGTAGGGAGCCTGTTGTTCCGTTCCAAAATTTTATATTGACGACTACTACTTTTGAGGTTGAAAAGAGTGGAATAGACTAGCAGGTTTTTGTTGGGACAGGTTTTATGTAGGTAACACTTTAATAGGGACGTAGAACGTTCTTAAATTATGGTAAGTTTGGCTTCTACAGCTATGATGTTTGCTGGCGTACTGTTACCCGAGTGCGGGTCTGATTGTAGCGTTCTGAAAACCTTTTCACGGTTGTGTACCTGTTTCTTTTGGATGGGGAAATATACAAAACAACCGTAATCTATACTGGAGCAGACGAAACTTTTGCACACGAGGAGAAGAAAGTCTGGTTTGACTCCCTACCAGGTTCCTTTGGAAAATTTAATTCAATTTAGAACTCTAAAGCATCTATTTTGAACAACGTCGATTTGCTTCTTGAACGATAATTTATGATCTATCGCGTGATGCCTAAGAATTTGACATTGCAGCTGCTATTGACCTTAACTATCTAGTTTACATCTCTTATTTGTCTACGATTCGAATGGTAAAAAAATTTTACATTACAATTCCTTATATTGTTATGATAGTTAAAAAATACAGTCAATCTGAGTATTATGTGTCTCATTCGGGGCAGTCCAAATCCGTATTCTTCCTTTACGCTTTTGAAAAAAGCTATTCATAATCCTAAAAATATTCTGTAAAAATTAACTAATTTTTCACCTCTTAAGTTTCTATTTTTGTATTACTTTATTTTCGCTCGGTTTTCTTTCTGCTATCTAACTATCAAAGTCTTCCAATAATTTGATGTTAACTATTACATTTTTGGTTTTCTAAAATTCAATTTTCATCCTCATATTCAGTTTCGTCCGAGACGAGGAATAATCTTATATGTATATGTAACTGTTAATATTTTACTGTCACTGATTCTAAATTTTGAAGTTTCTATTCTATCCGTACATCCCCTAAATTCCATTAGTTTTCCAAACTTCCATTCTTTACTTATTTAAAATCCGACACCTCTCTGCCCCTTGTCGGTTCCTTTCCAACACAATAATTTCCCCGACATTAACTCGAAAATACGTTCTCCCTGTTTTCTAGTCTTAGCTAAATCTAGTATAGCTATCCCACTTTTATCAAATTATTCTTCTAATTTCTATTTTTATTGAAATTATTAAATTTGAAACACTTTTTTTCCCCCCTTCGGCTCGTCAATCAAGGACCTTAACCCAGAAACAAATGGAGAAAAAAGAAACAAGAACAACTACCTAAAAGGTTAAAATGGTTTGTGATCAGAAATGGAAAGCACAAAGCAAAGATTGCTCGGCTTAACAGAGACGTCAAGTGCAGGCTGATACCGAGGTAGGAATGGGGGAAGTCTGTAGCGCAGATTTTATCGGGTCGTCTATTGTAATAATCTTGGAATCATTTTTGCGGTTTCGAAAAACGTAAACAATGTAAGAAAAAAGGACCGATTAATACGCAACTTACCATAACCAGGCAGAAAGTATGTTAGGTAAATTAGTAATTTTACCAAACCTGTTTTATTATGTAAATTTTTAATCTTATTAACATTATAATGGAAATCGATTGTTATAGGAAACAATATTTATCCGATATTTTTTTGGATCGATTATTTCTAACATAGATGTTATTTTCAACTGCATTTTTTTTTTTGTCCCAAATTTAAAAAAAAAAAAAAACTCTTTTGGGGTTGTCATTATAAAGGCATGTTTGAAATCATTTTTGACACAAAAAGTAAAAATGTTCGTCTTAATACCGATCGTTTAACTTTCGAACATTTTTTCCATGATCCCGCGATTTTATTTTTATGAACTTCTCACGTTGCTATTTCTTTCTAATGTCCTTCTCATTCGCATGTACCTCTATTCCATCTTTTAATTTACTACAATTTGGTTTGTTCACTTTACCGCATTTCTTGCCTTCTGCTCTTTTCTCTGCCCACATCACCATTTTACACCTAAGAAAAATATCTCGATGCTCCAAAGAAAGGAAAAATTAGTAAAATAGGTAACTCTACCCGCCAGCGAACTTGATTATTGCTCAAACGTTTCGTTATAAGAGTTCAGCTTTGGGGCAATTAAGGCAATTTTTGAAAGTGTTTTTGTTTACTACCATGTCAACTTGATATCTATTGAATTTTACTTACATTTTCACGATTTTGAGAGTGTAAAAATATCAAAACTTTGAGTTGATCAATATTTGAAAGTGAATTTCATTAGCGAAATAATCTGAAAATCATTCTACATAGTGTAAAGTTAGGTCTTCAAGAAGAACTGTAGATTCTTTGAATTACTGCTCTGAGCAGCTACTAATATAAAAACATTCAAAATCACGTCTCATCTTTCGTTTAAAGATAAATTGATACCATTTGATTACACAAATTATCGCTTAGCGAATTAAATATTCTGATAATAAAAAGTTCAACTTACGTTTTATCATCGAGCTCACATATGGCGTCAGATATATGTATCACACCGGATACCGATGTTGAAGTTTTCGTGAGCTGTTCTATTACCAGAAAATAAGCAATAATATAAATCACACACATCATTCTACGCAGCTTTTCCATTTCCCTGCACAAAATAAAACAAAATTAAAAATTCTAACTTGCAAAATTTCCTAAATAAACGCTTAATAATTTTTTTCTTTCATCTTTCACCCAATTATGATTTTTTGGAATAACATTTAAATTCATTTTGTAGGAGTGGTGTTTTATTTTCGTATTTTGCAGCACCGTAGCGAAAGCTACGTTTTTGCTACCATAAAACTTTTCTCATACCATTCGGTGTCTTTATATATATATATATATATATATATATATATATATATATATATAAACTCGGTCATTTTGGGCTCGTAAGGAGCTGTGCCCCTTGACCTCTCTTGCTTAGATTTCTGCCTTTTTCTCTTCTATACTTTGTATAAAATTATCAAAATTTACAACGTAATTCTAAATCGGTCCATATGAATATAATAACATAATCACAAAAATTCTATCCTAACATTGGTTGTAATTAATATATATATAAAGTCGGTAAAAATTAAAATATAACAAACGTTACATAAAATTGGTACATTTTTTCTAATGGGGGGTAGCCTAAGAATTACGTTGTAATTAATACGTACATATATTATGTATTTGAGAGGATGTCTGCAAGTGATGTAAAATCTGGCCGCGCCGCAACCCATTAAGACGTGTGCATTTCAGCAAGATGTGCGAAACTAATGGGTATTCATCGATAGAGCAGAATGGGCAGGTATTTGGCTTTGAAGCTTGTTTGAGGATAAAGTCATGGGAAAAAGACGAATGTCCCGTTCTCAGGCGATTGGTGGCCGAGAACACTTTGCGTTACGTTCCAACTGAAGGCGCCACCATGGCTCTGTCGTAGGTTTCAATTCTCTGAGAAAGGTGGATTGAGACATCCAGTCATAATTCCACTGTGCGAAGACTACATCCGACAGGAAACTTCTTAGAGATAATGAACCATGGTCAAATAGCGGTATTGGACACATCATGGATGATCGAGCGACCAGGTCCAACAGCTCATTCCCTGGAATTCCGGCATGACTAGGGACCCATAAAAAAACAACTCGGCATCCTCTTCGGTTCAGCTGATATAATGTAGACAGAACTTCTAAGACCATTGGTAATTCAGGGTAATTCGACTGAAAAGCACGTGTGGACTGCAAGGAATCAGTCAACAGTAAAATTCCAAGCGGTTGGGGTCTAAGTTCTAAATATGCCTGAAGACAAAACAACACAGCATACATTTCGGCTTCCGCAATCGATACAACGTTGTTCAACCGTATGCCCTCTGTGATTCCGTCTATTTCGAAAAAGCATGCAGCTGGGACAACCTTGGACTTATTAGCTTTGGATCCATCAGTATATGCTTTCGAAAATGTAATGTATTTATTAATAATGTCTAGCGCCCTATGCCCTCGCAGTGCTGGTGGGTGATTGTTATCGATGAGGGTTGTAATAGCTTCTACCTAAAAAGAAGCTCAAGATGGAGGTAGTTTTGAGTAGTCCATTCTGGGTGTAAAGTTAGGCTTTATGTTATTTTGCAACAAAATTCTATTGACTTCAGGTAGATCAGGCTCTATAATTACGGTACTGTGATTCTCCTCAGCCCATGAAAGCATATCGCGGTAAGTGAAGAATTTTCTGCCATAAGATAAAGGTGAGATACCAGCTAACGAACATGGTTTTTTAGCTGGGGATGAACGATGGGCGCCAAGTATCATGCGAATAGCGACGTTATGAATTGGATCAAGTGTTTTTAATAAGGAACTACTCGCTGACGAATACACCTGGCTCCTATAATTGACGGCCTTGTTCCTCATGCGCATATATACAATTTATTGGTGTCCCATTTCTGTAAATTGTACTTAATTTTCCACGCGTAATTTGTCTATAATTAGTTAGTACATAATTACTATTACACTTGTCACTTATAAATACAATATCAATATTTCTAGTTTTTATATTAGCTAACAATATATCTCTTGCCTTTTTACTATGATTTTCGTTATGTTGCAGACAATGAATCATTTTTCTTTTCTATTTAATTACCTTGCTGACGCGTTATTTCCTTTTTGATTTTATTTATAATTTTGGTTAATCCTATTTTCGTTGCTCTGTCCGTTGATGAATCATGAATAGTTTTTAGTTGTGTTATAATGGTTACTACATTTATCGAGTCGGACTGCAATATGTTTTTAATTTTCTGATTTTCTATTTTTTCTTTTAACATCTTTTCAGTTGCGACGTCTTTTTTTTTTTTTTTTTTTTTTTTTCCCTACCCTGGGCGCGCCAGCGGCCTTGACCCAACAACATGAAAAATTAACAGTTATAACTAAATAACCAGGCGGTCAGAAATGGAGAGGACAAAGGACAGTAGCAATGGGATAACTGAAGGCAATGGGAAGGAAAGAATATAGGTAGCGTTAAAGGGAGTAGGAAGACCCAAAACTAGAAGTTGGGCGTAAAGAATAGAGCGTTCGTTAGAGAGTGCTGAACATTCGAATAGGATGTGATTTGAATCACAAATACAAGAAGGCTCAGAAGCGTGAAGAGAGCAGAAAGGAGAAGGGGACAAAGCGAATCGAAAGCGAGAAGAGGGGAGAAGAGAATGATTGATTCTAAGCCTAATTAAGGAAACAACAGTGGAACGACGACAGATAGGAATAGATTGAAACCAAGGCAGGAAACTAGGAACCGGTTGAATAAGACGGTACTGAGAAAAGCGATTTGAGAATATAGATGGATACATGTCAGACCAAAGTCTGGAATGATTAGAGCCAGTTGCGACGTCGGGTAATTTAGTTTTTTTTTATGCTTTTTGACTTTGTAACGGTTTTATCTTCGACTCCATTTTTTTTTCCTTCTGTATTATGGATTTGTTAATTTCCTGTTTTCCTTTTAATTGCTTATGTCCTTACTGAAAGTTTCGTCACTTGCATGAATTACTTTTTCCTGTATTGTATCAATATCCATTTTTTTTTTTTTTTTTTTTTTTTTTTTTAATCTTGGGCGCGTCAACTCAGGACATTTACCCAGCACAAAGGACTAACAAATAATGAAACGTAGGGACTTGAAAGTTAAATCAGGAAGCGATTAGAAACAGAATAAATAGAGATAGCCAATATAGGAATAACAGAAAGAGACGGAAGAGCAAGAATGTAGTGGGCACAGTAAGGGGTCGGGAGGCCAAGGCCAAGCAAATTAAAATAAAGGACTGCGCGTTCCGAGGAGATAGATGAGCATTCGAATAGGAGGCAATTTACATCACAGGTCAAATTTAAGATAGGAGGATAGAAGGGACACAAGGGAGACTGAACAATATTAAAACGAAAGAGGGAATCAGGAAGCAGACTGTGATTTAAGCGGAGGCGAATTATGGAAAAAATAATAGAACGGCTGATGTAGGGAAAATTATTAAACCAGGAAGAAGTAGGTGGAGAGGATTATATAGCAAGGTAAAAAGAGTTCGGATTGGAGAAAAGAGACGGATAAAGATCAAAAAGTCATGGTGAAAACAAGAAGAGAGAGATCAAAAACTTTGAAAAGGGAATCTGTCTATGAAACGGCCATTTACTGCGGCTAGACATGCCAATGAATCGGCAAGATCGTTACCAACGATGCCGCAGTGGCCCGGAATCCAGAACAGGTCAATTAGGGTAGAACGGAATGTTAATAAATTATAAATTAAGGAACGAATGTAAAGAATAATAGGATCTGACGATGGTTTAGGGAACGGAGATGAGATGGCTGATAAAACGCTTTTCGAATCAGAGCATATGACGAATTTTGATAAATTGGATAATGAGGATATAAAAAGGATAGCACGTAAAATAGCCATGGATTCGGCTAAGAAGATAGAAGAAAAGGGAGGGAGTTGAAAAGACTCAGAATAGTTGATATCAGGAAGGATGAAAGCAGCTCCGACACCTGGAGCAGATTTTGAGCCATCCGTAAAAACCATGCTGTGAGCTGGAAAAAGTGAATGTAGAGTTTGGTTAAATTCGTTGTGTATTACAGGAAACGGAAAAGATTTAATGTTCGAGGGAAGAGAAAATAGCTTGGGAGAAAACGACAGTTCTACGAAGTTGTAAGTGAAGTACGGGGATTTGTTATAGGAGAGGATAAAGTGGGAGAATAGGACAAGTCGGGAGGATATGTGTGAAAGGATTGGAATTTTTCTAGGAGAGAAACGCCAGTTGTCCAGAATATATTGATAGGAATTCACGAGTTTCGAGTGAGGAATATGAAGACGTTTAATCATAAATCTTTCACCGAGGTAAAGTCTTCGAATAAATAAAGGAAGGAAGCCAGTTTAGGCCAGGAGAGCAGGAGTTGGAGAAGAATTCAGAGCACCAATACAGAGGCGAAGACAAGAGTTTTGGATGCGATCAAGTTTGGTACGGAGGGATTTGGGAGCACTGGCATAAAGAAAAGAACAATAGTCTAATTTAG
The DNA here is from genome assembly GCA_039619475.1 of Icerya purchasi. Taxonomy (NCBI): domain Eukaryota; kingdom Metazoa; phylum Arthropoda; class Insecta; order Hemiptera; family Monophlebidae; genus Icerya; species Icerya purchasi. Next base: position 224,303,923 of record CM077116.1, read on the forward strand.
AAAGAATAGTGAATCTATAAAGTACGAGGAGAATATACGGATCGCCACCCCATTTCCGGGGGGCCAACGCTTTTAGGAAATTTAATCTCTTGAGAGCCGATGTACATAGATAGTTGATATGATCACAAAAAGATAAATTACTATTAAGAATGACACCAAGGTAGGAGAAGGAGTTAACTAGAGGAATAGGGAGTTGACACAGGAAAAGGTTAATTAAGGAACGGTTAAAAGGACGAAATGTAAAAACTACAGAGGCAGACTTCTCAGGGGAAATAGAAAGATGAAGAGAAGACAACGATAATTCCAAAATAGCAAGTGAGAAATTAAGCTCCTCATTGGCAGAAGAAAGATTATTAGAGGAGGAATAGACGAGAATATCGTCAGCGAAGAATAAGGACTTAGAAGGGATGTTAAGAGTAGCAAGACTGTGAAAGTAAATGTTGAAAAGTGTAGGACTCAAGCACGATCCTTGCGGAAGGCCTCGAAAAATTGATCTGGAATCGTCGAAGAAGGGAGTAGAAAGATGAATTATTCTTTTCCGGAAAAGATTGATAATTAAGGTAGTAAACTGAAGAGGGATGTTAATGGAAAGCATTTTATTTTGTAAAGAAGGTAGGTGAACATTGTCAAAGGCAGCAGTGGCATCAACAAACGCGGCGATGGTAAATTTCCTGTAAATGAAGGATTTATAGATATCGGAAAGGAACAAGGATATACAGTCCATCTCATCCCTTCCTAGTTCTTCTAAACTAGTTAGGCTTGACACTACCGATAATTTGTTTTCTTCTATTTTATTACTGTCTTCAAATATATTTAATTCTTCCGATGTTGTTTTTTTTTCCCCTTTTCCCGAAACTTCGGGTAGGGCACATTTATTTACTAAAAAATATTAATTTATTATAATAACGGCATTAATATAACTCTTCCAATTAAGTATTTGGTATTGTATGTATTACCATTTTACAGTTTTTTTTTACAATATCTACTATATTTCTACTATTTACTTAATATAAATGTACATTATTTTTCCGGAATTTTATTTCTTTAGTTGCAAATTTGTTAAATTTATTAAAATAATTTTGTACAAGTTGTTTTATATCATAATTACAGAGTCTATTATTATTATTATAATTGCAACCTTGTAGTATATGAAAAGCATCATCTATAAAATTACATATTACACAGTTGTCAGATTCAGATATCTTAAATTTATACAAATATACTTTAAATAGACCGTGTCCTGTTATAAATTGGACATTAAAAAAATTTGACGTATATTGATTATTTTTAAATCTATCTATTATATTTGGGAAAAATTGATACGTTGTTCCATTATAATTATTCCATATTTCTTGAAATTTATTTATATAAAATTTATCCATAAGTTTTTTCATTTGTTTTACTTTAAGTAGTTTATCCTCATATTTAAAAAATGGCGTCTTATATATTACGTTCTAAAACCGATGATCTATATTAATATTGTTTTTAATTGCGAACAAGCTTATATGTTTTTGCAGTTCGTTTTGCTATTGCCTTCCACGTGATTACTAGCGATTATTTATTTATTTATTTAATTCTTGTAATAAGTTCGTCGTCGCTCGGAATCGAACCCGTGACCGCCATCTCGGAAGTCAAGCGCTCTAGCAACTAGGCTATCGCGACGACTACTAGTGTGCCTTATTGGCTTCCATCCAATCCTAACCACTAATTCTATAATTCTTAATAAGCGGTTTAGCTTCAAAACCCACCGCTCTACCATGCAGCATACCTATCACCTTACAGCATGCACGGGTTCTGCCGCAAAGCTTCCATTATCGCTGTTTTCCTGGATGTCCAGAAATCATTCGATAAATCCTGGAAAGAAGGTCTCCTACATAAGATACTGCCTTGCAACATCCCCTTTCCTTTCCATAAAATGTATAGCTCATTCCTCTTTGTCAGATCATTCCATGAAAAACAGAGAGACCACTTCGCCTTCACAGCTTACTCAACAGGAAGATTACCCCCAAGGCGCTCCATCTCTGCCCGCTTCTCTTCAACATCTATTTCAGAAATATACCCCAGACCCACCCCTCACCCCACTCCACTTACAGCTATTTAAATACGCTGATGGCGCAGCCATTTTTGCTACATCTTAAGTATCCGTTTGCCACCAGCCACCTATAAAATATTCAACTACATCAACTAAAACTTGTTGCACCTATTCTATGCTCTGATAATACCATACATTTTTGCTAACATGTTTACTATACCCTCCCCTGGCACCTGCACTGCCAATTCTCCAAACACAAAGGTCACATTGCTATAAAAACACTCCTCACCCTCCTCAAATCTCCTACACTATCTCTGTAAACCAGACGAGTCATTTACACGACTATTCTCCGTTCGTCCCTACTTAGCGGTACCTCCATTTGAGGTGATGCTGATCCTGGTAACCTGCAATAAATTCAGGTTATCTAAAACAAAGTCCTCTCCTCCCATTAACAAATTCCCCTTCCGCGTACCCCACCCATGGACATCTCCATTAGGATCTATAATTTTGCATTGATTCCCAAATCGCATACTCTACCTTCCATAAATAAGGATTCCCTTACCGCTCCCAGTAATCTTATACTTCGAGACATAGAGTTGAATCGGACCTCTAACCCTACCTAAAAAATCTCGCCTCATACTGCTGACAAACATATAAATCCTTTTCATGCGCTTCCCAATAAGAGGAATATACACTTTTGATGTCTGCCCATAGCAAAAGTGGACTAACAATAAGTTGGACAACGTCCTAAAAATACAACGGCGGTGAAAGATATAATCAGTTTTAACGTCCATAATTCGTGTATTACTCTTTCATTTATTATTTATTTATTATCACTTATTTCCTGCAATTGTAACGTAATTTCGATATCAACGGTGTCACCACTTGTCCATCGTTAATACATACTGTATCTTCGTCTATTATAATACAAATGAATACGGTTAAAGAACTATTAGAAGAAGTTGCCCGTTGTTTGAAAGAAGAACATTCTCTACTTCGGTTAAGCTGTAAATCAAATAAAACTGTCGCCTCTGATGTAATCTGGGTGGATAAGAATATTAAAGCTAAGAGAACAGTTTCTGGAATTGGCAAACTCCGTCCTTTGAACCTTCACTAATTTTTGTTAATCGTATCCAAAGCACTACCGCATTTAATGAAGGACAGTTTACATTCCGAGTGCGAACATGCAAATCACTTGTGATTAATATACTGAAAATGCAGCCTAGAGTTTCCGATTATTATCGAAAGATTACGAAATTGCTTAACGATTTAGTAAACTCCGACTCCCACTTGCAAATAGGAAAAGTATCTTTCTATCAGCTAAAGGAAGAGAAACCTTTTGTGTTTTTTATTCGCTATTTGCAGCCAACAGCTAATGTTGAAAATAATGCATCTGAATTATTAAATGTTTAGCGTGTGGCTAGACGAATTATTAACATGCAAATAAAGAAAAAAAAGTGACAAATATTTATTAGTAGGTCTTCCGATTTTTCGCGTGGAAATGGAGCCTTGAGAAAACAATAGTGAAACATTAGATAATCAGCCCCCCATTTCCACAAGAAGTCTAACCATATTTATTAACACGCGTGTTTTTCTTTTTCATTTGCTTCATCATGACACCTTTATTTGCATCATGCATCTCTCTCATGTTCCACCTCTTCTGCAGTTCTTCGATTTCTCTATATTTCCCTTCTAGCCGTTTGTCTCGCTGCATTCAACTTTTCTCCTTTCTTCCATCAGATTAATTACTCTCGAATTTCCCATCGTTTGCTTTTCCTGTTTTTCCTTCTGCGAAGAGTTTTCTTTATCGTGCTGTGATCACTGCTCCATTTCACTTTTGCCGTTCTTCATCAATGCTTCTTTCTCTCCCTATAGGTCCTTGTTCTACGCATTATTATTAGTCTCTGCGTATTGTTCTGTGGATATTGACTACTTCTTTCTGAACGTAAAGTACACTACTATTCGATGTAATCGTATGGAAATCCATAAAAATAACGAAATAATTATTAAAAATGGACACGTTTAGAGTGTTAACTTTGATGAAGCACGGAGAGAACCCACATAGATAATATTGCTGGGAAAATCAGGCAATCTATACCAGCGCTATTCAAGTTAAAACAGGTGATGACGTACGAGATTTTAAGGCTATATTTTGAATCTTTGATAATGTCCAGAGCATTAAATATGGAATAGAGAAATTCAGGGGGAAGCAAAAACAACTGCAACGAGGATAAAATTAGCGGGATACAGAAAACCTGCCTGAAAATAATTGTACCAAAAATTAATTTAAGCGCCGCGTGAGTCAACAAATATTACACATGGTGGAATGAGAACAACTGTCACCGAAAAGAATATATTTACTTTTACTATAAGTTACGAAGGTCTAAAACATAACATATTACATTAACTACAAGAGAAAGCGTCTACCGGATTAGGAGTTATGATAAACGGTGCTTTATATTATACGATCAAGAGGAGTTAATAATAAGATAGACACAATGTAAAAGAAAAGAACTATTGATAAAATTAATGGAAAATATACCGAAGGGAATCCAAAAGAAAAAGAAAATATGAATAGATGGAAGAATAAAATTAGCATAGGGATAATTGCGTGTGGTGCATAGGATAGGATTATGAATTTCGGAAATGAGAATAGATGTTGGTTTTGTGGCTTGCTGCTGTACCGTGTTAGGTGTTAACGGATTTGCTTTTGGGCTGTTGCGCGCATGAGACCGAATTTTTCGTAATTTTTTGGTTAATTTGAGATTTAGGTGATTGCTGAGAGAGTGTCGGGGTTTATTTGTAGGTAGATGTATAAATAATGTATTATAATACCGGATTATCGTAAGTTTTAAAGTACAATATAGTATTGTATTAGACAGATTTAAGATGATGCAAACGTTTAAGAATAAACGACGGAACCCACAAACGGGCTGTTATTTAAAAATAAAAATAAAACTGTTTAATTCGATTACCGTATTTATTGCTCACTTCTGTACATAATAAACTCGTTGAAATAATTCACGACAAAATAGATGTTCATTATAATGTATAATAAATTTCTGTTTCACGATAATTAAATCATTTCAACGAGCTTTTTTTTTCTGTTTTTCGTTATTAAAAAAAAAAAAAAAAGACCTAAACTAGAAACTTGAATCTGAATATTAAAGAATAATAAAGATATGGGGTAAAGAGGGCATCTTGCATAGCTCTCTGTCTTATAGCCGAAATTTTTCACTATTGTTACTAACGGAGAGACCTCTTCTCAACTTTTACATTAATCTTTGCCTCAAGTCGTAATAGTTTCACGAGATATTTTATTACGGGGACCATGAAGCTACCTACAACAGTTTTCATCACTGAAAATTAAGCGGGTTTATACAGCAAACGATTATAGGCTTAACGTTAATTTAAATCATATACTTCCCGCTGACGATGTCCAATAAGCAGGATTAATTTTTGCCAATAGCCTTACGCGGAGAAGTAGCATATAATTATAACATTTTGTATCAGACAAAAACCTAAATTAGACATCTTCAAAAAGAAAAAAAAAAAAAAAAGCATAAAAATCAATTATCATACACAAATTATGGAAAAAAGGATAAGAGATACTTAACTGAAAAAATTAAGAAGCTCCTGCATAAAACATAATTTTGCTCATTTGTAACACAATACTGTTCGCAGGATGCCCACAGAGTTTGCGCTTTGCTGAAATCTTTCGCGCGCACTTCCACATAACCCAACACGCACTACCTCAGTGAGCAAGCAACTGATCTCGATCTCAACATAAATCACAGAAGGGGGGGGGGGCTTTCCTATTTTTTAAAATGGTGTAAAATCCAACACTTCAAACATTTACCATAGCGCTCGATAATAGGTAGGTTCCGTTGATTTCATTATAATCTTCAACGTCCTACTTGTAGCACATATCGAGGCTTCTTCCGCCGTAATCCGTAAGGTTTCCTTCCAGAAATTTCGATGGCCATTTTACCAGTTGTAAAAATGTAGATTTTTTTCAATTTCGTACTTACATCGGAAAGTCGAATCCGTTTCTTTCTTATTACCGCTGTCAATGACCTAATTAAATCTCGTACCGAGCGCATACCGAGAAAACGCGCGCTTTGTGCTATTATTACATTTCATTAGAAAAATAAAATTTACGCGTAAAATACAACACACGATAATCGTATAACACAGAACTTACACAAAATAAAATGTGACGAACGGAGAGATTATGCGAAACAATAATCTTCTTACTCGGCAAGAAAACTTACGAGTACCATCCGAAATACCATCTTGTAAAACGATATATTTAAAACATTATTTTCTTACCGGCGGCAATGGCAAATTTAATAAAAAATTAACGCTACAGTCCAGCATAATTAATGCTACCCGCCTTGCGCATAACGTCGCTGTCTCGAGGATTTCGAATCGAGCGGGTCAGTGTCCTTGTCGCGCTAGTCTTATCGTAGTTCTTATCATCGCGGAGGGCGGATTGCATCCTGTGCGTCCGGTTGGTAAACGGAAATTATTACGCCATTCAACGAAACATGTACGAATGTGCGCTTCATTTCACGTGATTGCGTGGAATTATCAATGTTCGCAAATCACTTTGTCGTTTTCATTCGTAAATGCCTAATTTGTTCGCAGCACTCTCTATCTTCCTTTTCAATTCTGCACGACGATGCTTGAAATGTTCGATTCGCACCGCGACCAACGATGATTTTCCGAAACTAGCTCCTTGTTTTTTTATCCGGTGGTAAGGAGGAGTTTTCATTTCGGTCCAGCGAGACCTTTTTATCGAGATATTCTCATAGAGCACATAAATTTAGAGATTTTCCAGTGATTATTTCGTATATAAACGGCCCCGCGCTATCTTTTCGTGTGTATATATGTATATAACTGATTATTTCAATTCAAGATAGTACACGGCCAGAAATATTACAAAAATAAATGCTTGTCGACCCTGTGTTGTGATCCGTAGAGATAGATCCAGTTTTTAAACCCGCTAACATCGAACGCCTGCAATCTTAGGCTATTCTCCCGGTGTTACGCTATAACTTCTCATTCCTTTTGAAATACCTGCTTGCTTCAGGCTAGTCTCTTTGAATCTGTCCTTTTCTTTCGAGCTCACTGTAAAACGTTTTGATGTGTCTACTGTTTTCCGTGCGATCAAGTCGGTGCAGTTAACAGATCGAGATAACAATTAACCGAAAGAACGAATATATCTCGATTAATGGCTAATTGCATAAAATTTGTTTTAAAACTATTTAGTAAAATCACATTTTTACAAGTGTATATTTAAATCATTTCCGAAATCTAGCTACACCACTCTGTAATTTACATATATATATATATATTAAAATGACTTTAAAATTTCGTGTTTTTCTTTATTTTCTTTTTTTTTTGTATTTACCATTTGTCAATTTTCAATACAAACCGCGTTCGAAAATTATTCGCAGCTATTCTACACGCTTTTAAATTTATTTAATAATTAACTGACCCGGGGACAGACGTCGTCCCGTCTAAAAATTTCAATAAATATTTGCGAAAAGCTATCGGAAATGTGTGAACAAAATAGAAATGAGAAAAAAAAAAAAAGGTGTTTCAGAGTAATATCTATGAACTGTTGTGGCCATAGATGTTCAATTCAAAATTACGTTGAAAGTGGGCGTGAGAAATTGTCCCGAACCGCATTTGTTGCGCCAAATGAGGTCATTTGCAAGCAACCGTTGCATTTCTCGATTTGTGTCAGGAAATGTGTCGGATCTGTTAACCGATAGGCGCAATCTGGTAGCGGCACCACCGGGCCAATTTTACTTTGCTACTTACGCAACATAATCCAAGGATTTCATTTCTGCATGTCACAATGTCTTACATTGTGGGCACACAGCGCTCATCGATCCACAATAGCAGCGAGGTCTGGTCTGTTTTGTAATTATAGATTTTAAAAATTTTTAAACTGTTAAATTCAATTACAAACGTTATATTTTTATTATTATATAAATGCGTTCAATTTACACAAAATATATAACGTCAATTATAAAACTTATTACACACACGTAAAACATTAAAAATTTAAAATAATTTTAAAAATATAAAATTCCAATCATAACAGAATGCAGCCCGACGAGTATTCAATGCAACGCATATTTGCCTGTCTTCTTGCGCGATTATTAAAATTCATTATCGCCCACGATTGATTTCTACTGACCGATGGTATCTCATTCGATGCATAATACTATCCTGGTTTTGCATTTTCTTTTCGATAATCGATTTCGTTAAATTTTATTTTGCTCTTTGCGTTATTCTTCAGTTTGATTAGATCGAAAATTAATTTGGAATTTGTAGCATTGCGAGTTCTACCACCTAAATCGATTCATTATTGCGATACGATTAAATTTTTGTGTCGAATGTGCGAAGCGAAGAATCGCAATTCAACTGAAAATGGACGATTGATTCACTTTCCACTATAAAACTTACCGAATTTCATCGGTAAATCATATCTGTAAATTTGTTTTCAGATAAAATGATGAAACTTAATTTCACGGAACGATTGCGATGAACTTACAACAGGATTACAACTCAACTGAAAATGAACAACTGAATCAATTTTTCGTCACTATGTAACCGATTGGCTTAATTCACAATATGGCAATCAGCTGATAAACGGCATTTGTGCACGTGGCGAAATAAATTGTAATAGAAATAACTACATTTGTTAGACGGATAAACAACGCAAAAGTACAAATATAATTTTATTTTAATTTAGGTTTAAATGCATTTTTTCAATTTTTTTTTTTTTTTTTCGATTGAAAACATTCAATTGAATTATTTCCATTCCGGCAGTATAAAACGACCAAAACAAAAAAAAAAAAAATTAACCGAATATGCGTCGTTCCTATCGACCGTGCAAATAGTAGTCCGAAGGGAAATAAATGTGTAGACGAAAAGTTATACACGATACCTTAAAGGAAAGGAAAGCTCTCATGTCTTGTTAGCCGTTATACCTGATTATAATATATTATATATATTTAAACGTGTGACCAGCATAAAAAGAAAAGTACTTTTATCCATGTCTGCGATTGTTGGGCTGCGCCCACAAAAAGATCCTCATCAACAATATGGCCGCAACTGCAATGCAGTGCCCACAGTGCCCGATGGGGCAAGAGACAAGACATCGCTATTCGCCTACGGTTGCGACTGCAAAGCAGTGCTCGCAATTTCCGTCCAGAAAAGCAAAATGATTGATTATCCATTATTTAAACGGCATCTGCGGACGACGAGCTTACGATATACTAAGGATAAAAAGGAAAGATGCTCCACATCGGAAAAAGCCATCATGATCGCCAAATACAGTAGCGTTCATACTAACTCCGGAAGATCTTTCATAGATATAATTTGTTGTATGCTACTTTTTTTGCTATTTTTTATCGACATCAATATATCTCATGGCGCTGGGCGCAATTACCTTAGAAATATGATAATTTGTAATAATTTTTCCGGTTTATAAATTCTAAATTTATTTTAATTTGAACATTGGTCGCCTTCCTTTTATAATTGCCTATTTTGTAGAATTTTCTCGACCATAAGATCTCGACCAATATCGATATTCCTAAACCTTAAAAATCCGTGATTCGTGAATTTCATTATAATCGTTTCCGAACACATACATGTGTACGTATAATTGTTGCTCATATTTATTTTTATTTTTTATTATTTATTTATTTTTTTTTTTTTTTGGGCTCATCAACTATGGATTATTGCCCAGACACAATGGGAAGAAGAGACAACTAACTAGAACCTAATTCGATTGGAGACAGCTGAAATAAAGGAACCAAGGACAAGAACAACAGACTGGGAAGGAAGGGACAAGATGTAAGACGCACAGTAAGGAGTGGGAAGCCCCAGAGCTTTATAAGGTGAAGATAGAAAAGAGAACGCTCCGCAAAAAGAGCAGAGCACTCGAAGAAAATGTGATCAGCATCACAGACAACTGCTTCATCTGGATGCAACGAACAATGAGGAGAGGGAAGCAAAGAGAAACGATAGCGTGAAGAGGGCAGCAGTGTGTGATTAAAGCGCAGGCGGACAATAGAGGAAATTATAAATCGTGGAAGAGAGGGAAACTCCGAGAACCATGGATGAGAAGGAAGTGTAGGTTGGATTGAAAGGTAGAAGGAACGATTGTTGGAAAAAGAAGAAGGGTACACATCCGACCAAAATCTGAAGTGAAGCTTCTTAATTAGGGGTAATAGATTAACAGCCTGGATTTTTTTTAAATAGAAGCGAGAACGAACAGCAACCTGAGCCAAAGCATCCGCCATTTCATTACCCTCGATGCCTCTGTGACCAGGAATCCACAGTAAGTCAATGTGTATAGAGTGATGGAAAGAAAGATTATAAATGAGAGATCGTATACGAAGAATGAAGAAGTCAGAAGAGGGAGGAGGAAGCGGTGAACTGATAGCCTGGAGAGCACCCACGGAGTCAGAAATGATTAGATAGTCGGAGGACGAACGATTGGACGAGATATGTATGATCGCACGAAGGATAGCCATCAATTCGGCCGTAAAAATAGAACAGAAATATGGGAGGCGAAAGGATTCGGAGAAATTGGAGTCGGGAAGAATAAAAGACGATCCGACCCCACCGGGTCCTCTAGAGCCATCAGTAAAAACAAGTGCATGAGAAGGAAAAAGACAACTGACCGTACTGCGAAATTCCTGTTTAATGACAGTCTGAGGCATAAACTTGGAAAATTTTAGGTAGAAAATGTACTTTGGGAGGGTGTAAGAGGTCGAAATAATTGAGTGAGAAGTACGGAAGATTATTGCTGGATATAATATGGGAGGAGAAATGGCTAAGACGTCATATTATAATATACGCTTTATGCATATACACACACACACACACACATATATATACATATAATATATTAGTGATAACCCGATTCGATGCCATTAAGAATAAATGGCCAGAGGAAAAACTATTCGGTCGCATCATGCTAAAGATTTACTTTCAACTGCAAGTTGACCTGGGGACGGTTAAACTTTGATCCCCATAAGATCTAAATTTTTCATTGTGCACTCTTCAATTGCGCGTCGATTTACTACATCCATTTTCATATAGACTGTCAAAGATAATAAGTCTGCTCCACATATCTAATTAATAATCAAAAGAATAAAGAACCTATTCTACGGACGTTTAAAATTATACCCATTTTATTTATTTCAAATGTTTTCATCGCTTACATTTTCTTTATCTGTTTATTTAGTCAATATTGCTCGTTAGTACTATAGATTCTACGATGGAATTATTATAAGAGCGCTATCTGTAGTAAGGAGAATGTAGAGGTTTTTTTTTTGGTAAAATCTGAAATATTATCTCGCGTTATCGGAAACCTCTGCTCCCGATAAAGTCTTTCTTATTAATAAATATTCTTGCATTGCGACGAAGTAGGGGCAAGGTGGCTGCACAAAGTGTGGCTCTACCTTATTGAAGAAAGGAGTCAATTTTAGAAGAGTTATCATTGATCAGCACGATTTTAAACGTTTTACAGTGTATCCAACCGTGCGCTGTCGGGGAAAGAGACCTTCAAATTATATTCATGAAACGATGAATGTCAGGATGAAATTAAGGAAAGAAATTCAGCCTCAAAAAGATTTCATTCTCGAGACATCTTATCCTACGCCCATACAGGAGAATTTTAAAAATCTCCTAAAACTACAAAGAGAAAATACTAAAAAATACATTTTGGTTTCCAAAATGTATCGACTTACTCCTCCTTAAATGTCAGTTGTCCGTCATTCTCCGAGTGACGAGTGACGCTATTTTTTATTTCAATTGATAACTTTTTGATTCGGTTAATAGGGGGGGGGGGGGATTCAGCCCAATAATTGAAGACGTCACGTATTATTAATTATTACAGCTTTGAGTGAAAAATCAAAAAACTCACTTCTGAATATTTTTAACATTTTTAGTAGTGCTCGTTTTTAAACTTGGCACTTTTCGTTAGTTATAAACATATTTCGCTGGCGTAGTATATGTACATCAGGAAGTGTAATCACGAAAAATAGACTCACTTAGCGGGCCGAAAATAAAGGATAAATTTCCCCTCCGAATTTAAGTTTATAGACGCAGTATTGCATTACCTCGATCGAAGCTTTATTAACAATAGTAATTATTCGAGGAACGTTCGACAATATTTATTAATATCTCTGCTTTTGTCTGATTAGCCCTTTAAGCATGTGTGAATTGTGTAAGACTTTAACATGGGTCAATTTTTAATTGTCGATGTAAATGTGATGGTTTTTGCATACTCTGCAGTATATTTGCCCATGTCTATTTTTGTTGTAAACATACATTTCGTGCAACATTGTATAGGTACACTATAGACACCTGTCTTAATATTTCCATTGTTATTTTCAAATTGTAAATTGAAATTGAAATTTTCTCAGTCCCGTTACCGACAAAAGTTCCAGTCGCTTACAATATCTTGAGCCCCATTCTTTACACCATTTGCATTTCGGCCAATTAAAAAAATTTCTCATCTCTCCAAAACCGTAATCTATGCGGACAACTTTGTCCGGAATTCATCTGATAATAAATTACTCCGTTGAATCCGTAAATCTTCTTTACGATATCGATCAGCTCCTTTCTCCGTCTAAATCAATCACTGCCGTACTTATTTCGAACTCCAGGACACTGCAAGAGACGTTTTCTTTATGAGAACTCTGGTGAATGCTGAAACACGCGGCCTTTATATTTCAGTGAAAGTTTCGTACTACGCAGCTGTTGTTCTTATCATATTCCATCTCCCTCTAATCTAATACATTTTTTCGTCGAAATCATCTGCAGACTGTGTGCATTGGCCGGTCCACATTTTCTTGAGGTCAACTAGTCCTATTTGTCATGGTTCGGTCACAATTGTCAAAGAGAATATTTGATCGTTTAGTATGCATTTCGGCGGCCGATTTGACGTGAATTTCTCGCCCCTAAAATCCTAATATAATGTATTTCTACTATACTTCGTACATGTACTGCTCTTGTTCTGCTTCGATGACCAAACTACACCCTGATGAAAATTTTTGTCTTGCAGTTGAAGAGCCGTATAGGAAAGCAATGGTCCTTTTTTTCTTTTATTCTTTTCTTATTTCGTCTTTTTTATAGGGTTCTGATTGTTTATTTGTATTTTTCTTCCAGCAGCGGTAAAAGTTTCGACTTGTATTTGAAGCGTATTGAACAGATTAGGAGCTTATCAAATTATGTTACTTTCCAGGCAGAGGAAAAACGAGAATTTTTAATAAATTGCATTTTTTTTTGGTAGAATTATACGAAATTTTGACAGGAAACTTGATTATTAAAAAGATTGAGCCCGTCGAAGAAACTGTTAAATTTTCTAAGGCGATATTAATGTTGCGAACTAACGGCGAACTTGCAAAAGCTCGCGTCGGTAAAAATGGTATTTTTTTGATCTCTTTTTGTAAAACTGCTTCGCCAGCACAATGCTGCGAACAGAGAGAACTTATTGGGTCGTCGAAAAATAAAATTGTACAAGGATACGCGATCGACTAGAAAATTTATTGCAAAAGGCGTATCGGTTTTAAATTGAACATCGGAACGTCAAAAAAATAAAAAAAGATAACAAAAAAAAGGCTTTATAAATATTGCTGTAAAAAATTCTGATATGAAAAGTTTTGCGAAATTGATAAACAGTTTCCCCGGTGTGTAAATTAGTCGTTGAATTATTTTGCGCCGCTCTATCGCATCAGAAGTCAGTTATTATGTCCGGAAGCTCAAGTTTCCTTGTTATTCGTGTGCGTGCCACCTAAATCCCCTTCCTATAATGTAATGCAAGGAACTATCGCACACAGCACGTTTATTTCGTCTTAAGCTATACCATTCATTTGCACCCATCCTTCTTTTTAAGTATTCCTGCACTACTTCACGCACACATATTATATAATAAATATGTTCCCCGTCTATAATTTTGAAATTGGGGTCTTTGAAAAAGAAAAAAAACAGAGACACTCAATGTATATGATCAACTGGAAACCATCGCACAGTTGTAGGATAGTTTAATTTTAACGATCCGGATTAAAAACTATTTTTAATTCCATGGATCTTCGGAAACTTCTGTCTCGGTGGGGGTGTAAAATTCTTGCAGTGAAGTACCCCCTTCCACTCGCTCAAACTTATACGTACACTTTAACGCCCCTCGTTCACCGTAATGCATGTATATAATGTACAGTCTGTCCAACGAAACAAGTCCGTTCGTAAAACAACCGAAACGCGCTGACGTCACAAAATCAGCGGTCCTCCTCGCACATCATTAATGGTATCATTCAATACACTCATCAAGCGCGGTAAAAAATATACTAATTGTGGTGCACCCCATGTATCCTACTAATGCTTTTTTTTTTTTTTTTTTTAATGGGTGCCCATTTCAGATGTAACTGGTTGGGCAAGTTTATTCATATAATATGGTTAACATTTTACATTGCAGTTGTCCCGGAATTTTTTCAAAAAACACTTCTCGTTCTGAGATCAACTGGATTTCGCTTAACATAAATTGTACAATATATAAGTTAGAATTCGTATGATCGATTTTAAATATCTACATGAGTGTTTTTTTTTTTGACATTAACATTGTATACATATATATAATACAATATCTTAAGATTAATATATTTCATTTTTCTTCTTCACTATTTCTCTTACAAAGCTGCTGACCTTGAGATAAGTTCTTTCTTCTTTGAAACAATTCATCTTCTTCTTTTATGTTGTAGTTTCTTCCTATATCCTTAAATTGTTGGCATATTTTGAATGTGTGGTCGGGTGTATCTCTTCATCTTCTTTGCATTCTCTACATAAACTGTTGCTTATTATCTTGAATTTTTTTAGATAAGAAGCAAAATCACCGTGTCCTGGAAGATGCTGCGTTAGGTAGTAGTTAGGGGTTCGTTCTTTGTCTTCCACTTTTCCCTTGATACCAGGAATTAACCGTGTTGTTCGTCTTCCTGTTATTTGCATTTCATACTGTTCTTGCTATATCTTTATTGTCTTGTCTTTTACTTGTTTAATTTTTTCCTGTATGGTTGTTTTACTTAATTTCATATGCCTGTTCTCTATATTAATTCTTTTAATTTGATTAATTTGTTGTAATTGTAAATCAACTGGCGGTTGTCCTGCTATTGCATAGACAGAAGTGTAGAATACGGTCTTATAAGCAGATCTAATGCTTTACAAATCCTTTATTCGTTCTATCCGTGATTATTGTTGTTCTATCTATGGAAATTCCTCCAGATCCTTGCTGTCCAAACTCGACCGTGTCCAAAATGTTTGTCTTCGTCTCTGTCTAGGAGCCAGGAAATCTACACCTATCCCCGCTTTACATGACTCATCCCTCCTCTTTTCGTTCAAAGGTCCTATCTAGGTTACCGTTTTTTAATCAAATGTCTTCCTATTTCTTCTTCTTCCCTTGTTAAAATTCTTATATCCACCGGAACTGGCGATTTACCATCAACAAAACTCCAATACTATCTCTTATTTTCACCCGGCTCTCTCAATTTTCTCTATACATTTATTCATACAACAAATTTCCATAGTTTTCTTTCAATTTTTCCACAGACACCTACATCCTATTAATCGCTTATTCTTAAGCTCTACCAAACCTTTCCTTCATCATGTTGTCAAATAAGAGCTTTTAAGTACCTTCGGGTCTCTTTTCCCTAATCATTTTGCGATCTTCACTGACGGTTCCAAAGAACCCAATGGAGTTGGCTCAGCCTTAAATTATTTTGAAACCTTCAAACTTACTTCCTTCTGTTCAGTTTTCTATGCCGAGTCTAATATCTTGCGTATCGTCCTTTTTGTTGCTTCTTCCCTAGTTTCGCATGAAGTCCTTATTATTTCAGGTTCCCACAGTGTCAAGCCATCTCCTCTTCTTTTCGTTCTTCCTCTGTTGATTACGTAATATCCTTCTCATACGCTCTCTTTTTTTCACTCCGTCCAAATTGACCTACTGTGGATTCCTGGGCACTCTGGAATCGAAGGTAACGACTCGGCCGATACATTAGCTCGTTCATTCTCTTCTACCGGTGAATTTTCATCTCATAATATTAATCTCCTCTCCACTTCAGCTCATTCCAAACCACGGTTAAACTCCCGTATTCCTCCTCATTCTCAAATCCGGTTTCCTTTTGTCTTTTTATCCGGCTTAATCTACCGTCTTATTAAATTTTCCCTCCATGCAGCGTTCAACTCTCTCTGCAATCTGTCGCCTACGCTTTGATTTTTCTTTCTGCTTCCTTATTTCGCTTCTCTCTAGTCCCCTCTCCCCTCTGCCCCCTACACCCCTCCTCTCATTATAGGTGGCGCTAGTCACATTCTATTTGAATGCACCTGTATCGCTTCCGAACGTTCTTCCTTTTTCTCTTCTGTCAAATGGTCTTCCAACTGCGTATTGTGCATCTTTGTTCTCTCCTTGCCATCGCCCTCGGTCATTCCAGGACTTGAGTCTTTCCTATCCTCCATATCTGATCGCATAAGCATCTGATTCCGCTTCTCATCCTTTTTCCTTTTCTTGGGCCAATGTCTAATTTTGACGAACCAAACAGAAAAAAAAAAAAAAAAAAGAAGGGAAAAGCGCGGTAAATAATTTTACGACAATAATTCAAATGAGAAATAACGAAATATCAAAACACATAAAAATTCTGTAAGATTATAATAGAGGAAAATTTTGCAACTTATAATTCAACTAAATTAGAATCTTTCGATAGCCACATTTTGGTGTGCCGCTGAAAGTGTCAAAATCATCGTCACCGGTATCGTCGAAATGTATCATCACGTCATTTGTTTTTTTCTTTTCGATCTCCCTTATCAATTTTTCTCGATAAATTTATCTTCCAGTTTTACGACACGATCTAAGTATTTTTTCGTGTCGCTTAATTTTGTCTTATTTATACACTCGCGCTCCTGCGGTTTCCTTTAATTTTATTAAACTGAAATTTCCACTGACATATATTTCACACTCCCGTACTCCCCCCTCCCCTCTTTTTATTAAGTCCCGATCGCACATGTGTCTAAATGAAAACAGGTCTCGGAGAAGGAAAAAAAAAACGCTCGTGAAACAAAAACGAGGATACTGCTTCTGCGAAGAGGAGGAATAAAACAGGAAGGAGATGTTGTTATTTTTGTCGGAAATATTACGCGTCCAGTATGTTTATGCGCGCGCCGTGTTGCTAGTACGGCACTTTGGACAACACCGACGCTCTCGGCGACGAAACTCGAACGAGGACCTCTTTCGTTGGACAGACTATTATATACTACATGTATAATACGAGATTTAGTTTTTTTGGGGGGGGGGCGTCCACTATGGGCATTAAGGTTTTTAGAAGTTCCAACAGATTCTACTTGGACGATTAACTTTTCGGTTCATATTTCTAATTCGCGCGTAGATAAATTAGACCAGCGCATTCATCAAGTGACATTGACGACGTTGGTCACAAACCAAAAGAAAAAGCTGGTCAAGCAATGGGGGGAACTATTTAAAGTGTCAGCAAAGCATGTTTAATCGTTTTTGTGGAGCCTCCATGTCGGCGTTTCGTTCACTATCATTATTATTATTTTTTTTTTTTTTTTTTTTATTTTTTTGGGCGCATCAACTATGGACCATTGCCCAGACACAATGGGAAGAAGAGACAACTAACTAGAACCTAATTCGGTTGGAGACAGCTGAAATAAAGGAACCAAGGACAAGAACAACAGACTGGGAAGGAAGGGACAAGATGTAAGACGCACAGTAAGGAGTGGGAAGCCCCAGTATTATTATTATACCACGGAGTAAGGGGAAAAACGTGATCTATTTGGGAAAAAAATAAAATTACTATCCATCGGGAGCTTTGCAAAAATAGCAAGTCAGATCCGCAACTGATTAATGCGGAAGAGAAGAAAAAGCTTAGCGTTAATTTTCAATCGTAAAAGCCAGTCTCATCAGTTCGGAGGGCAACGACCGAGAAGGGAAATTCGAACTATTCAAAAGATTGACGTCAGCGCGAGCAAATAGAAGAGGACGTCGCACGAAGTCAGCGATACCGATGTAACAATTCCTAAAATTGCAAGTCGTGAATGTAGAGACGCGTCGAAAAGGAGTCAGACGAACTTTCAGTACTCCCGCATTCTTATAAAGCGATCTCAACGTGCATCTGATGCCGAGCGGACAAAAATTGATCAGTATTAAAGCTGAAAAACATATTCATTTTTGAAACAGAAAAACTGGTATGTTTTTTTTTTTAAGTAAGTTTAAATATTGCGAATAGAAAAAAACCTTCCCGACGACAGTTTGGCGGAAAGGTGGTAATTTAAAAAAAATTAAAAACCGTTCAATTAGAAATTATTCCGTATTAGTTCAAACGCGACTGTTTTGACTTCGAAACGGGTCGGTTGATTTTTATTTATTTCGTCAACTACTATAAAAAATCACGTAAATACACAGAAACATTAAACGTGTATTACAAACAAATTCGCCGCGGTTCAGTTTCTACGATGTACGATTAAAGTCGAATTCGAAAATGTCGGTTTATTAACACTATTTTAAACATTATGGGCAGGCATTTGAATTTGAAATAACCGATTAGAAGAGGGGAAAAGGTTCAGTCAAGTAGCAGACCGATTCACGAGTTGATATTTCCACTGTGAAATAAATTGGAGAAAACCAATTCGAACGACGCATTATCAAGGAACGCGACTAAATCATACCTTAGCAGCGACTTTGCGAGCAAAAAAAGAACAGATACCGACTGCGATCGCATATTACGGTCGTCACCGAGCCTGCCTCGCTCTCTCTCTCTTTCTCTCGGCATTTCCTGTGAATGGCTTTTATGGGCATTTTCTTCGTTTTTTCTGCTACCGAACGAACGTGTAAACAAAGGTATGCGTGCCATGGAAGGGTTGGAAGGATGGAGTTTATTGATTTGGTCGCGGCCGGTCAAGCAGTTCATAAAAAGAAGAAATATGCTAACCTTGAAGTCAGTCATTTCTTATCTACATTCAACAGTGCGCCGCTTACACCACCTTCTTGTTCGCCGTAATTGATATTCGTTCCGGTGAATGTGACGAAGAGCGACCAACATATCGTACGTAGGTAGTGCCGCTATTTATCTAGCAGCGCGTCCGTTAACTATTTCATTCGGGCACCGTCTGCTCCGTGTCCGGCTATGCAGTTGTGCTTCTGTGTGTACACCACTATCTATGTGTGTGTGTGTGTGTGTGTACACCGCGGCGGGTCGCCCTTACCGCTCCCCTCGAGAGTGTGGGTGTGGGGGGAGTATGGCGAGTTTTTCATTTACACAATTAGTATGTGCGTAGTGAGGGCGACTAGACGGGGTACGGAGGATATTTTTACACATTTCATTTTTTTTCGCCTATACGATATGATTATTAACGCGCTGCCCGAGAGACCGAAATTAATTATCGCGACAAGTTCCGGATGAGAAAATCGCCGCCAACGGTGAAGTGTGCCGTCGGTAACGAGAATACCGCTGATTAGATAACACAATGTCGAACATGAGCACTACTTTAAATCGGGACAATTACGAATTTACAATTGTCAAATCGGAAAGTAAGTAAACCCGTTTATTTACGTAATTCGGTTTTCTCGCTTCATCGTGTGCCATACACGCCTGTCTATCCAGTCGACGATGGCGCACTCGAAATCATCGAACATGTTTCGCTTTTGTTCCGCCATCGATTAGACGCGACAAACTGCCGAGCCACGTTTAGCTCTAGTGATCTGTGCGCGCTAGTTTATCGGCAATATGTAACAATCCGCTACTGTTTCTCGCTAGATGACACCGGATCTCTTGACTTCTTTCGCTATGGCTAGTAAGTTAAACCGATGTGCGCACTATTACCTAATAGATACTGATGATAACTCTTCTCTGTATATTGTCGATTTCGTTACTCCGTTCGATTAGACTAGTTCCGAACAAGTTGTGTCTGGGTCTCGTAAAAGAGTTGCGGCGTCGTAGCTCTGAAAAAACCGTTCGAACTTTTTTAAAAAAACCCTTAGGGTAGACGGGAGGGGGGATTCAATCGAAATCCCTTTTAAATATATATGCACCGCGTTATCAAGAGACCGTAGAATATCTATAGATATGTATACTCGCCGATGTTCCAGAAAAATCCTTTTTGCATGATGTATATAGGTCTTTTTTCACAAACATACTAAGCAGTTTCCCTTTTCATTTATTTCCTCATTTGCTATTTAGATATTTCATTATTCGTGCAAAATTTTAAAAATCTTTAATTAAACTTGATCAAAATAAATATCAACGTGTTTCGGAGACACCATCAATCATGGTATACATTATGATTCTATGGTTGTGTTCTCGAAACATGTCGATGATTATGTAAATATTTTTTAAATATGTTTAGTTTCCAATTGAAAGTTTTTACATTTACTAGTTGTTCAGTCTCATAATTTTTTCCCCCGGGTTTTTTATTATTATTATTATTATTATTATTATTCTCATTATTCTCATTATTCTCATTATTCTTTTTTCTCAAAATCAAATCAAATCAAATGTTGCTTTTTTGTAAGTTGAGGAGTTTTAAATACTCTGCGTATGTGAGCACCGATGATGACTGGTTTCCGGATGTTGACTACTAATTTTCCATCGACTGCCATCGTTGAAATAACAAATGGTACTATCCTAACGAGTTTTACCTCCACGGCTAATTCCATCTATTTGGTTATTTATATATCATTATTATTATTTTTTCGTTGTTTTTTTTTTTCGAAATTCATTTTTGCACGATTCCCTTCTTTTTCATCCAGCATTTCCTCATCCTTAGCCGACATTCTTCCTTTTTTTCTTCTGTCTATGTTTAAAACCTCCGAACGTCTTCATTTTTTTTTTATTAAATACGCTACCACCATCTTCAACTTCTCTTACTGCTATCTTCATTTCTTCTACGTCTTTTAACACTTCTACAAAAACCGATTCATTCTTTTATTTTCCATTCCTTTATTTTCCATTCCTTTATTTTCCATTCCTTTATTTTCCATTCTTTTATTTTCCATTCTTTTATTTTCCATTCTTTTATTTTCCATTCTTTTATTTTCCATTCCTTTATTTTCCATTCTTTTATTTTCCATTCTTTTATTTTCCATTCTTTTATTTTCCATTCTTTTATTTTCCATTCTTTTATTTTCCGTTATTTTATTTTCTAGTTTTTACTAGAGAAATATCCTTTTTGTTAATCTTTCAGATTTCACATTCTTAAAATGTTACTCCTCTCTTACGCATTGTTTTAGCTATTCACTTCTTTCACATACTTCTTTATTACACTCCTTAGTTTCAATATTATCATACACTTAGGTCCGAGGATTTTCCTTATATTATCTTCCTTTCTTTCTTTTCGGTCTTGTTCGACATTGTTTATCTCGTATTCCCTCTGATGCCCGGATTAATTATATTGTAGTGTGTCTTATTTTCGTGGATTTTTGATTATATAAATTTTTTAGTTATCCGAACGCTTTTTCCATTTTTCTTACATTAACTTCTTTCTCTAATTTGGCTGTATCATATTTTTACGAAATATTTAAATTTTATAACTCTGAATTTTCTCGAATTTTGTTCTCATATACTTTGGGGGGGCCTCTCTTATATGTTACATATTTTCAAATGAGATCTGTAATTTCGACTTTTCTGTTTTTTCTGTTAAAATATCTATTCGCTTGTCTTTCATATTATTATCAGATAAAATCACTAAATCAAAGGCCAGTCAATTTCCATGTCATCCGCGCTTCTCGCTAATCTGATCTCTCGATCGTTCTTAATCTCCGTTCTTCTTGGTTTATTTTTTCTAGAACTCGGTGTAATAGGGATATATTTCGGAAGCTTCTCCTAAGAATTTAATTTTTGATACCGCGTTTGTCGGTGTTTAATATTCGTGCTAAATTCAACTAGTATGTTAACGTTTTCCCATCTACATAATTATATATATATATATATATATATATATATATATATATATATATATATATATGCTTTCCTGAAGTCAACAAATGTTTCTTTGACATCAGTCTTTTGTGTCTAAGTGAATATTTACCATCTATTCCGGACACGATTTTTTCCGAAACCACCCCTTGATATTCTCCAAGTTGTTCGCCTACTTGGTAATTCTAATCTATTTTGCATCGCTATTAAAAGCATTTCGTACAATGTCCCTTTTTACGAACTGGTTGAATTAACGCCACTTTATCATTTGGTACCTTTCCCGATTTTCATCATATCTGTTGAATTACCTCCCGTAGTGTTTCGATTGCTCCCGCATTTCTCGAATTATGACTTCCACTATCACTGCTTTATTATTTCTCAAAAATCCTTAATAATTTGTTGAATTTCCCGTACATCTGGCGATATTGAAAGACCTCCATTTCTTCGACTCTTCGCAGTTCAATAATTTATCGAAATAATATCTCGTCAGTCCTTCATAATTATTTCGATACAGCCATTCTTTCTTCTTAATTTCTAAAGCGTAAACAGGGTAGTTGGTATTTTTGTAAATTATTATTTTTAAAGGTTCGCTAAAATATTCGTATGTTGTCACGCAAAAATGTGCACTGTAGTCCAAATAGGTAATAGTAATAATTTAATTCGATTAACCATAATAACTGGATATGGTAATGAGAAAAAGCCTCAGATACGAACTGATAATTGCTACTATTAAGATTACAATGTGTGTGTGTGTCATCATCGTTCACCATATTACTCTTTACTACATTACCGTATGCAAGATAGTCTCGGATTTTTAATTTATTATTCCCTATCAGTTTGGAAAATAGCTTTACTGTGGCGGACTATTTAAGAACTTCACTACATTCGCTACCTCTGCTTAGTATAATGTATCCTGCGATATTTTTCCTCGAAATTCAACAAAGCATACATAACGCATATGTAACGCATTAATACATTCTCTTAACGTTGACGCTTATTTCGCCGATTGCTCGCTTTCGCCCATTAGTTGTTTATTTCAGTTTATTAAACTGCCTATACACGCAATAATTTTAAATAGAGTAATAACTAGCGCAGATACTAAGCCAATATTATAAAAGCGAAAATAAAGAATTACATTATGAATGAAATGAAAGATTACAATTAGATAAATTTAAACATAAAATAATCGTAAATCGAGTTTATGGTAACTCGTATGGCTTGATTCGTCTTAACCTTCGACTATCTTCTTCTTCATTAAGAAGAAGTTGAACTGCATGTGGATTCGGATGACTGCAGAGTTTAGACTCATGCTTGCTGACATGAAGGCTCGTGTTCGTTAACAGTTATCGAGATTAACCAGATTGTGTGTCCGATCTGAACTGTTTTCGGCTGAAAAATCTTCTTTATCAACGTACTCTCGATTTGTGAATTGCAGCTTTTTTGTATCATTTTCCGAACCTTTCATTACTACTCGATAATGTTGGCCCCCTAAATCTACCTATATACATACATATACTTTTTATAAACAAATCGCAGTCTTTGTGAAATTAATTTTAGGAATAAATTTGCGACTATAAATAATATCGTCAAGAATGGTGAGACAGTAGGAGCCGTTTATTTATTGCGAAAGAAATTTCAGCGTTGATTTATTAGGCAATAATTTAATGTTTTATTCTTACTCGGAACCGTACGAGGGTCATAACAGTTCATTACGTCAGAGCTTATTTTTTTGACTATTGCTAACTGATTGCGTTGAACTGTGTGCGATGGAACAGTATACTGTTGTATCTCGCTTTAAAGACAAAATATGTACAATGAGCGGCAATTATTTTGCATAAGGAAAATCATCGCTTACAATGTAAGACAGATAGAAGAATAGCTACACAACAAGGCTTTATGTTCACCAAGAAACTTCTTATCGCGTTACTTCAAAAAGCAGAACACATTGTCAGATGGAAGGAAGACATTGATGATATTGAAGAGAACTAATAAACAAGATAAAGATATCCCCCAGAACTCGATTGTATTTTGGATTAACTTCTAAGCCCTTGCAATGAATAGATTTGTTCACTTTTTTTTTTTTACAGTTTGATTTCATAACTTTATAATAATATTGAAAATCGTTAAAGAATTAAACACATTTTGCTTAAATATAAATACTTTTTGAAATATGAAATAATCGTATTTCTATTAATTTCATTTAACATCGAGTTACTGAAAGTATTTTAAACTTACGCGTAATTAACGCCGGCGTATGGTTTATTTTCTTATTTTTTTCTCACTATGAACTCTAGAAGTAAGAAAAAACATCTTACGTAATAAGCTAACGGCCTCTTAAAATTAATTAATTTTATTCCGTATGAACTTGGTTGCCTATAATGAAAATGTCAATTGTCGCTTGCAAGTTTAAGAACATAGATAATTCCATCCTATAACCGCTACAAAGTACCGTTAGGCGACTTTAGGACCAGAAAAATTTGTTAATTTATTTTCTTTATAGTTCATTTTCTTCCCGCAAATATAACTTTTATCTAAAGGACGCTTCATTTAGCAGCCGTTTTGATTCGGTCTGTATTTCAAATGATAACAGTTTTAATGATTCTAATTATTGATTATGTTTTTAACTTTTGTCTATGACCTACAAGTATTTATATTATTTTTTTTTGATAAATCTCCATTTCTCCCTTTCATGATTTCGTGTCTTCAATAAGGTCTGCAAAAGTATTTTCATTTGCCGGTAAAACAGATGCGCGTTTAGCGAGATCGGTTTTACAAGTACAACTCGTGTTTACATTTCGAATTTTTCACGCTCAAATAACGTGCGGAATTTTCACGCCATTCGAAAAGGCCAGTTACAGTACAGGTAAATATTTCTTCTTGTCGTTATTATTAGCAAGTTTTCATCCGCTGCAGGAGCACTTGTTTATTTACTCTTCCATATTTTTCTACTATTTACTAAACATTTATCAGTTTTCTTAATATTGTAATGTCTACATTACATTGAGATATATGAAATAAATACAAATAAAATAAAAATAAAATAAAAATAAAATTGAAATGAAATCAAATAAAAATAAAATAAAAATAAAATTGAAATGAAATCAAATAAAAATAAAATAAAAATAAAATTGAAATGAAATCAAATAAAAATAAAATAAAAATAAAATTGAAATGAAATCAAATAAAAATAAAATAAAAATAAAATTGAAATGAAATCAAATAAAAATAAAATAAAAATAAAATTGAAATGAAATCAAATAAAAATAAAATAAAAATAAAATAAAAATAAAAAATGGTTAATAAAATTGGAGCTTGTTAAGAAAGCAAGCGTGTGAGTATAATATGGGAACTAACTGACGGCTAGGGGTTGAGGACCGAGGTCTATCTTCGTTTTCGAGGGATGCGGCGATGATCAGTCAGCGAATGAACTGAGTGGAGACAAGCGAGCAAGAAAGTAATTCACCAAATTTTAGTAAACGTAGTGTCAGGATAACAACAGGCAAAGAGTTTTCGTGGTTCATATTAACATCGAAATCACAATTTATGGTAAAAACCACGTCAACAGCATTAACGCACCTATGTTAAATGTTTCGAATACGTTTACACGCAGTCCATCATCAGAAAAATGTTGACGTGATGTTCACCAAAAATTGTGATTTCGATTGTAGTGTCAGGATGATCGAAGTAACATGTCCCCAAGTGACCAGATCGTCAAGAAAGTAAAACTTGTTTACTTTTTTTGTAAAGTCCGGGTAATTAAAAATTCGATTACCGCGTCTCCTCACCCGTTTTGTCAAAAATTTCAGCGTACACCCGTCTACCGACATAGAATTCAGATAAATCTGGCAGAAGCAAAGCGACACGTATTAACAATATTTTATAAAATTTTAAATTCGATTATATTTTCGTGCCTATATATCTATGTGCATACAGTAATCGTTGTCTTTTTTTTTTTTTTCCAGTTCAATTTCTATTGATTATTTTCCGTTGTTATAAATTATAAAAATTCTTTAACCTCATTTAAATTAATCGAATAGTTATAATAATAATAATAATAACAATAATAATAATAATAAATAATAATAATTAAATGTACAAATGTCAAATCAATTCTTTATTATTCTACTGTTATCATATGATACCTATGTACCCGCATATACATACAACACATTTACGTCAAAGCCATAGGACGGTAAGCATAGTGAATCGACCCCGGAAGTTATGTAGCCACCAATAGACTGTGTCCTGTTTTTCAAGACCAGCTTCATCTTCGTAAAATCATAGCTTTTGAAAACGTATCCTATAATGAAGCTAGTACAATTTAAAAATCCAATATTGCTAACTCAGCTTTTTCTTTCTCAGATATAGCTCAAAAAAACCTGCATTCTTCTCCTTCCAAGTTTTCTCGCCAACTCAATCAGTCACAACCTCCCAAATCTCTTTCCGTTCCTCACGTTCCTCCTCTTCCGTCAAACAATCGTAATTATCGTAACTGCCTCTTCTTCCCCGAATCAATGTCCAATGTATCGCCTCACAACGTTCCTTCTTATTCTCTTCCCAACGCCTCTAACTCTTGCTTGCAGCAACAGGTACAAATTCCTTTAATTTTTCCTAACCCCAATTCATCCATTCCCATGTCAGCAAAAGAAGCTGTCGATAAGCTAAACTTCAGCTTAAACCTTCAAAAACCCCCTCCTACCTACGTCAAAATCCTGAATTTCGCTCGGCATCGCTCAAGCTTTTCCAATTGTTATTTTCTCATTGTCCTCCAAATTCTACGGCTATGTAACTAGTCAACTTCCTGTATTTCTGTCAGTGATCCCTATGATTGCGAAATTCCATTCTAATGTCTTCTCTTGCATAAATACGAAGTTCGCTATGGTTCTTGTCAATGAATTTTATTTGTTTTTTCCCAAATTCCTCCTTTGCCGTTCCATTCCTATATTCCTTTATGTAGACTAAGCAGCATTCCAGAGCTCAACGCCCGTCATATTTTCTTCTATAATGTTACGTTCTCCTTGGATTGCATTACTAAGAAGTACTTCAGACATCAAATGCCTCTTTCCAAAAATGCATTCTTCCTACGGGAGACGAGAGCGACGGAGGATTGTTCATAATTTTCGTTTAGATCAATTTCCTCAGTTAAACTATTAAAAGCGAGAGCAGTTAACAGATGTTCTTGTTCAAATCTATATGCTTTTCATTATTTTTATGACCATTGCCTCTTCTTGCGACCTTTAATTGGGTTTGACAGTAGTCGGACGGTGTATGGTTGGTCGCAATGCTCAAAACTTCTTTTTTCTTCAGTTTTAAACCATCGGAATCAATATTAATTATTAGATGCATTATTCACATCCTCAAATATCTTACTTTTTCTCTTTTTTCATCTCTCCTTCGGTCTCCTTTCAACTAAGCTGGACTACGGTAGAAAAAGCGGCTAGTCTGTTTCAATTTAATCATTTTCAAAGTCTTTTTCGTTCCAGTTTATTTTAAAAGCAAATTTAATCTCTAATTACTCCTTGGTTAATTTTAATTTTTTCACTTTGACCCGCAGCCTTTTCCTTATCTTTCCATACCTAATTAGGTCGGTAAGCAAGCGAAAGAGAAGGTCGTTTTTCCTCAGTGAGCACCGCCATAAATTTTCATGCTCTCTTCATCCATAAGTTATCTGAAAAAACAGGTGCTCCTTCATTGTCTTTTTTGGCATCCCTCCTTCTGCCGGACCTTTCCTTTTCTTTAATCAATATTTGCTATGAAAGAGAAATGTACGGATATCGGAAAGGAAAAAAAGGGATATGCAATCAGTGGCAACAAGGCCAGGACAGAACCCAAACATATTATCAGGATGTACATTATTATATTCTAGCCACCAGACCAGGCGTTTATTAATCACGTGTTTGAAAAGTTTTCTTAAACACGACGCTACAGAGATTAGACGGAAAGAGTTAGGCTTCTTTTTCGGAATAGGAATAATAATAAAAGAAGTCAAAAGTGGTGGAGTTGCGGAAATGTACAGGAGATTGACGAAAGGGTTTTAAGTGATAACTCAGAGAGGTTCTTGAAGACAAAAAAAAGGGATGCCGTCTATACTTAGGCTAGATTTAAAAGAGCTGGTCACGGAATCGCAGATTTCATTGATGCTGAAGGGAGAAGAGAAAAAATGTGAAGAAGATGTAATGGGTATAGGGAAGGAGTCTATGATTCCTCGAGGAATGGCACATAGGAAGGAGCAACTGAATCAAGAAGTGTAGTGAGCTTCTCTGAAGGAAGGTTGTACTCGTAATATGAGGGACGTTCGGAGCTAGAAGAGCGAAAAGGTTTAGCCATTCTCCAAAGATGGGAAGTAGAGATAGATCTAGAAAACGATGCAGGGCCGGATTAACTATTCCGGGGCCCCTAGGCAGTGCCCTTACCCTTTTACATTTTGAGATCTCCAAGCTCAAAAATCTGGTAACTGTTTAATAAAACATTTTTTTTTTTAAATTTTGAATTGCGATATCTCTTGAACAAATGAACCGATCAAAATGTGGTTTGCAGCATTCTACGCATCAAACACAAAAAGATGGACTATTATAAAAACAATTCAACAAAGAAATTTGAAAGTTATTTTTAAAAACACTTTTTTGAAAATTTTTCGTCAATGATATCTCTCGAACGAATCAACCAATTGAGACGCGGTTTACAGCATTCGAGGTTGTTTTTTTTTTTGGGAATAAAGCTGATTAGTTTTTTGGGATTGATCGGTACAAGAATCTAAAAGTTATTTCGAAAAAACCTCTTTTTGACAATTTTATTTTTGAAATTTCTCAAAATCTACGTAGCCGTATCCGTTCAAGTTAAACCCTTTCGAATATCGTAAACCGATTTTCTATTGATCAAACCGTTCAAAAGTTATAAAAGGTTTACGTACACACACACACACATACATTAGGACACCATCGTAAAAACTGTCAGAATAGCTTCCTGGGACCTCAAAAATTGGAGATTTAATGAAAACTCGATTTTTCAGAATTGGGGTGAAAACAATAACTTTCCGAAATCTTGAAAATTTTCAGTTTTTTTTTAGCGGGAAGTTAAAAATTGAAACGAACGAAAGAAAAATATGGGTATTTTTTTATTAAATCGTTTTGTAAAGTAAAATATGTTTAAATATGTATTCTTCAAACTTTTTTAAATACAAAATCGCTTAAAACATCTCAATATATCATTTTCAATCGCCATTATCGCCAATGAATTTAAACGGTTCTGAGACATTGACGAACAAAGACAATTTTTGATTAGTTTTAATTTCGATAAGTTACGTTCACCCGCAGTAGCGTTTGTAGTCATCAGACTTCTATATAATATCTGCAATGCTATCATTACATTCGGCAAAATTGATTTTACCGTATTACCAAAAATCAGACGTTTCCTCGGCAGGTACAATTATATATTTTCCGGTATCCTCTAATTGTGTAATATGAAGTACTTGAACTGCACCATTTCGTCTATAAACTCAGGCTCAATGTCCTCGGAATAGTGTTTAATGAACTTTGTACAAGCCTCTCTAATTTCATCGTTAGACTTACTCGAGAAATCTGTTAGAAATCCAAACAGAAAATTAATTTCCTAGTAAGGTTCTAGTCGCCGCGACAATTCTGTACACAGCATGTCTCTAGCACAGGCAAATAAGTTTCAATTTTTAACTTCCCTTTTGCTCTGCGCACAACGTCTTCTGCAGATTCGTCTTCGTGATGCTTTTTCCTTCTTCGCACACGCTGATTTTGATCACTGTACTCGGTATCAGTTTTCTCATTTGCTTTCATCTCGTAATCGTCAAATATGCTTGTTTTGTTGCTCTTGCCACTTTTTACGTTTTTCCGAACCATTTTGGTATTTTTTCTTTACGGATACCTCGGACATTTTGTTGCTGAAAGAAAAGGTAAGCAATCGTATGTATGATTAGAGTGTGGACCTGAAAGGTGCCATCGCGGGCCAACACATGCACGTTTTACCATGTAAACAGAAAAATATCGTAAGCAATACCTAATCATTAAAATTACAGTATTTGCTTTCGTTTCTGTGTACAAAAATACTTTTGATTTCACTTAATGGCAATCTTATAATTCCTAGTCGCCATAGTACGTTCAAAAATAGGAAATTTTTATCACATCAGATTAGAACGCAAGCACCTAAAACATAGACAGTTTTCACTCCTAATACTTAAAAACCTATCTGTTAATGGTTTTTGCAAAAATATTCGAATTAAATCGTCTCAAAACCAGTAAATGCAGTTTAGTAAAGCGAAACGGCAGTGGTCCCTTTTCTAACAC
Organism: Icerya purchasi; assembly: GCA_039619475.1. Taxonomy (NCBI): domain Eukaryota; kingdom Metazoa; phylum Arthropoda; class Insecta; order Hemiptera; family Monophlebidae; genus Icerya; species Icerya purchasi. The sequence continues at coordinate 224,334,273 of CM077116.1, forward strand.
ATAAGCTTGTGCGATAGAAGTGCAATTTGCATAGAATTAGGTTAATGTTTCTAAAATGGGTAACGTCGCATCACAGAATCCATATTTCACAGTGTTGCAAATTGTTTTTTATTGTTCATTTTTGTTGGCCACTCACACAACGAAACCAGTTCGCTACCCTGGCGCAGCGGACAGAACTGCTGTGCATGGGATCCTACGGTTTTGGCAGATTCAGTGTGTTCGGCAAACAGTGCAGCGTCTGCACGCTGCCCAAGAAAACGTGACAAATTAAATGATCGTCGCCTGGGAATTTTATTTTTTTCTAGCTCAGACAGCGTCATCAAAGAGCGTGATAAATGCTGAATCCGTCTCATTATCCTATAATACGTTGAAATGCGTTCCAAAATGTACCAAAATATAAAAATGTAATATAGAAAAGCAAGACAATATTATTGTCATTGAGGGTTTGCTACATACAAATTTTCGAATTTAATTTTCACTTGAAGAGACATTTTTAAATAATAAAATTTCTCCAGGCGCGGAGCCCCCCCCCCCTAGTCGATGCGGGACCCCAAGGCAGTTGCTTACACTATGCCTAATGGATAATCCGGCCCTGAAACGATAAACAAAAATTTCTCCATGAATTTCTTTTGGATGTTTTAATAGTGCAGAAGTGGCTGTGTAGAAAATATTCAAGCGTGCAGAACATATTTCTGAAATGGCTGAATATCTGCGATGCAGGAAAAAATAAGGAACCTACTGCATTAATTTTATCCTCAATTCTCCATTTGGATCGAATGGAGAAAACGAACCAAATGGTTCAATGATTGATTGATTTGAAGGATTTATTTTATTAGAATTGTTAATATTATTGTTATTGTTACTATTATTATTATCAGTATTATTCCTATTGTTACCATCAGTATTATTAATGTCGTAACTGGGACGATCGGTGCTTGAGGGAGTAGGAGATGTCATTAGCTTCCACACTGATCGTCGCATTTATTATATAATAAAAATAACATTTTAAACGTGTGTAATTGAAAAAGAAAAAGAAAAAAGATAGTAAAGGATTTTTTCATTTTACAATAAGATTTTTCTTTTTTCCTGTACCGTAGTCTGTTCAATTATTCGTATAATTTTTGGCTCTTTTTTTCTTTTTTTTTGATAATTCAGAATGACACAGACGCGTAGTTAACAAGTCTAAAATTTCAGAATTTTTAAAAAACGTGTTCACAGAAAATCGTACATTTACATTTCCGTCGATTGTTTGTTGCTGTATTATATGTAATTAGGCGATAGAATTTTTTTTTTTTTAAAGCTACCGAGTCTAATGAATTTGGAGTATATTGGATCAACTGCTTTTTCTTAATGGTCTTTACGTTCTCAGACTAAATGTACAAATCAAGATCTGGGAGTGACTTAAATTGTTTTTTTTTTTTTTTTTTTTTTAAAGAAACAATTTTTGTGACTTATAGAGAGGCATTCACGTCGTATGCTCGTCCTGTCACATCGCTCGAGTCCAACCGTAGTGAACCATCAGTGCAGGAAAAATGGCTTCATTCCAAGCCACTGTTGCTCGTTAATATTTCTGATGAAATTCGAAACCCGATCGACAAATCATTTCTGTATATCAACCCCGGTGTGAAAAAGAGGAAACTCAGAATGCGTTGTCGAATTTTGTGCATCTCCCTACGGTTAGGAACCAATGAATGAAGGACACACTTAAGCTCCTGGCCGTCCGCAAAGCGCTTAACATGTGACGCGCCGGTCGAACATGCTTCTTAACTATTCTCATCTTTGTAAACTCGCCAAATAGGCATAAGCTGATCTATCGCAGTCTTGCCTAATCTATGTTTGATTCACCACTACACGAACACGCAAACACAAGTTCTTCTTGTTGTTTCTTCATTAATACCATTAGCGCGTGGTGAACTAGAATGTAGAGAAGTTGATTCCAACATTAGCTGTACTACTTCGCACATTCTACATTATATGCTTTCAAGGGAAAAGAAATTCAGGAAAATACAAAATATTTTTTGGGAAAATATTTATATAAAAATGAGAATGAGTACTAAATTTCTTCTTTAATGTGATAAACATAACATATAATAAACTTAGTCATATTTTTACTTCAATATATATTGCCGCTTTTTAAACACCGCTTATAATATTATTAAAAAGAAAACAACGAAAAACTATATATATATATATATATATATATATTAATTACAACGTAATTCTTAGACGGGGCCATTCGAAAAAATGTCCCAGAAAAATGTCCCAATTTTATGTAACGTTTGTTATATTTTGTAGGATTTTTGTTATTGTTATTTAAAAAATGTCACAATTTTATGTAATGAAATATGTAACGAAAAATGTAACGAAAAAATGTCTTAATTTTATATAACGGAAGGTAAATATGTTAGAATAGGATTTTTGTGATTATGTTATTTTTTGTGTGTGTTGATGCCAGTAAGAATTACGTTGTAAATTTTGATCCTTTTATACGAAGTATAGAAGAGAAAGAGACAGAAATGAAAGCAAGAGGGGTCAAGGGGCACAGCCCCTTGCGAGGCCAAAATGGCCGAGTTTATATATATATATATATATATATATATATATATATATATATATATATACAGTGAGCCACATTAATATTGGAACGGTAGGTTTGAAGTGAAAGACCATCTCTTATAATACATGTGAAAAAGAAAACAGAAAAAATAAAAGAAACACAGCCGCTGTATAATGAACACAAAAAGTAAGAATTTGACCGTCACATTAATATTGGAACGGTAACTAAAAGAACGAAAAATGGCTACTCAAAAAGGCAATAAATGACGTAATAAATGAATATCAATACTTGGTATTGAAGCCTTTGGCCGTAATGATTGCCTCCAAACGACGCGGCATGGAAGAAACTAATTTCTGCAGGTAATCCGTCGGAATCTTCGTCCACTCTTCTTGTAATCGAGTTTGCAGCTCTTGTTTGCTCGAAATATGGCGTTCGCGTATTTTTTGATCTAGGTAGTCCCATAAATTTTCGATTGGATTGCAATCCGTGGACTGCGGCGGCGTTTCCAGGATCTTCGGACAGTTGAACAACAACCAGGCACGCGTTTGATAAGCTTTATGCTTGCGGTCGTTGTCTTGGTATAGTTTAAAGCTGTTCCAGATCCTCATATTTTCGACATTGATATGCAGATTTTTTCGCGGTATGTCGATGTACATGTCAGCAGTCATCTTTCCTTCAATAAACGCTAACGAAACCTACTGCAGCCGCTGAAAAACATCCCCAAACCATAACATGCCCGCCGCCATGTTTTACTGTTGGAAGAACATGTTTTCGGTCTAATGCTGTGTTCGGCTGTCGCCACACCTTTGCTTTCCCATCACTACCGAAAATATTAAATTTATACTCGTCGGTAAAGATGACATCATTCCAGAAAGTTTCAGAGGCCAACTGATATTTCCAGGCAAAATCGGAGCGCTTCTTCTGATTAATTTTGGAAATGAGTGATTTGCTACGCGCAGTTCGTGAATTGTACCCATGTTTTTTAAAGAGTCTCCGAATAGTTTCCGCGGAAACTTCTTTTCCAGTCTTCTCGTACAATAGCGTAACTAATGTCGGAGCACTTACTTTTGGGTTACATTTCACCTCGCGTATTATTAGCCGCTTCTGCCGAACTGAAAGTTTTTTTGGCTGACCTTTCTGTGGAATAGAAGCGATTCGATCTTCGTCTTTAAATCGTCGAATAATATTAAATACGCTCGTTTTTAGTAAGTTCATTAACGACCCAATTGGTCGAATATGACAACAATCCCTTTCTATGTATGATGATAAATGACTAATTGCCGTTTGTCAAAAGAAATATTTCGCGATTTTCGATTCGTTATTGATGAAAAATTTTTTCTTACTAGGGAAATTAAATTATGCACCGAACGCAACGGTATACTGTTGCCTATGGGTTGATATTATTTTACGTATTACGTACGTAGTGTGTACCAGGGAAAGTCCAACTTTGCATGACTCACACGTTGCACAGATTTGACCACGTTTTCTGGCGCGTCATCGCTGCGTTCCAATATTAATGTAACGGGCAAATTCATACTTTCTGCGTTCATCGTACAGCGGCTGTGTTTCTTTTTTTTTTTTCCGTTTTTTTTTTCACATAAATTATAAGAGACGGTGTTTATTTTTCATGTTTTTGAATAAATTTTGAATTAAAAGCTTTTCCCTCCTTTTTTTTCGACAAATCTTAATTTCAAACCTACCGTTCCAATATTAATGTGGCTCACTGTATATACATATAAATACGTAGAAAGAAGAATGTCACGGTTTATTTACTATACTCGGATGATACTGAAAAGCAGTGCAGCACTTTTGAAAATTCACTTCAGGACATTTCGCTGTTCGTGTAAAAAAACGAATGAGAAAGATGAGAATTGGATGACTTGCGGCACATCAAAAGATGAACAATGTGCGAAAGCATATGATATACATACATATATAAAAGGTAAAAGTAATCTTTGAATTGCTCTCCTTTTCACTAGAATCACGACGTTCAATGGTGCGTATCGCTGACTTTACCCGAACGGTGGCTTTTAAAAGTATTATGTTATTTCTTTAATTGAGAAGACTTCCCCGTTGCCAAGTAAATTCGCACGAGGTCTTATATGTCTAGTTCAAATTATGTCGTCCAAGATTCTATTGACTACAACATATGTACAGCCGATTGAAACACTGACATTTGTTAAATTTTTCGAGCACAACAAGCTGCAACGCTAAAATTTTTCCAATTATCTACTGATGAAATCATTAACGCAGTTTTTGCGAAAAAATTTTTGACATTATTCTGTGTATACGAAACGAGTGTGATTTTTATTCTTGATTGCGTCTTAAATTGAACCCTAGGATTCGACAAGGATATTTCTTCCTCTTTTGAGAGGGGAAAAATCGATTACTTATATACATACATACATATATGTTGATTAATAAACACGGGGACTGTTTTTTTTTGGGAAATATAATTAAATTTTAAATAAATTGCGACATTGTATTGCGCGATTAAGGGGCACTTTGTTACCGAAACATGCCGCAATTTATTTAAAATTTAATTATATATCCCAAAAAAAGCAGCGCGTTTATTATTAATCAACATATTACATAAAAAACAAGGAAATGGATGGTGTAAATATTATCACTATTACAAAATCAATTACTTTTTGAAGCGATCGATTTACAGTGTTTCATTACATTATTGGCATATGAAGACTTGTTCGATGAGCTTTCGTAATCCGTGATCGATTTCGGTGCGATTTATTATTCGCTCTTTTAGTCCGCTCTGTCAGCGAACAGTGGGATTGATTTCATTTATGATCGGTCGTCGCCGCTGCTAATCTTTCTAATGCGATTCCGTCATCGTTGTAATCTTGCTGCTGCTGTTTCTCCGTCGCCTTCGGATTGTAAGATCTTTTTCCGCCTAGGTGTCGAACTTACGGACTGTTCAGACTTGCTAGGTATACACATATGTGAAACGATAAAATGGTCCGAGAAATGAGGCAGTCGGTTATCGAAGTCGCCGCCAATCACTGTATTCATCCGGTTGAGAACTTTTGATGAATGTCGTAAGCAATAAACACCACTTCTTTATAAACATTTTTACATATGTTACAATTACTTTTCTAGATGTGAAGGTGGGGCTGGCTCCGTGCTTCATGTCGGTCACCGCTGCCTTCCAAATTCGAAATTTTCAGGTTTTGCCGCCGTTTGCTGATATGTAACCTCATGCTTCGGTGAAACGAATCGATTTTTTTCATAATAAAATCGTGTTTGTCTATTCGCAAGAGTTCGCGCGTCAAAATACGCAATTGTTGAAATTTTTCCAAAATAAATTGAATCTTTCCGCAAATCAGATTCAGTTGGTCATCTCAAATGGGTCACTCGTAAACGTTCAATTCCGCAGCGACATTGTCACCAGCTCGAGTTCAAACGTTATCAAAGTCGCTTCGGTAAGATACAAACCTTCCAGTGAACTAAGGAAATATCACGCTTCGGTACCGCTCGCATACTGCTTTTTATCGTAAGTACTTCCACTTGAATTTACGCAGTGGTTGGCCGATGAGTTGCACGAAATTTTCGCGATTGGCATCGCACAAATCTAATCGGAGCGTGATTCGATTTAAGTTTTAAACGCCGCTGCTGCGAATTTCGTGAACGATATCGAGTCTAACTTGCTTTACCGCCAATTCTCACTAAACAGGAACCGCTTCTCCAGTTTCGGCATTAGTTTTAAACACCTTTCACTGAATTTTTTCTCATAAGCATCAAGTCGAGTACCAGAAGGTCAATACCGCGTACAGTTATTTTAGTGTCGTCCCTGCATATTTCGTTCGTTACACGCATTCACCGCGGAATTATCGTACGGCCGCATCGCTAACCGTTTCGAATTTTAGTCGGTAATTGAGAGAACTTCCACATCTTTCTACCAAATGACTCCCTATTCGCAATCAGTCGATTTTGCCAAGGCCTACCGACTGCTAGTATGCGTTCTGTTCGGATGTGAAAACTGGTTTCTTATTAGCAACTGACGTAAATTTCCGCGTAGAAATTATAGTTCTACGCGGTTCTGTTGGATGTTTGCCAATACGCCGTAATCGATGATTTTACACACACACACACACACGCACACACACTAGAAGAACGTTCCGATTCATCTCGTACTAACTTGGCCGATAAAGACACAGTGTTGTTAACGTTTATATTATTACAACACAGTTGTATCACATGCTGCTCTTGAGATAGTGTTAATTCTCCGACTACCCGGCACTGAAAAACGAATGCTGTTCCACCGACACTGACGACGGCAGCTTTACCAACTCTACATACGCGCATTGTGACTCGTTTGGTCAATGTATAAATTTGTCGGCGCGTACGATACGAAATTCTCTCCAGGACCAGCGTGCCTCCGACAGATGAAATTTCTTCGGAGCACCATGAACCAAGTAAAACGATAAAACGTCTTCGCTCTTATGGTCTCAAATGTGTCTGCTATTCAAGATTTAATTCTTCGCTGCCAATAAAATTTATTCGTCTTCGACCACAAGAAAAAGTCTTTTAGCATTCTAAAAAAATGTTCTTCTCCAACCTTCACTCAAATCATCGACGTTACATTTCACTGGCGACTATCTTCTATCGTTCATTTATTTTAACATTATACTATTTATGTAAGTAATTACAACTACTTCAGTTCAGTTTTGGTCGACATGTTTTTTCTTGGGAATGTGACATAACGATGGAAATTAAACTATATTTCATTATTCGTATTTAAATGTTTTTCTTAACTATTCATCAACGTACACTTGTATTATTACATAAATTTTAAGGCACAGCTGTTAGTATGCCAGTAAATATTATTATGTTTTTTCGGTTTTTTTTTTGTAGAAGTGAAAGACGAAAATAAGACGGCAGCCTGCAGCTTAAGTAATTTGAAATAAGATTATTAAAAATACAAATAAACAGTACATTACTGCGAAGATTTTTATTTCTTTTAATGGAATCATAAAGTGTGTGCTATAGTAAGAAGACGATGATTCGAAGTCTAATAACATCAAGGTGATAGATCAACGTTAAAAGGCAAGCTCGAATGCAAAGTAGATGTAAATGAGCAGAGACCTAAAAAGTTTGTGATATAAAACAGAGACCCGCTTTACACCGCCGCTCCACGATATAATTACTTCCGTGTGAAATATAAATAAACAGTCTTTTGCGACTATATTTAAGAGTTCGGCTAGTAAGAAGCAGATGGAGATGATTAATATTTGGAACTCTGACCTTGCACATCAGTATGTTGAACTCCCCTGGGAGGATACACCGATTGTTGTGGACTTATTCCTGCTGAGCGATCACTCGGACCAGGGTGTCACACTGCAGTCCCAATACGTGGCGGAAAAAATGCAACTTTTCCCCAGCTACAGTCAGCTGTACACGGATGGTGCCAAAGCAAACCCCTTCAAGGGGTCCTCGCCGGTGGCTTGCGCCTACGAGTTGGAGGGAGTTGTTCATGCGGCTCAGCTCCACGACTTCTGTTCAGTGTTGGAGGGGGAGCTGTATGGTATTTTCTTCTGCTTGAGGGAATATCTGCAATTTCACCTCCAACGCCGAAATGCATTTCTAATCACCGATTCCTTGCAATCGATTAAGACACTCCAGACACCAAAACCATTACACACACTGTCTCGAGAAATAAAGCGTATCCTTAACGTGCTTTAGTCGGGCTAGCTCACAGGTAACGTTCTTGTGGGTCCCGGGTCACGCCGGCGTGCCGGGGAATGAGTGTGTGAATTTGCCTGCTAAGGTAGCAACATATAGCCCAATGCCCGAAGGTGCTCCTTTCCCTCAGCTGTGACCACCCTTTTTTCAGCAACATAAGGCAGAAACATAGAAAACCATGTGGTCGGCTCCCACATGATGGCTGCGATCCATCAAGGTGAGCACTGAGCCTTGGTGGCCATCGATATCCATGTCCCGCAGAGAGTTTGCAGCGTTCACTAGACTCTGCATAAGGCACACAGCAATATCCCACAACTATCTGCTGAAAGGAACACCTCCTCCCTCTGCTTGTCCCATATGCAATTCCCCCATTTCACAACTGCTGAACACATTCTGGAACATTGCCTGCCTGCGAGTATCTCCAACTTACCGTCGGTTGCGTTCTCAAACGAACCAAAACAGGTCCAGGATATGCTACACTATATAACGGCGGCTAACCTGTTGAAATACTTCTAATCTTGCACTGATCCGTGTGCTGTAATAATCTCGGCAATTACATACAGCACATGGTATATATATATATGTGTGTGTGTATGTGTGACCTGGTCTACGAAAAGGGGGCTTACGTGCGAAAACAGGTTTTCGAGAAAACAACTGTTAAAATTAAACAATTTGTTTCGTCAGTTTCTCGCTAGTTGTTGCCTTTTCTCCGCGTTGATTGGGGTCTACCTATATTCCAGGACGTCAAGTGTTGTTTCTGCTCAAAATATTATCGTAGTTAATCGCGTAAGCTGCTAGTTTCGGATTACTAAACGAGTAACACTGAAGAAGTGAGTTTGCAAATGTTATTATTGTTACCACAACGGCTATCTTTTTCGTTTCTGTTGGTCTTTTGCATCACAAAATAAAGAAAAATGAGTGTTGATGAGGAGTTTAGTGCCGTCTACAATCAATATTTTCCTGAAAACGATGAAGACAATGATGGGTTAGATGATGATGTTAATTCAAACGGCAATGATGATGAACTACATTTGTCCCATTCAAAAGATGATATGGAACAATTAGAACCTATCGATCGTCAAATGCCAGGAATTATAGAGCCTGTTGGTTTATCTTTGGAGCGTCAATGGTATAGTTATCGGAATATTCGCAGCTTAGTTTCAGACATAAGTAAAGCAAATATTGTGGCTCTATTACCAAAAAAAGAGTTATCATTAAAGAAACGAAAGGCGAAGGTTTTTTTTTTTTTTTTTTTTTTTTTTTTTTTTTTTTTTTTTTTTTTTGTGGGCACGCCAGCGGCATTAACCCAACAACAAGAAAACTAAGCTAAGAAATTGAATAACTAAGCGGTTCGAAATAGACGCAACAAAGGACAGCAGTGCGGACACCACAGACGATGAAGGAAAGGAGAGGATAAAGGAAGAGTTATAGGGAGTAGGGAGACCTAATGACAGGAGCTAACTGTATAAAAGGAAGCGTACGTTACGAAGAGCAGGACACTCAAAGAAAATGTGATTAGCATCACATATACGAGGAGGATCACAATCGTGGAGAGAACAATCAGGAGAAGGCGATAGAGTAAATCGAAAGCGAGAGGAAGGGAGGAGAAAATGATTGATCCGGAGACGAATTAGGGAGACAATAGAAGAGCGACGACTGAAAGGAATAGAATGGAACCAAGACAGGGAACGAGGAATTGGCTGAATGAAACGGTAATGAGAATGACGATTAGAAAATAGGGAGGGATAAATGCCAAAGTCTGGCGTGATTGGAGGTGGATAAGGAAAGGATATCTGAAGAAGGGAAAAGACGAAGGTTATTCTTGAACTAGATGCGGAACAAGGTCTATCTTCCTCACAACCAACATGTAAATAGATCTCAGTTTGTGTATATATATTTTTTAATTTTGTTAATATTAGTCGAACTCATTATATTACAGAACGGGGGGTATGATATATTTTTTATTACAATGTGATAAAATAACTAAATTTGGAGGTAGTTTCTAGATTTTAAAAAATTTCGGAAAAGAGTAATAAAGTCAGAACAATTTTTAAACAAATAAAAATAAATATTTATACGGATAAATGCTGGGTGAAAAATACATACGATATTACAAAACTTAAAATTGAATATCTTTGTCTTGAATTTTGTACGAGTTTTATGTAAACGTAACTATTATGGTTGTCCTTCACCTTTTATCTTGTACTAATTTTAGCTTTTGCACTCTACCATTTTCTTTCCCCATTATTATTATTATTATTATTATTATTTGAATTGCACGTTTGTTCACGCGTTCATTTTCGTTCTTAAAATTATTTCGATTCGAAACTGTTTTTACGTAATTCCGTAAATCATGTCTTCCTCGCTCTATCCGCCGATACGGTCGCCGACTCTTGGTAAGTGTCATTTTTAATCTATAATATTAAAATGGCTCTTATATGCAGTAAATGTTCTGCTGATTTGCCGATAAATGGTGATTTTGTAACATGTTCTCGGTGTAGTAATACACTTCACTTTGGATGTAGTGGTGTGTCACAAAATACATGGAAGGCTAAATCCTCTGAAAAAAAGCATGAGTGGCATTACAAAAAGTGTCGCGACAATAACAAACGGACGTCTACGTTTCCATCATCTACAGCTGTAAACAATTCAACTGACATCATGTTCTCGAGCATAAAAACTAATACTTCATCTTGAAACGAAATGATGATCGAATTGCAGACGTCACTTAACCAGCTACAAACTGCTTTCAATCAAAACAACAGCAAGCTAGACGACGCTCTGATGCTGATAACTGGCTTACGCGAAGAAAACAAACTGCTAAGAGAGCATAATGAGAACTTATACCCGTATAAACAACGCCATTATTAGCAACATTCCTGTTACACCGAATGAAAATCTAAACAAAACTATTGCTAATATCGGCAATGCAATCGGCATAACAATTACAGACACCGATATCGACATCTGCCATAGACTAAAGAAAATTCCTCAACAATTATACCCAAATATTGTCGTGCGGTTCTGTAGGCGCGTACAAAAAGCGCGTAAAACTCGGTCAACACACAAGATTTTAGGCTACTCAGAATCAGGTGACGACCAACGTGTATTTGTAAACGAGCATCTTACAACCGAAAACTCTAGACTATTAAGCGCCGCCAAGACTTTGCACAAAAATGATTTCAAATTTGTTTTTATTATATAATTTTCTCGTACATATATTTTACTCACATTGTCATATTGTACACTTTACAGTTGTTTAAACTCTACTCCTATTACCTTTGTCTAAATTTAAAATCTCACTTTATGTTATATGCACGGAATACTCACTTTTATTTACTTTCTGGTATTTCAATGGAAATCGTGTATTATAAAATATGTGTACCCTATCTTATTTTTTTATCAAAATCTATCTTAAATATTTCTCAAGTTAAATATTTTTATACCAGCCTTTTTAACTGCACACTTTCTCTACCGAAAATAGCTATCTACTCTCATCAACTCCGATGACGTCAAGTAACATAAAAATATTTACCCTGAACGTTAGGAGTTTAAGGTCACACTTCGATGAAAATTAACAATACTATTAAGTGAATTAAATGAAAACTACTACATTTTAGTCTTAACAGAAACGTGGCTTATCAAAGATAAAATAACGCGTTATAAAATCCCAGGTTATTTTATGTGTGATGTTTGCAGAACAGATATAAGGTCCGTATATACAAGACAATATTCAATTCCTGGATGTTAAAATTACCATATCTACTGGCAATATAGTTCAATATATTATCTTAAAATAATGAAAATATTTCTATAGTCGGAATATATCGTTTTTGTAACTCACAGATTTCAGAATTTTCAAATAATTTAATCACTGTAATAAATAAGCTAAAGAACTTTGCCATCATTACGGGTGACTTAAATATTAATTTATTAGATAAAATCGGTAGTACAGATTATCTAAACTTGTTGGCTGCAAATGGTTTTGATAGTATTATAAATAAACCTACTTTTAACCGATTTCAAAGAAATTACTTTTTTTGTCTAGACCATGTTTTCGTTCGTGGTCTTGATAATTCTCGCATAAATTTAATTGTTACAACTAATATTTTACCAGTTGCGTTTATTGATCATCATGCCCTAACCACAGATTTAAAGATAATGTTGTCTGCCCCTGTGCCACCCAATGTCCCATCACCAGAAATCACTCCCTTCTTCCACAGAAATATGAAAGAACATTGGATCTCATCCTGGTCCCAACATGTAACTTTCCTAAGGAATATTAAACCAAATGTTGATCCTTGGTGACCACCGATCCAAATGTCCAAAAAAGAATTCTCTGCCCTTAATAGGTTGAGACTGGGACACACATCGATATTTCACAACCATGTCCTCCAGGGAACCCCTCCACCGATTTCCTGACCATTCTGTAATGCAGCAGTGCTACCTTCGGTGGAGCACATCCTGAAACAATGTCAAAACTTAACAAGAATCAAGGACGAACCACTACACCTTCTTTTAGATAACCGTCCAGAACAGGTTCAGACAATGCTAATCTTCCTTAACAGAAATAATCTAATAAACAAATTATAATAAATCCGATACTCGTTGTGCCGTAATGACCCTGGCAAAGTTATACATGGCCAACGAGTAGTTTACAAAAAAAAAAAAAAAAAAGATGAATTTTAAATGTAAATTAAATGTCCCTAGCTATGACTATTTTATTGATATAAGTTATTCTTCCAAAATAACCTACGCTCCTGCGATTTCTATAATCTATGTAGAAACGTTACATCTGTTGACGACAAATTCGATACATTCTTGTATAAAACAAAAGATATTTTAATTCGCTCTAAAAGACTGAAAATTATTGCCAGATCCTTACGAAACAGAAGTGAATGGGTAACAGATGAAATAATATCTTTGTCACGGGAGAAAAAAACGCTACATATTCTCACCAAAAAATATCCTACGGATAAAAACCTGTTACTTAGTTTTAAAAATGTTTCGAAGGAAATACAGAAAATCATTCGTAAAACAAAAAGGGATAACTACTCCAATTTATTATCAAATTGTCACAATGATCAAAATCGATATTGGTCGGTGGTTAAAAACATTCTCGGAAAGAATAAATTAACTCTAAAAGAAATAAAGATAAATAATAGTATTATCCCGGTAAAAGAAAATGAGTTGCTTGTTTCGAACTATTTTAATAATTACTTTCTAAATGTCATAGGTGAAATAACACAAGAACTTAATACCGAGGAGTTGTCTCCATTTAAATTGCCTAACCAACTAAATTTTTTTGCATTTTCGGAATTTTCAAATGAAGATATAAAAACTGCAATACTGACATTGCCTAACAAATACATACGGTTTCGATGAATTATCCATCATTCTAATAAAAGAAAATCTAAATTATTTTGTGGGCCCACTAACTCTTCTTTTTAACGAATCCATTAAATCAGGAATTTTTCCAAACGCTCCTAAACTTGTATTATTACACCAGTGTTTAAAAATGGCAGTGGTACAGATGTATCCAATTATAGACCCATATGCATCCTATCCACATTTTCAAAAATCTTTGAGAAATGTGTAAAAGTCAAAATTTCAAACTATTTATCTGAAATAAACTTTTTTAGTGAAAACCATTACGGGTTTCTACCTGGAAAAGGAACAGACGATGCGTTATTTAACCATATCTCGTATATAGCCGAAAATGTTGAATTAGGACGATCAGTAGTAGATCTTGACCTTCGTAAAGCATTTGACGTAGTCGATCATGCAATCCTTTTAAAAAAGCTATATGCATGTGGGAATTCGCGGTTCCATTTACAATTGGTTTACTTCGTACTTAACAAACAGAAAGTTTGTCACTAAAGTAAATTAAATCCTAAGCGGTACTGTTATCTAAGAACATGGAATTCCCCAAAGGAGTATACTAGGCCCCTTACTTTTCCTTATCTACATAAATGATTTCTGTAGCTTAAATACATCAGGTAAGATTTTTAGCTACGCAGATGATACTGTTCTGGTCCTGTCTTCTCGCTATCACGAAATAATGCAACAAATAATTCAAAGCGACATAGGTAAAATACGTAATTGGATAGTGTGTAACCACTTAAAAATGAATATATCAAAAACAAAATATATTGTTTATAGTCATTCACCACAAAGTAGTTGGGATGAATTAAAAGTGCAGTGGGATAACGACATACATATAGATAGAGTGTATGAAATTAAATACTTAGGTATCTATTTAGACTGTGAATTGTTATGGAACAAACATCCCATATACCTTGCAGCTAAATTAAGGAAACTGAACTACATGTTTTATTACCTACAACAATATTTTTGTTGTACACATCTACATAAGCTATATCTTCCGCTGTATCGGCCCGTTTTATCATATGGAATAATCCATTGGGGAAAGACCGTGAATTACTACCTTAAATCATTAGTTTACTTACAAAAATCAATTTTTAACAAAAAATAACTTGTGCTCAAGTTAGCCCAGACAACAACAATTTGCTAAATATTTCTAAATTATAAATGATTCAAATTCTAAACTACATGATGAAAAATAAAAAATTATTTAATATCGGCTTTGGAAATGAAATCACAAAGCAATCAGTAGAAAAAGCACTTGTACCCAAGGCTGTGTCCATAGGGGGGAGGGGGCACGAGAATTGAAATAGTTATTATAAATACACAAAAATTTGAAAAAAATCAAAAATTTAAAATAAATATTGATGATTTTTTAGGGTGTTCTTACCTACCTTTAAAAGAAAAAGAAAAAATATGCTCCATATTTTTAGGTACTTTATTAATATTTTATGCAAAAGTTTTTATTACGAAGATAATTAATAACATATGTGTAATTTTTATTAATGTTTATACGGTAATTCATTTATGTAATTATTAATATATAAACTAAAATGATGGAAATTATTAATAGTACGAACATTAGTGAAAAATGTATTGTTATTTATAAAATGAATATGCGAAGAAAATGTTCACCCCCCCCCCCTCCAAAATTCTGGGCACCCGGCCAGCATGTACCCTTTTTTAAAAAGGCTCGATATATGAAAGCTATTCTTTTTAATTCATTACCTGAACCTGTAAAAGTTAATCTGATAAATTATAAACGAAGACGTAAAGTACTGCATAATTATGTTCAAAATCTATCAAATCATGTCCTGCACAACTTACCTTAATTATTTCATCTACTGCACTTAAAAAGTAAAAGGAGAGAAAAAAAGAGGGGAGAAGAAGGAAAAAAGAAAAGGAAGGGAAGAGAAAAAAGAGAAAAGAAAAAATAAGAGAAAAAAAATAAAAAATAAAATTATTTATGTTATTGTTATCTCATTGTCTTACATATGCTTCTGTCATTGGATCAACATTTATAAAATTAATTTAAATCTCTATAACATTTTTCTAATATTTCTTACAATGATGACAACTAAAGTTGTTAAACCTTGCCCTTTTTTTTTCTTTCCTGTCACGATTGCCACTGAAATCTATTTTGTTAAAATAAGGATAGATAGATATGTACACATGTACATATCTTTTTATGTATGCATATATTTTATTCTCATGTATTCTAAATATTAATGGATGTATATGTAGATATGTATTTTTCTTAAATATAAAGGACATTTGAGTATATTTATCACTGGATGTATACATGATGAGTGGATATATATATGCGCGATTGTATGTCTACATATATTGTATTGAATATGTGCATGTTCGTGTTTATATATATGTATGTGTGTGCGCATGATATAAGACCTCGTGCGAATTTACTTGGCAACGGGGAAGTCTTCTCAATTAAACAAATAACATAATACTTTTAAAAGCCACCGTTCGGGTAAAGTCAGCGATACGCACCATTGAACGTCGTGATTCTAGTGAAAAGGAGAGCAATTCAAAGATTACTTTTACCTTTTATATATATCATATGCTTTCGCACATTGTTCATCTTTTGATGTGCCGCAAGTCATCCAATTCTCATCTTTCTCATTCGTTTTTTTACACGAACAGCGAAATGTCCTGAAGTGAATTTTCAAAAGTGCTGCACTGCTTTTCAGTATCATCCGAGTATAGTAAATAAACCGTGACATTCTTCTTTCTACGTATTTATATATATATACTAGCTGTGCCCCACGGCTTCGCCCGTGTATTAATGCCCGTTTAAATCTATACTTGGAAATTCATTAAAAAATTTTTGTTTTATCTGGAATTATATTTACGTAAAGATTCGTTCTTTCTTTGGGAAACATGTTTATCGCCGTCTAACAAAAAATAGTCTTCATGTTCTACGTTTAGCTGATGATTGTCGATTTTTCTATAACTTGTCCGTCGTAATCTAACAAAAAGTTTTGCTCAACTAAACAACACACACAGCCATCGTTTTGAAGAGGCCGAGTTATTCACACGGTGATCTCCCATAATTATACGTTTAAGAGAACATCTTCACTCATATCTTTCAACCACTCTGTCTCGAGCGTTTTATTATAATTAATATTATTATCATAAAATCAAAATAACAATGTTGAGTAAAGATTTTAATATTTCTGGTAGCAAATTATTAAAAAAAAAGTTAAACGGTTAATTTAAAAAATTTATACAGCGGTTTTGGCCTAAAAGTTCGAATATATAACATATCAGTTAAGTACTCTATTTTATTTTTATATGCTCCCCATTAAGTCCAATAATATATTGCTTAAATCTCTTCCAGTTTTTACAAACATATTGTACGATACATTTTCTTCTACTCCTAATAATTCATTATTATATAATAAATAAGATAGAGACGAAAACAAAGATGCACCATCCCTATCTATGTATTTTACATAATGGGGAACTATTACATCATCAACACACATATTAATTCTACATTCATAATTACATATAACACGAACTTTTTTGTAAACAACAGCGAAAAAATTTATTTTATCATTCATCGATAATAACGCCATGCGCCAGCGATAAACATGGTTGCATTTCGATTAACATCGCACGATACACAAAAGTCGCCACGAAAAGCAGTTGGTGCACAAAAAATAATAAAATTGTCAAATTTGTTTTTTTTAATTGATTGATTAAATTATTTAATATAACAAATATTTATGTAAATAATCAAAGCAAAAAGTAATAGCCAACAATTAAATTTGTTTTTTTTAATTGATTGATTAAATTATTTAATATAATAAATATTTATGTAAATAATTAAAACCAAAAGTATCCTATCTGTTAAGTTGGACCAAATTGCATGTACTTTCAAAATTTTATAAAAATCGGTTAAGTAAATTCCGAGTTTATCCTGCACAAACATAAAGACACAGGATTTTTATATATATAGATATATATATATAAACTCGGCCATTTTGGCCTCGCAAGGGGCTGTGCCCCTTGACCCCTCTTGCTTTCATCTCTGACTCTTTCTCTTCTATACTTCGTATAAAATGATCAAAATTTACAACGTAATTCTTACTGGCATCAACACACACAAAAAATAACATAATCACAAAAATCCTATTCTAACATATTTACCTTCCGTTATATAAAATTAAGACATTTTTTCGTTACATTTTTCGTTACATATTTCATTACATAAAATTGTGACATTTTTTAAATAACAATAACAAAAATCCTACAAAATATAACAAATGTTACATAAAATTGGGACATTTTTTCGAATGGGTAAGAATTACGTTGTAATTAATATATATATAATGTGTATATGTGTTAATATAAAAATTAAAGCTTATATTTGTATATAAATGTTTGTATGCATTAAAGATATACAAGGGCTTCGCCAGCCGACGAGTCCGGGGGGGGGACAAGATGATAGAAAAAGAATATGAGTTATAGGAAAAATAAAATTTATAAGTTGTAAAGGCTTAATATTTTATTAAACAAGAATAAAATCTTAATTGAAATATAATTTTCGTGGGTTTCTGGCAAATTGTTCATGATTACACGCCTATGAATACTCATCATGGCCAGTTGATTAAAAAGTTTCAAGGCTCCAGAGGGGGCAGCTGCCCCCGTGCCCCCCGCTGGCGACGCCCATGAAGATATATATTTTACTATTTAACAGATTTTTAATGTTTAGTAAAAACGTTGTAACTCAAATCGTGAAGAGTAAAACCGCTATTCGCGCGTTTTCGAACATATGCGGATAAACCGAAGTTGGTTTAAACACATTCTGTTCTCTGTTGCATATCTCTAAAAATAAACGATTTAATTTGATTTGATTATTGCGCTGCTATTTAAGGATCCATCATGCCATTATGAAAACACAAAAAGAAATTTCGGAATTTGCTTTTTGTAGCAGACCTTTGCAACAACCATGACCCATCGTGGATCACACGAATGCCGAAATAAGATAAGTAGAACTATAAACTGGCCATGTACCGAAATGCCACGAGCACTCGATCACGACTGAACAGCAAAAAATTAGGAAGTAAGCAATGAAAAATGTAGCAACAGCACACTGTTATTTCGTAGCTGGGATCTTCACTTTACTTTATTTACCTCATTTGTTTAATTACAACTTTATTTCCCCTTTTTTTAGTTGTATATTATTATTATCCGTATCATTATTATCACTACTATAAATTATAGTATAGAATTTGAAATTTCTTTGCGCTATCGGTACTATTCATGAACTTTAAATAACGATCTCATTCCTTCTAATAAATGTAAATATTATCAACGCGAGATTACCTGCAGCGAGTAAGGGAAAAAAATACAATAAGGAGGAAATAAACCGCAGGCCTTTAAATCCTCCAAAAGGAAGACTCTGTGCCTCCGGCTAATGCCTCACAATTAAACAACGGGTGATTAATTTCCTCACGATAAACTGTGCTAGAATGTTCATTCAGTTGGAATGTAGAGGAGTTCCAACCTCAAAATCTGTTATGGCCTGTACGAAGTCTACAGATAGTAGTCACAAACCTTCACATCAAACTATCCGAAATAGTGGAGACACTGTAATATTAGGGTCTAACTGAAAGAGTCGATTGGACTAATTCGTAAGACCTATCTAAATTAGGCGCACTCTTGATAACATTTTCTCATTCAATTAAGTCATCTCTTTTAACCTTCTTCAAAGGATCCGTTGATGGAATCTATATATTATCCCATCCTAGGCAGCGTCCTTAGCTGCTTGATGCACCACTTCGTTCGAAATGATCCCACAGTGACTAGGGATCCAACAAAGCTTTACTGTACCCCCCCATTGTCCCGAATGTTAGCGAGTTTTAATTTGATTTCGAATATCAGTGGGTGGCTGTAGTGCTCAAAGTGACTGTTGTTCCTAAGGGTCAAAAGTCTGCTTATTACCGATTTCCCCTCTTTACCGTCCGCAGTATTTAGAATAAAATCACGGGCCTTGTCAATGGCGAGCAACTCAGCAGTAAACACAGAAGCCGCAGGCTTAAACTTAAATATAAAGTTCTCTCCCGTTATAAAAGCTGCACCTGCTGCCTTCCTACACCCTGAGAACTTGGCGCCATCCGTAAATATTCTTAGGAAGGAAGGGTATTCGGATTCCATTAATTGCATAAAGCAAGAATTAAACACATGATGGCGAGGAAGGCATTCTTTCTTTAAGTTGTTTAAGAAATATACGTTTATTTTAACTGAATTGATATTATACGGGAAAATAAAATACCTAGATGGCAGCACGGGAATAAGGGCTGGACAATATGAGATGTACCTATTGACATTTTTAATTAAACGTAGTTTTTTACGTTGTATATGAATCTCCGTTCGCTTGAAATTTTAATGAAGTTTTTTAATATTAACGGTTGGTGGAGCTACAATATATTTAATTAAAAATCGATCTACCAGAAGGGGAGGAATTTTAAATTCCATCTGAAGACTTCTAGCAGCGGCCGATCTAACATTCCCCGTTATAAGCTTCAATCCCAGATTCTGCAGAACGTCTAACCTACTCAGAAGCGACTTTGAAACCGATCCATAAAAAATTGCACCGTAATCGAGTTTAGACCTAACAGTAGCTTTATAAAGAAGACTTCTAAGGTCACTGGTCCCCAGAAAGTATTGCTAATCGCCCTCAATGGATTAAAAGTGCTGGGTAACTCTGTTGGAGCAAGGTCTGTTTATATGGAATGCTCAAGTTAATCAGATACATGCCCAGATATTTTACCTGTTTAGAAAACGTAATGTTTTATTGAGTGTGCACTTTAATTATTACATATATATCCGATTGAGAGTAAGACCTAAGAGTAAATAACGTAACACACGATTTGGGTGGAGACAAGTCCAAGCTCTAATCTTTTGAAAGGCATTATGGGGGAGCGTTTACTGAGAACTGATTATCCCCTATATACAATACGAAATATTTTTATTCCTACTATCTATATACAACAACGTTGGCCGCATATGATAAAATATTTAATGCAGAAGGTAGAGTTAGGTACAAAGGATTGATCTGATGTAAATGATGAATAATAAAGGACTTAAAACCGATCCTTGAGCGAGTCCCCGATAAAAACTGTACGGAGATCCGTTCGTTTAGAAACAGGGTTTAAGAAATAGAGAATTTTTTTAAAAAAAAAATACGTATAATTTACGCAGAGTTTTTACCATGAAATTTAGTATTCCTAACTTAGTTAATTCCTTAAACCGGATGGGAATGGAAACATTGTTAAAAGTTCCCCCTTAATAACTAAAAACGTGGCCAGAAGAAACGGGTCACCCTCTTTCGGGCGCGATCGATCGGGCGCGATTTATCGGGCGCAGCCTCTTTCGGGCGCAGGCGAACTCAGACCTTTTTACAGACCACCTACGGTGATTTTCAGGTATGATCCGTTAAACGTTGTCATCTGTGTTAGTGAGAAACACGAATTACCAAATACTGCTATCAGAAATTCCGTTCAAAAAATACCGTTCTTCGTTAACGATTTAGTTTTCCGCGCGTATAGTATGTTATATATGCATATATAATCACAAAACACATATTTTACATGATTTTATTTCGTTATTCGCTTTTTTTAAATATCTTCTGTTTGTTTTTTTTGAAATAACGACTTCAGTGTGAAATACTGATAAACAGACTTTCGCGATGTAAATTTAAGAATTCTGTTAGCAATAGTGATACGAAACGGACGAAAATTATTAATATTAATAATCGGTCAAATGCATTGTCGGTTCTTTTCATTTTTTTTGCTAATGTATTGTCAACCGTATTTAAAAAATTACAAACTATCAACTCTACGTCATTTAAAGTGTAACATAACTGGATTGAATTTGTTACTGATACATATTCCTTATATTATCTTTCTTTTTTATTCGTATCTAACAAATTTATTTGTGAAGTTTTTTCTGTTATCTACGATTTTAATTATATATTTAATTCCTTGACGATCCAACCCTGGTTTCAAAGAAATATCACAAATGATAAACAAAGGCGCAAAAATTTTTAAACATAAACACATTTATGTTAATACTGGGCGAGAAATATGTACGATATTACAAATTAATTGAATTTAATATTATGTAAATGCAAATTATGGTAATCTTTAAATTAACTCACAGAATTTTCAGTACATAAAACATCCTACCTGGATACCTTTTTTTTTCTTTTAGTTCGTTTAGAAAAATGTTCAATCTTCAAAACACTGGACTAATATTATTTTCGTAAAAATTTTAATAAAGCCAATAAGCAAGAAGCTTTTCTTGTTTTGTCTAATAATAAAGCGAGCGGCTCATAAAAAAATAATAATAATTAGAAAAATCGACTCGGCAATACTTGATGCGTGTTTTGTAGGGAAGAAGAAAAAAGTAAAGAAGTAAGTTGAGAAACAAAAACGATTAAGTAATTTTCCACTGTGAAATAGTGTTTAATAAAAAAAGGAAAAACCCGTCAATGGCTACAACCACTTTGTAATTTACACGTTTGTTAGTTACAAAACGCGTTTTAACCGAATTTTTTTTTTCTAAAATTTCGGTTTTTTACTAACTTATCACACTAAATTGCAACAATACTTTCTAAATATTGTCAGTTCAGCTGGGTTGGATTTGAGTAACACAAAGCTTTAAAAGGAATAAATTCGCAGGTATTCGTTATTCGAATCATCGTTCTATCAATTTACATTAAATATTTATAATAGTAACTTATTTCACTTCTGTTTCTCATCATATCGGCTTTCTTTACTAAAGGTTTTTTGGTTTTATTTCGAAAAAAAAAAATTCTTTAGTGACGGTAGTGAATGATATGAAAGAAGCTGCTTATTGGTAATGACTGCAAAACCTAAATGAGAAACCTTTTTCGACCTCAGTCTTATTTATTTATTTGGTCACGTCAATCAAAGACCTTTACCCAGTTTGCATTCCGATACTTATGATGTGTTGTTGCAAATACGAAATTATCCGTACGCTTGCTTGTTTTCTTTTTGTATTTTCTGAACAGAAAAGTCCCGTTGAGGCAAAATGTGATCAAACAATAAATGAGTAATTGTTAAAATGAGCACGATCGTCTATTTGTTTTTATATAGTTATTTCATTAATTTATTCAGAATGATTCGTCAGTTAGCCTTAGTATATTTGTTTTTATTTTTGTTCGATTCCTTTAGGTTGCTTTTTTAGATTTAACATTATTAGCCTAAAAGTAAAACGCACAAAAAGAAAAAAATGTTTAATATTTATGAAAAAATAAACTTTCTCCTGCGTGTATGTTTTGTAGTAAACGAAAACATAAAATTTCGCATGAAGTAGGCATGGAAGAGAGAAGAGGATAAATTTTGAACATATTTATAAGAAAAATAATATTCTAGTCTGTCGTTTTTTTTGTTTCTTTTTTTCACACAACTGTGCCGATATCAAGCTGAGCCTGTTAAATTAGCTTACAGCATACTACACAAATTACAATGTTTGGTCGTTTAGTAATAACTGAAATTTTCAAAAACCACAAAAATTGGAACAATATCCTCATTATTCTTCGATAAGGAATCAATTTTTCTTATATGAAATGGATACAGTTTTATTTAATAAATAGGTATTTTCTGTAACACGCATAAACAATATTTAAGTTACCAATAATTTGAAACCTATAGTATGTATTGCGATAAAACTGTCGCAAAAAAATTATCCCCCTCTTTCCGCAGGAATGATAATTTCTCAAACCATATATATATATATACAAGGTACAACCAGTATTCATACAGCTAGTCGAATTAGAAATTATGTTTTTACTCTTTCACGTTTTCCCAACAAAATAAGAGTTTGCAATTATAATATAATAATAATAACATTAATTATAAATATAGAAATAAACGATTTCGACATCTTACATATAAGTAATAATAATAATACCTATAATACATGCAAACACTAAAGTTAACTAATTACATTGTGCTACACCACGAAGATAATCTTCGAACTGAAGCTGATTATAATTTGTTGCGACTTTCAACAAACGTTTGTCGCAATCGACATATTTCTCTTTTTTATTCGGTTACTTTTATCAATAAGACTATGTTTTCTTTATTTTGTTGATATTATATCACGTTCATAGACGAATGACAAAAACCATTATGTGTCAACATCCTTTGCGGCATTCTTTTTTTTTCGGAACAGAAAAGTAAAAATAACAATAATGGCAAGTTTTACACGCATTCATTGTACATTTTGTTATGTTCTTCTGTTAGGAAAATTAACCATTTTCTTAGAAATTAAAAACCGAATAGCCAATCGTACAGGTTATGAACAGTGCAGGTAAATAAATTTCACCTCTTATGAAGCTATTCAGGATTTGGTCAAATAAACAAACTAAAGCGCTACACTTATTTACAGAAAACAGTTTCATTCGTTAATTCTGCGTACTACGGTCATTATTAAGAATAGTCTATTCGAAAAATATACTAGTAATTCTTCTTCCGCCGAAATAATAATAACTGCTTTACAATAGACCTATAGTCAATTCCAAGAAAAATGTACGATTTTTTCCATGACAATTTTATTACTTTTTCTTCTTCTTTTAGTCCTACAGATTCGCATATTGTAAAATAATTCATTACCTCTTTTCAATCACTCGCAGGAAATCCCCCATGGTGAGAACCGAACCGACAAAAAAAACTGACGCCCGTTTGAGAAACATGAGTAGTTTACAATATATCCATAAAATTATTTTCGGCATATATGTTTTTAGTGCTGTTGTATTTTTTCGGAATACTCACTGGCGATCAATATTTTCTAAAATAATTACATATAACGGTTATAAAACAAATATATACTTTTAAGAATGTCAAATAGTTGTTTAAAAATCGGAAAATTTTTGTTACTTAATTATGTTAATTTTATTACTAAATGAGCTGCTTTATTGATGTTTTTGCATGTTTTAAAAATGAATTCTGGTTTATGTAGGTCATATTTCACAGTAATAAGAAAAACAGATTCCAAGTAATTAATCGGTGTTACATAACGTGCAGGATTAAATATCTAGCTCTAAAATATTTACTTTTCAGGTAACTAGATTTTAGAAAAAATAAATTAATTAATTTAAAAAAAATAAAATATAATTTTATTACAAATACAGCAAAGTAGTTGAGCATAATGTGTCAACCGCCAAGGATTTAATATGATAAGTATGAATTACCGTAATTTCAATTTACATAATACTAAATTGAAAACAGGGCCAATCGATTTGGCTCAAACGAATGGGTTCCGTTAAAAATAAACATAAAAATAGAAGAATAATATCTTAAAAGTAATAAACAATTTTTTTTAGTAGTTTTCATAATCACTAAAGTTAATTTAATTTTAATTTTTTGTGAATGTAAACATTTATTGTAAAGCATTTAGATTTCCTTTGAAAGCAGAAAATCTGTCACAGAGGCAAATTATTCCTATGATCTACTAATTCTTTCTGAAATTTTTTATTGAAATAACCCGTTAAACAAATACATAATCAGCACTTCAAGTCTTTATAACCGAAAATGATTCTTTTTGAAAACAGCTGGTTTATTTTCTAAACAAATTAATTACTAATTTCACGGGTGTTCTTTTTTGATTCATTACGCCTTAAATATGATAATTATAGAAGAAAAAATAAATAAAAAACTCACTAAGCCTAAACTAGGTTTACTTGGAAAAAGAACGAAGTCTAAATGTAACGAGGTGAATCGTGCTGCGGCCGAAATGATGCGACTCCCCGGTAGGTATAAAAAGATTATAAAAAAATGTGATTACTCCTCCACCCGGCATAAACATGTAGGTTACTAATTAAGCCTTAGTAGCTAAAAAATAAAAAAAAATCACGATATCGCATTTTTAATTTTGTGAAAACTATCCGCCAAGGTACGCCAGTTTATTAATTAATAAATATTCTAAAAACTTTCAATTATTATATGTATAAAAACTTTCACTGACTGTTTTTACTCGGACTTGGGACGTTAATGTTCACCACACTAAGGTTAATGAATCATTATATAATTACTAAGTCATTAATATTTTTAAGTTAATTCTAAAAACGGGGAATGTGTCAATTTATATATTCTTGCTTGTACAAAATTTCAGGTAAATACAAAAAGATTATAAAAACCGTGATTTTAATTCGTCATTTAATTTGATGAGTCCATGCTATTCAGTAGGAGTGTTATTCTGGGTTGATTAAATCATTTTGCAGTGTAGATGTATTTCATATATTTACAGTTTGCCACTTCAGTCACGTGTTTATAAATACTAGTGTTCCCAATGGTCAAAATTCGACCATAATTATCATTAAAAATTTTAAGAAAATATATACGAATTTGTATATGTCCAAAATTGTTTTCCCACTCTTTTACGTTCGTTCATCATATATCTGAGAACATATACTTTTATTTATACTTTCAACACAAAAATTAAGTGATACCTTAAGATTTAGTACACTGTAAAAAATCCAATAATGATAATTATTAAGAAAAATTAAAACATTTCAATAAGAACAGATTTACTGGCTGCAGCGATTTCCTTTTTCACTTTTTAACCGACTTCAAAAAAGGAGGAGGTATTCAATTCGACTGTATTTTTTTTTTTTTTTTTTTTTTTATGTGTGTTACCACAGAACTTTCTTCTAGATGAACCGATTTTGATGATTCTTCTTTTATTTGAAAGGTGGCGTTTGTCATGTGGTCCCATTTAAATTTGATCAAGGTCCGACCGATAGTTTTTGAGTTATCCTTAATAATGCGGGAGATTGAAGCTTTTTGGATGCTTTTCATTCATGATTGTTTTCACCGTCGGATTAGATTTTTGACTTAAAATACTATAAATTTGCCAAATTACCATGGAAATGTAGCTTTTGGTGTTTTTACCGTGGAAATAAATGTTTTAATTTAATTGAATAAAAATGCACTAAAAAGTAAAAAATAAAATGCTTTTTTACAAAAAATAAATACCGACTTCAAGGTTTATTATAAAAATTTAAAAATGCACTAAAAAGTAAAAAATAATTACTCCCGATAAAATATATATATCAGAGTGATATAACTTAAGGTGATATCGTAATTCTTATACAACATTAATTTTTTGGAGTTGGCATCAAATTCATATTAAAAGAATAATTAAAAACTGCATTAAATGTTGATTAAATTGTTCCTAACATGAATTTAATTCCAACTCCAAAGAATTAATGTTGTATAAGAATTACGATATCACCTTAAGTTATATCACTCTGATATATATATTTTATCGGGAGTAATTATTTTTTACTTTTTAGTGCATTTTTAAATTTTTATAATAAACCTTGAAGTCGGTATTTATTTTTTGTAAAAAAGCATTTTATTGTATTACTTTTTTATTTAAATACAAAAAAAAAAGGTTGCAAAATTTGATGTACTGATAGCTCTAAAAATAATCAATAGTTACTAAACAGAAAAAAAAAATGTAGTTGAATACTTGTTAAAACTGTATAATAAAACAAACTTTATTAACAAACAATAAGGGCAAAATAATTTATAAAAATAAATTAGATAAATACCTTAATTAGAAACGTTTTCGGTCACAACCCATCATAAGCTAAAACTAACACACTAGCTAGTGTGTTTTAAGTTTTCACTAAGTTAGTTTTAGCTTATGATGGGTTATGACCGAAAACGTTTCTAATTAAGGGGTATTTATCTAATTTATTTTTATAAATTATTTTGCCCTTATTGTTTGTTATTAAAGTTTGTTTTATTATATAGAAAAAAAAAAGCAAGAAAATCGGTTAATAAACAGCGGAGAAGAAAGTACTAACTGTTTTGTCTTTGCCTATTTATATACAGAAGAAGATTATCTATTTTTATAAAATAGAATTTCCCGCCGTAAATTTATCGGGAATATTTAAACAAATTCAACGTTTGAAAGCTTCTTGCTTATTGGCTGTATTAAAATTTTTATGAAAATAATATTAGTCCAGTGTTTTGAAGATTGGAAATTTTTCTAAACGAAGCAAAAAAAAAAAAAAAGTTAGCCGGGCAAGATGTTTCATGTAGTAAACATTCTGTGAGTTAATTTAAAGATTAGCATAATTTACATTTACATAATATTAAATTCAAAACAATGATATTTAATTTTTAATTTGTAATATCGTATATATTTCTCGCCCAGTATTAACATATGTAAATGTGTTTATGTTTAAAAATTTTTGCGCCTTTGTTTGTCTTTTTCGATATTTTTTTGAAATCAGGGTTGATTCGTCAAGGAATTAAATATATAATTAAAATCATAGATCACAGAAAAAACTTCAATAAACGTATCCTCAAATAAACTTACTAGATACGAATAAAAAAGAAAAATAGTATAAGGAATATGTATCAGAAGCAAATTCAATCCATTTATGTTACACTTTAAATAACGTAGAGTTGATAATTTGTAATTTTTTAGATACAGTTGACTATACATTAACAAAAAAAATGAAAAGAACCGACAATGCATTTGACCGATTATTAATATTAATCATCTTCGTCCGTATCGTATCACTATTGCTAATAGAACTCTTAAACATCGCGAAAGTCTGTTTATCAGTATTTCACGCTGAAGTCGTTATTTCAAAAAAAAATAGAAAATATTTTAAAAAAGCGAATAACGAAATAAAATCATGTAAAATATGTGTTTTGTGATTATATATGCATATATAACATACTATAGGCGCGGAAAAAATAAATCGTTAACCAAGAGCGGTATTTTTTGGACGGAATTTCTGATAGCAGTATTTGGTAACTCGTGTTTCTCACTAACACAAATGATTACGTTTAACGGATGATACCTGAAAATCACCGTAGGTGGTCTGTAAAAGGTCTGAGTTCGCCTGCGCCCGAAAGAGGCTGCGCCCGAAAGAGGCTGCGCCCGAAAGACGCTGCGCCCGATAGAGTCGCGCCCGCTTTTTCGCGACCGATAGAGCGGTCCCCAGAAGAAACGCCTTATCAATGAAAGATTGCTCTTTAAACTTATCAAAAATGTGAAAATTCCCGCGTGTATTCGGATTGTATTACACGCGGTAACACGGTTTTCGAACGCGCTTTATGCTATTCCCTTTCTTCTTTTTCATATTTAAATTCTTTCGAATCCGTCCCCACGCTAAAGAGAACAGGCAGTCGGCTAGATGTGTTGTAAGCCACTAAGAAATTCTATTATATATTTGTTTTTTTTGGTTATTCTTATTTTTTCGCAATAAAAGGATACCGAAAAGAACCAGCGTCTTTTTATTATTTTCCTTTTACAATTAGAGACTCTGATGTTATGAAAATTGTGTATTTTAGCCAAATTAAAAATAACTTTAATTTTAATAACAATCGGAAAAATAAATAAAAAATCAGCATCGTTTCCGGCCAAATTCTGCGTAAGAACTCGTTTTATTGGAAAATTAATACAGTCCCGAGAGATTTTCCTGCAACAAATGGAAAACTGTCACTTCATTTTCAATCAGAATTTAGACCAAAGATATGCACATATACAATATAGCGTTTATTTCTGCCGTTGCATAATGCTCGCTTATTTTAATTATTCAACGGATTTTCTAATTTATTCATTGCTTTCCAGGTGAACTACAAACGAAAAAGTACCGAACAAATTATTGCCGTCCAATGATGACCACGATATTATCATCGGTGATAGTGACCGTTTTAATCGGAGCTCTTTATCTGTAAGTAGCCTGCATTTATGTTATTGTATGTTTTTTTGGCCACTTCATGAAAACGAGTTATAGATTTTTTATACTTGTTCACGCGTAACTTATGATTATTTAAACGGATATCAATTCTTTCTTTATTCGGAAGCACCGGTCAGCGGTGGCTCCATACGAGTGTTAGCACAAACTGAACAGTCATCAAATGACGCCGAGAAAAGGAATATCTTTAGAAACTAATAAAAATATTATCGGTATCAGTATTATTTAGCTTGTTTTAACATAGATTGGAAAACAAATAAATGTTTAATATACTCTCTGAGATTTTTTTTTCGAAAATAACAGCCCGTTCTATAACGAGTTGAATGTTTCTTTTTAGTCGACCTTTTTTTTTTTTTTTCGACATTAGAACATTGGAAAATTGCGGATCTAAAAAATTGTTACTTTTAAGGGACAAAATTTTGAAATTAAAGGGGCGATGAACGCCAGTGATTTAAAATATAATCAAGGTTTATTACCATTTAAAAGAAAAAAAAAAAAAATCGAATATAATTTTACAAGCCTGATGGAAATATTACCGTCTGGATGCTATTGCGCGTAGTATATGACGACTCCGATGGTACCGTTTATTTATTTTAAACTGTACCGGCCAGGTTGTCTCGTACGAATACCGATGAATATCATCGATGATCACACTGAATAGTCATTAAAATAAACGTTAAAAAAAAGAATCGTAGCCAGATAAAAATTAGCCAAAAAAGTTACGAACCCCAAAAATTCAAAACCAAAATTTTGAAATTAAACGGACGATGAAATGATTAGTTTATTCAAGTGTAGGTTCGAATGAAGATGATTGAAACCCATTTAGCGCGATTTACAAACTGATCCGTGACAAAAGTGGTGGTACGTTTAAACAGGATACTCTTTGAACAGCAGCCAACTTTATAGAATACAGAAGGTAGTATTAATTCTGGTTAGTCTATCCGTATCACCACTGAAAAATATTTACTCTAAAAATTGTGAAATAATTTTTTTTTTTTTTAAATACCAACTTCAGGATTTACTGTAAAAATTTCTCGGTAAAAGGTAATATACTTCAGATTAATATACATATATATAACTTTATATATTAATGATCCACACAAATCAGTGTGATAATTTTTATAATTTTTGGATAAACAGTTCACCCGTGTTCGATAGAAGCAGCAGGTGAAGGAACGTTATAAAAAAATAGAGACATTGTCAGCTACACGCAAGTCGTATTTAGTTTTTATTTCATTTTTTTTTGTATCTATTATATGTACTTGTTGTAATGTTGTATTTGATATAAACTTATTAAAAAGAAACTATATCATGGGCATCCGTGTCTCTATTGAAAAGGTCAAAAAGTCCTACTCGTATACGTGTGAGATTTTTTTGTGTTTTTACTTTGTGTGTGTGCGTGTGTGTGTGTGTGTGTGTATGTAATTATATTGAGAGTTCAGTTATAATTTGTAAATAGATTCACGGCTAATTTTTTTGTTATGTATAGCAAGTAGTAAATAACATCACCAATTTAGCGTAAATTCAAATGTAGAAATATTAACACAATATTATAGAATAATTTAAATAAAACTGAATTTGCAAAAATCATTCCATAATGAAGGATATGTATATCATGATTATTTTTAAACAACATTGGTACCCATTGCATTAATTCAAATTGCAATAATTAAAAAACCACACATTAAATGTTTCTGTTGTTTTCAGTACTTGACTTTTATAAAAAACGAGTAACTGTGTCGTTACATTCATTTAATAATACGGATTCTAGTTAGTGCTGCAACCTGAATTTGATGTCGAATCTCTAAAAATCAGTGTTGTTTAACAAGAATAATAATCCTAATATTATCCCTTCTTTAAAGCATATTTCACTATAAAAAATATCTTATATCGAGTTTTTACTTTTTAGTGTGTTTTTATTAAATGTTTATAGTAAATCCCAAAGTTGGTAGTTTCTTTTACTTCCTTCTACGTATCCTAAAAACTTTTAAATGTCATATTTCAATGGATGCATCCGTTTTGACTACTCTTGATTACTTCCCCCTCTATACGGATGATAAAAGGGGAAGTATGCTGTATTCGGGGAGTGTTTTGGATGTTACGTTTCAACGGAAATATCCATTTTGACCACCCTTGGATGATCCATTTTTGAGTGTCGTCGATTTTCGCGACATGTGTGTGTATACGTGCGTATATATCACTCATAACTCAAAAACGACTAGTCGCAGAAAGTTAAAATTTTAAATTCTTTCAACATCTCTAGTCGTGCACCTCTCCTTTTGGTTATAATCGTTAAACTCAAAAGGGCACTTCTCCTAAAGGATTTTGTAGAATTTTTCTTATACCTTAAACACGGGTAGCCGTAGAAAGTCTAAATTTTGGACACCCGGGATTGTTATACTATTTATTTATTACTCGCTCGTTTTAATGTCTAATAGTGTTGTACAAGAAAGAGACACGCGTTACCCACAGCAGATTTTTTTAAAAACAACTTTTTCGTGAAATTTTTCTCTTTAATTACATAAATAAAATCGCCAGAAGATCCAAAAAATTCGCGTAAATTATAAAAACTATCACTGATTGCGGGTAACTGACCGATATTGATAATAATGTGTAGTAATCTTTGTTAAGTAGTCATTCTTATCGTCTGAAGCGAATGAAGCGATAGGTGTAATTGTAACGTCATTTCATTTCTATTCTATTCTGCTTCTCTCCGTTTGTTTTTGTTGAAGTCTGGGCTTCACTGATCTATGTCATTAATTTGTCGAATTAGCATATCGATATTTTTAGTAGGTAATAAATCTGCGTTCTGGCAGCTCTGACGTCACAACCCCTAAACGCGTGCAGAGGGCTGAAAGTAACGTAAGTATTTCATCAGGGAGGCAAAAACTAACCCAATTTTTTATTCCGACGCCGAAAATTCACCCAAGTTTCCCCCAATTTCCCCAAAATTCCCCCCCGTGCGTTCCCCTGCACATTTCCGATAAACTGATCCGATTATTAATTAACATAAGTATATTAATTAATGTCTGAAAGTAACCCAAGTCTCCGACCCCCCTCCCGCCCACTGCGTTACCGCGGTTTTTCAAAATTCCGGGCTTAAGTATGAAAATTCCAAAATGTAACCCAAGTATGGTATTTAAAGCTAAAATTTAACCCAACACCCCCGTTCGCCCCTCACACATGTATATTACGATCCCGCGCACGCTCCGGTCGCCACCGCGAAAGCGCACGCGCCGTTCCCATGCATATTCCGATCTCCGCCGCGATATCACATCCGCACAAGCGTTCCGTTCACGATACCACAATTTTTTTATAAAATTAACTTAACTATATTTTTTTATTTACCGGATTCCCCGATCGTACAGACAAATGCGAAAGCACACGCACTGTTCCCGCGCATATATCTAACATAACGTTCTCCACTGCAAAAGCGCACACGCCGTTCCTCCGCATGCCTCCCACGTTCACGATACCGAGATTATTTTTAATATTTCAAAGTCTAAGTATGGAAATTTCAAAATTAGCCTAAATATGTTTTTTATTTTTCCGATTCCCTGATCTTACTGCCATATGCCATGGCGCACGTCCCGATCCCGCGCATATATCTAACATACCGTTAGCCTCCGCGAAAGTGCACGCGCCGATCCCGCGCACTTATTGTTTGCTTGCGGATACCGCATTTTTAAAAATATTTCAAAGCCTAAGTATATATTATTATTCATACACTGATCAATTTTTTAAGGATCTTTCGTATTTTTACAAGTATAGACGCACCCGCTACGAAAAATTCTCCGATCATAGCATTGCATGCAATCATCACCGCGTTATAGTATTTTTTTTAATTATTATTTTTTTTTCACATAACAACCCAATCCCTGCTCTGTTGGCTAAACCTACAAGGTTATCCAAAACATTTACAAATTAACAAATCAATTATTTCTATACTCAAAAACTATCCTTAGTCTCCTTTACCCTTTCCACCCTCTTTTCCAATCGATTATAATATACATTATTTATTTTTTCTTATCCTTCCATCATCTTACACACTATGGTAGCTTAACATCCAATCCTGCACATACCGCTGCCGCTGTTTTAATATCTAATATATAGCATTCTATTTACTTTTACTACGACCATTAAACCCCCGATCGACGCTCCCGACGCTTCCGTCATTTCATATTGAGAGGTAATTATTTTTTTATGTGACCGCTATGAATGCCCACCGTCCATTCCCACACACTCATCTGTTGTCGTTAGTTCCCATATCGTTCATAATAACTTTTTTCAATTCCAAATATTATGGAATTATTCCAATTATATTTTTTTTATGCTTCCGATCATTTCTTCCGACTGTTGATAAATTTTTATTTTTTCTCCGATTCTAAAAATAAATCTCTCGATACCTTCACTGCCATGAATGTGCACACACCCTCTGCAGT
Organism: Icerya purchasi; assembly: GCA_039619475.1. Taxonomy (NCBI): domain Eukaryota; kingdom Metazoa; phylum Arthropoda; class Insecta; order Hemiptera; family Monophlebidae; genus Icerya; species Icerya purchasi. The sequence continues at coordinate 224,368,135 of CM077116.1, forward strand.
TAGTTTCCATATCGATCATAATAATTTTTTTTCAAATCTAACTATTATAGAATTAACCAAAGTATATTTTCTTTACTTCAGATAATTTCTTCCGACTGTCCATAATTTTTTTATATTTTTTTCTACGGTTCAAAAAATAAATCCGACGAAGTCTTCATCAATATGATTGTATACAACATATTCCCTCGCACTCAAATGCTACCGTTAGTTCTCACATCATTCATAATAATTTTTCATGTCTAAGTATTACTGAATTATTCTGAGTATATTTTTTCACCTCCAAAAATTTTTTCCAAACATGGGTAATAAAATTAATTCAAGTATATTTTTTTATTTAACACAGTTTCAAAATTTCTCCCTCCCCTATCCATCCTACACAAATTACAAATCTTTCGTATTATTTTTCATGACTACATCCATCCGAAGCTACAGTGAAACCTAACCAACCATTCCCACGTTCACATATGCTAGAGCTGGTTTCCATATCATTCATATTAATTTTTTTCCGAGTCTATTAGTTTAAGAATATTTTTATTTATTTCAATCTCTAAATATTTTTTTTCTGAGTATTTTGTATTATACATATTTTTTCCCCTCTCTATTATGTCTGCACACAGTCGTAACGAAAAAATGCGCTGCTCATATCCTTACATGCATGTTGTCATGACCTTGAATTCTTTCGTGTGACAATCAATATTATGTCTGCTGGGATCTTCCCCTTCATATCTTTCGTCGAAACCTGTTCACATGTACACACATACACACAAACACATATATCCAAAAGATCATCTGCAAACTTCGACCGTGCACACCTACAACCAACTTTCACCAAAGGAATGTGGGTTTTCTGTTTTCTGGTGCAGCCCTCCCTTTTCAAAGGCAAGCATCGAGCTAGATTGTCGAACGGATCTGATCGTGCAGTCAGTATTAGTGTTATGTCAAACGTGTGCATTTTGTAGAATCTGTGTTCTTCACGCGTTATTAAAGATTTGCCTTAACTTTAGAAGTAATAATTTTCTACGTTTTTAGTAAAAAGTTAAAAATATTATTCAAACATGAATAACAATGCCGATCCGATTGATATTAAAACCGCTGAATTTATTCAGAATTCATTTTCGAGTGATAGCGGCTCGCATTCGTCTTCTTCACCTCCAACACCACAATGTGATGATGGTTATACATCAGAAGAATCAACATCTTTTGTACGTAAAATCGTTGATCCCGTATTATTATCAGAACAAGTGGATGTAGCGGAATATTTTGTAGATATCAGCATCCATATAGATTGTAATTATAGTTTCCGAGTAACCGAACTAGCAATGATTGATATGTCTGGCGGGAAGTGTTTGCATACGCTGTATAAACCAAGCAGAGCATGGCATGCATCAAAAATGCCGCATTTACAATGTTCTTCAGTGAGTTATTACTTGAAAAACCCTTCATTATTTCCCTGTCGGGAAGAAATATTCATGGCACGCGATATATTCACAATATTGTCCCAAAAACCGAGAGCTCGCGTATATATTTTAACAGTAAATGCTAAACTTACACTAATGGAACTTAACGAAAAGTCTGAATTGTTGCGTGACTTAGACTATGAAATCGTTAATATGGATCATGTCTTTCGAATGCCTAGTATTGAGGTTCTACATGAAGAGTATTTTGGTATAAGCAATTTGGTAACTTGTAAACACCATAATGAAAATGATAGTTTTCATTGTGCAGTGAAAAACGTTATGGTGATAAAGACCTGGTATGATCATGTTATCCATCCGCTGAAGCTTATGAATAATCTCAATATAAATGATTTAAGTCAGTTGTTCATTACAGTCACCAAAGAAATTATAATTACATTATTTCCGAGTTGTGTTGGAGACATTTATATATTTTTACCAGATAGATTAAAACAGGATGATACGATAAAATCACTTCTACCATGTTTTGAACATGAGAATGATGAAGAATATTATTTCGATGACGATACATTACGACATAGTACTCGAAATTGTATGAAAGTAAAAGATTGTATCGATTGTCAACGTACAATTCGCGCGGATTAAAAATTCATTAATTCATTCGTTTTAATAATTTTGTAAATATTTATATGTATATATTTGTATATATTTTTCCCTCGATACATTCATTCTCCTATTGTATATATTTTTTCCTTTTCCCTCGATATCCGTTCGTTCGTTCATTCTATTGTATATATTTTTTTCCTACATATTTTTCGTCTTTTTCCGATCTTTTTCGATTTACGTTTATTTAATTTATTTCTCTATCTACCTCTGTCTTCCCCTCTTAACTTGAAGTACTGGTAATGATGAACTTTTTTCAAAAATCTGAACCAGTTGTGTAAAATGTATATAATTATTGTTTAATTTTCGAATATAATCTTGCTTAATTTGTTCATATCTTTATAGATTAAAAAATTATATTTTTGCCTGTAATATTCCATCTTTTTTCTTTCTGTAACACACGAATCTAACTGTTCAACTTTTTCACATACATCACATATTTCCGCAGCTGTGAGAGATTTCATCTGTTTGTAGGATACAACCTCGGACTCTGATGGTTCTCTCAAAAATTTTTAAAATCTTTCGTAATCGCATTAAAAAAAAAAAAAATACATATATGGTTTAATATTTTATATTTTGTAAATACTTTTTCGCGATATATACGAAATCATTCTAAGATTCATTGATGTTAAATGTATAGAAAGAGACAGGTAGAAGAAACCTGGTAGTTTACGAGACATAGAATGTTCGAAGAAAAAACGCGCTAGCACGAGCAGATCAGGGTTACAACGTGCGAGCGAGAGACTGCATGCATGTATGTGTGTGCGATAAAGGGAGATAATCTCCAGAACAACAACTTGATTGTAAAAAAAAAAACGTCGAAATCGTCTCTAGCCACCCCCCGAACAAGAGACGTATCGAAAACAAAAAAATAAAGGCAGTCTAAAAAAAAACTTCTTTTTTTCATTCATAGTATTTTGTTGTTAGAATACTTATGGTCGTTGCCGTTCTCAATCGCGCTCCACTGTAAAGACCTCTGAACACGCAATACTAACGTTGCCAACACTAAGTTCCATATCGAATATAATATTTTTTCCTGTGTTATAAAATTATCCCAAGTATATTTTTATTCTTTCGTTACGCTAAAAGTTTTTCAAATCTTTTTAATATATATCGTGCACACAAATGTACGCCGCAGACACTTCTCGCTTCATTACCACTAATATATCTATACGTTCATTATCTCTATTCTGATCATAATATAGTTTTTTTCAGGAAAATTGTAGAAAATGGCTCTTCGCTCCGTTCATACTATGTAATCTATTTCCAAAATTTAAATCATGCCTAATTACTTTAAAATCAGCTTAAATATATTTTATCATTTCCAAAATTAATAATCTCATTACAGATCATTATCTCATTTCCCGATCGTACATAATATATATATTTTTTTTGTTATTATTTTATTTGTTTCCGTAAGAATTCTGGATATTATTCATATCAAACATTTGACCTTCACATTGTACCTATATACTCATCTGTTTCAAAATTTTCAAAATAAGTATTATAAATAAATCCAAGTATACTATCCCAATATAAAAAAAAAAACTCACATTGCATCTCCCATCAAACAATTAATTTTTTAGTATATCATACATATTATTTTTTTATCGTTTAAATTTTTCTTCAATTTGCAACTGTCATAATCTATAGAAAACGTCTTGTTGACTAGATGCATGACGAATACACTCCTTATAATTACATCATGAAATCATTTTTTCTTTAATTATTTTTTAACATCATGAAATTATAGTAGTATTTTTTAATTTGTTATTTTTCATACATGACAAAGATATTGAATTCATCACATCTATAAATGCATTCACTGTACGTCTCCATTAAACTATCATGAATTTTTAAAATTAGCCCAAACATACTATTTTTCACTATAAATTACGGTCGCTCCTGTAATTTTTTCTATATAATCACTAACCTACGAAATCACTTCGATCGTTTCACTCATACCGAAGCAATCACTCCTTTTCCTTCATACTATCTATCTTCAAAGTCTAATAATATAACATGAAATTAGTCTAAATATAAAAATCCTGCAACATGTTTTAAAATTAGTCGAAGTGGACTATTTTTTCACTATCAAATCCGATCATACATCATTTTTTTTCTATATTATCATTATTGCAAGACCCTACAAAATCGTTTCGCTCATTTTACTTATAGCAATGCAATCAATCCTTTTTTCCTAGTGCTAGCGATCTTTAAAATTTAATACTATAATACGAAATTATTCTAAATATACGTTCATGCTAGCAAAATTATTACATCACCCCTTTTTTCTACTCAATTGTATGTATGTTTCCGAGAAATCTCATTATATATTTTCAAAATTAACTCCAGCCCACGTACTATTTTTATATTTCACTTATTTATAATTGTTTTAATCATATCTGATGCAAGACCCTGTAAAAGAATACAAGCAATTCCCACACATATAATTATTGTTCAGAGGTGTTGTGGGCATACTTTATCATATACTTTTGTAAGCTCATACCGAACGGACTTCATAACCTTTTATCATTCGTTTAGATGCGGAGACACACAACTTTTAGCGGAGCAATCTATTCTTTGCTAAACTGATGATTGAAGGCATCCTTTTTTTTTCTCCAAAAAAGCATGGAATAGCGAGGATTTTTTTACACGCTCAAAATAAATGAGATAATTATTTCTCTATATTTAATACATTACCAAGAATGTATATATCACTCGATTGACTCTTTCACTCATTCGTCGATTTCAAATGCGAAGGAAATTTTCATACCATGCTTTATTCATACATTTTATTTCTAAAACCCTATCACTTGAATAGAATGTTATACGGCTGTTGTAAATGTATGAGTCTTATTATTTGAAATATAAAATTTGAAGGAAATTTATATATCTTGCATCGTTTTAGGATGTTTCATTTTTACATTTTTTTTTAATCTCCCTCTTACTATTATTTTTGAAATGGAGGTTGATGACTATGATTAGTATTTGTGATTATAGAGGGAGAGGTAAACGTTTTCCTCACTTTTGACTAATTGTAACCAATTTTCCAATGATTTTTTCACCATTTTTCATACATCTTACTACTTTTATGTTTGTTTTAATCAATTTTTCGCTATTTCACATCATTTTCCAGTGTTTTTTAGTACTTTTTACAAAATTTTCCTTGATCTTTCAACATGTTTGACAAGTTTTTTTCTTTTCTTTCTTACATCTCATTACTATTTCATTAATCGTCAATGATAACAGTACATATTTATGTTTTCAAACCTTACACTTCATCTGTACACATCTATGGCTTGTTGATTATTGTAGTTCTACAATCACTATCTCCATTTGATTATTGGATTTAATATTCACATCTTTGAACGTTTGATTTAATGAATTGACATGGACTTTGTATTTCGCTCGCCCGCTCAATATCTTCATCAGTCTATTATACCATCGTTTAATAAGAGCATCCATAAGGTTCGAGACGATTACTGGATGTTTTCTCAACACATTTACAGACCTACCCCCGTACACTAAGGAAATCTTTAAACATCTCTGTAATCACTCCTTTTAAGCTAGAGGGGGCAAGGGACTCCTATAATCGTTTTGACAATCAACACATCGTCGTCTATTGTCATGTCTTTACTCGCCGTTGCACAGACATGTAGTAAACGTTTTTTTCTTTTACAATTTTCTTATATTTCAACACTATTACAACATTTTACATCATTTCTAACTAATTTTAATCAGTTTTACATTATTTCTTAACATGTTCTTATGTTTTAGGGTCTTTTTGCACTATTTTTTTCACCAATTGATGCTTTTTCTCAGAATTTTCTTGCGTTTTAGTGTCTTTCACACAATTTTACTCAATTTTCATCATCTTCGTCAGTTTTTCATTTATCTCATACATTATATGTCTAAATGTGTCGAATATCCATCCTTTTAACTACAAATATTTTATAATTTGATATGGTCATAGATAATAACAAAAGATTTAATTCAATATTGTTTACAATTTATTCAATAATTTTTATGACATTCATCATAATCAATAAAAATAATCATTGCTTCATTGCTTCAATGTTAAATTCTAATATATCATTATCAGCTATTAATATTTTACACCATAAAACGTCTAATTTAACTGAATATATCCTTCTTCAGCCAACTTTTCTTCAATCATCCGAATTTCAGTATCTAAACCATTATTTCCTGATTGTTTAGATTTGTGTAGTACCAATAATCGTTCAACCAATTCATTAGGATCGTCAGAATAATTGAAATGAGAGTCTTCAAGATTTACTTTGCGAACAGTTCTATATGCACGTTTCTTTTTCGTTTTACCTGGATAAACTTTTACATTTTTTATGATGGATTGAAACAGAGGACGTATTATTTTTCTGTATTTAGGAAGCGGAGTACCCTTTAATACACCAGTAACACGTACGTGAGCTCCGGTAAATTCCAGTATTTGTTTATATAAAGCTAAATCATTATTTGTATATTTATTCTCATCAACATTTGTTTCCATCAGTAAATGAATCAGTCCTTGTGTGTAAGGAAATTTAGATAGTGTTCTTCCTTTTCCTAAATAAATTTCACCACACTTTCGATTCCACGAAATTGGTGTTGAACCCATCATATACTCATGAGTGTTAGCATTATATTGTATTCCATACACAGGATCATTTGGTACAGGTTCACCACCATCTATTTGAAATGGAGCCATTTCATGTATGTTAATAGCCTTATATCCAGACTTATTATCGCGATTTTCATATTCTTCTTCATTTTCAATATCAGTCTCATAATCACGTTTCCAGCTGTCATTATAAAGTTTGTGACGTTTCACCATTGATGTATCATCACTTATTCCATCAGAATCATTTTTCATCCTTTTAGGTATTTGTAATGTTTCCCGAATATCCAATAACTGTTTTGTAACAGGTTCAAGCATGATAGATGACATATTTGTAATAGATTTCCAGGTCTGTAATGCATTATATTTTTTCATTATATCGCTGCGTATCCTTTCCAGTTCACTTTTAAGAATTGCTTCTTTATTTATTCCATTATTACCAACATTAACCATCACTTTACTCATTTACATCATTATTACAGATAATTAAAAATTCGTCAAAACACACATGTACAACTTCTCTATGTATACATTTCACAATCTATTTTGATCACAGAGAGTTAATGCATATTCATCATCAGTAATTTATAGAATGTTTTTCAAGGCTTAAAGAAATATACAGTGCTAACATGCTTACTATATACATACTGTATTTCAATCTGTTCCCTAAATACACTATTTATGAAACAAATTCTTTATAAATAACTATAAACACCAAAAATGGGGTAAGAAATCTTAATGTAATTTAAGAATCATATTATTTATTTTTCAATATACTAATATCTCAAAATATGTGATAACACCTAAACTTTTACCAATGATATTACAAAATCTAGAGCAGTGTGATTCACACACATATATATCTACATATATATCTACATATATACATACATATCTACATATATACATACATATCTACATATATACATATATATATCTACATATATACATATATATATCAACATATACACATATATATCTACATATATACATATATATATCTACATATATACATATATATATCTACATATATACATATATATATCTACATATATACATATATATATCAACATATACACATATATATCTACATATATACATATATATATCTACATATATACATATATATATCTACATATATACATATATATATCTACATATATACATATATATATCTACATATATACATATATATCTACATATATACATATATATCGACATGTACTAATATATATCTACATATGACATGCTATACTTTATGAGATGAGTATGTTACAGAATTCAATTATCAACTAACAATATTGTTATACAAACATAATTTATAAAATGATATAAATTTCACAAATGTCACTAAAGGTACATGTTTTTCTTTTTGGGACATTCTACACAAAATTACTCAACAACACTACACTTTAAATAATTTTTAACAAAAATTATAATTTTTTTATATTATGTACTATTTTTTATTACTTAAATTATACTTCACGTTATATAAGTTATACAAATTTCAATATATCAAGCTAGGGTGGATTTGCTTGAAATGTAACATCGGCCTAAGCAGTTGATGGAATAAAAGTGAATTTGTCATATTTTGTAGTTTTGAGGGGGCTTGTTTCTGTATTATTGAAGATGGATCATATGGTGGTATTTGAAACAAGCCCCCTCAAAACTACAAAATATGACAAATTCACTTTTATTCCATCAACTGCTTAGGCCGATGTTACATTTCAAGCAAATCCACCCTAGCTTGATATATTGAAATTTGTATAACTTATATAACGTGAAGTATAATTTAAGTAATAAAAAATAGTACATAATATAAAAAAATTATAATTTTTGTTAAAAATTATTTAAAGTGTAGTGTTGTTGAGTAATTTTGTGTAGAATGTCCCAAAAAGAAAAACATGTACCTTTAGTGACATTTGTGAAATTTATATCATTTTATAAATTATGTTTGTATAACAATATTGTTAGTTGATAATTGAATTCTGTAACATACTCATCTCATAAAGTATAGCATGTCATATGTAGATATATATTAGTACATGTCGATATATATGTATATATGTAGATATATATGTATATATGTAGATATATATATGTATATATGTAGATATATATATGTATATATGTAGATATATATATGTATATATGTAGATATATATGTGTATATGTTGATATATATATGTATATATGTAGATATATATATGTATATATGTAGATATATATATGTATATATGTAGATATATATATGTATATATGTAGATATATATGTGTATATGTTGATATATATATGTATATATGTAGATATATATATGTATATATGTAGATATATATATGTATATATGTAGATATATATGTATATATCTACATATATATATGTATATATGTAGATATGTATGTATATATGTAGATATATATGTATATATGTAGATATATATATGTATATATGTAGATATATATATGTATATATGTAGATATATATATGTATATATGTAGATATATATGTGTATATGTTGATATATATATGTATATATGTAGATATATATATGTATATATGTAGATATATATATGTATATATGTAGATATATATGTATATATGTAGATATATATATGTATATATGTAGATATGTATGTATATATGTAGATATGTATGTATATATGTAGATATATATATGTATATATGTAGATATGTATGTATATATGTAGATATGTATGTATATATGTAGATATATATGTAGATATATATGTGTGTGAATCACACTGCTCTAGATTTTGTAATATCATTGGTAAAAGTTTAGGTGTTATCACATATTTTGAGATATTAGTATATTGAAAAATAAATAATATGATTCTTAAATTACATTAAGATTTCTTACCCCATTTTTGGTGTTTATAGTTATTTATAAAGAATTTGTTTCATAAATAGTGTATTTAGGGAACAGATTGAAATACAGTATGTATATAGTAAGCATGTTAGCACTGTATATTTCTTTAAGCCTTGAAAAACATTCTATAAATTACTGATGATGAATATGCATTAACTCTCTGTGATCAAAATAGATTGTGAAATGTATACATAGAGAAGTTGTACATGTGTGTTTTGACGAATTTTTAATTATCTGTAATAATGATGTAAATGAGTAAAGTGATGGTTAATGTTGGTAATAATGGAATAAATAAAGAAGCAATTCTTAAAAGTGAACTGGAAAGGATACGCAGCGATATAATGAAAAAATATAATGCATTACAGACCTGGAAATCTATTACAAATATGTCATCTATCATGCTTGAACCTGTTACAAAACAGTTATTGGATATTCGGGAAACATTACAAATACCTAAAAGGATGAAAAATGATTCTGATGGAATAAGTGATGATACATCAATGGTGAAACGTCACAAACTTTATAATGACAGCTGGAAACGTGATTATGAGACTGATATTGAAAATGAAGAAGAATATGAAAATCGCGATAATAAGTCTGGATATAAGGCTATTAACATACATGAAATGGCTCCATTTCAAATAGATGGTGGTGAACCTGTACCAAATGATCCTGTGTATGGAATACAATATAATGCTAACACTCATGAGTATATGATGGGTTCAACACCAATTTCGTGGAATCGAAAGTGTGGTGAAATTTATTTAGGAAAAGGAAGAACACTATCTAAATTTCCTTACACACAAGGACTGATTCATTTACTGATGGAAACAAATGTTGATGAGAATAAATATACAAATAATGATTTAGCTTTATATAAACAAATACTGGAATTTACCGGAGCTCACGTACGTGTTACTGGTGTATTAAAGGGTACTCCGCTTCCTAAATACAGAAAAATAATACGTCCTCTGTTTCAATCCATCATAAAAAATGTAAAAGTTTATCCAGGTAAAACGAAAAAGAAACGTGCATATAGAACTGTTCGCAAAGTAAATCTTGAAGACTCTCATTTCAATTATTCTGACGATCCTAATGAATTGGTTGAACGATTATTGGTACTACACAAATCTAAACAATCAGGAAATAATGGTTTAGATACTGAAATTCGGATGATTGAAGAAAAGTTGGCTGAAGAAGGATATATTCAGTTAAATTAGACGTTTTATGGTGTAAAATATTAATAGCTGATAATGATATATTAGAATTTAACATTGAAGCAATGAAGCAATGATTATTTTTATTGATTATGATGAATGTCATAAAAATTATTGAATAAATTGTAAACAATATTGAATTAAATCTTTTGTTATTATCTATGACCATATCAAATTATAAAATATTTGTAGTTAAAAGGATGGATATTCGACACATTTAGACATATAATGTATGAGATAAATGAAAAACTGACGAAGATGATGAAAATTGAGTAAAATTGTGTGAAAGACACTAAAACGCAAGAAAATTCTGAGAAAAAGCATCAATTGGTGAAAAAAATAGTGCAAAAAGACCCTAAAACATAAGAACATGTTAAGAAATAATGTAAAACTGATTAAAATTAGTTAGAAATGATGTAAAATGTTGTAATAGTGTTGAAATATAAGAAAATTGTAAAAGAAAAAAACGTTTACTACATGTCTGTGCAACGGCGAGTAAAGACATGACAATAGACGACGATGTGTTGATTGTCAAAACGATTATAGGAGTCCCTTGCCCCCTCTAGCTTAAAAGGAGTGATTACAGAGATGTTTAAAGATTTCCTTAGTGTACGGGGGTAGGTCTGTAAATGTGTTGAGAAAACATCCAGTAATCGTCTCGAACCTTATGGATGCTCTTATTAAACGATGGTATAATAGACTGATGAAGATATTGAGCGGGCGAGCGAAATACAAAGTCCATGTCAATTCATTAAATCAAACGTTCAAAGATGTGAATATTAAATCCAATAATCAAATGGAGATAGTGATTGTAGAACTACAATAATCAACAAGCCATAGATGTGTACAGATGAAGTGTAAGGTTTGAAAACATAAATATGTACTGTTATCATTGACGATTAATGAAATAGTAATGAGATGTAAGAAAGAAAAGAAAAAAACTTGTCAAACATGTTGAAAGATCAAGGAAAATTTTGTAAAAAGTACTAAAAAACACTGGAAAATGATGTGAAATAGCGAAAAATTGATTAAAACAAACATAAAAGTAGTAAGATGTATGAAAAATGGTGAAAAAATCATTGGAAAATTGGTTACAATTAGTCAAAAGTGAGGAAAACGTTTACCTCTCCCTCTATAATCACAAATACTAATCATAGTCATCAACCTCCATTTCAAAAATAATAGTAAGAGGGAGATTAAAAAAAAATGTAAAAATGAAACATCCTAAAACGATGCAAGATATATAAATTTCCTTCAAATTTTATATTTCAAATAATAAGACTCATACATTTACAACAGCCGTATAACATTCTATTCAAGTGATAGGGTTTTAGAAATAAAATGTATGAATAAAGCATGGTATGAAAATTTCCTTCGCATTTGAAATCGACGAATGAGTGAAAGAGTCAATCGAGTGATATATACATTCTTGGTAATGTATTAAATATAGAGAAATAATTATCTCATTTATTTTGAGCGTGTAAAAAAATCCTCGCTATTCCATGCTTTTTTGGAGAAAAAAAAAGGATGCCTTCAATCATCAGTTTAGCAAAGAATAGATTGCTCCGCTAAAAGTTGTGTGTCTCCGCATCTAAACGAATGATAAAAGGTTATGAAGTCCGTTCGGTATGAGCTTACAAAAGTATATGATAAAGTATGCCCACAACACCTCTGAACAATAATTATATGTGTGGGAATTGCTTGTATTCTTTTACAGGGTCTTGCATCAGATATGATTAAAACAATTATAAATAAGTGAAATATAAAAATAGTACGTGGGCTGGAGTTAATTTTGAAAATATATAATGAGATTTCTCGGAAACATACATACAATTGAGTAGAAAAAAGGGGTGATGTAATAATTTTGCTAGCATGAACGTATATTTAGAATAATTTCGTATTATAGTATTAAATTTTAAAGATCGCTAGCACTAGGAAAAAAGGATTGATTGCATTGCTATAAGTAAAATGAGCGAAACGATTTTGTAGGGTCTTGCAATAATGATAATATAGAAAAAAAATGATGTATGATCGGATTTGATAGTGAAAAAATAGTCCACTTCGACTAATTTTAAAACATGTTGCAGGATTTTTATATTTAGACTAATTTCATGTTATATTATTAGACTTTGAAGATAGATAGTATGAAGGAAAAGGAGTGATTGCTTCGGTATGAGTGAAACGATCGAAGTGATTTCGTAGGTTAGTGATTATATAGAAAAAATTACAGGAGCGACCGTAATTTATAGTGAAAAATAGTATGTTTGGGCTAATTTTAAAAATTCATGATAGTTTAATGGAGACGTACAGTGAATGCATTTATAGATGTGATGAATTCAATATCTTTGTCATGTATGAAAAATAACAAATTAAAAAATACTACTATAATTTCATGATGTTAAAAAATAATTAAAGAAAAAATGATTTCATGATGTAATTATAAGGAGTGTATTCGTCATGCATCTAGTCAACAAGACGTTTTCTATAGATTATGACAGTTGCAAATTGAAGAAAAATTTAAACGATAAAAAAATAATATGTATGATATACTAAAAAATTAATTGTTTGATGGGAGATGCAATGTGAGTTTTTTTTTTTATATTGGGATAGTATACTTGGATTTATTTATAATACTTATTTTGAAAATTTTGAAACAGATGAGTATATAGGTACAATGTGAAGGTCAAATGTTTGATATGAATAATATCCAGAATTCTTACGGAAACAAATAAAATAATAACAAAAAAAATATATATATTATGTACGATCGGGAAATGAGATAATGATCTGTAATGAGATTATTAATTTTGGAAATGATAAAATATATTTAAGCTGATTTTAAAGTAATTAGGCATGATTTAAATTTTGGAAATAGATTACATAGTATGAACGGAGCGAAGAGCCATTTTCTACAATTTTCCTGAAAAAAACTATATTATGATCAGAATAGAGATAATGAACGTATAGATATATTAGTGGTAATGAAGCGAGAAGTGTCTGCGGCGTACATTTGTGTGCACGATATATATTAAAAAGATTTGAAAAACTTTTAGCGTAACGAAAGAATAAAAATATACTTGGGATAATTTTATAACACAGGAAAAAATATTATATTCGATATGGAACTTAGTGTTGGCAACGTTAGTATTGCGTGTTCAGAGGTCTTTACAGTGGAGCGCGATTGAGAACGGCAACGACCATAAGTATTCTAACAACAAAATACTATGAATGAAAAAAAGAAGTTTTTTTTTAGACTGCCTTTATTTTTTTGTTTTCGATACGTCTCTTGTTCGGGGGGTGGCTAGAGACGATTTCGACGTTTTTTTTTTTACAATCAAGTTGTTGTTCTGGAGATTATCTCCCTTTATCGCACACACATACATGCATGCAGTCTCTCGCTCGCACGTTGTAACCCTGATCTGCTCGTGCTAGCGCGTTTTTTCTTCGAACATTCTATGTCTCGTAAACTACCAGGTTTCTTCTACCTGTCTCTTTCTATACATTTAACATCAATGAATCTTAGAATGATTTCGTATATATCGCGAAAAAGTATTTACAAAATATAAAATATTAAACCATATATGTATTTTTTTTTTTTTTAATGCGATTACGAAAGATTTTAAAAATTTTTGAGAGAACCATCAGAGTCCGAGGTTGTATCCTACAAACAGATGAAATCTCTCACAGCTGCGGAAATATGTGATGTATGTGAAAAAGTTGAACAGTTAGATTCGTGTGTTACAGAAAGAAAAAAGATGGAATATTACAGGCAAAAATATAATTTTTTAATCTATAAAGATATGAACAAATTAAGCAAGATTATATTCGAAAATTAAACAATAATTATATACATTTTACACAACTGGTTCAGATTTTTGAAAAAAGTTCATCATTACCAGTACTTCAAGTTAAGAGGGGAAGACAGAGGTAGATAGAGAAATAAATTAAATAAACGTAAATCGAAAAAGATCGGAAAAAGACGAAAAATATGTAGGAAAAAAATATATACAATAGAATGAACGAACGAACGGATATCGAGGGAAAAGGAAAAAATATATACAATAGGAGAATGAATGTATCGAGGGAAAAATATATACAAATATATACATATAAATATTTACAAAATTATTAAAACGAATGAATTAATGAATTTTTAATCCGCGCGAATTGTACGTTGACAATCGATACAATCTTTTACTTTCATACAATTTCGAGTACTATGTCGTAATGTATCGTCATCGAAATAATATTCTTCATCATTCTCATGTTCAAAACATGGTAGAAGTGATTTTATCGTATCATCCTGTTTTAATCTATCTGGTAAAAATATATAAATGTCTCCAACACAACTCGGAAATAATGTAATTATAATTTCTTTGGTGACTGTAATGAACAACTGACTTAAATCATTTATATTGAGATTATTCATAAGCTTCAGCGGATGGATAACATGATCATACCAGGTCTTTATCACCATAACGTTTTTCACTGCACAATGAAAACTATCATTTTCATTATGGTGTTTACAAGTTACCAAATTGCTTATACCAAAATACTCTTCATGTAGAACCTCAATACTAGGCATTCGAAAGACATGATCCATATTAACGATTTCATAGTCTAAGTCACGCAACAATTCAGACTTTTCGTTAAGTTCCATTAGTGTAAGTTTAGCATTTACTGTTAAAATATATACGCGAGCTCTCGGTTTTTGGGACAATATTGTGAATATATCGCGTGCCATGAATATTTCTTCCCGACAGGGAAATAATGAAGGGTTTTTCAAGTAATAACTCACTGAAGAACATTGTAAATGCGGCATTTTTGATGCATGCCATGCTCTGCTTGGTTTATACAGCGTATGCAAACACTTCCCGCCAGACATATCAATCATTGCTAGTTCGGTTACTCGGAAACTATAATTACAATCTATATGGATGCTGATATCTACAAAATATTCCGCTACATCCACTTGTTCTGATAATAATACGGGATCAACGATTTTACGTACAAAAGATGTTGATTCTTCTGATGTATAACCATCATCACATTGTGGTGTTGGAGGTGAAGAAGACGAATGCGAGCCGCTATCACTCGAAAATGAATTCTGAATAAATTCAGCGGTTTTAATATCAATCGGATCGGCATTGTTATTCATGTTTGAATAATATTTTTAACTTTTTACTAAAAACGTAGAAAATTATTACTTCTAAAGTTAAGGCAAATCTTTAATAACGCGTGAAGAACACAGATTCTACAAAATGCACACGTTTGACATAACACTAATACTGACTGCACGATCAGATCCGTTCGACAATCTAGCTCGATGCTTGCCTTTGAAAAGGGAGGGCTGCACCAGAAAACAGAAAACCCACATTCCTTTGGTGAAAGTTGGTTGTAGGTGTGCACGGTCGAAGTTTGCAGATGATCTTTTGGATATATGTGTTTGTGTGTATGTGTGTACATGTGAACAGGTTTCGACGAAAGATATGAAGGGGAAGATCCCAGCAGACATAATATTGATTGTCACACGAAAGAATTCAAGGTCATGACAACATGCATGTAAGGATATGAGCAGCGCATTTTTTCGTTACGACTGTGTGCAGACATAATAGAGAGGGGAAAAAATATGTATAATACAAAATACTCAGAAAAAAAATATTTAGAGATTGAAATAAATAAAAATATTCTTAAACTAATAGACTCGGAAAAAAATTAATATGAATGATATGGAAACCAGCTCTAGCATATGTGAACGTGGGAATGGTTGGTTAGGTTTCACTGTAGCTTCGGATGGATGTAGTCATGAAAAATAATACGAAAGATTTGTAATTTGTGTAGGATGGATAGGGGAGGGAGAAATTTTGAAACTGTGTTAAATAAAAAAATATACTTGAATTAATTTTATTACCCATGTTTGGAAAAAATTTTTGGAGGTGAAAAAATATACTCAGAATAATTCAGTAATACTTAGACATGAAAAATTATTATGAATGATGTGAGAACTAACGGTAGCATTTGAGTGCGAGGGAATATGTTGTATACAATCATATTGATGAAGACTTCGTCGGATTTATTTTTTGAACCGTAGAAAAAAATATAAAAAAATTATGGACAGTCGGAAGAAATTATCTGAAGTAAAGAAAATATACTTTGGTTAATTCTATAATAGTTAGATTTGAAAAAAAATTATTATGATCGATATGGAAACTAACTGCAGAGGGTGTGTGCACATTCATGGCAGTGAAGGTATCGAGAGATTTATTTTTAGAATCGGAGAAAAAATAAAAATTTATCAACAGTCGGAAGAAATGATCGGAAGCATAAAAAAAATATAATTGGAATAATTCCATAATATTTGGAATTGAAAAAAGTTATTATGAACGATATGGGAACTAACGACAACAGATGAGTGTGTGGGAATGGACGGTGGGCATTCATAGCGGTCACATAAAAAAATAATTACCTCTCAATATGAAATGACGGAAGCGTCGGGAGCGTCGATCGGGGGTTTAATGGTCGTAGTAAAAGTAAATAGAATGCTATATATTAGATATTAAAACAGCGGCAGCGGTATGTGCAGGATTGGATGTTAAGCTACCATAGTGTGTAAGATGATGGAAGGATAAGAAAAAATAAATAATGTATATTATAATCGATTGGAAAAGAGGGTGGAAAGGGTAAAGGAGACTAAGGATAGTTTTTGAGTATAGAAATAATTGATTTGTTAATTTGTAAATGTTTTGGATAACCTTGTAGGTTTAGCCAACAGAGCAGGGATTGGGTTGTTATGTGAAAAAAAAATAATAATTAAAAAAAATACTATAACGCGGTGATGATTGCATGCAATGCTATGATCGGAGAATTTTTCGTAGCGGGTGCGTCTATACTTGTAAAAATACGAAAGATCCTTAAAAAATTGATCAGTGTATGAATAATAATATATACTTAGGCTTTGAAATATTTTTAAAAATGCGGTATCCGCAAGCAAACAATAAGTGCGCGGGATCGGCGCGTGCACTTTCGCGGAGGCTAACGGTATGTTAGATATATGCGCGGGATCGGGACGTGCGCCATGGCATATGGCAGTAAGATCAGGGAATCGGAAAAATAAAAAACATATTTAGGCTAATTTTGAAATTTCCATACTTAGACTTTGAAATATTAAAAATAATCTCGGTATCGTGAACGTGGGAGGCATGCGGAGGAACGGCGTGTGCGCTTTTGCAGTGGAGAACGTTATGTTAGATATATGCGCGGGAACAGTGCGTGTGCTTTCGCATTTGTCTGTACGATCGGGGAATCCGGTAAATAAAAAAATATAGTTAAGTTAATTTTATAAAAAAATTGTGGTATCGTGAACGGAACGCTTGTGCGGATGTGATATCGCGGCGGAGATCGGAATATGCATGGGAACGGCGCGTGCGCTTTCGCGGTGGCGACCGGAGCGTGCGCGGGATCGTAATATACATGTGTGAGGGGCGAACGGGGGTGTTGGGTTAAATTTTAGCTTTAAATACCATACTTGGGTTACATTTTGGAATTTTCATACTTAAGCCCGGAATTTTGAAAAACCGCGGTAACGCAGTGGGCGGGAGGGGGGTCGGAGACTTGGGTTACTTTCAGACATTAATTAATATACTTATGTTAATTAATAATCGGATCAGTTTATCGGAAATGTGCAGGGGAACGCACGGGGGGGAATTTTGGGGAAATTGGGGGAAACTTGGGTGAATTTTCGGCGTCGGAATAAAAAATTGGGTTAGTTTTTGCCTCCCTGATGAAATACTTACGTTACTTTCAGCCCTCTGCACGCGTTTAGGGGTTGTGACGTCAGAGCTGCCAGAACGCAGATTTATTACCTACTATTTTTGTTCTCCCATTTAGGTCCGTTTTTAAATACGTCTTTCAGTTTTAAATACCCGTACATCAAAAGTTTTTCATTCTTTTTGAAATTTTAACGTTGAAATTATCATTTATTTTTATTGTTTTATTCGAAAATATAAATTTGTTGTCTACCATCTGGATCAATAGCTGTTTTTCTGCGATTCGAAATAACATAATCCCCCCTCCACCTTGGGTCTGCTAACGAATAGCATTGACCCAGCAAAGTGGAAAAGATGGATGAAACAAGATAAGAGCTATATTCTTATTTTACCGGATGTGGAATCAAGGAGCTCTTTCAGGAGACAAGAACAGCGGAAAGAGTAGGCAAAAAAAGGAATATAGGAAGCGTTATAAGGAGCAGGAAGGTTAAGTTTTAAAAGTTGAGAGTAAATCACGCTCAATGGATAAACAGGAACACTCGAAAAACACGTGATCTGTGTCACAAACATGAAGAGAACCTTCAAAATGCAATGAACAGAAGGGGTATATAGTCAAGAGAAAGCGATTTAGAGAAAAAGGGAAGAGACTCTGCGAGAAACGAAGGCGAAATAGTTTAGTAACTATGGACCAACGAAGACGAGAGGAGTGATAGAACCAGGGGTGAGAAGGAAGAACCAACTTAAGCAACAGATAAAAGGAATTAAGATTAGCGAGAAAAAAAGGAAACATAAACGGATCTCCATTGAGGTGGCCGGAATTAGATAGAGGAAGAATATTTTGTAATGGAATCCCGGCTAATAAAGCACCTATTAGGAGCCGCTGATCAAGGAGGCCGATCGCTACGTTTCCGACTATAGCTGAATGACCGAGAACCGAAAGAAAGTCAATCTGCGCAAACGTTGAAAAGGATAGAATCATGGATAAAATAGAAACGGTAATGGCATCAGCGAAAAGAGAAAGAGAAAGAGCCGATAGCTTTAGAAGAACGGTTAAAGAATCTGAAAAACTAAGGAATTTGGAAGAACCTCCTGAAGAGGAAATATAAGTAACGGTCAGCGGTGAAGGTAGAATAAAATGAAGGAAGTTTAAACGACCGAAGAGAGTGGCTGAACTGAGGGCGCAAGTATGAGGCCTCAACACTGTCGGGGCTCTTCGATCCATCAGTGAAAAAATGATCGCGAAATAGGGAATTTATTGTACTGTTAAACCTCATGCGAACGAAATGAGAGGAAGTGGATTTCAGGTAGCATGTCATGAACATAGAAGAATTTAATAATTCGGAATTAAGAAAAACATGGAAGTTTGTGATGGAAAATGATAAAAGGGGAAAATTTGAAAAGACGAACAAAAATATGAGATAGAATTAGAATTTATTGGGGAGAGGGACGTCAGCGATGAAGGATAAAAGAATAAGAAGCGCAGTGATATTTGAAGACCTCGATTAGAAAGCGATAATCCAAATAAGCTCTACGAATGAGTAGAGAGTACAGCAATGTTGGGACAGAAAATGACCCGAAAGTTCCGAGATAAAGCCGAAGCAAGTGTTTTGAAGGCGATCTAATTTGTGAAGGACGGATTTCGAAAGAGTTTATATATAAAAAACTACAATAATCTAATTTGGAGAGTGTGAGGGGTTTGTATAACATTATTAATTCGTAAGCTCCGATTTTAAGAAAGGTTATAAACGGGGAAGAAAATAAATGGTTGATATATTCGTGGAATGATGAGCGAAAGGATAAAATGATGTCCAGATAACGAAAGGAATTGACTAGTGGAATAGAATAATTTTTTTAGATTTATCTGAACTGAGCACGGGCCATAAGGCCGAAAGGTAAAGACTACGGTTGCTGATTTATGAGCGGAGATGGAAAGATGAATGTTTGAAAAGGTTGTCTCTAGAATTCTGAAGAAGTTATTATTCAGTTCGTCATTGGCAAATAGAGCACTGCGGGAAGAAGAATGAATAATAAAGATTTTGATTTTAAAGAGAGAAGGTAGATGCTGAGCAATAACAATGAAAGAACGCATCTGAGAAAACCTAATCTGACTAACGCACTTAAAATTTTAATCCGTGTACATATGTAGTCGAAAGGATAAAATATTGTTCGCTTTAGCGTTGTGCAATCTTCGCCTTCCCAACGGTAGGCCTCAAATTTAAGATTTCTGTGTTACTTCTTTCCTAATCTAGAAAACACATCGACCGGCGCTGATTAAATAATCTATCTACAAAAATTTGTTGCGGCACCAAATAAAAGAGTATTGTATGAGGCAAGGCCGTGTCCACGGGGGGGGGGGGGGGGGGGGGGGTTAACCCCCCATGAGAACTGAAATAGTTATTATGAATACACAAAAATCTGAAAAAAATCACAAATTTAAAATAAATATTGATGATTTTTTAGGATATTCTTACCTACCTTTAAAAGAAAAAAGAAAAAATATGCTCCATATTTTTAGGTACTTCATTATTATCTTATGCAAAAATTTTTATTACGTGTGTAATTAATAACATATATGTAATTTTTATTAATGTTCGTATACGGGGTAATTCATTTATGTAGATCAAAATGATGGAAATTATTAATAGTACAAATATTAGTGAAAAATATATTGTTATTCATAAAATAAATATGCGAAGAAAATTATAATAATAATGCAATAGAAAAGCACAACGAACATTGGGAAAGACGAGAAATGTCAAATTAACCGGCCATTACAATATATGCTACATGACAATTTCTTACGTGTTGAGTAATTACGTAATATATTTAATGAAAGTCATCTGCGAAGATGCAATGGTGTGCAACGACAATAGCTTTGAGGAGAAGCTCAAACGGTTTGGTTTTTTTTGCCTACTAGTATTAAACGCCATTTGGCCACTAAGACTCAAACGTTATCTTTGGATCGTAGTGCTGCGTCATTTCAGCGTTCTATTAGGTGAGTTTGTTTCCTTTATTATCTCGCATTACTTCCTTTTACTGATAAGCGTATCTCTTGTATATTTTAATTTTACCGCTGACATCATTACATTTATCATCTGTTGGTAAAATTATCATTCCTGTTATTTGTCGTTTAGTTCTCAATTTAGTTTTAATCTTCCTTTGTACTACTACATTTTTTCGCTCTTTGTATAATTAAGCTTTTTGCAGTCCAACGATCTTATTCTACAATGATTCTCCTCTTTCAATTACTGGACGTAAAGAGAAACCACCTGTGTGACATTGCTAATATTGATTTCTGTATACTATCGCTGGACCATCAACGTAATGTTCTCACCGTTTTGCGTCCGGAACTCTTGTCCAAACTCCTTACCTCACTCTCGTCTTCCTTCGAATCAACCTCCATCTGTCTCTACTATCCCAACAAAGTATAAACTTTCATATAGCCTAAATCTCTTCCGCATCGGATACTTTCAAATCATTTCCCTCACATCGCGCTGGCCTTCGTGTAATCTTCTTGGAAAGCATTGATAAAAATATCTATAATTACCGCCCTCTGTCTATTGCTAAACGTTTATATTCTGTTACTTTCGAGGAAAAATAAATCCTTTTCCGCCTCCTCAGCAAATAACTTTCTCTACCAAAAACCCTTTTTCTCAGACAATAAACTTCAAGCGTTCATCTCCAAATCATCTGTTCTTTCGATACGAATGGGTCGCGCGCGGGGATACTCCTATTCTTTCCCGATAACGACATCATCGGTGTGGTATTTCGTCCTCGGTTTCTGTTATCTCTGTTCGATGTATCTGTAGATCAAAAGACGACATTAAAATTCCCACACAATCAGTTGAAATCAAATTTGAAAATACTTGTCTACCCGCTTACATCTCTATAGAACTCCTTTTTTTTTTTTTTTTTTTTTTACATTTCTCCAAGTATAAAGTCTTCACGTCAGTGTTTCAAATGTTGCTTTTTCGGACGTATGCCGCTGTTTCTCGCCTATTCTTCCTCATTGTTTTTCTAAACGTTTTATTGCCGAATCTCCCAATCTTTCCCTCACCATTCTCTTACTAATAATTCATGCTTCAGATGGTTTCGCCAAAAAGACATTAAAAAAAGAACGGAATTTGATAACCGATCCTTTTCAGAAGCCAACGCTAAAGAATCGAAATCATCAGTTTCCTTGGCTTTCCCTATACGGACCGAGTTACCACAGTTACTTCCGCTTCATCTAGCATCCATAATCTCGAATTCCTCATTTCATCCTCCGAAATCCGCAACCTTCCACAAACCTCATACAAACTCACTCAATCGTGTTTCTGAATTTCCTCCTCTTCTCCATAATCAATCTCCCAGTCCTTTAAAAATGAACGGACCCTCGAAAATGCCTGCGTTTGGCGGCTAAAAAATTTCTAAGTTACCGAATAGTTTCTGTTTGGGAAATAAAATTTTATTACTTTTTTTGTTCGCGCTCGTCAACTACGGACATTAATCCGGCGCAAATGAAATTTTCATATATTTTCAATGTGTGGTAGTGGCATTCCTACCTGAATGAAACTCCAGTAAAAATTGTTTGAAGTGTTAAATCGAAACTTAGTAGCTGAATAGAAAAATAATACATACATCGCTGTTTGTGTAACTGACTGATTTGTTTCCATTAAATTATGTCGAAATATACTAAAAAAAAAAAAAAAAAAAAAACAAACAAATAAAACCGAGTGTGACTAAAGACGGTATCTTAAGTAACATATAAACACCTATGTCCTGAAAGATTAGACAATCAGAAGTAACAATATTTGCTCACATTATGATCACCGCACTGATATTCTCTATTACGCCAACTAAATTCTGTAGCTTGTATAGTGGTTTTTTTTTTTTGTTTTTTTTTTTTTGGGGCTCATCTTTACCCAGAAACAATTAGAATAGGAAGGAGCGAATTATCTCTTCATACGATATCAAATGTTGTTAGGAGAAAGGAATAAATAATAAGAACAATCTGTGGGAAGGGGAAAGGTAAAACATAAGAGACGCAATATGGTGTAGGAAGACCGAGTATCAATAAAATGGAATAAAAAACAAAGCACTTAATAGAAAGAGATGAACACTTAATAAACACACGGTCCGCATCACAAACATGCTCTTCGCTTGAAAGGACAATATGGAGAGGCAACTAATAAAAAACGAAAACGGGAGGAAGATAATAAAGTATGACTTAAGAGCGCAGACGAATAACGGAGACAACAACAGAACGGCGAAGTGAAGGAAACAGAGGGAACCACAGATATTGGTAGGAAGACACTAGGTTGAACAGCCAAATAAAAAGAAGAACAATTGTCAGAGAAAGAGGAAATGTATACGTCCGATAACAAAAAGTCTGAGATGAAAACCTTTGCACAGCGGAAGAAGATTAGACGATGGGATTTTTTTTAAAAACGGAAATATGAAGAAGCAAAAACCCGAGTGCCAAAGAATCAGCCGCTTCATTACCGAAGATGCCCGAGTGACTAGGAACCTACGGTAAATATCAATATAAATGAAATGATAGAAAGAAAGAACGCGCATAAGTGAGCGTATGCGGAGTATGATAAAATCACAAGAATGATCAGGTAGGGGAGAACAAATGACCTGTCGTTGTATACATATGTCTCTACGACAACAGTAAAGCTGAACTATTCGCTTCGCATTTAGCTTCAGTCTTTACAACACATAATATAAACTCCCAGATCGATACAACGAAAAATTACCAACCTTTCCAGCAAATAAAACCAGTAACTCCTCTTGAAGTTGCACAAGAGTTAGATAATAATATGAATCCCAAAAAGGCTCCTGGAATCGATGAAATTTCACCTGGAGCGCTTAGAGAATTACCACGTAAAGGAATTATCATGCTGACATATCTCTTTAATGCCTGTTTCAGAATGAGATACGTACCAAAATGTTTCAAAATCGCTCAAATCATCATGTTACCGAAACCTGGGAAACCAACAGAAGTAGTAACTTCGTATCGACCAATCTCTTTGTTACCTTCCATATAAAAATTATTTGAAAAACTACTCCTTAAGCGACTCAAGCCCTTATTAAAGATACCAGATCATCAGTTTGGCTTCCGCAATCAGCACTCTACGATTGACCAAGTGCATCGTATAACTAAGCTAATTGAAACAGCCTTTGAAGAAAAAAAATACTGTCCGGCGGTTTTTCTAGACATATCGCAAGCTTTTGATCGAGTCTGGCACGAAGGGCTGATCTATAAAATGAGCAACCTGCTATCGGAAAATATGTGCCAACTTCTTGAATCATATATCTCTGATAGATCCTTTAGAGTTTCTTATGAAGAAGCAAAGTCCAAATTTCATCCAATACAGGCTGGTGTTCCACAGGGTAGTGTCTTAGGACCTTCTCTGTATTTATTGTATACAGCTGACATTCCAACAACAGCCAAGACGACTACTGCTACCTTTGCAGATGACACAGCCATCTTGTCAGTTGGCAATTCCCCAGAATTGGCTACGACTAACTTGCAACATGCAGTAGAAAAAATTAGCAAATGGACACGTGATTGGAAGATCAAGATTAATCAAGAAAAATCAGTGCATGTTATGTTTACGCTTCGTAAATCTAAGACCTGTCCTATATATCTTGATCGTCTTCCTATTCCGAGATCGGACTCTGCTAAATACCTGGGTATGCATTTAGATTCCAGGCTGAATTGGAAGACGCATGTCAAAATGAAAAAGGAACAAACCATGCATAAATTAAGACAGATTTGTTGGCTGATTGGGCGTTATTCTAAACTCAATCTGTCTAATAAGCGTTTGATTTATTGTCAAATCATCAGACCGATATGGATGTATGGTATTCAACTCTGGGGCTGTGCAAAGACATCCAATCGGTTGATTATTCAGCGCGCTCAAAATAAGTGTCTCCGAAACATCACTGGAGCTTTTTGGTATCAACGAAACGAAGAAATACATTCCGATTTAAATATTCCATGGATCGATGAAGTCATACGTTATATTGCAGAAGCGCACGAATACCGACTTCACAGTCACCCAAATCTAGAGGCTTTAGAACTGCTACTTTCCGATGATGACTTAAGGCGCCTTAAGCGCACAAAGCCTTATGAACTAGTCACCTAATTTATTCTGTAATATATTCGTATGTATGTATTTTGTGGATATGGGCATATACTTGGTGTGCGTGCGTGTGAGTATTTATATGCGCGTATGATTATGTATATATCTGTATATTAGGAGTTATGTAATTGTACATAGTTTCTACTCTGCTCATGTTACAAATTAGTTAGATTAAGTTGTAACACTGTTTTAAAAGTAGTGCTAATTTATTTACTATAATAAGATTGTACTGAAATATACGTGTAAAAAAAAAAAAAAAAAAAAAATATGTCTCTTCAGTGAACACTATCTTCACTATCAACAGGTACTTCCCTGCATCCAGCTGTTTTCTGTGCAGACACGTTTGCACGAACGCTCTCACTCAGTAACAGATCTCTACCACAACAGAATATAGGGAGAGGAGGCTTTAATGATTTTTCTAACCCGGCTAAGTTGTTATGCTCAATGAATGGGTCGGTACAGAAAGCAGTTTGGTGCAGGGAAATAGTTGTCGGTGGTGGAGGTAATTTTTTTTTGGTTTATAACGCTGAAGACGTATTGCGTGTGTATACAACAAGCAAAATAATTGTAATTAGTGTAGAATATATTATCAGTATAGAGATTATGGCCGGTAATAAAAAGGGGGCGGCGAGTGGTGAATACTGGCTCCTGCCATTGGCTAATCTTCCGGAACACATCATAAGTTTGTATGTTATAAAAAAAAGTTCAAAAATTTCAGCCATGTAACTAAAAATCTATTTTTCATCACACTACTAATTGAACCTGAATTCGCCTTTAAATACCCTTAATCAGTAATGTCAAAGTTCAAAAGTTCAGTATGAATTTCGTCCAATAAAATACGGTGCGACTGTTTTATTTCCGACGGACTAGAGTCTTCAAAAGTGCAATTTCGCCCTGAACGTTAATAGAGGAAGCTGACCCATCGATAAACTTTCAAATTTGTCAATAATATTAATATTTAGTCGTCGATATTTCAAAGTATTGTTTAAAAATCCATCTACGCATGAATAATAATAATAATAATAATAATAATAATAATAATACCATTTTCATTAACTAGAGCAATAGTGAAGAGCGATGAGAGAATGAAAGTAATTATCGATACAGATGGCGGTGCCGATGATGCGGCCGCGATTATGCTGTTACTGTCGCGAGAATACGATCCGATCAACATCCTAGCGATAACAATAACAAGCGGTAACACGGACGTCGTAAATGCCACCAAAAATGTTCTGATCACATTGGAGACGGTTGGGAAAAAAAATAAGGTACTCCGTAGGTAAATTACGTACGCCGTTTACTTAGATGTATCGTGCAATTTAATCACGTACGAACAGAATCGTGCTAAATAAAATACAATGATAAGCTGTCAGGTTAGAGATTATTTTTAGTGATGATGCCCGTTACAGTTTGCGAAATAACGCTTAAAGTATAAATCGAAAGGAAAATGTAATTAGGCTACGTTGTCAATCTTCGCGGTTTTTGAAGAAATTTTTCAGTCGAGTAATTTACTCTGCTCCGCGCAATTACCTAATTATTATTACATAATACTACTGATATAAAACGGCCGAATTCTTAACACTAATTGCATCAACGTATTAAGTTGAATTTTTCCTTTTTTTATTCGAGCAATTATTACAATCTTAAAATAAATCTTAAATAAGTAATAAATATAACAACTGAGAAAGGAACGAGAAATAAAAACTTAGTCCAGCGACTAGTTTTTAAGGATACAGCGGACAGTTTGCACGAGGTTTACAGGTTTACAGCGTTTAAGCCTAGATGAGTTGAGTTCCTCCGTCACAGCAACTGTTGAATTAGTGGATTCCTATGAACCCAAAGCCGTTCATAGTACGCACTTACGATTTCTGGAATGACCTCATCCACACACTTCAGATCTAAATCTCTGTGCAAGTCTGCATTCCTTTGAAACCATGCAGCTTTTGCTATCATCCGTATAATTCTATTTTGAACCCGCTGTATGATATTGTGGTTGCTCGTTTTGGCACATCCCTAGAATTCAATACCGTATGTCCAGATTGGCTTGATGATCACTTTGTAGATTAGGTACTTATGATATAAGCTTAACTTCGAATGCCGATCCAATAACCAATAAAGTTGCCTAACCTTTGCCATTATTTGCTCTTTTTTAGCCTTAATATGCGGCTGCCAAGTGAGACGAATGTCCAAATGAATGCCAAGATATTTGGCCAAGCTGGATATTGGTACCTGGATATTATTTATATAAACGCGCAAACGAATGTCTATTGGACGTAAAGCAAAGGTCACGTGAACTGACTTTGCCTCGTTTAATTTAATCGTCCACTCTGAGGTCCACTGAGAGATTAAATCTAATACATTTTGTGATTTAGCATTTGCTTCGTTCTGAGCGCTACCTACTACAACGACCGCAGTGTAGTCGGCAAACCTGGCTAAGGTTATGCTATTTGTCCTCGAAATGTCTGCTGTAAAAAGTAGGTACAGCAGAGGACCGAGGACACTTCCTTAAGATACTCCTGCTCGAATCTCATAAAATTTTGATCTGGTATCATCAATTACAACACGGAATTTCCTGTTGGATAGGAACGACTGCAACAAGAAAATTTAATTACTTGGTAAGTAATTAGTTAGTTTAGGTAGCAACCCTTTATGCCATACTCTCTATCGAATGCTTGGGCTACGTCCAAGAATGCTACAGAGCAGTACTTTTTATCTTCTAAAGCGTTATCGATTGCGAGCCTAAATACCTGCTGAGTAGTTGAATGTTCATTCTGGAAGCCAAATAAAATGATCATTTTAAAAGTCTACCATTGTTCGCATTGTTATTGGCGGCGTGATGCGCGCACCTAAAGTGCTTCGTTGCAGATATCGGTACATAATATTAATACAATGGTTTATTAGTTTTCTGAATAATATTTGTCGTTGCGATGATAGCCCAGTTGCTAGAGCGCTTGCATTCCGTTACTGTAGAAGTGTCTTGAGTTCGATCCGACGTGACAACAGAAATGATTACAAAAATTTAAATAATCGCTAATAATCAGGTGAAACGCAGTGACAGTCCACCGCTTATATACTATCACAAGCGCTGTGCTTAGTAAAGAGACGCACTTGGGGCGCTGAATATCGGTAAACCGAACATTTATTAATCAGTACAAAGTGTAGTTTTTAAAAATCGCGTAGCGTATCAGAATTGCCATGAAACATCTATGCAACCAAACTGTAGATAGTCGCGACGCTCGTCATCGAACAGTAGTACGACTTAGGTGTCTCCTTAACCGGCTAGACCGTTTCTTCACGTGCGCCTAATTCCGCATTTTGTTCTCAAGAAATTATCTTTATGGATTTTGATTCCAGGAATGATAACGGTGCCGGTAGTTTGTTATATTTCATCATTCTGAAGCTTTCGGACTCCCTTTCTTTTGCTCTATTTTCTTAAGTCGGTTGCTATTTATCGTGCTGTCTTCTTTATTTCCTCTTCAAGTAAGATCTATAAATTCTTCCTTGTCTCTGATTCGAAAAGCGTCCTGCACAAGCCACTGCTTCTTCTGTCACATTCTACCGATTGTATTTTCTTCGCAGTTCGATCTCCTATGACGCTAACCTGTCATCATCTCGTTATTTTTCCCATAGATTTTTTTTCAGGGACTCCTAGTCACTCCGACATCGACGGTACTGATACGGTAAATTTTTTTGCGAATTCAAAATTGTCCCGAAGGAAGTAGTTAAGTCATAAACGCCAATACCATAACGAGTTAACTCGGAGAAAAAAATAATGTTAAATTCCTTCGGTAAATTAAAAGCTACAATTTTTTTTTTTTTTTTTATTTGATTTCATTTCCATTGTATTTACAAAATTCCAATTAATAATCGTATCCCGATGCAGTCTACACATATTACTAGCACATTCTCGGAAAATCGTTTTCTCATTACACAATATTAGCAAGCGAATATGTTATTTTTAATTATGTAATAAGCTCACATAAACGAGCTGAATTATTATAATTTATTACATTTTAATTATTTGGCCTAAATTGTAAAATTGGCAAAATAACCCAACACTCACATACACACTAAAAGATTACCCCGTACGCTATAGGAGCTAAAAATAACGTAAGACACGCGATTGGTTTATGCAGATACCGGTTTATATAGGAGTGGATAGTCCGCTGATGGTAAAATCCGGTACGCTCAAAGGCACGAAATTTTACAACGGACGAGATGGATTCGGCGATGTAGACATGAAGCGACCGTCGATAGAAAATCTATCGAAAAAACCGGCAGTTACCAGTATAATCGACGCAGTACGCGAAAATCCAGGTATCATAATAATAATAATAAGACAGCAAAAAAAAAAATGTAGCATATACCCCAAACATGCTAATTATTCCTCGGGCGCACAATTCTAAGAAAACAATTATTATCTTTTTTATTAATTCCCATTACAAATACAAAACAAACCCAATTAAACTCTTCCGTGTTGAGATTAATTTTTTTACCACTCTGCCCACTGGTTTCTTTTCCCCGATAACTAGATTTAAAAAAAAAAAACTCATAATTTTTCGAAACTGTGTAATCAAATTGCTGTTTACATCTACTAAACATACTCGTAACTTGTAATAATAATTTTAATAGTCGCACCGACGCGGTTGTTTAAATAGTTGCCAAGTTTTGGCCTTCACTGTAATCAGAAGGTGAAAGACACGAGTTTCCCACATGATAAGGAAACATGTTATATGCCGGGAATCTTGATGAACGATAAAGGATCTAGAAGAGCGGTATATACAGAGGCGGGCCTCGGGAATTACACGATGCTCTAGGACAGATTTATTTTCCGGAATACTTAGAGATTTTTTATAAATTTTATAAACAACGAATTACGACGGAAAGAGAGCGAAACCCATTTAAAAAAAATTTAAATAACAAAAGCGTCTATTAAAATTCTAAGAAATACAAAAAATAGTACACAGATTTCTTACTGAAAAGGTAAGAGCCGTGTAATATTTAAAATAAGAAACAGCGCAATCGTGTTTATTTCTTTCGAACCGATCGCACACATGTGATCGCGACATTATACGTTACATATAAAGAGCTGAGTATACTTTCTTCCGGTGAGAGTTCAACGAATTTACCGCCGTTTTATCGAGACTCGCGAATTTAATTCTTTTTCATGATATTTATCGCAGCATAGAATTATTCGGTAAAATAATGAAAGAACTCGTGTTTCTTATGTTTCAGGCGAAGTAACGTTGATTTGTTTAGGACCGCTGACTAATATCGCAATGGCTTTTAAAATGTACAACAACTTATTTAAGGAATTAAAGGAGATGTATATTGTGGGCGGAAGTATTGAAGGTACTAAAAAGCGACATGCATAACGTTATTACGATCGGTTTCTGGTAACTTTAAACGACCCGGTGTCCGAGTGAATCCAAGTAAACGAGTGCATCAACCCCCATAATTCAAACCCGCAGCAACTTGCAAGCGCAGTATTATTAATTAGCGGCGTCTAAGCGGGCACGTTACAGTATGTTCGTATAATCCGTAAAGTGTTCTCAATGATCACTCTAAGCGTAAATTACGGAAATAAAATTAATTTTCGATAATATAAACGGGGAACGGGGAATCCTATTAAAATTATAAAAATAATCTTTAAAAAAGCCTAATAATGTAATCGTTCGAAAAATGATTTTTTGTCGGTAAACGCAATCTTCAATACGTCCTTGCGCTTGGATATTTTAAAGAGGAGAATATTTCTGCACATTAATGCTTTAATGGTAAATCGGGAGTTGTAAATCACCTTTTTATCCCAGATTGTAATTCTACGATATTAAACCTTTCAATAGTTGTCAAGGATTTTAATGTTTTGACCGATTTTTATGTTAAATAGAAAATAGTTCGCTTAAGAGACCATATCTGATCACTTATATATTCCACCAGATAGAAAAAGGAAATAAATCGATATACATAAGCATAGAAAAATACAAACTGATTCCCTGAAAATGTTTACGACGATGATATTACGTAATTTCTATTTCATCGATTGTCGTTAAATTTTTATATTCTAGAACAACAAAACGCCTCTTGCTTTTCGCAAATTGGCCGTTTTTCTCGATTGCTGCCTTTCATTCTGTAAGCAGAATTTGTTATCTCTTAATCGGTTCAACTCGATAAAGTTCTTCTCCCAAACTAATCGAGGAGGCGATCCCCCTGTTTATGCTTTCGCAAATCCAGCATTCGTTCTATCCCGTATTATTTTGTTTCATTTATAGTAACTTTTTCCGGTCCTTCTTTCAAGCTTTGCAACCCAGAAATCTACCATCCCTGCTATCGATACTGAAACTCGTTCCGTTGTTTTTTTATTCGAACATCTTACCTAGGTTTCCGTTAACTTATTAAACGTTTACTTAGTTCCCCTCTTTTTTCTTTGCCAATTCCTATTTTTTTATTTTCCAAAATTTTTTCTGCCGATAAAACACCAATTTTCTATTTTTTACTTGTGTCTACACCCTTCAATTTTCACCTAATATATATATATATATATATATATATATATATATATATATATATATATATATATATATATATATATTAATTACAACGTAATTCTTAGGCTACCCCCCATTCGAAAAAATGTCCCAATTTTATGTAACGTTTGTTATATTTTGTAGGATTTTTGTTATTGTTATTTAAAAAATGTCACAGTTTTATGTAATGAAATGTGTAACGAAAAATGTAACGAAAAAATGTCTTAATTTTATATAACGGAAGTTAAATGTTAGAATAGGATTTTTGTGGTTATGTTATTTTTTGTGTGTGTATATTATACATATAACTCGGCCATTTTGGCCTCACAAGGGAATGTGCCCCTTGACCCTCTTGATTACATTTCTGTCTCTTTCTCTTCTATACTTGGTACAAAATGATCAAAATTTACAACGTAATTCTAAATCAGTCCATATGAATATAATAACATAATCACAAAAATCCTATAAAATATAACAAACGTCATTTTTAGTAATATTTTTCGTTACATAAAATTGGGACATTTTTAGTGACATTTTTCGTTACATAAAATTGGGACATTTTTAGTGACGTTTTTCATTACATAAAATTGGGACATTTTTAGTGACATTTTTCGTTACATAAAATTGGGACATTTTGTCTAATGGGGGTGGTAACCTAAGAATTACGTTGTAATTAATATATATATATATATATATATATATATATATATATATATATATATATACCATACTTTTTCTTTAATTTTTTTCTTGTTTTTTTTCCTTGGAAATATTATTGTTAGATGTTTACCCAGTGAAAAGAACTAAAGCGATCGACAGTTATATGAGGAAAAGGTTAGAAATTGAAGGAATTAAATAAGCTAGGAAAGAAATAACCTAAAAAGAAGCAACAGAAAGGACGCAGAAATCGTCATAAGTAATGAGGTGGGCAACACTTTAAAGATTGCAATACAAGATTGCACGTTCTAACAAAATAAAGGGTCATTCAAAAAACGTAGTTCACATTATAGGCGGAGTTTGCCTCTGAAGGATCAAAAGGACAAAGAGTTGAATGAATAATAATTGTAATTTATGTTCCAAATTTGAAGTTTATAGGTGAAGCCGTTCGTGAATTATTGATTTTTATTTGATATTTTTGTCATTTGTGTACCATCTTATAAGGATTCCGTACATTATATGTATACGGAATCCTAATAAAAACGGAAGAGTGAAGCAACGCACTGTGATTAAAACGAAAGTGAACTGTTGAGGAAATAATTGAACGGCTAACGTTAGGGAAATTATCGAATCAAGGAAACAGAAGACAGAAGGGTCGTGTAGTCAAATAAAAGAAATTAGGATTCGGAGAGAAATACGGATGGTGGAAATGAAAAAAGAGAGAGGAAGAAGTCTTTGAGCAGGAAAACGATTTATAAAACGATCACTGAGTGCAGCCGAATCTGCTAAAGAGTCGAGACTAACTCATTGTCCACAATGCCACAGTGGCTTGGAATTCGTTGCAGATTAATAAGGATCGAACGGGAAGCAACTAAACAAAAGATTAAGGGCCGAATGTAAAGAATAATTAAATGAAAAGTGTGTTTTGCGAAAGGTTATAGATATATCGCTTGTAAAAAGCTTTTTAAATCGGAAGAAAGGAACAACTCGAATACATTGTTGGTAGAAGATATACAGGGGATCGCATGTAGGATATGGATAAATTCGGCTAGGAATATAGCCGAGAAGGAAGTTCAAAGGCTTCGAAATAGTTGAAACGCCTGTGGTCAATTCAGGATCATCTGTGTAAATGATGAAGAAAAGAGAGAGAATAAAACGTAATTGAATTGATCATTAGCAGCGGTTGAGGGAGGAGATTTGACGTTCGGAGGAAGAAAAAATAGATTAGCAGAATGAGTAAGTTTGCGGAGATGGAGATTGCTGTTAATTTGTCGCTGCATCGCTGAATTTTTTCATACGCTAAACTCGCTCTTTCCTAACCGTTTTTTACGGCCTATACTGATGGCTCCGAAAAACACAACAAAGTCGCTGCAGTCTTTTCTGTGCTTTTTCGAGTTGTTTCGAATAACTTAAACCTCCCTCCTTCTGCCTAATCTTCTATGCCGAGTCCATTATTGCCTTGCTTGCCATTCCCAATCAAATCCACTACTCTTGTTTTTCGAAATATCCTTATCATATGTGATTTACCAAGCGTAGACCATCACACCTGTTCTTCTTTCTCCCACCATCGACTTTGTAATTCTTCTCACACGTTCCTTGATTCACGGTTTCTTTCGTTCTCGTTCAATCTGAATTGACCTCTTATGGATTACACTTCGGAATCGAAAGCAATCGGTCAAAACTTATATTCATTAGCTCAACATTTCTTAGCATATTCTCAACCGATAATTTTCCCATCTGCAGTTGTTCATTTTAAACTACGGTGCATCTTTTATTCCCTCCCATTCTCTAATCCCCTGATGCTTTTCATATCTATTCAACCGTTTCTGCATCAATAGTTTTTCAATTTTTCTTTCTACGCTATACTCTAACCTCTCTGTGCAATATGTGTACATTTTGGACACAATTAATTTTCCTCATCGTTTTTCTGTATTTCTCTCGCACCGTCTTTATTTTGTCTTCTTCATCCTTTTCTAATATTTACTTTATACATAATACTTGGAGATTACGTCTTGTTTGAATGTTCTTCCTTTTCAGTTGAAAAAGTTCCCCTTATTAGCTGGTGTTCCAAGATGCTTGTTTTCTTTTTTCTTAATTCTTAAGCCGATATCCCGCGTCGATAAAAATAAAAAAAAGAAAAAAACTTTATACTTTATAGTATACTCCCCCCTCACTGAAATCTGGCAAAGTAAAGGCGGATCCCCACGTAGAAAGGAACTAACCGCAGTATCCATTCTCTTTAGATCTATTAGGCTTAGTACATTGTTAGCCTTAACGTCACAATTCATAATACATTATAAAGGATCTATGGGACCCGTTTTATTTTACTTAAACTCGCCGCTAATGAGAAACACTGGTGGTTCTGCTGTGAAAGGCAAATTTCGCATTATAACTTGAAGCGGTAGTGCATTTCAACCTTATCCCAATAGCAATTTTCACTTTTATATAATATCAAATTTTTTAACCGCGTCTCTTTCTAACTATGCTCCATTTGAAATATTAAGGAGCATCGAAGAATTATCCATAAATTAAACATAACTCTAATCTACAATTAATGCTAATTCATAGGAACGCTATTCTTAGCCCATCATTTTTTCTGTCCCAAAACTTTATATACATGTACAAAGACAAAGTATTGACAAAATGGACTTCTAGAAAATCGCAATCCCATGTTTATTTATTTAAGATAAAGCACCGACAAAATTGATTGCTTGATGTTGTCAATTTTTTTCGTTCTATACGAAGTACATATATAGAAGTGACAAAGCTGAAGGTCCGGGGTTGTCCCCAGGTGGGGTCAAGGGGCGGGCTCCCCCTTAAGAGACACGAAGGGCTGACTTACATATATATATATATATATGTTATATAGGAAAAAATTATATGTATGTGTATGTAATTAGGTTCTCGGAACGGTTCTAATGATTCTAATGAAATTCACGAATTAGAAATTTTTATGGTCTCGCAAATCGATTAAGTCTCGTCTTTGAGAAAATTCTATGAAACGAGCAACTGTCCTATATGTTCGTTTTATAGTGTTCACCGTATACTATTAGGGTTTTAAGCGAAACACTTACTTACTACGGTTAAAAATAATATTGCTAGAATTTCCGTCCATTCCACACCCTACGAATTCCCGCTTATTAAAGAATATTATTAATCGAATGGCCACTTCAAAGTGTTCATTAACCGCTCTGTACTCTGTGGTCTGACTACAGTTTTTGATAATGTATGTCCCCTGTTCGTTCATTGCAGTACCAATAAGTAATATACGACGGGATGTTTTATACAGTGTAATTTAAAAGTTAAGAGCCTTTAACCATAACACAAGAAAAATTATTTTCTCTCAAAATACTACCCCCCTATTCTAGAAAAATATTTTTAGAACAAAAACATAAATTTCCTCTGCATTAAAAATAGCGTTTTCATCTCCTGACCGATTCCATTACTACTCTGTAATTATGCATTATAATTATTTCTAATTCTGGATTAGTAAAGTTTTATCGGTTACCAAAAAATTAAAAATCAGATATTAATTGTATACAGCCACACTGAAATAACGACTCGAATCCGGAACGAGATAACTCTCGAAAACCTATGGGGCATCTCTCGTTTGATTACTAGTCATAGTTGCAAGAATAATCATTTTTGTAATTGTCAAAATCAATCGACTACGCCCAATTCCAGTTGAGAAAAGTTTGACAATTACAAAAATGATTATTCTTGCAACTATGACTAGTAATCAAACGAGAGATGCCCCATAGGTTTTCGAGAGTTATCTCGTTCCGGATTCGAGTCGTTATTTCAATGTGGCTGTATACAATTAATATCTGAAATTGAATATAGTATATATTGATGGTCCGGAGGAAAGCAAAAGTGGTCAAGAGAAAGAAATAAAGAAATTCACATTGATTTTGTTCAGATCCCCATTAGAGACCCTTGAGTACATCGTGAAAAGCTTAATTTGCATAAAATCCTTGACATCGTGTCGAGGGTAATAAAAAATTTATTCCGCGTTTCGTTAAAATTTTATCCAAAATGTACCCCGGTAATAATAAATATAAATATTATTCGTCACGGAAATAGACTAGGCGTTATAGAAAAAATGATTTTAATCGAAAAATTCAAGGTAAATTTATAAAAGAAAGAATTTTGTTCTATCACTAGTGATCGTTTTATTTATTATTTATTTAAATTTACGTGCCATGCAAAGCAACTATCGGCTAAAGGCACAAAAGATATCTCTTTAGTTTAGCCTATTTTGAGATGGAATTTACGCTTCGGCAACAATTTAATAAATCGAGATCCAATTTGACTGAATTGAAATTCTATGACGGAATCACCGCGAGCGACTGATTGTGCGTGAGAAATTATCTGTGCTTGTCTCATGCTAGTAATTGATAGTATCCGCTGATAATGTGATGTGGTATTGTCTCAGCTGTTACCATTCTATTGATAGTGTTTGACCGCCGCAACATTTATTGAATAAAGTACACTAAAAATGCATCATTCGGTTATTTCTACTTTTTTTCTCGGTTTTACAACTAAATTCCCGGTTTATTCCCGATTCAAGTGACCACCCTGTAACGTATCCAAGATCAATCAGTAAGAGCGTTAGTAGTCGTGGTAAAATATGAAGACGTTTATATCTGCCACATACATACACAGTGTGTATATTGAATTATAAGAATAAACCGGGGGTATAGAAATTATAGTAACGTCTGCGATTACAATTTAATATTTTACATCGGGATTTATACATACATATGCAGGGTGATTATAATTAAAGTTGAAGTTTCAAAACGCTATAAAAAAAGAACCACTGATCAGAATGACGTCAAATTTGAACGGAATATTATTGACAAAGGGGGAAAGCGGGTGGAAAAGGAAGAAAATGTTTTTTTTTCTAGATGAGGTCTTTGGTTGACGAGTCCCCCCAAAAAAAAACTTTTTTTTCTTATGACACGCGCTTTCCCCCTTTGTTAATAATAGTCCGTTCAAATTTTACGTCATTCTGATCAGTGGTTCTTTTTTTATAGCGTTTTGAAACTTCAACTTTAATTATAATCACCCTGTATTTATAAACAAAAATAAGTTGCTGCCTTTTTAAATGATCTTGCGAAGATTTTTTAAGAATCGTAATGACGATAGAGTTGTAATCCTTCTCACGTTTAGGTGCTCGGTTATTAAATAAGTGATAAGTTAAAGTACCGATTCACAGCATTTGGTAACGTATATACGCGATATATTTACTACATATTAGATATGCGTCGCTTTACATTACAGGCACATCGACTGTAATTAATACACTTACAAGTTTATACTATTATATAAAACCTAACGTAAATGGAAACTTTGTTCTCAAAATGACCCTGAATTTGGTTAAACAAACAAAATTAAATTCTCTTGCGTAAAATTGCAATTACGTAGCGCCGCGCATTATTAATAGAAGAAACACGCTGAAGTAATTTTTTGCATGCTGATAACGAACCGCTTCAGTAATATTTCAAACAATGAAAATTTAAATTTTAACTTCACTATATAAACCGCAAAAATTCTCTGCGTAGTTTAACAACTTCATTAGTTTAAAGCGGTGTACAGGTAGAAAATAATCACATTTCAACACTAGAATATGGTACCCTGAATTCACTTTTTTAGCTTTAATGAGTATGGTTTCATAAAAATTACATCAAATACTCTTCATTTAAAATATAAATGCAAATACGCTATTAAGTTATAGTTTCTAATTGATTTTGAAGTAATTAAAAGCATAGATATGTCAAAGTATATCTTAGCCCATCGAATGTCGCAACTTGTATTTAACTAACAGGTGAAATTGATTTTAGCTGTAAGTGTCGTAACTTGTATTTCTTTAATTAATTGAACTGATATTATTCAGGTAAAGGAAATATCGGTACTCCGCCGACGTGGATAGAATTTAACTTCGAGCACGATGCTGAAGCAGCTGAAGTTGTATTTATTAATAGTGCAGATGTATCAAATAAAATTTATTTGTTACCTTGGGAACCATCTATGAATACGAATGTTAGCATGGTACGAAAAATTTACTTTTTAAATAAAAAATACACGTTATATACAGCTAAAAATTTGTCGGCCTGTTCATTAATTCCTTCTTCCTCTTCACACAAATAAAAAATAAAAAAAACAAAAAAAAACAAAAAAAAACCGGTTTATAAAGTTCCTAAACACCGACAGATTGAAATAACTCTTTCCCGACATTATGCAAATTGAGAAAAAATTAATTATTGTATGCAAAAATCAAATCAAATTTTCATTCGTGAAACAAAATTACAATATTTATGTAACTAAACATAAATAAGAATTTTTTTCTCGGATGAAGCACAATATAATAAATTTTTTCTATAAATATAGCAAAACATTTTCTCTGAACAAAATAAAAAAAATATAATGTCTTGATTTCTTTTAATAAAACAATAATATTTTCTCTGAATGAAGTAGAAATACGCTAAATTGTATACAAAACTTTAAATATATATGTATATAAAATATTTTGTAGTATAATGCATAGACGTTGCTTTTTTTTTTTTTTTTTTTTTTTTTTTTTCAGTGCTTAATTAAATCACTGATGCACACTTATGCGCAAGGTGGTGGTCTTACATATGCAATTTTTAATAAAAGATTTGTGAATATAACTTATAATTTGTTATTAAATTAACTTTAGAAAAATTTCATTGGTAACATACTAAATTTTTATTTAAATGTCATTTCCATATGATTTTTGTAATTTAAACCCTTGGAATATCTGCAACACACTGGTGAGCCTCTTTTACAAGGGCGTGGTCAGCCGACGAGCCAGGGAGGGGGCAAGATGAGTTGTCAGCCGCCAAGGGAGGGGGGGCAAGATGATAGAAAGAGGATATGAGTTATAGGAAAAATAAAATTTATAAGTTGTAAAGGCTTAATATTTTATTAAACAAGAATAAAATCTTAATTAAAACATAATTTTCGTGGGTTTCTGGCAAACTGTTCATGATTACGCGCCTATGAATACTCATCATGGCCAGTTGATTAAAAAGTTTCAAGGCTCGGGGGGGCTGCCCCCCGCTGGCGACGCCCATGCTTTTATATATATATATATTTTACTTTAATGAAAACAGATATCTTATGAATATATGCAAATGATTTGATTTCTTTAGTAATGTAGCTGTCAGTTATTACGCGTATTTTTTTGCTTGCAGCTAACATTTTGATATTTCGTATGTAGGCGCTTCAATAATTGTACATTCAAAATACACTAATTAAAGAAAACACACACATTCTAAACGATAAAAAGGTCGGAGCAAATGCATAAGAATTTTCCAAAAAAACGAAAGTTTCATTGTTTTATTTTTTGTAAATCGATTAGTATTTATAAATTGTTTTTCCCTGTCGGTCGTGTGACTACGATTGTTATATCTCTTTGCGGACAGGATATCTGTTAGCGAATAAACAAAATCTCTTATCTCCTTTATAAATAAAATGAATTTGAACAGAGTATTTACTTCCCGACCTTTTGGGATTTTTATATATTGTCAATTGCCTGCACTGAACAATAGTGTCGGCAATCAAAAACAAATATTGTTGAACGACCTTTTTCACGCTGGTACATAACTGGCCTCTAATTACCAGTACTACATTATTTTCGACTTTGTGATGGATAACTGTCCTTTGAAACATATACCCGATATATACAAACATACATATACACATGTGTATATACTTACCCACACACAACTTGACATAAAATTGGATCTAGACATGCTGCCTTCAATATCTAGCAGATCACTTGCAGTTTCGATTCAAACTCGTTTAGTTTTCACAATCGTGTTTTACATTTTATATTAAGTTTTTTCTTCTGCTTAGCACACTGCTAAAATGACGGAAGATAAAACAAGTTTGGACGGATTGTTAAGGTGAATTGCCATATCATTTTTAACGGATGGTAAACTAGTATATTGCCAGATTTTGGTCTAATTTAATTGGGGTTGCCCTAAAACCAAGTTGGATGATGTACTTCATCGTAATTCTGGATGGAATTTGTTACAATAGTGAAAATTTTTGATGGAGTCCCAGATGAAAACAAAACTCTTACACTCCATCTGAAGTGACCGTATTTAAATATTTACCAGTTGTGTCTTAATTTGGAAAAAAATGATTATTGTTCAATGTAATCATTTTTAAATTTAGATTTATACTTTAATGTTCTTTTTTTTAATATAAAAGAAAATGTGTAGCATGTTAATAAAAATTTGAGGCAAAAAGCAAAAAATTATTTTTAATTTTTTGAATATATATTCGTCTATTGTGAAATTTTTAGTGCTTATTTTGAGGTTTTTTAGCCCATATAAATCCGAACCGTAGTTATCAGGTACTGAAGTTATTCATGGTGTAATGCAAATTAGATTTATCCTATCAATGATTTTAAATAAGATGTTCCCTAAAATTATAGTATGGTTTTGAGTGGGATGACTACTTTGAAGGTTAAATGAATACGCAGCTCCGTATTATCATAAACAAAGAAAACACAATTATATCCACACGCGTACACACACAGTAAATTAAAATTGTAGAAAATTTGTTGCATACTTAGATCCGTTAAAAAATTTCTCAAAAAAAGACAAATTGTATTTCTTGAAAATAAAACCTTCTTCTCGTCGCTTCTTAATCTATCGACAATATGCTTTATTTCTCACGATTTTTATTCCTTTTTTAAATCAATTTTTGTTTGTATTTTTTTAAACAATAAAGCGTAAAATATAGTTATTAATAATTTGCCGAATTCATCTTCTATTTAAAATACAAATTAGCGGCATCGATAAATTGATGGGTTCGGGGTGCACAGGTTTTTTAAGTCAAAAAAGGGAGTGCCAAGTTCAGGTAAGAAAAAAGATTATGAATGCCAGTTTATAAAAAGGATAGTCTTTCCTTTATTTTTTTTTATAATGAACCTTAATACATTAGGAGAATTACATTCAATGAGTAAATCAAAACATTTATTATTAATTCTCACGATCAATAAACAGTAAGCAGTATGTTAATACTATTATAGATATAATTCGTACTGCTATCATGCTCAATAAATCTGAAAGAATCTGAAACATAATAATCAACATTTTTAAAAATAAACATCATTAACTTTTAATATTGGCTCGTCCAGGAAGGTGGTGTTCATTTTGCTCGTTATAACTTTAGTCAAAACAGTCTGTCTGGGGTTTGGGAGTTTGGGTTTTTATCGGTTTAAAAACACGGGCCTTCGGCCTGACTGGGGTTCAGGAGTTTGGGGTTTGTTGGTTTAAAAAGACACAGGCTGAATGTCTGTCTGGGTTTTAGGGGTTTCGAGCTGTATGGTTATAAAGCACAGGATAATTTGAATTTAAAAAAATTGATAACATATTCGTAATCAGCGACCTCAAAAATCATCCGCGTATAAAATTTGTTATTAAAATTAAACCGTTTTTGACTTTTTTGTCCACCATATTGGATCCGTCATTTTGAATTGACAAAATCTGATGACGGATTCGTAATCAGCGATCTCAAAAACCCTTATATACAAATTTTTTACGAAATTCGATTACTTGATACATGTATTTATTGATGTCTCTTGTAAGGAGTGCTTAACTCGCTTTAAGGGTGAAATTCATGAAAATGTCGAAACATGGCAACTTTATTTTTTAATTGTGTGTGTGTTAAAAAATGTTTTTCTTATTTTTTTATGTTATTTTATAATTTTTTATTCCATAATTATGACCAAAAAAAAGGTGTTTTCACTCCCTAAAAAATAGCGGATGCAACCACCTCACTGCTTAAATCACTGTGGATTACTTGTCCTTTGCACGAGAAATAATTTTCATTTTGTTTCATAAAAAATTATAGAGTTGAAGATGAGATATTTAGGAAAAACGATTTTCATGGGTGAACTTTAGGGGTGGTTTTCACCCCTTGAAACTGCATATGGGCCGATAAAAAAAACAACACGTGTCTAATATTTTTTTATACTCTACAACATATCAAAATTTCATCAAAATCGGCGTCTGACAACTCGTGTACTTTCCTTGTTAAATAGAATTTGCTTTAACAGAATAATTTATTGTTTTGCACTGCATCTGACGCGACAAACAATAAAGGTAAACAGAAAATGGTAATGTATAATCAATAATCAAATAAAAAGAAACAAAAAAGTTGGGTTTTTTGAATTCAGCTATTAATTCCAAAGAGAAGTTTGCGAATGGCTTGAACAGATCATTAATTTAAAGTACCTCGCCAAATGTAACACTGTTATTATAGTCCCGAAAACTGCTAGGTCTAACTTTTTTTTAAACATTATTTTGCTTTTAACTGACTATCCGTCTCTACTGCAATTCACAAAATCTAATATAACTAAAAAAATCAAAACCTTGAAAGCCCTGGAAGATAATTACACTAATTAAAAATATAAAAACACACTTATTAAATATTTAAAAATTTTATTGTGTAAAAAATAAGTAAATATATAACACGTACAAA
This sequence comes from Icerya purchasi, assembly GCA_039619475.1. Lineage (NCBI taxonomy): Eukaryota > Metazoa > Arthropoda > Insecta > Hemiptera > Monophlebidae > Icerya > Icerya purchasi. Next base: position 224,411,555 of record CM077116.1, read on the forward strand.
ATATATAACATATATATATATATATATATACAGCATTTCCGTAATTTCACTCGCATATTATTTTTAAATATAAATTTTTCACAATTAAAGTACACGTATGAAATGAAGATTTTATTACAGACATTTTTTTATCGAAAGCAATTTTAAGAAGTAGTGATTTTGTTTCTTAATCTTGTTTTTGGTATAAATGATTATCTAGATATTTAAAAATAAACTTCATTTACATTATCAAATAATGCCACGATTAATTGTTGTGGAAAAAAAAATTACGCTACTTTTTCTGTTCTCATTTTTACCATCAAAATACGTTGAACGGAAAAAATACATGAAGAAAATACAATGTAATCCCTTAACATGTACTGAGATACGAATTACTCCGAATTTAATAATAGGTGCACAACAGCATTCGCAATCAGGATGTTTTTACACGTTTTATGCAGATTCAAAATTAATTTTAATCACAGTTATATAGTAATAATTAAAAGGCTGTATTATTAAATGATTTTGCGCCAAAACAAATACGTTTCGATTTATTTGCATACCTAATTATTATTTAATGGTTAAAGATTTTCAACTAAAATATTTTCTCCTATTATTTACAATGCAGTGCCCGCCGGTAATATAAGAAAATCAAAATTACACACACGCGCATGCAATCAAAATTGATTGTTCTGTATACTTTTGTCAGTTTGTTCTTTATATCACGTTTCCAATGGCAATATTAGTAATCTCCGATAACGTATAATAGTGCAGCTTTCCATAATCAATTCTTCCGTATTTTAATTCAGCACCATCGATTTCTCCTCTTAATCCACAGAGATTGATTTTATCATTCATCTTTTGCCTAAAAGTTAAGACCGAATTAAATACTCAGTATTATGTACCCAAACTGTCTATGAAAGCTTGTAATCTAAAAATACTTCTAGAAATTTTTATTCGCAATCTTTCAGATGTTCAAATTTTTGCATAGACGAAGAAATTAATTATTCCCTTAATAGTTTTTTCAGCAAAATTAAACCCGGGTCGGTCCTACTTACTGAGTAAAACGGTGAAACCGATTTTACATAATTACACAAGCCCCCCCCCCCCCGATTTATAACACATGTAACATCACAATTTCACATATTCAGCAAAAAACCGAATAATACAAGATATTCAAAATCACCTGATTTTCTACGCATCTCAGTATATTTAAATACTGCAGTTAGAAAACAAGATACAACACCACACTCACTCACAAAAAAATATTTATCAGTCGAACAGGCAATCAGGAAGAGGTAGCCCGTCTTTCTCTAAATTTTTCTTACTTTCTAGTTTATCGAATTTTTTCTATTATTTTGATGGTTGCATTAAAAAAAATAAAAAATAAAAAAGATCGTACAAGCAACTTAAGAAATATTCGACAAAGTGCATTCAATTTATCTTGCTAACATTAAAAACTAAATTTAACATTGTTTGATTCGTAAACAAAGAACAAAAAAAAATACGGCAAAAACGAACTACTATATAAAAATTACAACGCTATTTCGTTTTTAATTTCACAAAAAAACCAAACAAAACTAAACTTAAACCAGCCTATCCATTTATTGAATTCTTCGACTTTACATTTTTTATTTAAATTTAACTTCAACATTAGGTCAGCAGTTATTTCAAATGATAGTCTCAAAATCCTATGTGATTATTCACTGATTGAAATTACAAGAATGTAAAAACTAAAAAGAGCGATCCGTCACAGGTGAGATAGATTTTATTCGCTCGAATCCGAGTTCCGTTCATTACCTGATATTTATCCTCGATAATTTTTCGGCTTTCAGCAATTTTCTCAACTTTTTACTCTCTTCTGTATCGTCATATGCAAATGCATACGAATGAAATGCCTGATTTACTATTTCCTATAAGCTTACCAGTTGTTATTTTTCTAGTCCAATAATAAAATTTTTTCACTCATGAGATCTGCCATGTTTATCTTTTCTTCTTTCTATCTTCCCGAATTCAAAAATACTTCGTTAACTAGTGATAAATGTGCTGCTCTTTCCCCATGTTTTAGAAAGTAAACAGCTCAGTAACTCTCTAGTTCGCAAAAAAAATTGATATATATATATATAGATATAGATATGTGTATGTATGTAAATGCACGCACCAAAAATGGGATTAATAACTAGGATTGATTTATAAATTAACGTAATTGAAAAAAAAAAAACTTTAGAAATTCAACAATAAAGTTAAATTTTTACACTATTAATTATCGATAACAATACACCAGTTTATTAAAGAATACGAAATTAAGCCACTTACATTCGGTAACAATTCACACCATTCTTAGAAAATTATCTCTCAAACGCTGTATAAATTAACTATAAATCGTATGCATACTCACGATTCTTAAAAACAACATAAAATGTTTCACAGAACTTTTTTATGAATACGCTGTCAGAAGATCGATTTGCAAGATAAACGTTTTATTTGTTTATTTATTTTTTTTAAATAAACGAAGTGTTAGCCTATTTATACCGTTTACAACTGTATATATTTATACATCCTATTTTTTAATTAATCAATAAATAAAATTATAAATAACAACATTAGTTAATGTTTGTTATTATTTATAATTAAGTGATCCAAAATTAATGCACCTGAATTAAGTAACACCTTAGAGAAAGTAATGATGAATCAGTTTAGAAAAATAATAAACATACTGGTCAATTTTAAATTTAAACTTATAAAAAATGGTTTTTGCCTACGTAACTGAACTTTGTTAAATTTTACCAGTTTTATAATCTCCGAAATTAAAGGAAATATTTTTATTACATAAAACTTCATTAAAATGATTAAACTTGGTTTTTAAAATTATTCCAGAGCAGCTTGAAAAAAGTATACCGCACTTTGTAATCTTTTTATTAGCAAATCATCGGAGTTTTGTGAGTATATATACATATATATTTAAAGGTATACACTGCGATAGGTGAACAGTTAGAACGATTGGGCCATGAAATTGGGAAATTCTAGTTCGAGAATTAGCGGCGACAAATAAAAGTTATTAAAAATAATCACGAATAGTCACGTAGAAGGCAATGGTAAATTGCCTCGCATACCATCATATTTTAACCGGTATTTATGTATAGCCATAGACAATTGAACTTGTATAAATCAAACATTTACGAGCAGTTTCAGGTGTAGTATTGCATACAGCCACCTTACTCACAAAATATTGTCGTCAGCGTGACTAGACGGTGTCACGGTACTTGAAATTGATTACCATGACTATGACGCACACATGGTGGTCACTCAAATGTAATTTTTAAATTGCCGGGTTTTCTGGTGCAAATGCTCCCAACTTTCCCGGTTTAAATCCTCCCGATTTCCCAATTACTAAAATTGTACAAAAAGAAGAATGAAGTTTTTCTGTTACTATTGGTAATATTTGACCGCCACAACATATTTTATATGAATAAAACAGAACTTTGTAATTTATTTTGAGTAAAATACATTAAAAAAATTATTTTCCCTTATTAAAAATATCGTATTTGGCTATTTTTACTTTTTTTCCCCCGATTTTACGACAAAATTCCCGGCTTATTCCCCGTTTCCGGGTTGGATGGTTACCCTGCTTATAATATACAGACATACATATATCTATATAAAACAGAGGTCTATTTTTATCAAGTTCAGTTTCTACGCAAAAAAGGCATATAAAAAAATGTTTAGAGATACATTTTGACAGAGCCTGGTATAGTTAATTTTAGAAGCTTTTGAAAGTAACCATTCTGCAACTAATATAACACATTACTTACAGTTTGAGGAAAATGTTCAACTTCATCATTCAAAACTGTTTCCCACTCTATGATATTTTTATTCGCTAACAAATCTAGGCGACTCAACTCCCGACAAAGGAAACGAGAACTCACCGACAGTTATGAAAAATTTAAAAAAGAATTTTGTACAATTGGCGACGATCTATTTTATTGTAACGAACACGCCAACCTTAACAATGAAATTGTGGAACAGATAACGGAAAAAACAAAGCAACCTTCTGTACAGAAAATGATGATGACAACGCATCATCGAAGTTCAAATTACCATATACGGAACAAACGAGTATTCGAATCAACTGAAACTATACCTCTTGTAGGAAAAAGGCTTCATGTAAAAATAGAAAATTACGAAAAAGTGACTCAGAAACAACTTTTTTCATTCCCTAATCACGCAGTACGCGATTTTTTTTTCGTAATTATTAAACCGATTATTGTTTTTGTTCACGAACGTGTACCTATTATTGAACGGTACGTAGCCAAATATTTTACATTCAATCGACGAGTTTTAGTTAATTTAAGGGAATTTATACATCAGGTGTACTATGATGGCTGGGTACTTATAAGTGATCTAGAAAAATTTAGTTCACTCGAGTGAATTTAATTTTTTAATTTTATGCTTACGCACAAATAAAACGTTTTACACAAACATAAACACAACTATATAAAGCGCATCTTTCTGTCGTTCGTTTTAATAATTTTCACATTACAAAATAAACACAAACAAGAATAACTCACTATAAAAGAATCCAAATCATAAAACACATTTTAGTTGTAATAGAATTTACGCTGAATTTAAGTAAGAAAAACCACCTCACTTTGTTCTAGTTAGTTTAAATAAAAACACCAATAAACTATATGAAAGTTTTTCTTCTTCTTTAAATAGTGCACGTTTCGAAACATATTTTTCCTCACAAACTGAGAATAAAAAAATTTACAATCTTTTTCTACGAAGAGAATGCGGATATATACATTTCAAAAAATTAAAAGTGAATTGTTAAAAGAAATGAACGGTTTAATAAGTAATATTTAACAAAAATAAGATATTATACACGGATTTTACTCCAGTAGCGGGGTCAAGTGCGTGAAAACACCAATATCATTTTTCGGTGTAAAAGACAAACACTGTGAGAAATCGGACTGCATAAAAATAAGAGACCGCGCTGCTTTACATTTATATAAAATAAAAGCACTACGAATGCTAATTTTAAAACGTTCACAATGAAGTTAATACATTTACAAAATAAAATTTAATTACAACCCAGACTGATCAAAATTACAGAATTACGGTCTAAAATTTACAAGACTCTACAATTAACTCTAATGACATCATCATAAAATGTAGAATTTATCTATCTATATTCAACAATAAATTTCACAGTTCTTTACTTAAGTAGGCAGAATAATAAAAAGCACATTACTATCATTTATAAACATCTTATGATCACTTTTAACAATCGATCGTGATACATTTGTATCATAAAAAACAATATTAAAAGGTAGCAAATAGTTTTACATTAATACAACATTCTTAATACAAAAATCAGAAATTTGCAATTTATCTTATCGATTTCTGAAACAGAACCGTGCTTATTAATTCTTATTGTTTACTTAAAAGTAGCCAAATATTAGTTTCCTAAAATTAAAATATTTAGTTAATATGAATTTTGAAAATTCATTCAAGCCCCCAGTTTCATTTAGTTTGAATTCTAACACAAACGAGCATAATAAAATCATTATGAAAACACAGAAGTCAACTGTATAACTAAATTTATTTTCTTTGTTCAACAACAAATTTCTCCCATATAAATCACGTCTAATTATTTTGATTACGTGACGTAATTTTTATAATTTTTCAGTTATTTTCTAATTAAGTAATCATACTGGTGTGCACATCGTAGGTGTATATAAACCTCTTAGAATAAATCGCATAAATGCACTTGTAAATAGGAAACTGTATAATTTGTGTAAAACTGAAGTTATCTGTGCTAAGAAACTACACTCCATGGTTATATTAACACATCGTATATTTAATACAAATAACGCTATTTTTTTTAGAAGTGGAGAAGAAATGAGTTGGGCTCGGTAAACAGAGCAACTATAAAACTCCTGAATATCATCGACCGTTCAGTCCAAGCCGGAAAAGATGAATATTGGATAGATACTGACTCTATGTTGGCCAGTATTTTCCGCGTTAAGGACAAATATAGTTTAATCACGGAATCGTCCAACACCGATATAACAGTGACAACTTGCCCTAAAGAGCTTTATGGATCAACGGTACTAAACGCGCGCAAAACATTAAACATCATAGCCATCAAGAAAATCAACGCAGAAATTTATCAAAACATATTACTAAAATATTTATAACAAGTTTAAATTTGTGTATACGCGAAATTTTTTATAATTTGTTCTTTTATATCTCATTCCGGACAAAATACGATAATAAAATTAGTTCGAATTTAAGTAATTTTATTGTTATAGTTTTATACATCGATAAATTTTTTTTTACAAAATACTGTACAAAAAGGGGAAAAACATGATATTAAAACATAATTGTAAAGTGTGACTCGAGAAACATAAACAAAAATCACGTATAATAAGATTTACAACCATATGAATGTTCATTTTTCAAAATATTGTTAAAAGTAAAAATATCAGAAATTGCATAAATTTATTAAGCCCGTTTTGCTGAACTTTCGTAAAACCGTTTTTTCTTTCTTCTTAAATTGTAGTTTTGAATTAATAATTTTACATACGAGTATACATTACGTTTTTAAAAATTTGACATAATTTTCAATTAAACTTAAAAATTATTATAAAAAGATATCATAACATCAAACATTTTAATTTAAACTGAAGATTAATAAAGTTAAATGTAGTGTTAAATACTGGAAAGGTAAATTTGAAGCTGTCACCACCGAGTTACGATGGAATAACGGAGGAATTTTATATTATCACAAAAATACCGTGTCTGTTATTTTTACTAAATGTTTTTTTATTATTATTATTATTATTATTATTATTTTTTAATGCAAATTTGTACTATTTGGAAACACAACGAAAATAAAGTTTTTCATTTGTAATTTCATTATTTTTTATTGTAAATTATTTTAAATGTTTTTGCTCTTTAGTCTTTTTGTTTCATTATTTTTTGCTTAAAAAAAAAAAAAGTTAATACTACACGTTACTGTATAATTACAACATATACAAAAGCAAATGTAGTCACGTAAGTATTTACCTTTTACGTACAAATTAAATAAAACTTAAAAATAAATCTTAGGAAAAGAGAGATAGAAAACAAAAATATATTTAACCTTTTTGAATGCGATCACATGATGTAGTCCAATTCGTATCGTATATACTGGTTTTTCGGATCATTTCCAATTCTCGGATAACCAGCAACGAGCGTATCTTGGTTGCTTATATATAAAGAATTATAAATTTTCCAATAAACATCACGAACTTTTCGCGCAGGATGAAACAGACCCTAAATAATAAAATAACATTATTATTTGGTAAATTATTATCAAACTCATAAAAAAAAAAATAATAATAATAATCAAATAAAACAAAAAATGGAACCGGTATTTTGTTAATTCTTTGTAAAAATTTCTTTTAAACGCGGTCTTGTTTAACCGTATAATTCTAAATTTTTCAACTAAGTTATGAAATACGTAATTTCCTAATTTTTTTAAAATATGCCCACACACACACATATATATATATACATAAATAAAATGAACTTAATCTCAACCATTTAATATCATAATTGATAAGGATTCTTTTTACCCAACTCTACAAAATAACATGGTAAAAAGAAATAATCGGGAAAATTAAAAAAAAATACTACAGTATATCGCAGAGCCTACCATATGGTGATCCTGCGGGTTCTGAGATTAAAATAGATCTTAAAAAAATATGCTCAAAGATTCTTGATTCCAATACCGCATAGAGCACAAAGCCAATGCTACGCGATAAATTTTTATCAATCGTATAACAGTTGATCAGTGAAACCGTTGACATTACAGATTAATGTTCCTGCAGCAAATAAAAACAACGGCAATGGATCTCGGTAAGCACCAGGTGATACCAAAGCCAGCGGATGACACATGATTATATACTACAGAAAATTCGGTCTTTAACGAATAAAGGAGGTTTTTCAATTGAATACATCTAAATAAAAATGTTCTAATGTTTCTTTTTGTCTATTAGTTTATCATCATTATCGTTATGCCTACGTCGATCCAATGCAGGATGTAGGCATGCATATTCCATGGTAAAATAAGTTGACGTAATCTCCCATGCTGGCCGAGCAAATTGGAAGGTGTATTTTATATTTGTTGCCAAGTAATTTTCATGGCAACTGTTATACGCAACGCTAGTGTAGACGTAAGACTACACTTGGAACTGATTGTAATCGTCTCTTATCGCGATACAAATGCAGCCCCATGTATGTATGCCTACTAAACACCAACTAGCACGCATATGACGGTATACGTGGTGGTTTGCCATTGCTTTCCACGTGACTATTAGCGATTATTTAATTATTTTTGTAATAATTCTTCCGTCGCCTGGGATCGAACTTAAGACTTTCGTGACAAAAGTTAAATACTCCAGCCCCATCGTATATTTCCTTGTCATTCCATTCTAAATAGCTCTATTATAAAAATTATTTATTTTACTTCCGATAATGTCAAGTTCAATAACCTAAAATTCCTCACCTGTAATGTATATTGAAGAATTTTAATCGGTCCCAAAGCAACTCGTAGACCTTCAATACCATCTAAAAATGCTTGAACTAGATGCGGAGAAGTTTCAAATACATTCGGCCACATATAATTCAATAAATGAATTAAAGCGTCCTCACATCCAAATCCATATACACCGAGAGCCATATGTTTTATAGCAGAACAAGCAGTTTGCCTGTGAACTAAATCTCTGAAAAAATATTTAGTTATTAGAAGAAATTCGAATGTGATGGTTTAAAAATTACAACGTAATGCACTAATTAAAGTCAAAATTTAGCGTAAAACATACCTATCCATTAAAGCATCTTGCAGTAACGGGGTAACGGCGTAGATGTAATCTTTGCCCATTTCACCTATGTATTCGAATAAAAACGATAGTGACTTTAAAACACCATTTTGAACGTTCAATTCAGGAACACGATATTCGTTCATTAAAGCTGGTAACACTGTGAATGGAGAACACGTTTCGGCAACTATAGCGATTGCAACCGTGGTGCAAACACGATTTTGGCGTTCTTGTACTTTTAAATTGTTCAACAGCGTCGCCAACACATCGTGAGGTCTGAAAAATGTAACATTATTATTATAAATTTGCGATAATTATTTCATTTTCGGTAGCCTCTTGACGAAAAAAAAAAAAAAAAAGACCAAAAACTTTAAAATGACAAAGGAATTTCTTACCCAATTGCTTTCGCAATATAGCCGAATGTATTTACAGTTGCACGTCGAATGGCTTTCTTGTGTGCTTTTAATAGTTCCAAAAGTTCAAAACAAATTCGCATCCACTCACGAGCAGATACATATTCTGGACCCCTGTCTGCAATACGACCCACTAAATCGATACAGTTTTCCTGAACCTAGTACGTTTTTGAAATCATTAATACTCATGTTATTTATTTATTTTTTAAATTAAAATTCAATACCGACTTGTAAAACGTCAAATTCACTATAAAAATCCGTTATTTTATTAAACGAATAACCGCCTAAATTTAATACTAAAAATCTATAACGAAATTTTTAACATTAATAGATTGTAGGGAACGTTTAGTGTAAACCAGTAGAGTTATTGTACGCAATCTTCTACAACAGAAAAAGCAACATAATGATGTCGATGATGAGGGAATTTTGAATGACAACACGAAGTTAGTTTATTATTATTTTACAAAGTTTTGTTCTCTACTATTTTACTAGTAAAGTACAGTTTATTACCAGTCGAAACTTATCTAGTAGTTATTTCAAATTAAATTTAATATTAAACGGCAATAATTTTATTCAGTATGCAAATTGTTAAACTTGTAAAATTATAAATAAATCTAATTGCCAATTAAATATTTTCTACGCTCATACAACTTTTCGCATACCTTTTCGTGTCGGTTTTTCAGGATCGGAGTTAGACGTGGTAGTAAATCTTTAATCGGAGGTGTCATTTTCGTCATTCCAATAACATTAACAATCGATTTCAAAGCGCCTAGGATACTTCCCAATACTTCCGGATACTCCTCTCCTAAATATTCGTATAACACTACACCCAAATGACCCATCAACTTTTCCTGTACAAGAAGGAAAATAGTATATTAAATATTAAAAAGAAAACTTTAAAAATATATTATATAAATACAGTTTTAAACTAGTTGATGTTGACGTGAAAAAATGAATTAAACAATTTCGCATTAACTTATTAAACATTCGTTCATTATACGAATTAAGTTCTTAATGCATTTTATAAAATATTATTATTTCTATCATTCTTCTGTGACAATATTATAGTTTTTACTGCAATAATAGTAACGAATCTTTTACTTTAACCGTTCAAATCGTAAAAATGTTGTCCTCACTTTTTTTTTAAATAATAAAGAACAAAAATTTCGGTCCGATTTTCTCATTTGTTTTTAATAAATCAATAAAATCTAGAAAATAATTATATTGCATTCGAAGTTTAAATATAAACTAATATCAAAAATACTTGATCAAATTTATTTATATTATAATTATTAACGGATTTTTAATTATTTAAAAAAACTGAAATTGAAAATTACTGACTTTTTAAAATATCACAGTTGTTCGAAATGTAAACGCATCCTGTTCGGATTTTAGTATACTTTTTAAACAACAATAAACTAATGCAGCCAAATTTTTTATTTTAATTTTTTTTTTTTTTTTACTTTTGTTTACAGCGTGTTGGGGGAAGTAGAAGAGAACAACTGTACCAAAAAGCTTTATTCAATATAAAAATACTTTCTTTATTTATTTTTACTTAAACAAGAATATCACTGATAAATTTCTCTATGTATATATATATATATATAAAGAATGAGTTTTGAAAAATTTAGGCGAACAAAGCAGGAATTAAAGAAAAAAAAACCTATTAATTGAAAAATCTAATAATGATGCACAGTTTGGGAAAAAATGATTCATTGGGAATTTACAGAACTTTTTATGGAGCGAATAATGAAACTATATAAACTAATCTAACACCAGCGAGGATAAATGGAATAAATAAAACAGTGGTGGGAAGAAAGGTAGAACCTTTACACTGAGTCTACGATGAGTAATAAACATAACGAGGATGCGTGATTATAGAGAAAAAACGGCATAAAAAATTACAATTCCGGAGTAATGTACACCACTCTTGGTTAATATTTTGATGAACCTCGAGAGAAGGGAAATTAATTATCCACAGCTAGAAAAATTACTCACGGATACTTCAGTTATATAATTTTTCAAATTTTTTTTTTTTTTTTTTTTTTAAATTGCTCTTAAAGGCAAAAACAATTAAACATTAAATTCATTTAATACATTCCCGTTTTTTATTTAATAGATTTATTTTTATTTTATTTGTTTTAATTATTTGAGAATATCAATCCACATTATCCTTTAAGTTATCCATAAAGCTCTACCTCGGACCACAATACGTATTAAAGTAAATATTTTTATTTAGTATCAGATTTCGTACTAGTTTTAAGTCTATTAGTATTAAGTAGTTAACTAATCCGCTTTTGAAATACATTTTTAGGAAGAAGTGTAAGTTATTCATTTCATTACTTATTTCAAATCTTCAAGTTACCACAAATGACACGTTTTTTTAAAACATGTAGTTCAACATTTGGAAGGTTAAGTTTAATAATCTCTGTGAAGGCAGCTAACAAAGGAACAACAGAAGGAGATGGAAAAGCGAGAATGTAGAAGGCATTGTAAGGAGTAGGGAGGCCACGGCTAAGCAAATTGGAATAAAAGATCGCGCGTTCTGTGGAAATGAAGGAACATTCGAATAGTACGTGGTTTGCGTCACAGGTGACATTTAAGGTAGGAATATGATAGGGACACAAAGGAGCAGCCAAAATAGTTAATACTGTGAATATGAGGTAAGAGGTTTTAAATTATTATTCGGCAAAATAATTAACTGATAAGAAAGATTATTGTACATCATTCGCCAGCGTATTAGATAACATACGAGGGACATTTCAAAAGTAACTACACACGTCACCGCTCTCTGTGTTTACTTACACTATCCCTTCAAAAATATGAGAATATGTGTATGAAGGTGTTAGGCACTTGTTGTAAAAATTTCAAGACAATCGGATGTGTTGCGCGTGTGCTGTTGCGCTTCAAGTATGTCTGCAGTGAGTACTCCGCCGTCCGATTCAGACGTGCGAGTCGTTATTTGGTTTTTAACGATCAAAAATACGAATAGTGCCGAAATTTACCGATGTTTGTGCGCGGTGTATGGTGAAAGCAATGTAATGTCGAAACGTGCTGTGAATCAATGGGTTTCCATGTTTAAGGCTGGTAGAGCGGAAACGAAAGATGAGGCGCAAAGCGGTCGACCATCGGACAGCATTAATAACAAAACCATACACCACTCTACTTGATTGGAAGGAGGACCGTCCTAACAGCAGCATTTGCACAAAAATCGTTCACTGATTGCAACAATTCATCACGAATTTATTCCACCCCGGAAAAATATAAATGTATCATTCTCTACAAAGAAGTAATAGAACACGACTTTTAAAGAAAATCCGAAGGATTAAACCTCAATTCACCAGTCTTCTTCTACACGATAATAATGCACGCTCGCATTTACCACCGATTGTTTTACAGTATTTTGCAAAAAAAAATCAGTTGCCGTCAGTAACCACCCAATAGAAATTCAACAGAAAGTATATACGGAATAATATAAGTTAAATTCTAGATAATAAAACATTTGTTTTATTAAGTATTTGTTTTTTTTATTAAAGTAGTCATGGAACTTTTTGAATGCAGCACGTAGTTACTCCACCTAACAGTTTTTCGTTTTCTTTATTATGCACACAATACTTTAATCTTTGTTTCTATTTTGTTCGTTCTTTAATATATCGTTTCGTAATGGTGGCTACATTAATACCGGGATTAAATGAGATATTATGAAGAGTGGTGCTGTTTAAAAGGGAGCAAAAGTAAACTACGCAACAAATCGTTTGATTTACCCGAGAAAACAATTTTGAAAATCAAATGCGAAACGAATCGATTTTTTCTTTTATTTATCTATTTATTTATTATTAAAAATTAAGACGATCCTTTAAGAATTAATGTAAGTATAATTTTCTGTTACATGTCATAAAAACGGATTTCGTTATGTTAATAAACAGTCACAAACCATATATTACCTCTTGACAGGTTTTCATGACTACGGCAATCCTGGAAATGAGATCGGCTGCTTGTTGCCGCACTTTAGCTGACTTATTATTTAAACGCCATAATATAGTACCGCAAATCTGAGGTAAGTACGGTTTAACCCGTCTCCCTAACTGATTGACTATGGTACCAAATCCGTTCAACATTACTACATCCTAAAATAAGTAAAAATGATTTATTATATCACAGACCTAATAATAAAGGCAGAAGAAAAAAAAAAACAACAACTTAAAATAATTTTATAATATTACTACATAACTGAAATGACGCGATAATTGTAGTATTTTTTTTTTCTTATTTTGACTTACTTACGGGGTTACATACACTTCAACTTTTAAAAAATCACTTTTTTTTTTACAATTTCTTAAAGAATAACATCTTGAGAATGTCAAATAAAAATTGCAAGTCGATTCAACAAGTACGTTTTTGATTTATAAATCTTTCTATAGAAAAGGGTCGCATACTTCTAGGGTACATGAACTATATTAAAGATGGAGACTCCCGTAAGACGTACTCTGTAATTTTAAAGGCGGCTCCCTATGCTGCAAATGTAGTCGTCAAAAAGAAGTGCATTGGACACGTGTAAATAGTCGTCTTCCGGAGTATATGAAAAAAAAAAAATGCTGAAATTGTTGATGCTAAAGGTGAAAAGACAAGACAAAAAAAAAAGGTTAGCCAGCAAAGGAAAAGTTACGGAAAAAATGATAGATAAATTGATTATTTATTATAGGTTAGAAATAAGAAGAAACTATAATTCAGTACAAGATAATGTACAAAACCATTTGAATTACATATTACCACTATAATTCAACAGATGAGAATCTACATCATAAATATTGCTCAATTAGAAAAGAATCATGGTGTACTTGTGGCAACGAGTCTTGGCCAGTACCGAATTAGCAGCTTTTCAACATGATTATCAACCACTATTATCGGATGTTTTAGATGCGATAAAACCAATTTATGAAAATTTAAGAAAACAGTTTATTAAAAAGACATCGTGGCGGCTTTACGTAAAATAATGAGAGCTACAATCAGTTGATCTAGAAAAGGAGTTCCAAGATCAACATCAGTGGATAAAAAATTGTATAAATACCAGTGTACACCGTAGCATGTGTTTAATGAATGCTTTAAATCATTACCGCATATATTTAATTTAATGGGAGTCGGTGTCAGTCCAAATGCACACATGTATGCGGAGGAAGTCAGTAAAGATAGCAAATAAAAAAGCTCATGATGGCACGTGGGAGACAAGAATGTTCAGTAGACGGCATACTGGACTGAAGTGTTTTGGAAACTAGTAAGGAAATTAAAGGTTTATTATATGGGACCTAGAATAGATAATTCGGTATAAGTGTAAAAATTTTAATTTTAATTTCTTATAAATTCTTCTTGAAAGTTTATATGCGACTTCTCAAAACAAGTTTTTGAAGGCGGTATCAATGTATCTCAAAAACTGTTGGACTGATAATTCTGAAATTTGAACTACTTTTTTCAACATAATTGTCTGGTCCTTAATTGCAAGGTTTTTTTTGATCAAAATCGGATTTTTTACGAGAGAAAGAAAATAATTTTTTTCTGAAGACGCCGCGTTGTAAAATTTATTTATTTCCCCTTTGATTAAAGACACGACTGACTCATAACTTAACTATCCAACTTTTTTTCTTTTTCTTAACATTATTTTAGAAATTCAGTGATTACCGTCAGACAGCTTTTTTGGAGGACTCTTCATCATCTATATTGGGACTACAAATATTTACATTTTTTCTGTAAAAATTAAAAATACTCTTTCAACCATTAAAGGATTTTTAAAAAATATATAAACATGAATTTTTTTACGCTTCGAGATGTATATAACGCTTAATATAGTGAACCGCAAATAAAATTAATGTTACTGAAATTGGATTTCTGCAGAATTATTAAAAAAAAGTAAAATTTTAATCACCACAGGAATATATGTCAGAAACGAATTTAATCAACGTATTTCAAAATAACGAACAACATCCTCATGGAACAAACAAATAAGTTCGTTTTTTCGAAACATATGGATTAAATTTGTTTTTAATATATACTTTCGTTTCAGTTAAATTTATGTTTATTAAAGAACTTAGAATATTTGGTATTGTTTTATTACAGATGCCTATTTAACCCTTTAGCTGGCATGTAAACAAATTAAAATTATTATTTATATCAGTAGTGATTGAAAATATATGCTGTTTACTAAAGAGCGAACGAAACTCTGGTCCATAAAATTTGAAGTAGAAAGCAACTTTTAACAGGTACTCCAATTTATATTTTATTACTAACGATTGATTTGAGTTACATTTTGAATTAGCTCATCATCATTTAGAATTTAATACCCAGGGCCCGAATAATCACAAGCAAGTCAATCATCTACGTCTTCCGCATTGGTTTCAGAGCAACCAGGAATTTTTAAAAGAATCTTTCTTATATTCCCAAGCGACACGTCTTCCTCATCCTCTTCTACTTCAACTTCTTTATCTTTAATTTCACATTTATTTTTTTGTTCTTTCTCTTTCTGTACCTCGTTGAAATGCCTTTTAGTTTGTTTCAAGCTCTTTTCTCATTACTGCTATCTGTCGTCTGCGGTTCAATCGCACTTTGCTCCCATCCTCTTCGTATAGTTTTGCTCTTTCCCCGTCCCTTTATTGTCCATTGCATTTTAGTGACTTTACTTTCGTTTGTGATCCTGACCACGAGCTGTTTGAGTGTTCCAATCTTTCCTTCGAAAGTAATATCCTTTGTAGCAGCTCTCGGTTGGCCAAGCCCCTCCCCCCGTCCCAAAAAAATTCTCAAGACGATCTGGACAGCCGGAGTGCGGTTAATTTGAGTTCTACTCTATATATACTATATTTTTGGGCTCGTCAACTAAGGTCATTAACCCAGCACAAATGATTTTTTTTTAGAAGTTTTCAATATGCGGCAGCGGAATTCGAATCCGGTTCTAACCGAACGAAACACCGCTGCCCAACCAACCACACGATCGTCTAATATTTACGAGATAAGGAGCCGTTTTATTCGGAAAGTATCATTAAATTTATAGAGTTTTTATTAGATTCGATCAGACAGTGGCACATTCTGTTCGTTCCGAAATATCCGTAAATTTATAGGGTTTTATTTAGAATTATTTTTTTGTAATCAATATTATATGCATTTTTCATAAGCCATATATTTCTTAAAATAGTTTAGATATAAAATGATTTTTTCTTTAATCATAATTGCTACACACTAACTATTTTAAAATACATTTAACCTTGAATTTGTAAAACTACTCTTTCTATCTTAATCATAATATTATTTTTATAACTTTCAAAAATTCAATACTACTTTATTCCACTACAATAACCCCACAAATTTAATGATACTTTCCGAATAAAACGACTCCTCATTTACATTTTAGATACTTCTAACCAACTACGCCACAGTAGCCGATTGAAAAATTTCAATCTAATGACGTTAAGGTTATTCAATAATAAATGAATTTCCTAAGCACATTTTACATACAAATTTTGACAATATAATACACACCTCTGTAGTTTGTTCTTGAAAAGCGTACAATATACCGTCGATAAGTTGTTCTTCCAGTCTTGAATCGACAGCGGACGCACCCAAATTTGTCATTGTCTTTTCGATCGTTTCCATTACCATTTTACGATACTGTTCGTTTTCATCTTTCAGATCATCCACAACACGATTGATTATTTCTGAAGAACCTACTTTGTTAGCAATTTCCACCGTCGTATCGACTAACTGAAAATATAAAAAGAAATGAATTAATAGCGGGGCTTAATAAATTACGATGAACTACTTGTAACAGTACTATGTTCCATTATTTTCAATAAATATCCATCAAGAGAACATAAGAAAATATTCAAAACAGCTAATACATTACCAGTGGATTTAAATATTTAATTTAAAATACAAAAAGAAAAGAAAAAAACCAACGAAGTGCTCCAATTTTTAGATGCCCAGAGATGAATAAGGAAAAAAACATAAATGTAACTTACTTGTCTGTAATTTCTTCGATCTAGCGCCATTCGGTGATTCCAGAAATGCTTGAAGAAATGTGGTAAAATTTCTTCCTTAATATACTGTGCTTCAACACCATCTGTAGCGCAACATTGTTTCACTACCTAATGCACAAAATTCATATCCAAATATAGAAATTATTATATAAGGCAATTTATACACATTGACAAATCATCACATCAATATTTAGCAATCACATTAATTTAAAAATCAAACGACAATACTTACTTTTAATACAATTTTTTTCATTTCTTCATCGGGAGATTGAAATTCTCGAATTAAAATAAGCATCACTTCTCTAGTATAGTAATTTGCATATTCGGCATCCATCAAAGGTATGAGATATCCAATTGCTTTTAAGAAAGCTGCTAAACCCTGTAAAAATCGTAAAACTAAACATAAGTAACATGTAAACTTTTCAGTAAATTAAACTCTGTTTTCAATTATAAATAAAATGTTTTCAATCTATCCACTGCTTTTAAACTTTATACATCTTCAATAAATTAAAACATATTTTTGAACAAGTTAAGAACGCATACAAAACAAATGAATCATTATCGCTTTATTTTTGATACAACTTATGACATTTTTGGTCCGATAGCCTATTATGAATTACGCGCGCAGAAATTTGGATAAGAAACCCTATTACATTAGTTCGACCACCGGGTGTCAATAATGTTTATGTAAATAAAAAAGAACAGTTTTTGTAATTTTTTAACGTGTAAGCATTTTTAAATTAAAATGTTTCCTTTGCTTCGAAAAAGAAATTATGAATAAATTAATTTCACTGACAATTTCGTTCCATCTACTAAATATTTAATTTAGCTTTTCGATAATGCAACCGCATTATATAAGATTAAAAAAAATTTAAGAAATAAATATTTTTATCGTTTTTATTCACACTTTTTATTATCAAAATTTATTTTTTGTTGAATCTGTTAAATTATAACGTACAAATTTCTTTTTCAAATTAAAAATTTTCAATCACCTAACCAGCTAGTTAATGCTTTCATAAAAGAACTGTGCTTCAATAAGTAATGTCCATTTTGATGTTAGAAGAAAAACTAACTTGTCGGATCATCCAGCACTTCTACCGGCATATAAAGTAAACATTCCTCTAACTTCTACCGGGCCTTTCATCAATCTAGCTTCAGTGGTTACATCGCATTATTAGTTCGCGGAGACGTGTGCCCACAAAGAAAACCGCACAGGATCCGATTTTTTAGCGCATAAAACAGCGGTTGAAATTCATCACGAAACTGTTTTTATGTATGGTTCAAATACGAACGACAAAAGAAATGTAGGCCGTTATGTAAAAAAATTGTCGACATTTATTTTTAATGATAAGCGTGTTGGGTGTCCCACGATTTCAGTCATTCCAAGTAATATTCAATGTGATAACAATTTGGTTTCAAAAGTTCTGGATATTCACGATGATTAAAAATATTTCAGAAAAAAATGTTTTTCAAATTGTCTACTACAAACTTAAATTTCATGATGTAGCCGTACAATAGGGCCGAAAAATCTGAACGCTGAACAGAAACGCACTCGCGTCAACATTTCCCGTGTACTTCTGAAAAGTAATTCGTGCCTAAAAGCAAACGACAGTCTACCGAAGAGAGACATTTCACTTCGTTTCACACAAGCCAAAAACAAATATTGTTACAAGAAAGACCTATATCAACGGTATTCTGGGTGCGTGAAAACATAATCTTGATTAAATATTTGGAAAATGGAACAACCATCAACGCAGAGCTGTAACTGAAACTTCAACCAAACTCAAAATTGCGATAAAGCGTCAAAGAGTTAGCCTTCTCACAAAAAGATTCATTATTCAATATGACAATGCTCGTCCGCATTTGACAAACAGAACAGCGTGAAAGTTGATAAGTACACCTGGAAAATATTGGACAACCCTCCATACAGTTCAGATCTAGTCTCTGTAGTCCACTTTTTCAGTGGGCTCAAAAAGAAGTTTGCAGGATAGCGTTTTATTAGCGAAAACAAAATTCAAGTTGCTGTTCCTCGGACTCAGAACTCTTGATAGAACATTAGGATCGATGTATTGATAAAATGGTGAATATGTTAATTAGCAAAAGTGCTGTAAAATTTAAAAACAAATTTGGTTTCGAAGTAAATTAAGTAGTTTTTCCTCTACTATCAAAAAGGGCGTTATTATTCACTGAAGCACCTTAGTATATTACTTTAATAAAATTTTGTTAATTTTACTTGCAGTATTAGTGAGATATTCGCATCCGAACAAACATTATAATCTGGTTACTAGATATTAAGCGAAGTACCGGAGCGAAAAAAAATATATTTAATCAGTAGTAGAGTAAAAAAAATTATTAAAATTAAAAAAAATCCATAACTTAGGTGAAAACATTTTTTATTATAATCAATAAGAAAAATTATAATGATACGTTAAATAAATATGAAAATTATTTAAAATGATATACCTTTCCACGGTGAGTTCTTATACCCTTCCATAAAGGCTTCAAAACAGAGTCAAAACTTTCAATACCGTATGGAGTGGCCGCTTCGGCTAAAGCAGCAATAGCCAACGCAGTAATAGTCCGCACTTTTTGTTGTTCATCAACTAACCCGTGCTCAATAATTTCCACCAAAGCTTTTAGATGCGGGAGAATTGCACAACCCATCAAAATAGCAATCTGCTGCACGATCTTTATTCCTGTATATTACAATATGTTTAAAAATAAAAACAAAAAAACTATATTCACCCTTATTTGATTTTTGTATTTTTATTTAAAATGTTACAGATCGTATAAGGTAAAATACATCTACAGAGGTGTCACTTACATTGTTAATCAAATAGTCACAGTGGTATATAAATCGAATGATTTACACGTTTGAAAAAATTATTAATAGCATTTAAATATTGTCTAAATATGATAAAAATTTAGCCACATTTTTGATGAGACATTTGGTGCTTTACTTTTTTTTTTTTTTTTTTAGAACAGTTGGTGAACTCTTTGCAGGTATAATTATAGTGCATTACTTTAAAAAACCAGAATCCGCGATGAATTTGAATATTTGTGTTAAAGCGATAAAAGTATTTAATACTGAATAAAATTATTTTCTGCGGATGTCTTTTTTCTTTTACATCCTTATTTATTTTTTAACGAGGGTCGTTCGTAAATTAGTACGCAAGTCCGCTGTAAAAATTAGAAAGTACGTCGAAAAATTACAAAAAAATATATTAAAAATATTCGATTTTTACTTTTCCATATAAACGCTCGAAGTTATCGTAACAGTAGACTAGTCCTTCCGTATCATTCGTATAACTTAAAATTTAACTTTTTTTGGAAGTTGAAAAAAGATGAAAATTGCTTTGAACGACGCTTGGCAAGTTCGACGGATACATAAATACAGTCTATTTTTTTTTTTCGGGAAGTTCTTACGTTTTGTGAGCTGTATGTGGACGCGTATTATTATGTAAGAAAAGAACTTTCTCTGAATTTAGTTTGGGCCACTTGTGTCGAATGGCCTGCGTCAAATCATGCAAAATCTCACAATAAATATCCGCGACGATCCCCAAATCTCGCGGCACCTAATGAATTAACAACGGTCCGCGATAATTCCTGCGAGTTTCGATCATTATTCAGTCAATGTTGCCACGTTCTATAGAAGTATGTATTACTTTCCGAACGACCCCCGTATTTATTTAATTTTTTTTAATAATAATAATAATAATAATAATGGATTCTATAACAGTAGGGAAAATCTATAATACCAGTTTTTTAGTAACTTCCAGTTTCTTAAAATAAGAACACCACCCCTAACCTATTAAAAATATAATTATTTACTTTAGGATTCCAAAAATTTAGCGTTTATTTTAGAATTTAGAATTTTTACTTTATTCGTTGTAAAGAACAGAAAACCTAACCTAGTGTGAATAAAAGTTGAAAAAAGATTTAACGGAAAAAAACGAACATAGTACGAATAAATTAACTCGAATTATTTCCATGAAATATTAAATTATATTTACTCAGCGACAAAGTAGCTGAATAATTTTACGTTACACCAAAAATATTTACCTGTATGCCTT
Organism: Icerya purchasi; assembly: GCA_039619475.1. Classification (NCBI taxonomy): domain Eukaryota; kingdom Metazoa; phylum Arthropoda; class Insecta; order Hemiptera; family Monophlebidae; genus Icerya; species Icerya purchasi. The sequence goes on from CM077116.1 coordinate 224,432,905, forward strand.
GCTTGCCAAGATTTTTTACTTCGACAAACAGCCTTTAAAAATGGAAGTAGAGAAGGAATTCCCAAGGCAGATGCTACAACAGCAAATGCCCGTGCAGTCGTATTACGTACATACTCATCAATATTATCGATATCTGGTCTCATCGTTGAAATCATAGTAGCTAAACCGGCTGCTTTAGCTAAATTTGAAATTATCTCACGGCCCTCTACTCGAGCATAATAATCTTCATCGATAAGAAGTGGTTCTATTACTACCAAAATCTGCAATAAAAAAAAATATATGATAAAGATTTTTAGAATCACTAACAATTTTTTCAAAAATTACTACAGAAATGTAACCTAACAGTAAAACCACGAAATTGTTCAGATGTTCCTCTACTTTAATACCATCTGTTTTTTAATTTCGTCCTTAGGATGGCCAGTTATGTATAATTTTTAAATTCTTAATTATGTAAAAATTTCCGATTTTCCGGGCAATCGAATTATACAAGATCTTACACGAACCTTATTCCGCTCATGTAATTAAATAATTAACAAACTAAAGTGAGGACAAGTAAGATATTGACAGAAAAAAAAATTAAGTTATTTTATATGCAATTTAAAATTTGTCCCCTTATATCGACCGCCTACTTAAATATTACAAAAATTAGTGATCAAACTTACAACTCGTTGCACACAGCACTTCCTTAATAAAATCATTTTGCATTATAAAACTTATTCGAAATCTAACATTTATAGTTATAATCATAGGTGTTGACTATGTAGAGCTTAAGAAGTCAATCCACCAAGAAAAAATTTTACTAAGGGGTTTCAGTTCTAATAAACTGAAATACTGAACACATAATTTCAACAATTGTATATTTGAAATATCTGAATCAAATTTCAAACACGTTTGTTGTGTTTTCTATATTTATAAGAAACAAGCAATGATTGATGTGCATTAAACAGCAGCTTGTTGTACGAAAATTACGTGATTATATTAAATTTTAATTTTCATAAAAATAATACATATCGGATTTAAAATTTGTAACTGAAATTACAACATAAATATTATTTACAGCAGTAAATAAAATTCACGCTTTTAATTTTTTTACACTACAAAAAAATTAATTATAAATTATTTTGTTCAAGCACCTATATTACAAAATCAAATTACTACTATACATGTTAAAAATAACGGACAAATAAATGAATAAATGTACCTTATGAACGTACGGACGAACTAAATCGTCCAATTTATACAAAACTCGATCGATTACTTTGACTAATAAATGCCTCTCTTGATCTTCCAACGTAGGTGACATAAGTAAAGGTAATATTTGATTAAATAACGGTCCAGCACCAAATTCCCTCGCCTTATCAGTTATCTGTCTTAATGCTGCTTTTCGCATTGGAGGAGTTCCATTTTTAATTTTTAAAAGTAATTTCATAATTTTGCGTTCTTTTTGTTCTTCTGGACTCAACAATTCTTCATCCACATCAATCAGTAGTTTATCGAAATACTGGGCATCTTCCGGCTTTAAAAATGGCAGATTTCCTTTTGGTTGCGCGTCAATATATTTAGCTGATTTATCTTCATTTTGAATAAAGAATCCAGTCGGAGTTCCTCCGATGGGTGTTGGAGTAGCTGTCAACTTTCTGCTTGGTGTTCTTAATGGCACATAACCTATAACCAAAGATATTATTTTGTATAATGGAACACATATGAATAAAGAGAATAAAGAAAAAGTATAGAAACATAAATACGCTATTATCAATTTACTGAATAAAAATAATAAATGAAAAAACCTTCTCTAACAAAAAAAAATCAAAATATTACATTCATAAAAATTATTCCAATATAATTATAGTTACATTTAATATTATTTAGTACGTACCTGCTGGAGGTTGCAGAACCTTATAGCCTGGAGGAAATAGGGCATCTAATTCTTCATCTGTTAACGGTCTATTACGTTCATCAATTTCCCGTTCCCACCGATAAGCTTGTAGTTGTTCAGGAGTCATCGACATTAAATGGCCAGGCGTCGGCGTAGATAATGCCATTGCTTTATGGCCTGTCGGGGTTATTCCACTAGGAGTTACTGCGCTTGGCGTTAAAACTGGTGTAGCACCAGGGTGCGGTGTTATTGGCGTTGACGGTGTCATACCGCTCATAACAGTTCCCGGAGTTAAATTACTGGGTGTAGCAGAGGCTTGATTTTGCGGTGTTTCGTCCCATCGAGATTTGCGCTTACTTGCAGACGGAGTTGGTGTATCTTGAATCAAATCGCCTACGGTCCTATCAGTACGAGGTGTTTCAGCCCAACCACTATGCGCCGGAGTGTCTAAAAAATCCGTAAACATCAAATTATATCAAATATTCGTAAATCACTATAGTTTATTAAAAACATACGTAAACTTACAAATATAAACATATATAAAAAAACAGTATGCATAAACATATATAAAAAAACAGTATGTATAGAAAAGAATCGTTAAGTTTTTTCAATGCTGAAATTTTTAAAACAAGTATAACAATCTTCTGGTATGCATAAAATGATTTCATAAATGCATTACCGTAATAGTTATTATAGCATTTCATTTGTTTCTTTTTTGAATTACGTACCTCTTTCAGTTCTTGGAGTTTCATCCCACCTATTTCTACGGGCTGATGATTTATCACCGGTTAATGGCGTTTCTCGACCAGGCGTTGCAGGTGCCGGCGTCGCATCCCATATACGTGTACTGGGTGTTGCTCCAGGAGTTTCACTTCCTTTTGCGTAGGCTGGCGTCTCATCCCAACGTGCAGTAGCAGGAGTTGCCGTCTGAAAAAGCGATACGAAAATATATTTTGTAAAAATTAAATTTATATTTCGGTATAATTTTTTTGTGTTTTAAAATATGAAATACAAAAACGATTTACTTCATCTTTCTCCCATGGAGACTCTGCAGCGGATATTGCCTGTTTTTTTGTAGGAACAGTAACTTCTCCATCAGCCGTCTTATCCCAACGTCCCCGTTTGCGACCAACAGCAGCTGTATCAGTTGTTGAAACTGGCTTTAAAGTACCATCTTTAGCGCGCTCTATCATCCGTTTTCGAATCTATTTCCAAAAATTCAAAATCAGCATATCAAACTACTTTCTAATTTCTTTAATTCCATTTACTCAACAACATAAGAAAAAGGGGAAAAAATGAAACATAAAAATAAAAAAAAACAAACTGTTCAGAAGCCACTTTCTTAAAATTCGTTGAAATTCTAATATCATAAAAAATAAACTTCTTACGTGGCAGCGTGCGTTATAAAACGTTTTGAGATTTATAAATCTATATATAAAAAAAAAGTCGGGTTAGTTACACTATTTATAACTCAAGAACGGCTGGACCGATTTTAATGAACTTTGATTTGCTGAGCAGAATACAAAATTTAAACAAAAATGTAAGAAAATTAATTTTTTTTGCTGTTTCTGGCCCAAAAGGAAGGTTTAAATAATTTTTTAACCGTAATTTTTGAATTTTATGAAAGGGCTTCTGTGTTTTGTTTTATATTTTGAATTTCACTTTTAAAGGGTTATATGGTGATAAGTTATGAGTTTTTTAAGGGTGATTTTTGAGGTCGTTCTAAATTCCATATTATATATTCTAGACGGTTTAGGGTAATTGCTCAGCTTAAAGTTGTAAATTGTCACAGATAGAAGTTTATTTGTAATTTATGATCCTATTCTGATAAGTCAAACCGTTTCCGAGCTATTGTTTAATTGAATATTTTTGTCGTTTCTGAACTACCTCATTGGGATTCCGTACATTTCATGTGTAAATCGGTATAAATATACTTTAAGAAATTAAATTACTTTAGAAACATGTTTTTTCGTGTATAGCCCAAAACCAGCTAACTGCACAGGGTACACACTTTATTAAAAAGTATATAAATTGAGTGTGTACTCTTAGCTGATGACATATTCCAAAAAAACATGTTTCCAAAGTAATTTACTTTAACTTTTTTTAAATAAATTTATACTGATTTTTGTTATTAAGGGGAATAATGCCTTGCTGACACGTGAATTACATTCATTTCAATGTAACTGAAATACTTTTCATTTTGAGTTTTTAAATTTATTGAAAATTCATTTTGAGTATTAATTTTGTCTTAATAAAAAACTGAATTTAATTCAGTTTAACACAACGTTTATTGATTCTGGGGCAGTACGAAGTTCGCTGGGTCAGCTAGTTTTGAATAAAATGCATTAGCATAAATTTAATATTCATAAATATTAAATTAAAATATATAGATATATATAAAAACTTTAAGACAATTATAATAACTAACATTAAGAAAATATTTTATACATTATTGAAAAAATTTTGCAGTCGCATTTTATTGTCAATAAGAATATTTTATATTATTTCATAAATTAGAGAAATAAAAATAATAGATTATATTATTGTGGTCAATTCAATCGTAGTATAATTAATCGATAAAAATCAATTACACCAAAATATAGAGATGATGACGTACAAAACTTGTAAAACGCATTGACACAATTTTTAATACAAAATTAAGTGCACGTTCAGATTAGGAGAAAATAAAAAAAGGCCTACAAATTATGAGTAAAAATATAATAATGGGAACTGAAAAAAATAAAAAATGAAATTAAAAAAAAAATAGCAGCACAAAAACAACCAAGTATAATTAAACATAAGCATTAAATACAACATGGCACCCAGTAAGAAAGTGTAACAATCTTATTAAAAAAATTACGCCAGTGATCAAATAATGTAAAAAAAATAAAAACGTTAAACAAAGAAATAAAAAAAATAAATAAAGTAAAAAAAGAAAAAAAAACTTGTAAGAAAACCAAATAATACCCGTAATATATAAAACATCCGAGGCTAGTCAGCTACCACAAATATAGTTATTTAGAAAGCAGTGTTAAGTTATAAATGGGGAACACGGGATGAGCCTCCACGCAAGCTACACAAAGTAAGATAATCCAGTAAACGAAATGTACCCCCCCCCCCCCGGAACGGTATCAGTTTTGATTTCGACCAATCATCCCATCACCGGTCAGCAATGCGAGTATATCCTACAACCGCATTAAAATGACCTTTTCGGGGCCACCACCTTCAATGATGACAAAACCGTTCAGAATAATGTCAGTTAATATTGGAGGTTTAATAACTGTAACAAAAGAAAGTATACTTTCAAATTTAGTGAAGATCGAGAATATTTGTATGCTCGTTATTTAAGAAACACACCACACTGACACAAGCCGGAAACCGCGGATTGATGGCATGAAGCTGATGACTGATCGACCAAATTAGAAATACGACAGTGCAATCTTGGTGAAATTCAATATCACTACATACAAAACCGTAAAAATCAAAATCAATGGCAGAAATTTTATCGACTGATGTTGGATGTTGCACGGTTACATCCGTTTATTAGCTACCCAAGAAACAGAAATCATAATCGCGGACTTCGACAGTCCCATCGTTAACTGGAGATATTCTGAAAATGGTTTAAACGATGACCTTATTGAAGATTGGACCGATAAAAATATGCTAAAATTAATATTTGATGCGAAACTGCCGGCTTCATTCAATAGTCAAAGATGGAAAAGGAGCTATAACCCTGGTAACATATTTGTCACCGAGAATATCTCTCACATGTACTCAAAGAAAGTCTCTCATCCAATTCCTCACAAATAGCATAGGCTGATATGTGAAGTAGACGCGATTATTAAACCAATTACAATTAATGAAACGAGACGCAGATTCAACTTCAAAAAGGGAAATTGAGACGGATTTAATGGTAAATTAGATAGGGTAATCAAAAACATACCACCATCGGCTGAAGAATATGGCACTTTTGTCAGTGCTGTTAAGAGGATCTCTAAGAAATATGTTCCGCGTGGAGTGCGGAAGATATATATTTCTGGTATGAAAGCAAATATTCAAAAAAAATTCGAAGACTATGTTAACAAATTTAATGTAAATCCGTTTAATGACGAAGTAATATAAATGGATCTGGAAATCGCTGAAGAGATAGTTGAAGAAAGAAGGAAGAATTGAATAAAATTAGTTGAAAATCTAGACCTCTGTAAAAATAGCCGGAAAGCGTGGAAATTGTTGAAGAAACTAAATGGCGATAATACATAAGTTACTACCGCTTTAAATACTACAGCTGATCAAATCTAGCATCAGCTGTTGATGACCGGAAAAACAAATGAGAAGGTAAAGTACAAAAAATGGGTCTTAATCCTCATACCGATACAGAAAAAGAAACTTTACTTTGGAATATGTACGAAGGCTATTAAAAAATAAGTTAGTTTTTTATTTTTCTTCAAAGAAGAAACGCTGTAGCGTGCTGACTTTGACGGAAAAAATATGTTGTCTAATAAGTAAAAATTTTATAAAAATATCATACAAGCGTTACGAACGTCAATGTAATTAAGACGAAGTGCCTCTGCGGCGTCACGCTACGTCCGAAATTCATGCAGTCATTCCATTTTTGTACGCAAAAGATAAAAAATGCTATCGAAACCTTTTGAGAAATTACATCTACTATGATGACAATATGATAAGCACTGAAATTATCCTGCTGTAACGAGTAAGCGAGGGGATTTTGTTTCATACTATTATAAGCAATGAGTTATGGGTATACTACTACATTTCAGAATCAAAACAACAATCCTAAGTTTGGGGAAAAGTTTTTTTACTGTAACAAGCGTGATTTCTGCAATTCACTAAAAAGAGCTTGGCGTTCGGAAAGTAAAAAGGTATATTGGCTAAAATTAAGTTTAGTAAAGAATTAATCGACTTACTTCGACTTTCTATATATTAAATTTAAGTTCAATTTAATATCTACAGCTATTTATTTTTAATGAATTTCCCTACTTCTAACAAAATTTCACTTTTCCACAACTAGTAATATTACTCAACTTTCTCACTTATTCAGAAAATGGTTATCATGGTCAAAAGAATTAAATGCGTTGAGATCAACAATATAATTTACTTAAAACCCTCCTAAAAAAAATATATAAAGATTAATAATAAAACTATGTATAAAGAAGCTACATACTGAAAAATTATATCTGAAGTTAAAAGTGGTTAAAAACTTAATAAGCTTCAAAACAATGAAGTTTTATAAAGATGAGAACGAATCATTCTATCAAACAAATACTACTTAATCATAACTTTGGATAAATTTAGAGAAAACCTCGAAGCCAATAACTGAGACCACTTGTTAAAAAAAATAAAAAAATAAATAAATCCGAAAAACTTTATTTCGGATATTTAGAATATAAATCACGACGACCATATTCTATAGATAGCTCGCGAAAAATAGAATGACAAAGACCAGATAAAGAATAAATTTTTAAGAAATTATACAGACTGCTATGGACCGAAAATAAAGTTGACGTATTCTAAGCACAAACGAATGAATATATAACAATAAAAAAATAAATAAATTTTACAAAATTTGTAATCTTTGTTTAAAAAAAAATTCATCGTCAAATTTAAATCTAATTAGCTACAAATTCCTATAGATTGTTTTTCACTAATAGAAAATACGGTGAATGCATACCTCTGATTCTTCACCGCGAAGCTGCTGTTCACGCATGATTTCCGTAAACGATCGTGATCCGACATCTGGAGTTTTTCCTCCTAAAAAACCCAAATATGAATTAATTTCAGAAAATAACACTGAAATTCTAACTACGTATTATCTAAATTTGTATACTATAAAGGCTTACATTTTTTTCATTTTAAATTTCAATATAATGTCTAAACGTACATGTATTGAAATTTTAAAAAGAGCTTTTATTTTTCGTCGAGACTGAATAAAAATTTTGAAATTAATTTATTATTTAAATGCTAATAAACAGTACAAAACAGAGCATGATTTTTTTACAAATTCCACTCGATTGGCGGGAAATTACATTACCAATTTGCGGAAAAGTAAAATATCGGCGGATACGTTAATACGTACTCTGAATGTCACCAGCCTTCCATCGATATTCAAAATGACATCTGAAAACATCATCAACCTAAAAAGGTAAGCTGGGTAATTATTAATTTTTTGCTTTAAAGCCCAAACACACCGTCAATCATACAAATTTCTAACTTAAAAAAGAAACAAAATATTATATAGCTAAAAATAACCTTATATAAATAATTATATCTGTTTTGTTAAAATAAGTATATTTATACTGTACATTATACAATGAAACCATCACAATTAGAATTTTTTTCGCACCAGATAACAGTATACAAATGATTACAGTAATACTTCTTTCAACACTCTATCATGTTTTCTTTTTTAATGAAAGATATAAAATGTGAACTCAAAAAATAACTCACGAACTGGGCATAATTTAACTCCGAGACTTTTAAACAAGGACTTAAAAGTTAAATCATAAAACCAACGATAATCTCACAGAAAAATAATGAAATTGTTTTTCAATGGTTCGAAATAATGCATAACAAATTCAAATGTCAATTATCAAATAGCCAGTAGAATATCAAAAATCACAATCTTTTTCAAATTTAATACAAATTTCATTGTATAATGTTTACAAAAAAGTATTACAAAATTCATAATTTTTCGATTGTTCAAAGGAATATAACGAAGAGATGGAATAATTAGATTCAGAAATATGGAAAAATACAGATCACTAAATATAATCACAGAGGTATTTTAAAATTATGGACATTGCACCAATTAGGAAAATAATTATTAAATTAAACATATTTATCAATCATTTATCTCAATAAAAGGAAGTAAAAAAACAATGTTTTAAAGAATGCACTTTCATAATTTTTTAAACAAATGCGATTCAAAAATAAACAGTAATGTAATCAAAATATGCGCGTGTATTACTCGAACATTAAATGTCTTGCATTACAACATTAAAAATTATAATTTATAAATCGAGAATAATAAATATTACTTTATTTTATAATACTGATTTATTGTTAGTTTATTGAAATACTTTTTTTTATCCTACATAATAATAAATCGTTTTTCATTAACGTTTATTAAAATTTTTGTTTTCCTTTTGACATTGTCATTTTATTAATTGAAGATTCTTTAATTTCAATTTAAATTTTTAACCCTTCAAACTAAATTAATGATTTAAATACTCCATTTTGTTAACTACAAGTAAAAAAACAACTACACTTTTTACGACCAACGTAATGTGCCTCCTTTAAAATATATAACAGAATTATAGCAATTCCTTTTGTACATACAAATATATATTTTACATAGAATGCATTAGACTAACTGAATGTAAATATAATTAAATAGTTATCTGTATCACCACACAGCGGCTTCTGGACTTGCGAAACAATAATGACACCTCTATTGAAAGCACTTGATTCGAAAGAAAAAAATTACGATTAGTATATCTCAATAATAAGTTAATAATGTAAATAAAATGAAAATCAGAGACGGAAAACGATATATTAATTTCATCGTTTTTTTCGTTTTCTTTATGTATCCACGATCACTAAAATACAACAGAAAATTAATTAACCAATAAATTAAAAAGTGGACGATATTAGATTAACTAATCAAAACCGCACCAATTACATAATATATATTTAAACACTAATTTAACTTATATCTACGGGTACTTTTATTAGGAAACCTAAAAAAAACTATTTAAAACAATTTCGCAAAATAATTTTTTATATATATTTTTTATAATTGAAATACTTTTTCAATGAAAAATAAGATAAAACTTTTAAAACTTTCTTATAAAAGGAATGAGCAACCATTAATACTTTTTAATTTATTTATTTTCAAATACATAACAGATGTAAATACAAAAATCATAAAAATATTAAAAATTTATTAAACAATCGACACATAAATCCAAATAATAAATACCCGTAGAAAATTATAAAAAAATAGAAAAAAGTGGGAAAAAAATAAAAAATCGATCTATAAATATTACAACACAGGCAAACCTCAAACATACAATAAATAAACCCAGCATTTATTAATTTTTACATATTTGTCTGTATGGTAACATATAAAAACTAAGTATGGGTAATAACACATAAAATACCGAAAAATTTTGATTTCGTTCGTTTTATAATTTTTTTCATATTCAAATGTTTGGTAAAAATCGAATTTAAAACTTCACTAACACAATCTTAAAGAAATATACTTTTGTTCAAATTTAACTATTATCCAGCAAAGCCCATACTTAGTTTTTCTATAACCAAAATTACAAAATAATATACCGTTTGTAATTAAGTTAGTCTGTTAAAAATTTAAATATGAATAAACAAACCTTCTGCAAAAGGATCAATACGTTCTGGCGAAATAATCATGCGGCGTCTAACAGCTCTGTATTCATCTTCTTTTTCCGCAACCGTTTTTTGCCGACGTTCAGCAAATGGATCATAAACGGTATCGCTCTAAAATAAAAAATATGTATTTAAAATTATAATTGTACGTTTTACATCTACCCGTAGTTATCTGTATATTTATGTCAGTACGTGTTTAAATGAAATACTTCCTAAGCAAATCAAAAAAAAATCCTGATACTAACTAAAAACGCATGTTTAGCAAAATCTGTAATTATTATTTTTATAAAAACAGATTCATTTTAAAAATTATTCTAAAGTATGCAAAAATTAAATTACCTTTGCAACATCGTTAAGAAGAGCTGCCGGGGCTGTATATGTAGAACGTTTTGGTTGAGCGTATGATACATCATTTTCGTCATCCTAAAATATTTATAATTAGTAAATATTTTAATCACAGCTAAACGTTAATACAATTTATTTATAGGTAAAATCTATTTATTTACAAGTTAAACTAAATAACTCCATAAAATTTAATTAAATATAATTTTTTCCTATATGTTAAATTTTATCGCAGAAATATTGCGAATAAAAAATTTTCAGCGACTCAAATCTAAACCACCTAAATTACAAAAAAATAAAACACTAAAGTAATGAAATGCATTCAAGAAATAATATGAAACACTGATATTAGTACTTTTTCATTTTCATAAAATTTGTCAGTTAACAGAGCTACTACTTTCTTTTATCTCTAAAAAAGGATCTAATTTCGGTTTTTGCGGTAATATTACATCTCAATAGTATTAATTCAAGTTTTTTGTTAACTAATCATTATCAACATTTTTATAATTTTGTTTAAATCACTTCTTATTTTACATATTTACCAGTCTAAACTGACCAGCAACTAACATATTTATGATTGATAATTAGATACACATTTAAAACAAAATGTTTAAATACTAACATCAGCATCATCATTCGCAGCAATGGATGTTACGTATCCTTCAAAACGCCTAGCTGAAGAATCATATATTTCCCGATCAAAATAACCACTTTCGCCTAAACCGATTCTTTCACTATTATTTCCAACGTCTCCATTAGTTACAAGATCTTTTTTACGAGATTGTATTTCTCGTATTTGAGCTTCAATATCTAATCAAAAACACGTATACAGAAAATTATCAAATTCAAAAGTTAATATATGTATTTTAACTTTTTATTTTATTATGAAGAAAAATAAATTTGAGAAGTTCGGTTGGAATACTTCATAATTTATTATAATGAATAAAATTTTAAACTGCATAAAAACTAATATTTTTCGCCTTAAAAATCATATATGTAAATAAGTATACATATTAATTTAGTAGTCATTTTACAAAATCACTACAGAATTAAACTAGTCATTACAATGCATAATTTAAACGTAAATATGATTTTAATATTTAAAAAACTATGTTTTGAAAAATAAACAAAAAACATTAAATCTAAAATAAATTTTAGAACTTTATGATACACAATATATGTAACTTAAAACAACACGACAGCAGTACACAATTAATATTACCAGTTTTATTTATTTTTATATTAATTTGGTTTAAAACTATGTACTTCAATTAAATTTAGAACTGCATCATTTTTTTCATTAGCAATGAGGCTTAATTCATTTTTTTTTTTTTTTTTTTTTTATAAGTGGTTGTACGCCACTTATTAGTAAACGTTTAATATTGCTGGAGTAAATTTTAAATGGGAGCATCGGTAATAGTTTAAAATGGAAAATTTTTGTGAAGTATTAATTTATTTTTGTTGTGCATAAAGCAGTAATTTTTAGTTTCAATTATGTCAATACACAATCCTGATAATTATGGGTATACTTACGTAAACTTACTTCTACAACCTTAAAAAATTCATATTTAATGGTTCTGCTATTTAAAATAATTTAAAAAAAAAAAAAGAACTGATATTCGGAATGGTTAAAACATAAATTATAACAATTAACTAAAAATTAACTTTATGGAGTGCAAAAAGCGAAAAAATTAGTAATAGTTGACGTACGTCGTTAAAGTGAAGTTTTAACAAAATGTTATGTAAAGCGAGCTTTAAAGTTTTCTCTACTATATTTAGGTTGTTTAACAATTGTTCAAAAATATATTTTAAACAAAGTTTATTTTTATGAATTTTTCATAAATTGTACCGGAATACAATTTTAGTAGCAGTTAAGAAATGTGAAACGGAAATTTAGTTATTAATATCATTATCCATTTACAGGGATAAATCTATAACATAATTGTAATAAATGAACTCTATAACATGAAATGCTTATTTTTATACTTCAAAATTAAAAATGATCAAATAACTTTGTAAATTAAGTTTATACTATTAAAATAAAGTATAATCATAGCATTTTAGTTTTAAGTTACCCCACAGCAGGTAACTCATAGTGGAAAATAAACTAATAAAAAAAACTTATGATGTATTCTTAAGTACAATAAATATAAAATACAATATATCGGTTACATTAATTTTACCTTCATAAGTTCGTGCAATAGCCGACATTTTGCAACATGCAATCAATATAAACTACACAAAAATATAATCATACTAAACAAGATGGCGGAAACGTAATAAACAAAAGTAAGGTTAAAGCCTAAAGGACGTCATCCACAAAATATCAGTGAGACAATATTAATGACATTTGTATTACAATATATTAATTAATATTAATAAAATAACATGATTTTTTTTTTTATTTTCTTTGACTTTAACATTAAATATTTTGTTTCAATTAAATTTATTTGCACAATACCCTATAATAATAAAGGTTTAACATTAACATATATATCTGTAAGAATAAAATATTATATTATTTCAAAAAAAAAAATATTTATTTAAAATGCATTTATTTAAAACAACGTTTTTTAAAAAAAATTCGAATATGCTTTTATTAATTAAATGAAATGATGTTTTCTTTAAATCTGTTCTCCGTATTGATTCGAATCATACCACCGTTTCCAATCACTCGAAACAGTAACGTGAACAAAAATAACTCGGAAACTTATTAATTCAGTAACCTATAGAATTAATACAAACTGTAATTTCTTGTGAACCGAGGTTGCGATAAATGCTTCATTTTATTAATATCACTTTAGATATATTATTTAAATGGAAAAATTATAATTAAATTACATATATAGAAGTATACAGATTAGTTAATTTTTTTACTTTAATTTCTTCTGAACGTATTAATTTAAAATGTACTAGATGTAACTGTTACACAATCTAATTTGCCATTTCAATTTATTTAGTTCCTATTTTTCCTTCGTTTAGTAAAGTACAACAAATTTAAAATCGTAACAGGTACTACAAACTGATGAATAATTATATAATATTCCTTGGGAAATATTTTTAATATTAACATAATATAAAACTAATCATACTTAACATTTGTAATTTTTCAAACATATCCTTTCTTTTATAACATTAAACATCTCTTCTTCTTCCTTTTTTTTTTTTTTTCATTTGCAAAAACACTTTAAATAACAAAATATTTCGTCCTTTTAAAATAGTGATCATAGGATGTTGAGTATTGTAAAATTTTATTGACTAGTACTCTATGAATTTTGAATTTTTGTTTTATTTGGTGTAAAAAATACTTCAATACAATAGTGTAATGTTTGCAAATATAAATTTCATATTACACACACTGCTATATTTTAAAATGTTTATGAAATTTATTAATACTTTGATTGATTTGTAAATTTAAAATAAATTGGAAGCAATGCTCAGTTATCAGATACTATAATATTTCATTTATATGCTACTATTTAAAAATTAACTATGTGAATAAAGCATTCAGATTTTTATAATCAAATATTAGGCCCGTTGCCCATTGCAGCGAGGAATGTGAAATGTGTTTTTTTTCGACTGCTCATTGCAGCGAGTTCGCTGAGCTAGGAAAATAATGGTTTGCGATGAAATTATCGAATTTTTATTCGATATTTGTTTACTATTTTCTTCAGTTCTTTGTTTTCATTTTAACATAAGTTTCTAGGTTAACGAAGTGTATACGATTTGCTTTTATTTCGTATGTAATAACTTTTTTTTAAAGTATAAAAAAAAATGTATGCTATTTTGTGTAATTAAGTGTTTACATAATTTTACTTAATAGCAACAACGTCTACAAGAAGAAAACAGTTATTAGAATTATACTTTTCTGAAGAGTCCGAAGAGGAAATTGAAAATTTATTAATTATAGAAAAAATCAAAAGAAAAAAATTTTGGATGCAAAAATATTTACATGCTAGAAATGATTATGGACAATTTCATAGGTTAATTTCTGGAATGAACGGAGGAAGTATTCGTAAAATATTTCCGGCTGTCTAAAGATCAGTGTTCAAAGAAATTCATGACTTCATAAAACATGAAATTGTAAAAAAATGCAGTCTTTCATATTAACATTTTTGAAATGTGCGGAATGTGTTTTGAAAAACTCACTTAGCGATCAGAGCGAGGAATTATTTTTCCTCGCTCGTCTCTTTCGACCATTTCGATACTGATTCTCGCCGCAATCGGCAGTGTTACATTTAAATGTTAATCGATTTTCAGATTAAAAACATTACATATTTCACATTCCTCGCTGCTATGGGCAACGGGCCTAATAAAAAATTTGAATCAACATCCTATAATGACTATTTTAAAAGGACGAAATATTTTGTTACTTAAAGTATTTTTGCAAATGAAGAAAAAAAAAGAAAAGAAACAGAGACGTTTAATGTTATAAAAGAAATGATATATTGGAAAAATGACAAATGTTGACTTTATTTTTTAATTTACGATAATTGTGATGAGTAAAATTATATTTGTTATACCTGTAAATATTTATTTCTGTTCAGAATGCATCTTCCACTAAAATGTTTTTTGTCTGAAAAAATATCATGTACTTCTATTAGAGGTTCTATCTAATTATCAATGTAATATAAATTATTGTAATTATCTGTTTGTATTTTATCAGAGTATGTTCAACTACCTAAACCTAATCATCCAACATTACTTTATGCGCAGCATTATTCAATAATTTTTCAACATCATTCATTTTAAACTTATTATTTTGAGCATCTACCTTACATTTTATTTATGCCTAAATTAGTTCAATTGGATTATAATAAGAATAATACGGCGGTTGATGAATAATCTCATGATCTTATTTGTTTACCCGAGTTGTCTAATTCGTATATTTTTGGTGCATTTTTCATCATAGGGTGTAATAATTCAGCTCTCACTTCAATTATTGAAAATGATATATTATTATTTTTAAACCATGTTTGTATGTTGCTGTTTTTTCAATTTAACTACAATGCTCAATTAGAATTGTGCATTATGATTATAGAACTTTCCTCCAAATAAATTTAGAAAATTTACAAACCAGTTTTTAAATACAGTACAATTCATTTGATTATGATAATCTGAATAATTTTTTCCTCATAAAATTAATTTGCATTATTTAAGAAATCTAGTTTTCGCAGGACTTACATGTAACAAAATGAAGTACCCACTCTTACCAACTGAAACTTTTAGTCCATCATTTTGATTTTCATCCTACCAGAATTTCCTTAGGTTGTGTTTTAATTATTTCATGTCTTGTCTAAATAAAATACTGTTTTTCTTAAATTTATCATTATTCATGCAATTTGGTGTAAAAATTTTGCTTAAATATTATAAATGCTTTTCACTGTTATTGCACATGAAGCATCAGCGTGTTCTTTTGTACTGATTTAAAATTAAAATTTTTAACAATATTTGGGTTATCAACTGAATTCTGGAAAAACATAAACATTTGCAATTATCATTTTACTTTACTTATTAAAGTATTTTATATCTGTTCTTGATTCCAGATTTGATGAAATGACCATTTCTTCACTACTATTGTTGCTCGTTCTTTTTTTGTTGTTTGGTGTTAAAAAAGTAGAACAAAGTGGAATCTATTACAAGTACAAACAAAAGTCCTAAGAAGGACTACTTCTAGAAAGAACAAAATAAAAACGTCCAATAAAAATAATAATAAATAAAGTAGGTTAAGATGAAACTAGAAAATACGGAGATAAGAAAATTCAAACTAGTTAAAATATTCTGAAAAAAATTAGAAGTATTAATTAACAAGTGAATGAAAATTACAAAAATAAACGCAATAGCACCTACATACTGAGAATAAAAATAAAATAGAAATTATTATAGATTTATAAGTGTATTCATCCTTTTAGTGATTGAAATTTATTAAAATATTGTAATTTATTAACTATGCATAATTTGGTTATATAATAATATATTTTTGAAAAATGAAATTAACAAAATACAAATTTGGTGAAAATTTATAAATGTTGTGATGGTATTCGTTTTTCATGTTTTAATTTATTTCGTTATTCCAATCACTTATAATTAATCTAAATTTTGTTATTGTTATATTTATAACAATTCTAATCAAATAAAAATAAATGTTGAAGTCGCAATTTAATTTTAATTAATTCTATTATTAAAAATTATATTAATTAAATGAACTAAAACCACAAAAAATTAACTTCCTACGATTTAAATTAACATTTAATTTTGACTGAAATCCATAAGTTATTATTGGCAATACTCATTGACGGACTGGCTATGTGGGCAAAGTGGCATTTTCCCGGTGCGCCCAAGCTTTTAGTTTATCTTTTGCGCCCTAATTTTCTCAAAATTTGTCACCGCCTCCGCCCCTTTGCTGTAAAGTGCCTGTTTCCCTCTAAATTTTCCCGATGCGCCCTAACAAGCCCGTCTGTTAGTGGCAATACTTCAGCATTTTTAGCAGGTGGGGTGTAAGTGAATAATAAATATTAATTTATACCGCCTTTTCCCATCAGCACTTTTTTGTTAAATGGACTATAATTAAATATTGTAGTCAGTTTTTCTAAATTTTATTTTCAATTTTATTTCAATTTTTCACAATTCATCTTTACTTCAAACACAATATATCATTAATATCCAATTAACCTTATTTTTTATACAAATGTTAATTTAAACATACACAACAGATTTCATAATAAAAACAAAGTTTACATAAGCATAAATTAATACAATAATAACTTATAGTATTATTATTTCTTTAATATAACCCGATACCAAAGGCGCACTCAGGATTTTATTTTGGTCGGGGCTAGAATTTAGAAGATGGGTTAGAGGGTGGTAACTCGGTACCTCGACTAAGTACCTATCTATTTCCGTGGTCTGTAAATTAAAATAGAAAAAAAAAAAATATATATACAAAATTAACGAATAATATTTTTTTAAAAATTACAAAAGTGACGAATTTTATTTTTATAAAATTAATAATAATAATAATAGAAACTAACATTATCTTTGTAATAAGCACAAATTAGGTAAGCATACTAATTTTATTTTTAAAAAAATAGGTAAAAATGACTTGGCGTGACAAAAGGTACCACAAGTCGAATTTTTTTTTTTCGGTTCTTTCGCATTTTAGAGACCTTCCTGATTAAAATGAGTCCAATCCAAACCCTCTTTCTCTAAAATTCACAATTTTGTAAGCATTTGAATTTTCAGTAGTGAAAAATCAAATTTTGAGAAAATTGAGTTTAAAGAAAAAACAAAGAAAATTCACTACAATTATTATTTTTTTTTTCTATTAATTTCCAAAAAAAGTTGAAAACCGTGACTAATACATTGTT
This sequence comes from Icerya purchasi, assembly GCA_039619475.1. Lineage (NCBI taxonomy): Eukaryota > Metazoa > Arthropoda > Insecta > Hemiptera > Monophlebidae > Icerya > Icerya purchasi. Next base: position 224,450,914 of record CM077116.1, read on the forward strand.
TTTAATTCCCCTACCAATAAAATAAATTTATTAAAAGGTATTTTGAATCTTCGAGATGGTAATGAGTTTAAAGAAAAAACAAAACTTTTAAAAATGCTACTGAATAATTGCTTGTATTAAAATTGAACATTTTTTTCCAATTTATTATTTACATAATTCTTATAACATTTTCAAAATAAATGATTTCATGAAAGAATAAAGAAGTAGAGAAACTGAACAACAGAAGTTCGCCTTACCGAATTTCAAATTATCTTGTTCATTACTATCACTCGCAGTATCTGAATCTTCTGTTCCATAGGTATCTTCTCCTCTTTCGAAATATTCTTCTAACAGTTTTTGAATGCATTGTGCGTCGCATTCATCGAACTATTCATGAAAGCAGCATTATTATCACGAAATGTTGAGCACGGATAGAAATTAAATGATTTGGCGCGCAGAAAAGACACCAGCGATTTGTGGTGGTACCATTCTCAAATCCAAAGTCGGCAACTTCAAATCAGTTTTTCTCCCACTTCCCGGCTGTGAAATACGCTTTGCGCGTTTGTCACCGCCGTGTAGTCCACATGTTTAACCACCAGAATTCGCAAAAAAACGATTTTTGATATTTTTGACTTTCGTTCACGCTTTTTCGCTCTAACTCGAAAACTTGCTTTCCGACTTGTGGTGGTACCTTTTGTCGCGCCAGGTCACATATAACATTATATACTTGTAATATAAGCAAAAAGTAAATATGTATGTTCTTAAAAAAAAAAAAAAATAATAAGTAAAACAAAACGTTACAAAACGAAATTAAGATTTCGAAGATTTTTTGGGGGGAGCAATGGCCCCGTGGCACCCCCTTGAGTGCGCCAATGCCCGATACTCACTGTTAATTAATGAATTACTTCGAAATACTGTATATTTTGCATTTACTCGATGTAAATGTCACATGCTTTATTACAATCTAGGTTACTTTTAAATCTGACCCTATCTACAACTATAACAAAATTAGCAAATTTACTATTTCGTTATTGTACCTGAAAATCATATAGTCATTGTTTCAGATTTAAACATTTTAATTGACCTTAGCGAGACAAATGATCCAAATAAGTTACTGATTATCTATTCGGTGAGTCCGATTCAAAAGAGCCACTAACTGCATTGAGTTACTTCTCGTCACTGGAAGAGATGTGTAACTCAGTATTGATTCGAATCATACCATTGATTTCATAGATTTGAAACAGTAATATGAATTAAAGTAACTCAGTAACTCTTTTGACTCACTAATTTAGTAGCCTACAGAATTAAAACAAATTACCTTGTGATCTATGATTGTAACAGATGTTTAATTTGCAAAGGAATTTTAATTTACAAAACAACTAATAGGAATTTATTTAAGTGCTTTAATATTTTGTAATTTGCTTCTGCTACTCTTTTTAATTTAAAATAAAGGTGGCTGTTAATGTTTAATAAACATGTTACTTTTGTTGTTGGTGCAGTAATTAATATTTTTTTTTTGTACAAGTGGTTTTAAAAGCATATAGTAAGATTAAAAATAAGTATCAGTATTTAGTAATTTTGTGTTGTGTTGTACATTATATATATTCTTTTACAATAGAATATAATTAAAGAAACAAGTATATTTAATAACAATTTTAAAAATCCTCTATTTTTGCATACTGCATGCATATATATCAGTTTTAAAAGTATTTGGTGGAAGTTATAAAAGCTTTTTCTCTATTTGTTCATTGCGTGTAAACTTATTTTTGAAAGCTTGGTGAAATTATTTTAAATTTAAGTTTATTTAACAGTTGAAATTTTTAAACTGTTTTTGTGGATAATTTAAAATAGTATTTAGTTTGTATTATTAGTAATAAAAGTGCATTAAAAATGGCCCCAATTAGAAAAAATAGTTCATTATGGAGTCATTTTAATGAACTAAGCAATAATAAAACAAAATGTAATTATTGTTTGCAAGTATTATTTATCCCTTATAAATCAGTTAGCAATTTAGGTAGACACATCAAAACGAAACATCCTACAATAGCTATAAATTTGGAATGACAACCATCTCTACAAACAGATACACAGTAGCTTTTATAATAAAAACAAACTTGACACAAAGTATAAATTAATACAATTATAATTAATAATACTACCAGTTATTTCTCTTATTTATTATAACACAATAAACAATACTAACCATTAACATTAGCCAATTTTCACGTTTCTCCGTAATATTGCATAATACGTTTATTTTTAAAAAAAATTATACGCTTTATTAAAATGTAAACAAAACCTGTCAGCTGAAGACTATAATTGCAAACTGCTCGAGAATAATTTCAGCTATCACCATAGGCTTCTTTACTGTTTTATTGTCTTAGATGAAAATCACTCAGTGAATGATTCAGAGTTAAATGTTTTAATTGATTTGTTGAGTCAATTGAGTTACTGAGTTACTGATTGATTAGAATCAATTTACTGAGTCCGATTCTAAGAGTCACTCACTTAAATGAGTTACTTTTCCCATCTCTAGTCACTAGCAGGGCTTGAAAGCTGAATAATAATAGGGCTTATGTCCTTGAAAAATACAGCTTAAGCTTTCGGCTTTTGGCTGTTTGAATTTGAAATATGGCTTAGACTTTCGGCTTTTGGCTGTGTAAATTTAAAATACGACTTAAGTTTTCAGCTTTCGGCTTACGAAATGAATTTCAATAGAAGTTAATTAAAATCATTTACTAATTACTGTGCTACAAACTAGTTAGCATTACTATCGTAACTTCAACTTTTTTCTTTACGCACAAAAATAAAAGTTTTTAAAAGCAATTTCTTACGCGAATAATTATGTCAAAAATACAAAATCAAGAAATTTAAAAAAAAAACAGCTTAAGCCGAATATAAAGCTTAATTTAGCTTTTTTAGAAATACAGCTTAAGCTTTCGTCTTTCGACTGTTTAAATTTTGAATATAGCTTAAGCTTTAGGCTTTTAGCTTATGGAAATTTAAATATGGCTTTTGGATTAAGCTTATGACATCTGAAAATGATTGGCTTTCAGCTTTTAGCTTTTGGCTTTCGGCTGGCTTTCAAGCCCTGGTCACTAGTCTCTTCAGTTACATGAGACAACCACGACAACACAATATACATAAATGACGTAATTTGTATTTTGTAAAACATTACCGATATATTATTATATATGTATATGCTAAATGACATCGTTAAAAAAAAAGATACGATTAACTTCGGTTATACACCACTATACCAGTTAATGCTATCGGGAAATATAAAATTTAAAAATCAGAAAAGGCTAAAAAATTTATTATTATTTCTTTCTAAAAGATTTAACGAACAGACTAAATTGAAATAATTTGCCTCCACAATATTTGTTCTCTTTCACTCCTTCTCTGTCATTAACTTTTTTTTTTTTAAGAAAATTACAAACATTCACAAAATAGAATAATGGAATCAAAATATTTATGCAGATTTAAAATTAAACAAAACTAGATCAATATTCAGTTTAAATTAATTTGTATACTTATGTGATTTGTGATTCTACATTGATAACTTTTGTATTTCATTTTAATTATAAATATTTGCAGTGTGGGATGTTATTAAAATGAATTGAATTTCTTATACACTTTTATATTCAAATATAAAATTAAAACAAAATTAACATTTCACTAAGTATTTGTGTGAAATTTTTTCACATAAAAAACACATCATATTGTTAATTAATGTTTTTCAATTTCACGTGAAACTTTAAATCATTGTTGAATAGATGGAATATTGTTTGTAACTAATTTATTATATTTTTCTCGTAGTATATTCGCTGAAATAAAATAATATCAAAGGAAATAAATTGCGGAAAATATCGGTCGTATGGGGTGATATTTTTTTTTTTTGCAAAATGCAGATCTTCAATTTTTCTAGGTGTTCCAATTCTAATTTTTCTTTGTGATATATAAAATACACGCAGGAACAAAACTGAATTTAATTTCCAAATGTTTTTGGTAAAATGTGTTATTATGCGTTAACTGAAAGATAGAAATACAATTACCATTTAGAAAATAAAAAAATATAATACGAGGGTTGTTTCAAAAGTAATGCATAGTTGGCTCTAACTCAAAAAACATTTATTGAAGAAGATACAAGTGATTACTGACCTTCAATATAATCCCCTTCGTTATTAATGCACACTGTCAGCAGCGCGGAAGTGCTTAGATTCAGCATTCCATTCTTATTGACTATCCAAATCTGTCGGGTCACTTCTCTTCAGAACTCTTCCAGCGTTGGAAAACGCACTCTCCGGAAGGATTTCTTCAGTTTGGGGAAGAGATCGAAGTCAGGTTGGCTTAAATCAGGACTATAAGCCGGTTAACGGTGTTGTTTCCAGCCATATTTTTTGAGAAGTTCAATGATCGGTATACTAATGTACGGGCGCACATTACCATGCAAAATCAACACATCACTTTGCAACACTCCTGGACGTAGCTTACGGATTTTTGGGCGCAAGACATTCTGAAGAAAGTTATTATAGTACGCTCTGATGACACTAGTACCCATTGGAACTTGATCTGTGGCAATTGCGCCACATTTATTGTAAGCAAAGATCACCATTTCTTTCATTTTCGACCATTGACGACTAATGCTCTAAGACTTCATTTCATGCTCGAAATCGCGTATTCAGGTTTCATAAATTACGATGATGTGATCGAGGAAAGTTTCATCTTCACTTTTGTGACGAGCAAGCAATTCGCGTGCAATTTCCAAACGTGTTGCTTTTTGTTAAGCTGACAAGAAGTTTTGCTCTATTGTTGAATTCCGACCGATAAACTAACACCCACGCTGTGCATTATTTTTGGGACACCCCTCGTAAATGTATATAAATAATTTATACTCAAATGTAATTTGTTTTAAAAAGAATTTATGAATTATTTGTAACTTACAGAACAATTTTTTTATTAATCGATGAAATATAAGGAAAATTTAAAAAAAAACAAGTATTGACGTCCTATTAGCCTACCGTATATTTACAATAGTGATGTGCGATTTCGAAATGTTTTTACAATCGAAACAATCGACAATCGTCAAAAAAACAATCGAATGATTTTCATTCAAATGATTCTGGTGAATCCGAATGAATTATTCGAATAAAAACCGAAACTATCCGAACACAAACGAATGAAGTATTCGTTAAACATCGACTAGATTCTTCCGAGAGAAATAACATTTCGAATGATTGTTGTGAATACGAATGAATTATTCGAATAAAATAACATTTCGAATGTAACTGCGGAACAATCGAATGCATTCAAAGTCATTGAACAATCGAATAATTCGAATGAAACATTTCGAAGTTGCCCATCACTAATTTACAATTTTATAAAATTTCAAATGATGTCAGCTAGGTATTATGGTGGGTGTCGCGATTGCTTTCTTTCAATTACACCTTTTAATAAATGACGAAACTAATGTCTAATGGATAATACTAATTTGCTGAAATTGAATCAGGCTTCAATTTTCCCGAATTTGCAATGCGACGCGATCGCACCACTTTTTTATCTATGTATTTTTTTTTTTCCGTAAAATATTATAAACACTAATGTTAAACAAGTTTTAGTAAACAAATGAATAGTCCAGTGGTTATGGGTGTGGTAATATTTTGTTTTATTAAATTTTATTGTAAATGAAATTTTTAACTTTACTACTTTAATTAAATATTATTTAGTTTAGTTACAAGTTGTGATAAAATCCTATTGTTTAGAATTGCAGTAAATTTGGCTGTGATGAATAGAAGAATTTTTTGTTCTTTATCGATTTTTATAATTTGAATGCATATAACAAATAGTAAACTACGCAAGAACTAACAGTTAAAATTATTAATTGCAGAGATCACATGCTGACAAAGAAAAAAAGAAAAGAAAAAAATCGGTGCGGTCGCATCGCATCGTATATTCAAGTAAATTAAAGTCTAATTCAATTCCAGTTACAGGTTCATGGACGTAAGTGTCTCAAAGTTGGACTGCTCGAAATGCGCTACATCATAAATTGGGAGTTTCGCTGGAATTCTACTGGACGCTAATATCAAGTTGTTTAAAATTAAATATCAATCCGTGTATATTACAAACTGTTTAATGTATATCGAATCGTTTTATTTTACACTTTGTAATTTGTGCTTTTTTTCATTTTTGGTCTTCTTATTGCAATCTATTTTTTTTTTTTTTTTTTTCTCAACAATTATATTAGTTTTTATATTAACCAATAACACTTCATTATTTGCAAACACGATCTTTAAATTACAATAATTTAGTACCACCTGCAATATCAAAGACAAAATGTCTGCCAATTTGTATAAGCTGTGTATATGGCATAAATTTTGTTTTTAAACTTTTTTTTTGACAAGAAGAAACAGTTTATTCCACTTTCTGTATTCATCTAAGAATTTACAGCAAATAAGTGTCCGATTCTGTGTATCCTAGATCAACTAATCGAAAGGGAAATAATATCGCTATCACACTGGAATTGAATAGGAATATTTTCCTTTATTCTTTCTTCATCATCTGTATAATGGTGCGTGTATTAACCATTTTGCAGTTCTTTTCTTTTCATATTATTCAGCTGTAGGATAATAAACTTTTTTTTTCTATTTATGATTTTACTTCGATATTTATCATATTTAACGCTGTAACAATTTACTACCACACATAAACAATCTAATCAAAACTAATACCAAACACTGCTTACAAAACAAGTGTACTATATATGTACATATATAATGGATCTATGTGGGTCCAATGAAGTTACGGATCCGTAGCTTCCAAAAATAATGAACTTATTCATTACAAAAATATTTTTTGTTTACAAATATCAAAATAGAAACATTAAAAACTTCTTTATTCGTTAAATGTAAAATTGTGAATATTTAAAATGATTGATATTTAGGAAAATTTTAGGAAACAAACTCGGTACTAAATAAGATAAATTTAAATATTTTACTTAAGTTGTACGTTGATTTTAAACTATTTCAATTCAGAAAGAGACGAAAGAAATTTCGAAAAATAATGTTACTTGCGAAAAACAAAATAACTTCTTGTCATCACTATTATTACGATTATAATTCAGAGAGGCGATTCTTTTATCTTGTTAGATTATTATTGTTAACTTAAAGAGAGAAAAACGAAGAGAGCACCATAAACTGATAATTCCACGGGATCTGAAATTGCTTGAAACGTTTTATTGAAATGTATTTAAAAATGTAACAAATACAAGAATAACAAACAAATTTAAATGTATAAACAGTTATATTACGTAGAAACGTCTCAGGCATAGCCCATCATCAGCTAAAATTTATAAAACAACGCAAAGTATGTGATCAGAACAAATTCTAAATCACTTGAATTATATACAATGAATCAACAATAGCAACGGAGTACAAAGTTTCGATTATAACATTAGAAAGAACATTTATTATTACATATATCGAATTTAAAAACTGACACTTGAACCGGTGCCCTTTGGTGGATTACCCCCAAAGTGAATCATAAACCAGGCACTTCCGTCTCTCTATTCTTTACACCGAACGCGTCAGTTTTAAATCACTAATAGAGAGTTATTAAAACTTTTTGTTTTTGTCCTGGCTATTGAAAATGTAGCTGTAATTGCGACGTGTTGAAAATTATCTTGCTGTGCAAAATGCTGTCTATAAGCATTGAAAATATTCTAAATCAAACCTGTTTCAACTTGGATTCTTAAAAAATATTCTTTTCCAATTTTGTTTCGACGCCGAGTCAAATTGTTTCCTTACTGCAATAGCCTGTAATCACACGACACTTAGACCCGTTTGTAGAACGTGATTAATTTAAATAAAACTATGGCGAAATCGTAATTGTCCAACTGGCAACTAAATTTCGAAGGTAATTAAAGAAGACACGCCAACTCGTAACCGAAAAAGAAAATCAGATAACTTCTTTGCGACCCTAAACTCATCACCGTCGACGGCCTGATGATCTCTGGACCAGTGCTTCGCAACGTTTCTTATATCATGCTTTGAGCCGATAAAAACTTGATCATTTTATTCTCGGTCGGTAAATAGCTCGCTTACGGAGACTACTATTAATTAAAACAAATAAAAAAAACTACTTGACAAAGGTAATATTTGTATGTATACACACACACACACACACACACACACACACACACACACACACACACACACACACACACACACATATATATATATATATATATATTTATTATGTAGTTATCATAACATTTGTTAATTGTTTTCCTTTTGTAGAAGTTAAAAATAAAATGAGATACCGCCTAAAAGCTAAACTAACTCGAAATAGGATCGTTACATAAACATCATCCCGGCGATTTTTTGATGTGAAAACATCCTATACGGGGTTTTCGCTTGGGAAGTGAAAAATTTGGAGCGTTACCGTTACCTTTTTCGAGTATTTAGCAACACAATAAATGTGATCAACTTAAAATATTATTAATTTATACCATAGGGAAACATAATTTGAAAAAAAAAAAATAATAATTTTATAAAATATTAAAATATCAATTTTAATTACACCATGGAGAAATGTAAATTCGATTAAAGAAAACTAATTTGAAATCGCAATAGTACCATTTCTCATCACTGATGGACATGTATCTTAACGTTGCTTACACGGGGCGTTTTTCGCTTGCAGAGTGAAAATTTTCGAGTGTTACCGTTATCTTTTGTAAAAAATCCTTAAAGTTTGTTTTAATTATTATATTAGTAACATTCCCTAAAAAAGGGGGGGAAAATTCAGGAAATAAAGCTTCGGGAAAATACAGGAATCACCTGTATGAAAAAAGAGAAAAAATAAAAGATTTAAACAGATATTAATAAACGTGTGAAGCCACGGGCAAAACTAGCCGATAGGTAAATGGGCCGTTTATAGGATAAATGAATGATATAATAAAAGTGGTGTAAATAACGGATAGGGAATAAATCAATTACAATGATAAAGCTTTGGGACCTCCAGAAATGGCATTCGAATGATAAGACCGGAAACTGTATTTTTAATAAGTGCTACCGGGAATGTTATTTATACTCAAATTTGAAACCCTTACTCAACTACTGTAGTTTGCTATACGAGAAACGCGAAGACCATTTTTTTTTCGGACGGTGATAAACACGTTTCCCCCAAAAGAGAGAAAGAATCTTTACACATGAATATAATTCTAGATAAAACATCAATTTTCTTATTAATTTCCAAGTACAGATTTAAACGGCCATTAATACACGAGTAAAGAGCCATGAGTTATAATATTATTATAAAACAGAAATATTTTAAATTTAATAATAATATTGAATTAAGTCGCTCGAATTCCCCTCCTTTTTAAAATTTTGAATGTTCATATTTTTCCCCTGTATTCTAATGAAAATTTTTCGGCCATGTTTTTATCTGTCAGTATTAAGTAAATAAAGTATATCTCTAAAAGTAGATCCTATTTTCCAACGTTTATTTTAATGAACATTGAGGATCGGCACTAAACATAATTTTTAAAAATTTTGAAAAAGTCGATCCTAAAAATAGTGTGAAAGTATGTGTTTTTTTAAGTTAAGAATATTTGTTAAAAATTCTACATAATAAACCTATGTTGCTAGGCTTATATGTATGTTTTCACATCTTTCAAGGGTCGCAAGCAACACTTGAAATTTTTTTTCTTTGTGAGAGTTTTTTTTTAGGAAGACGGCGTCCGAATTTGAATATGCTTGATAACGAATAAGAGGTGGGAACTTTATGAGTTTTAAAAAATGTCAGAAAAGGGCGATAATGACGCAAACATTTTTAAGCACTCGATATATATATAAATATATATATATATATATATATATATATATATATATATGTATATATATATATGTATATATTTAGCGGAATGCTGCGCAAACACGATGATATAAGTTCAAAATGTTCCATGCAAATGTAAATTTTTAATTGATTTTGTTTTATTATATTTAATTGCCTAATTTTATTTTTATTTCTTACTGTGTTATTTCTCATCGACAAATTAAATTTACAAATATTCTCTAATAAAAACAATTAACGTTCAATTATGTAAATAAAATAGCAGCGACGATGCGGTTAATGATTTAATATTTTTCTGTGAAAGTAAATAGTAATTCGTGTTTTTTAATAAAATTCGAACTGTCATCTCTAATTTGTATTTATTAAAAGAAGGTTTTATCGACACTAAACAAGAGGAGTTTACGTTGCCTAGCCGGTGTCCAATATAGGGTAGAGGAAAAGTTGAGAAACATACTATAGTCGAAATTAATCGCTTTCATAAGATTTGTCGGGTGCCTTGGTGGTCAGTTATTAGTTACCAGAGTTGTCCAGTATCAGTTGGGTTTTACCAATTGACCAATTACATAGAGACGCATATTCGTACGTACCCTGATATAGAGTTACCAGTTGGAGTTTGCCCGACGAAATAGTGAAAAGAGGCGATGAAGGAAAAATATTTCCTACCTTGTTTCGATAGCCCATCGAGTTTTCTAAAACCCGTTTCGATGTTCTTTATTAGAAAATTTTATAGTATAAATATTTAGGTGTATTTTATAACTTACCCCAACTTACATTATTGTTTTGATTTTTACGTTCACTTTAAATTTATATTATTGTTTATTATTGTAAATTAACGAAAAGTAGAGGAATTTCATTGAAGCAGTTGGAAATTAGGATTTTTTACATATGTGCAAGGAAAATTCTTAAAACATTTAAGAATAAAACAAAATTTTGAGAATACATAAAAATCGGGCGAATGAAAACACACGTTCTACATTTAACATTTTACAATTGTTACATCTTGCATATCATATTGTTTGCTGCAAAGGGCGACGACGGGCCAGACAAGGGGACGACATTTAATTTGTTCTCGTAGACTCGTTACTGTGGACGCAACTTTATTTCTATTTAGTTTTTGTTCTGACGTTTCTGTTTTTTTCGCAGAACGCTTGGAAAAGTCCCGCGCCACCAATTATCAGATCTACTAGCAGGAACTAATGCGGTTTGTTGTTGTGTTTTTTTTTCACTTTTTCCCTCATTATTGATATTTTTTTAAGAGAAAAATGCGGGTTTATTAGACGTTAGGAAGAAAGAGGTTCCTCGGCGGCCCTAAACAAGTTCGGCGAGGTACGAGATAGCAGCAGCAGGTAAAGCCCGCTCAGCGATGCCGGCGACAGTGTCAGTGTCGATGTATTTGACCTAGAAAGTAAACCGTCCTTGATGCAGATTCAGGTTAAGGAAATAAGGTCATCGTCGCCGCAAAGTACCTGCCAGCTACGTCGGCAGCAGCACTGTGAATCATCGCCGACGCACACACCAGCACACCGACGAAACGCGGCTTTGTGTGTTATCATCTGGGACAAAAAATCCTCCCAACACACACCCATATCCACCCAGATGATCAGTACTACATTGATTTCATTTCGTCTTTCGGTCCTTTGCGCAGCGCCGTCTTTATCTCAATGGACAATTTCTTCTTATACCTTCTCGCTACTTTCTACAAGACGGCCGTGTTCCCCTCGCTGCGCCCCGCCCACCGAAATATCCGCGCGCTCGCGCCAAACACAAATTGTTGTTCCCATCTCTCGGTCTTGACACTCTTCTCCAGCCCTATTTCTCCTGCTCCTTTCTTTCTCCGTCGAGCGATAATAATTTTCAATGCGCGTCTTATCATCTCTTCGTATTATAATCTGCTTTATTTCGTTGCATCTTATCTGATTCACACACACCCACACACACACGCATACGCATACACATACACACGCATGCACACATACACACGGCCATCATGTGAGCTTTGTGTAGTTCCGCTGATGAGAATTTTTCCTCTTTTTTCTCTTTATTATTCCATTTCTTTTATTCGTTTTCCTCTTCGTTCGTCTGCAATGATTGAACCGCTTCGTCGTCTCTTTCCAGGCACCGCAGAAGTGTTAAACGTTACCATTTACTTTCTTTTAGGCTGGACGACCTCGTAATCTATTCTTCACTCGGCCCGAACACACGACCCACAACCGTGACTGCGTCTCTGCTCGCGTGTTTTTTTTTTTTTTTTTTTTTTTTCATTATTCTTAATAAAGAATCGTTCTGTGGCTAAATTTGACGCAGAGTCCTGGCAAAGCTGTGCACGTCTGTCTGCGCCGCCACCATCGACCGAGATTCGAATTTTATTCAAGTTCAAGTTTGCCGACGTTTCCCTATTTTTCTCTACTTGTTCTCTCCTTTGTCCGAACCTCGTTGAAAGAACTAGTTCATCGCCGGTCCTGCTTTTTTCCCCATCGTCAACTAACTCTAAAGTTGTATCGAAAACACAGCGTAATTCGCGATATCCGTTAAATGTTGAAATCATGTAACCGGGGAGATTAGGTAAAGTTCGCCTAATAATACACGAGGTCATTTAGCGTAGAATACATGATTGGCTTTAAATGTTTCGTTTCCGCGATCCACTACGAAACAAGTTCGTAGCTCGCACTTTGGAAAGATCCCATGCCGGTGGAAGGATGCTCATTTATGATTACTTTCATGTTTTGCCATATTAAAGTATGACGAATTTCTGTAAATCCTTAAAAAGGGCTGTGCGAGCTAATTTATTCGTTCGTGAATATAAAAAAACGTACTCCTTGTTTTGAGACTAATGTCGCCCCCCCCCTCCTAGTCGTAATTACAATCATCCTGTGATGGCGATAACGTACAGATATAAAGCAGTTTGCGGCTTGTATCGTCTTAGACAGTAAAAAGAATATAGCAAAGAGATAGAATCCTATTTCTAGGACATCTTTCGCTATTTATTATAGAGGATTTAACTGATTTGCCAATAAACCAACTGCGACACTGCCTGTGCAATATGTCGAAAATATTTCTCATTGGCGCGTAAAACACGTTTGCAATGTAAGCTTTTTTCCGTGACAGCGATGGCTAGGTTCAATTTAAAACTGCGCACGAGTTTGTTTTTTTTTTTAACCCCCCTTTGGGCATGTCAACAAAGGACTGCGCACGAGTTAAACGAGTATGCTAATAAATACCTATTCTCCATAGCGATTGTAGGCTTTCAGTGTATTCTGTTATCACTGCTTTGTTCTATATATATATAAATATCTGATTTCGCTTTCAAGTGAGATTTTTAATTTTATCAAAACTTTTGACAAAATCGTGTTTCCTTTTTTTTTTTTTCTTTTATATTCACTAAAAGCACTGCCGCGGCAGCCATTGTGTCCTGTTGTGTTTTTTCTTTCTTTTTTGGCATCTAAAATTCCGAGACTGTCCGAAGTTTTTGGTATTTACTTGTTTTCAACCGGTCATTCATTGTAGATTTCCTCGCCGTCTTTTGCCTGTAATTTTACCCTTTCTCCTATATTTTCTACGAAGCTATTGTGTCTTGTCATATGTCCTACTTATCGATATGATTTATTAAACTTCTTTTTTTATATTTGGGGGGGGGGGCTCGCCTACCGGGAGCTTTGACCCCATATATAGCATTGCGCTGTTTTTCATTTCTTTCCAAGACGTTTTTGTCACTCTGCGCCTGATCTGTTTCCACTGAATTCAGTTTTTTTTTTTTATTTCTTGCACTGATAAACACCAATTTTCACAATCGTTATAGAGCACACTGCAAACGTATGTTTTTGCAAATGTCTCTATACTAATGTTCTTATTTGTTAATATTACTTATTATTATTATTATTTTTAAATGCACATCTCGCTCGTCCTATTCTTCTTTTAACATCTGTTTTGCTATTACCTTCTGTTATTGCACTTCTCTAGGTAACGTGTGTTTCTGCTCCTTGCTCTGAGTATTATCTTGTCCTGCGCTTTTCTTTTTATTTGTCGTAAAAAGATGCGTGTTTTCCTAGCGTCGAAAGCAATTTTATGTCGGGCGGAATTTTTACTACCTACCTGTTTATCTGTTGTTTTATACGTGCCACGTACCGTGACTTTTGCCGGAGGCACGCTTTTTGGGAAGGGATTAAATCTGTGAAAATAAGTTAGTTATTTTAAGGAATGTTCTGAATGTTGCTTTAAGATTCAGAAAGAATATTTTGAAGGGGCTGAAAAGAAGACCGAGGATGTTTTGCTATGATAAATTTTAGAAACCATTTGAAGTCCATGAAATAATAACGTAAATAATTGTATATGTTCCCCGCAATAACGAGGAAAAAAACAAAAAAAAAGTTGCACTAACCAGCTAGCCAATGGTATCTAGCCGTTTTGATTGTGAAACGCCTGCTGCTTACAATTATTATTATTTATTATTGTTATTATTTATTATTATTATTATTTATTATTATTATTATTTATTATTATTATTATTTATTATTATTATTATTATTTATTATTATTATTATTTATTATTATTATTTATTATTATTATTATTATTATTTATTATTATTATTATTATTATTATTATTTATTATTATTATTAGCCACAAAATATATCTTTATATATTATAATAACATGTTACATCTTAATTTATAAGTAATACTATCAGCCCTTATATCGGGAAAATTCCTCAAACATGCCCATTTACGCCGGTGCCAGGATACTCTTTGATAATGTTTATGTCCTAACATTTTAGAAATATTGTCGTCCCACCTTAATTTTTGTCTTCATCTTTTTCGTTTGTTATAAAGACTCCAGTCCGCGTTACTATCTTTGTCCATTTATCGATTCCAATCCTAGCTATATGTTCCGCCCAGTCCCATTGGGACTGCTAACAATTAGAACAACTTAAATAATTGACCAAAATTCCTAAAAAAAAAAAACACATTTTCTCGTAACGATTGTAATAGTGGATCCGGTAAATTTTCAAAAGCCGGCTAATAAATTCCATCCAACCTGCGTGTCGCCAATCGACAAACTATAGCATTGCGAATGTTTTTATTATTAACGTAATTCGTTAACATTTACTTATTTTCGATTCGACCTGAAATTAAATACAGACGGTTAAATTAATTTTTAATCTATTATTCTAATTATTTTCCGTTACCTCTGTGTTATATATTTAGTCAAGCGTTCATGCCATTAGGAGTAATTTTTAACTAATTTTATAATTTAAAAAAAAAATAAATAAACAATTCACTTTTCTTTTTGGTCGAAAATTAATTTATAATATATTATATTAACCTTTTTCTTTTTATTTTTTTATTTATTTTTCGCTTTCTAAATATTAAAATTAATAGTTTTTTTAAATTGATTTATTTTTAGACATTTTGTATTAATTTCATTTCTTAATACACACAAACGTGTATAATTTAAATTACAACTATTAATTCGCCTGGTCGAGTTTCGGATCACTATAATATAATAACCTAAATATGCGCGTAACTTTTAATTTTATATTGTAATAGTTATAAGCGTTTCTCCCATCGTGTTTATTTTCAAATATTATCGCCGGTCGGTAATATTTATTCGGTCGTACTGTAATTATTTATTTTTTTAAGACTAAAATAAAAAATCTGTACAGCATTAAATATTGAAGGGGTTCAATCTGTTTTTGCTCTTTCTGTAATATGCGGATATAAAACTGGCGGCGATATAGACCCAGATACAGGAAATCATCGATCACGTAAATTTTTTAATTTTTTTAAAATTCACCTCTGTTCGTTAGATCCTCCCCACCCCACCCAATCGAAAATGATAACGTATAGTATTTATTAATAAGACCCGGAAAACTTTTAAACAGATCCATTAATGAACTGAAATAAAATGATTTCGATCAAATGTTAATGATTCACGGCAGGATTGTCCTTATCTTATCCATTGGTGATTCTGGTTTTGATTACTGAAGAACTACCCTGTTGTGTTGAGTTCCCCTCACCTTCAGATAGATTTTTAAAGTCGATGGGAGTTAGATTTATAGATGAAATTTTACTTCCAAGAAAACTGCCGATAAATTAAGAACGAAAGAAAAAAAATAAACTGAAAAAAAAAATATTCTATTTTCCTTTTCCGATGAAATATTAATAATTAGGGAAAGTGTGTCGCCTAACAGTTTTCAAAATTATTGTACACGTATTTTATCTAATCGGACCTTTTCCATTTTAGTCTCACTTGTTGCTTTTTCAAACTTTTGACTTTAAGGATTTTGACTTGAATTTTTAAGATATTTTAATTGTTTAAAATTACCCTCATTATTATTATTTTTTTTTTATTTTTTTTATTTTTTTTGGGAACGCCAACCAAGGGCAATGACCCATCATCAAAGAATTACGAAAATGGGATTAAATTTTGATATATAAAGAAATAGAGGAAATGAAATTGCTAAAGCCGATCAACAACCACAATAAAGGAGGAGATCGTAAAATTTTACTGCTTCTGTACAAATCGATAATTAGATCTAAACTCGACTATGTCTGTCAAGCGTATGGGTCAGCCAGTCGGAGTCTGCTATCCTCCCTTGGTACCATCCAAAACTCTGTCATCCGCATCGCCACGGGCGCCTTTTATTCTAGTCCTGCTGTCAGCCTCAATAGTGAATCTGGTCTCCTTCTTCTCGATTATGGAAGACTAGTCTTATCATCCAACTTTCTTGCCTCTACTTTGTGCATTCCTAATCACCCGCTTTTCAGTATCCTATTCCAAAACAATCACCCTGTTTCACAAAACCTCCCCAAATACACGAACCATCTCAAAACCAATCTTGAATCTTTGTTCCTCAATTCTCTCAAATTCTCCTGATTCCTCTAATTATGCCACACTCTTTACTAAACCCCCTCCATGGCTTCTATCCCCTGTAGATATAAATTTCAATTTACTCTCTATCCCCCCACATCATTTGCCAAAATTACTCATTTGAAATTTCAAAATATCCTAATTTTATCTGTTGTTTCACCGACGGTTCAAAATCTGATGATCGTGTAGGATGTCTTTCTCAGTCTTCAACTCCATACTAAAATTTCGTCTTCCCAAACAATACTCTATATTTACTGCTGAACTCTTCGCCATCCTAAAATGCCTCGAATTTTTAACTTCTTCTGAACCTCACTCCAGATATCTCATAAATTCTGACTCACTCAGTAGTTTCCTAGTTTTACAGAATCCACATTCTTTCCATCCTATCGTACAATGCATTTTCCTTTTAGTCAACTCCCTCAGACTTGCTAATGTCCTGATCAATTTCATATGGATCCCTAATCATGTAGGAATCTCTGGTAATGAAATCATTGATCAAGCAGCCAGGGACGCTTCCTACCTTCTTGAAATTATCTCTTTGTCTACTTCTTTCGATATCAGATCCTATATGAAATACTTGATTTCCCATTCCTGGCAACAATCTTGGTCATCTCAACCATCTAATCAACTCTTAACGATTAAACCTAATGCCTTAGTCCCTGCTTCCAGTCCATTCCGATCCAAAAAAAAAAGAACATCATCCTTACCCGACTTAAAACCTTCCATACTGCTCTCACTCATTCTCACTTAATCCAACGTCTTGATTCTTCCACCTGTCCCTTCTGTCAAAACCACCTTCTCAACATATCGCACATCTGATTATCATGTTCTTCACTTTAACCTCAAAGATTCTTTTTTAATTTTCCACACTCAATTCCCGAAATTCTTTCTGAAGACTTTATTCACCTTGACAACCTCTTCCTCTTTTCGAAAAACCTTGAACTCCTACTCCTAATCTAATACCTCTCGTAGTCTCCGGTTGCATATGGCCCGATGAGTAGCCGAAAGCACCGGTTTTTTTCTTTTTTTCTTTTTTTGTAATAATAATTAAAAAAGTTAAAAGGATTAAAGCATTAGAAATATAAGAACTCTGTTCTCTGTGAAATAGGGTGATGTTTTTTTTATTTATTTATTTTTTTTTTTATTAGTCCCGCACTTTCGTCTGCGGTTCAATCATAGTCCGCTTCCAGTTTCTCTTTTCCATTTTTCTCTTGCTCAATTACCTTTGTGTGACCCTCCAGAGCTCAATTATACCTGCGATGCGAATCACGTCTTGTTCGAATGCCCCTTTATTTCCTCCGAACGTGTTACTCTGTATTTTAATCTTCTGCGCCTTGGCCTCCCTACTCCTTATAGTGCCCACGCCATTCTTGCAATCCCCTCTCTCAATATAGTTTCTTTGTTAGTTTTCTTTATCTCCTCAATTTCTAATATTTTCCTTATATAATGTACAATTATCTGCGTTGGGTAAGTTCCATTGCTGACGCGCCCAAAAAATTTAATTTAATTTAAAAAAAAAGACACCCGCACCTATTGTATGCTCTAAATGTTATTAAAAATGTTTACGTTTTTTAGGAAAATCATTTCTGCCTGAACCGTGAAACCATCTTTTAATAAAGTTTGTCGTAATGGTTTTTACTCGAGGTTACTTGGACGCAATTTCTTGTACTATTGCGGGGTAATGGACAATGTGTCGTGAGTGGGGTGTTATGCTGCAGTGAGGGCAGAATGGTGGATTTGATTTATGCAATATGTGCCCATGTGTTAACCAGATGTTTTTTGGATAACTTCGTCTTCTCTAGAGTGCACGTACGATATCCAGAAGAGCCAGAGTATTTTTTCGGATTGTAGATTAGTTTCTGGTACTTAAATCCACTAATTATCGAATTTCTTTTTAGCTACAATTTAGAGATCTGCTATTAAGTCTGATACCGGAACTAAAATTTTTCTACAGTCGCTACCTCCTTCGCTACCTTATCTGCGGACTAATTTAAAGAAAATCCCTTTCTGGTATCCACAACATTATAATTTGTAACGAAGGACTCCGGCAAAAAAAAAAAAAAAAAAAACAAAAAAAATTTAAAATGTAAACAGCAATAGGATGAAGTGATGTAGAATTATTTGTGAAAGGTTCGATTGAAGCGAAAGGGAATCCGCGAGTATGTTAGAAATCTGTTGCGATCTGTAGGCAAAAAAGTATCACATGGAGCTCTGCCAAGTTAATAATTATTTGGTAAGCTATACCGCACGACTTTACTGTTCATGATCACTCTACATGCACGGTGATTATTATAATTAGAAGCATCGATACGCAGGGCCGCATCTGAGGAGGGGTTTTCCGGGTTCACCCCCCCCCCCCCCGAAATGTCAGCGAAATCAAAGCTGCTTGAATTAAACGAACCAAAATTCAGAATAAATTTATTTCTTTTCAATATTTGACAAAAGAAAAGAAAATTAAAATTTGTACGAATTCTATGGAAATGACTATTTTTTATTTGTTATTATTGTAGTGTTCAAATATTACATATACAATAATTGACTACAAGGCTTTAGTGTACCATTTATAAATAAATAAATATCTCTATCAGAAATCGTACACTACCAGTTAAGTCCGTTGTAAAATACGTCGGACTATATTGGGTCAATGAGCTCCGAGTGGAAAAATCGTATAAATAAATTATTCATCTCAATTACTTTTTACATAAATATGATGAGGAAGTTGAGCAGATGGAAAATCGCTATATATGTATAATAATAAAAATATTTTCGTAACCCCCCCCTCCAAATTTTAGTTTAGATACGGCCCTATCGGTGCGTAATATTTTATGATCCTTGTATTTTACAATCTCTTGTTTGATTTATGGTTTGCTGTACTAAAGTTGTCGCGCTATTTCATTCATTAAAGATATACACTTACATAAAGGTATCATGATGGAAGCTGTGAACTAGAGGATTTTTGAAACCGCAAAATTTTGATGTAGATTTGAAACAGCCTTCATGGCAAATATAAAATTTTTCTTGTGAGAAATTTTTTTTTCAATCAAAATGGTCATTCATCCGCTTCACAGTAAAGATTGTTCGCAGGATTTGTACGAAAAGCGGTTAATGCCAACATTATAGCCATATTACACACTACATCCAGTTTTCTGATTGTAATGTTACTCGGAGACACACGCTGTATATAACATTATCGTAATCTATTTTTGACCCCGTAATAAATAGTAGCGATTTTTCATCTGCTCGTCAACTTACTCATCTTATTTATGTAAAAAGTAATTGAGATGAGTAATTTATTTATACGATTTTTCCACTCGGAGCTAATTGACCCAATATAGTCTGACGTATTTTACAAGAGACTTTTTTTTTTTTTTTTTTATATATATATTTAAATAATTTGCGGGTCCCACAAGGCAAATGCCCGTCGGTGGGTTCCCAACATAATTATACCGTTTATTCACAAATATAATACATCTTAATGCTAACATATTATATTTATCTTATATCTATTACTTAATTATACTTAAGCTTTTATTTTCACTGAATTACATCTCATTTTTAAAACAAATACATTTATGCCCAACACACATTCTAAAGCAATATTTACTCGTAAGCCAAAATGTATGCAGCTAAAGAAAGGAGCTACCGTGCATTTTTTTTTTTATATACCTTATTTCATTTTTTATGTACCTTATTTAATTTTTGATGTACCTTATTTATAATTATTCTCTTTGTTTCTTTCCTTCGTCTATTCTTTTCTCAATCTTTGCACCACGCTATCAACCAAATTTTAATTTTGTCTTAACTGGTAGTGTACGATTTTTGATAAAGATATTCGGCATTTTCATAGATTTCTTTACATGACAAAATTTTGAAACGTCGTTGTCTTCGCAGAAGAAAAGCTAAGTTTGTTTTCCGTGTGGAATTCTGAGATGTGTTCGAAATACTGGTTATTTTTTCACCGATGCTAAAACATTTTCACAAGGTAAAACGGAGCTATATCAAATATTAATTTTTGACATTACCGTTGTAATATTATTTAACGTAATAGTAAATAACGTAGCACTTAAAACCAACGCTGGCGGTATTCCATTTTTAAATGAATGTGAAGCTGACAGAATACTTCCGATGCGTCGTACCCTGAATGTCCTAGCAGGTAAACAAAAATTTACGGAATAAAACATATTTCCGCTTATTTTCCAGGTGTTTAGTGTAGTATCTAAAAATCGTTAGCGTCAAAAGCCTTTTTTAAGATCAAAACAAAAAATAATAAAACGAAATGGATTTTCTTTTTTTTATTTAGGCACTATAATATGGGGGGTCTGTTGTAGATCTTTTATTCCGAAATTCAAACTGGACTCGAGAAATTAGATTTCGATTTTCAATTATTTTTTCTAAAAGTTTCGCGGAGGTGAAATTTTCATTTTAAAATCAATTTTTCGTTATATTATTGCGTTTCCGATATATTCTTCTTCTGTGTGCCTTACGTCAATGACGCGTTGGCTGCTCTCAGTGCTCTGCTTCTTGCCGCCTCAACCAGCTCCCCGAAAACTACGAAGTCCCGTCCATTCCTTTATACATTGTCAATCGATCCACATTTTCTTTTCGCTCTTGGTCGCTTGCTTTGTGCTTTACCTTCTAATATGACTTGTAGTGGCCGATACTTTTCTCCTCGGATGATATGACCAAAATATGCCGTTTTTTTACTCTTGATGGTATCTGAGAGTTCTCCATGCCAGCTCTCTGGAGGACTTCTTCGTTTGATACCTTATCCATGCATGGTATTTTTAGTAGGCGTCGCAGGATTCAGCTGCTTTTAATCGATTTTCGGATTTATTTTTTATGTTCTAGGCCTCTGGGTCCGTAAAGTACGACTGGCCATATTTTCACAACGCGGAGTTTTGTAGCCAAAGGGAATTTAGGTTGCAATAGGGCAGTGCCAAGTTTTCTGAATACTTCCTTCGCGAAATTAACGAATAATAATGTTGCGATTGAATCGCGCCAGTTATTCCTTTTAAATGTTTAGCATTGTCCGTTTGATGAAAAATACATAATTTCTTCCCAAAGCTTCCTGAATAGCACTTTTTTCGTGTGTTATTGAACTAGTACTTCTTCTACGACATAAGTTGACGATGGCTAGAAGTAAAGTTTTATTTCCTTGCCGTTCTCAATTTCCACGGAAAGTGAATAGCATTGAAGTCATAGAGTCAGGTTTTTCCGCGTGGATATATAGTGCGGATGAATTAAAAATTCAATTTTGAAATGACGAAGAATTGTTCAAGTTGACTTGCATTCATGCGGAAATTCATTTCGTATATAGGCGAACAGTCTCTAATTTCAACTGTCGCCTTCAGGATTAAATCGACAGACGATAATTACCAACAATTCACCTTTTCTACCGTTAAAATTTTCAGAGCGAGAACCGTATGGAAAGTATCACTATGAATGTGGACAAATCCATTACCTATTTGTTAATATTTATAAATATACAATAAATACGTGTATAAGTATAAAATAATCTACTGTAATAAATTAAAATAAATACCTCAATTTCAGGAAATATTTTCGGTCATAGCCCAATTCCAAAGGAATTTACCCAATTCACTTTTTTTCCGCCCGGAATAAATGAACAAACACGGCATTCAATTAATTTTCAATTATCGATATAATTCTACGTAATGTTGTCAAAAATATAACGAACGTCTAAGTTTTAATGTTTTATTAATAATAAAATGTTTTCAGTATTAAATTGCGTATAATCCAGGAAAAAAACTACATCTAATGACTTAAGAAAATTGAAAGGAAGTAAAAAAAAATGAGAAATATTTAATAACAGTAAAATAATATTCATGTGTATAATTAAATATATATATATATTTTTTTTTTTAATGGTGCCGTATACTGCTACTGTGGCCAAAGGCACCAGATATTAAGATATGATTAAATTAAGTTGTAGATATTATTTTGCTTAAGGAATGATAATGTTTTCCTGATTTGGATCATCGGATAAGACAGTTTGGATAGTAGTAAGAGGATAAATTGAATATTGGGTGCTGCAGTCGAAAAAGATATGCTCTAGACCTTGACCACAGTATCGACAGAGTGTAGCGTCGACACGATCCAACAGGTGCTTGTGCGTTAGTGCTGTATGGCCGATGCGCAGTCTTGTAAGAACAACGTCGTACCGTCTTGATAATGCCCCAAGGCGCAGTAGTAGGCTTGACTCTTCTCAGCTTATTTGCAAGCGACAATTCCTCTGTAGTTGGAACTGGATTTTTGTTGCTTTGTAAAGATCCTTCCTTGAGACTGCAACCGATAATAATGTGGATTTCCCTATTGCCCGTTTCGCAGCCAAGTCGGCTGAGGTGTTTCCATTTATCTTTGAATGGCCTGGTAGCCAACATATTACTATGTCCATAGTCGAGCTAATACCCAAGTAGTGTATCTGTTGGACAATCGGGATTTTCAGGGTAGCATGCCATTCATTAATCGTATTGACGGCCTGTAATGAGTCTCTGTAAATACGATAATACGATTGTAATTCTGATCTATCGCGGATTCGATGGCTAATTTGATCGAAATTAATTCGGCCGACATTACCGACACAGTTCCATTGGAAGTGCATAGCTGGTGATGGGAAATTGAAGTAAAAGAAGTCATCAAGTATAGTTCTGAAGCACTTTTTTTTATATCCTTCGGGTTTATTTATAGTGAATTTAATAATATATTACACACCACATACGCGACATGCGCATAATGCACATTGTGAGTCTTATAAAAACTTTCGTAATAAGTTTATTTGTATTTTACACTTTTTTTTTTTTCTTTATTGAAAACCGAGTTTAATGAAAATGTGTTTGATTGATATTAATCATTTCATCTTTAATTAATTTACATACTAAACAGGCGATGTTTGTTACCCAAACGTTGGTCTATTCCGTACTTTCAAGAGCGATATTATATAATAAGTCCAAATTTGTAAAATATGATTATAATTTCTCTTCATATTTTATCTAATACCTCCCTTATATCTGGATCTTTTTGTTTTTTTTTTTTTGTTTCTTTTGGTTCAGCCATACTGGCTAATTTTGCATCGATTAAAAGTGTATTTAAGCGACGTTATAGTATCTAATATTTAGAACGTGAAAAGCTCTACCTACGTTAAATTTGATTAGGTCGAAAAATCGTTTTGAGCGTATATTTGATAATGTTGAAAAAATTTAATCGGCCCAAAGTACACACATAATGATGCCATTAACATTAATGATTAAGTAAGAAATATCATCACATCGTTCGAACAAAGAAATGACAATAATTAATTTGTTGCTTTTTTCCTCCGCGGTCACATAGTGTAGCCAGGTGTATAACGATGAAATGAATATCTATATAACCGGCTCTAAAGTTATTAGACCGTGAACGAAGATACATGACGCCAATTCCAGTTCCATAAATTACATTGCGCATATGCGCGCGCGGTTATCTCTAAACATTAAAATAGACCTAATCGAAAATTTTCTTTAAAGAATCCTGTCGAGTTTGCCGGAGGTACTTCGAAATTAGTAATTTATTATTAATTATTCCTTGTTTTAGTACACCAATCCAACCACGTTTTACCATTTAAGTAATAATATGTGTGCTTCAAGAAAGCAACTTTTAAGTAATACAAGTTATAAAGCTGAGTAGTATAGAAAACAATCATCGTCTGTAATCGGCATTTATAAATTTTAGACCCTCAAAATATTATCCTCTTAGAACCCTTCTTCATGTAATCATATACTTGCATTCCCTCCCCGTATACACACATACACATACACACACGTCTGTTTGTTCCTCTACATGCGTGTATGTACGTATATATATATATATATATATATATATATATATATATACATATAAACATGTGTTCAAAAAAGTTTCTTTTAATTCAAGCTCAAAAATATATAGATATAATTTTACACCCCCGCGTATAAATATTATTAAACATTTTTATTTTTTTAAACAGAGCCACTACTATTTCAACCATAAAGGAAGTATCATTAGATAGAATTCCTTATAATGAAGGTTTTACTCGAGATTGCTAGGCCTAGTAATTTTCTATAGCGTGGGCAAGAATATGATGAATCACGAGTGGAGTTTTCTTTTTTTGAATGGGCTCGGTGTCAACACTGACCCAACTACATGGACTTAGATCACCTACTCAGATTCTGAGGCGATCGGAGATAGAAAGTATAAAAAGGAAAGAAGGAGGGGAATAACGGCTGGAGATGGGAAGGAAAGGATAAAGGAAGCATTGAAAGGATTAAGAAAAGATCCAACGCCAAAAGTTCGACGTATAGATGAGGGTTATGTTGCACTAATTGAAATAAGGCAGGTTCGATTTTTGTAAGATGTGTTTATGTGTTAAACAAGTCTGTCCGATACAACGTTAACCCCTATCACAACCTCATCCTTTCTATGACTAGCTTCTATTCTTGAAGTGATTGCAACTACCACAATATTCAATAATATTTTTTTTAATTTTGTAAACCGGATAAATTCTAATGATACATAAATCTAGTACAATTTATCGGATTTTTAATACGAGCTGAGCAAAGTACCAAACACGTTTCATTAATTCTAAAAATTCCAGCTTGATAGCTGTTGGATTTCCTGATCAAAAGAAAAACGCGATTTTGTTCAAAAATTTTAATATACATTCCAGTCGATGTTTACATTTTCATCTTTCTCAAAATACCGTCTCTATGTTAATACGAAGGGCGTTCAATAAAGACTGCCACAGACCGCATAAGGTCGTTTATTTTTGAGGACTTCAAATTTTTCACACGTTCGATATAGTTACATCGTTTTTCCCAATTCGCAAAACAGCGCTCGAACCAGTTTTTCGGCATCCTTTGTAATAAGGTCTGCACTTTACTCTGCAGCTCCGTAACCGACTCAAAATGGCGATCCCCGAGATCTTTTTTCGGTATAGGAAGAAGTCATTTGGTGCCATATCTGGACTATAAGCTGGGTGGGGTATTAATTCGATGCCTCCGCGTTTACAAGAATTCCATGACAGAATGAGCCATATGTGGATATCCATATGCAATTTCCGATTGCCGTTCTTGTATTCCGGACGTTTTCGGGCAATGTGAACTTTCGTAATTTGTATGCCGAATTCACTGTTTCGCCTTCATGGACATAATGCACATAAATCATGCCCATTTCGTCGAAAAAGATCGCGCCAGGACCACCTTTCAATCTGTCTCTGCCTTTCTTAAATGCGCTCTATCGCCTATAGATGATTGCTCGGTTGAGAAAATCTGAGCCGTACGCTTCTTTCATCATGACTATCGTTTCTGAACGCGTTTTTCGTAGTCGAAAGCAAAATTTCGCTACGTATCGTTGTTCTTGTAAAATCTTGGATCTATTCATCTTAAAAAAGTGCTGAGGTAAAACGATTATTATATGTTACGCGTTTTACGATGAACACGTTAACAAAACTGAACGAAACTCGATAGAGATACATTACTAATGAGTTAAGCCATCAGCCATGTAAAGATTGAATCGATACAGTGGTGCCACTTTGCGCAACGTGAATTGTAGCAGTCTTTATTGAACGTCCGTCCTACATTTGTTCCGCTTTTCTATTCGTTCCACTTTTAAAGTTTTTTTCGAATTCAGTCTAAGGAACGGGTTAAAGAAGAAGTCCTTACAGGCGCGGGCCGTTTATGCCGCGTGAGGCTTGTTTGAGTATTGGGAAAAGCCAAAAACCGCAGGCTGTGTGTGCGACGTCAGGATTGTATGTGTCAATAGCTCAATATTATGTTTTCGTAATAATTCGGTCGTAAGTTTCGACGTATGGTGTTTTTGTCGCAGTGCCCATTTTCAGGAAAACACGCCGGCATCAAAAATCTCAAGTGAAAATAACTTCGTTAATAGAACACATGTGTACTGGTTTTTTTTTCTCCATCAGCTCAGAATGTCTACTGTTCCACCACGTTGTTTTTTATCCGCAACTGTGTTACCGTGCGAGTCACCGCGAATTTCCCACTCCACTCTGAATCCGTAGACTGATTTCAATACGACTTTGCGCGGATGGTCCGCATACGAATTTGAAAGTATCAAGCTGAAATTTTCAGAATTAATGTAAAATAGTTTAGTTTTCGGCAACTTATTTTTCCGCGCGATGCGAGGAGTATGGCTAAAATTTTTGGACCAACCATTGGAACACTTCTTTCATTATTATTTAATTATTGCTTAATCTAATGTACATTAATATCGTCGTAAGTTTGACAGTCCCAAAAACTGATTTGATTCCATGGTAAGAAATTTCCAGTCCAACCGGTTCTCCGCAGTTCTTTTCATTTTCCACTATTCGTTTGTGCCTGCGTCCTGAACTAATGCGGCGATGAAAGTATTTCGCGGTCTTCCCCGCTCTCTCTTCACTTGAATTTGTCCCTCTGTTACATCGCGTAATAGTCGGCCATGTCTGAGTACATGCCCGATCCAAGTTATTCGTCTGTCCAACTTATTTTTTGTAATTTCCTCCAACGCCACATTTCAAAGGCCTGCAATTTTTGGATACTCCTTTTGTTTAGGGTCCACGTTTTAGCACAGTGTAATGCTACAAGCCACACGTAAGTTTTAACAATACGTTTACGAAGCTTTATTAGTACTGACTTTTGGCGTAATATATTTTGTTTTTCCTGCCACGCTAGCTTAGCTAGTCTAATTTTGGAGTTTATATTTCTATATCGTAATATAGGTCCTCTGTTATTACTTGACCCAGATATTTGAAACTTTGTACTTGCTGAATTTTGTGTCTATTTATTTCTAGTTGGAAACGATGAGGTTGTTTACTAATTATCGTGATTTTTGTTTTATCAATATTTATTTCTAAACCGAACTGCTTTCCTGTATCATTTAAGATCTGTACCATTCTCTATGTAATCTTTTCGGAGATTCTGCAATTATAGCCTGATCATCTGCAAATTTCATCGTTTATAATCTTCCCTCACCTATGAAGATTCCGTATGTGCTTTCTGTTAGAGTTAATTTAAACTCAAGTTCCGCGTATACATTAAAAAGAAATGGAGACAACAAACATCCTCGTCGTACTCGTTTATTTATTTTTGCGGGCTTAGACGTATCTACGTCTACCCTAATAACAGTTGTTTGACGTATATATAAATTATACATCAGGTTCAATATGCGTTTGGGACATTCTATTTGTTCAAGGAGAGGAAAAAGCTATTGATATTTACCTTTTTTTTGTAAAAAAATATTTTTGTTAATCATTATGCGGTTTAAAATATTTTAATTTTTGGTGTTTATGTATTTTTATGTAATATTTTTAGAAAATTTTTTTGAAATTATTTCATTATTAAAGGATTAGGAATGAATATTTTAAGAATATTCATAAATACGTGTATATATACATGTATTAAACTAGAAATGTTTGCATAACGATAAAGGAAATTATGTAAATTTTTATTTAATGATATTCTATATTATATTTTGTTTTCTAATTTTTAAAAAATACGTGCATTTTTTACGTAAACTGACCGACTATATTTTAAAATTGGGAAAAAAATAAATAAAATAAAGATAAAAAATAAGAAAAAAATGGTATCAAATATTATGTCATATCGGGTTTTAATTATTTTCATTCAATTTAAAAAATTTCTGTAACTTTGAGAAATACGTATATGAACAAAGTTTTCTTCTTATTGCCTACAATTGGACTAATAAAATTTCGCATAAAATAAGTGACGCAGGCATTGAATTTTGATGTTCGAATTTCTTCAAAAAAAAAGTGTGTTATAAAACCGGTGTTTAATAATCGTATGTCAAAATTGCAGTGCGATCATGACACATCGCAAATCGGACATCAAGTCGGTTGTCGAATGTATTCTAGCTGTGCGGTGACGATGCTGTGTTGATTGTAAAAGTCTTGTCGCATTATTTGCTGGGTACGTTGCATTTATTTCGATCATTTTAAAACGAACACGGCTATTGTTTGCGGTTCAATGACCTCTACATAGTGAAGATATTGAAACGTTTTTTTTCTTATAAATTTTGGTCAAAGTTAAAGCTGGCTTAAAGGTGTATTATAGTCCAATCGTATTCTGTACTTTAGAAGTGAAATCATTATTTTACAGGAAAACATTTTTGAAAAATGCTTTATTTCTAATCAGACAATGTATATTTTATGTAGCGTAATTGTAATTGATAAATTAGTATTAAGATACTAGACAGCAGCGTTCCAAAGATACGTTACGCCATAAATTTAAAAATTGATGAGAATCAAAAGATGAAAATTAAACAAAAAGGGTGTTGCTCCACTATCTGAATGTTGCTAGAATTATTCTTGAATGAAAAGCATTTTAAGGTTGATATTACTAAAATGGAACTTTTCTTTCACTTTTTACATACGTTATGTTTCTAATAATTTAAATTATTTGTAAGAATATTACCGCGTAATTTTGTAATTTAAAAATAAAATTATTGGGAATCGGTTTATTATTATTATTATTACTATCCTTCTTATTATTACTTAGATGGTCAGTCATAGAAAACAATAATCACTAGTTTTTTGAGCTGGTCAACTAAGGATCTTCACCCGCAAATAGTTGGAGGGAATAAGTATTAATCGGATAATTGAGTCAGATGTTGACAGTACAAAAGAACTAATAACAGTGTAATTATGAACTCACAAGAAAAAACGAAAATATTAAAAGAGTAATGGGACATCGGACGACCCAGTTAGGCGACGATAATTTTTTAAATTTGCGACAGCGGGATTTGGGGTGAGTTGGAAACGTTTCCAATAGTAGTAAATTTTGCAACACGAAAAAATACATTTTAATGAAATTAAAAAGTTTTCAGTTAAAAAAATTAAATACCGTAAAAATAATTTACATTTTTATTAATCAATATGTAAACGTAATATCTGTAGACTAGTAAAATGAAGTTTAATACAATAACAAAAACTGAGACGATAAATGGTGTATAGAAGCCAGAAAAAAAAATTAATTTAATGGTTTATACCAACTTCCAGTTATTATAAATAAACATGCCTGTGAATACAGCTACCACGGTGCTGTTGAATAGGCACTTTTTGTTTTTTCCACCCTAATCCCAAAACCATGGGTATGGTGCATTTATTAAAAAAAAAAAAAAGAATATAACACCATACCCATGATTTTTGGAATAAGGGTGAAAAAAACAAAAACTGCCTATTCAACCGCATTACGGTAGCTGGTTGTCGGAGATATTCGTGCTTGGTAAGATCGGTAATTTATTCACATAAAAGAAAAAAAATATATAGAATATATATATATATATATATATATGTATATATATATTTCGATTTGTCGAAAAATAGCGTCAATTCAGAATGATACTGTGATCGGATCGTTGCAAGATTTGTTACTCTGAGAATAACGCGATTCTAAATGATTTCTTAATAGACGAACTTGTGTAAAAAATCAGAAATAAAGCCAATTAATTTATTTTCCGGGAAAACCCCACGCGAATGCTCTCAAAATGAAAAATGCTCTAGAGGTTCTTTGAAGAATTTCATTTTGTTTTAAATAGACTTTTGAAACTACCAATTGAGAATAGGTCATTTAAGAAATTTAAAGTGTGCTGTGTGAAAAGCAACATTATATTAATTAGAACGAATATATCAAAAATGTACCCATTTTGTATAACGAAAGTTAAATGTTAAATGAAAACATCATTCTTAATCATGCACCCGTTAGATTTTATAACAAAAAAATGTATCATGCCGGTAAGAATGACATTGTAAATTTTGATAATTTTATACAAAGTATAGAAGAGAAAGAGAAAATGTAAGCAAGAGGGGTCAGGGACAGAACCCCTTGCGAGGCCAAAATGGCCGAATTTTTATATATATATTTATATATTCACATATATATGTTTATGTACATGTATATATATGGTTTCTTAGGTGTAAAATGAATCTCCTAATTTGCCTGACTAGCACGGGAGATTAGGCCAACTTATCCCGCCACGGATTGCCTACACCCAGCAGAGTCGGTTGATACAGGCTATCTTGATCATGTGATCTGAACGAAGTAGTTTCACTTTAATTCGGCCATTTACTGTTCTAATCATTTGGAACCGCGTTCAATTCATTTCCATCATCTTTCGGCTTGTCGGATGTCGCTGAAATTGTACATTTTCAAAATAATTTTGCACGGAATGGTACACAGATTTTATGAGGAGGTTCCTCAATGTGTTTTTCTAGAGGAATATTTTAAGCTCGTCTGCTTTCAGTGGAAAGTTCGACTAAATTTCAGTCCGTTAGAATGGTTCGACTATATTTTTGCCAGCTACGCGTACGAAAATCGTCAAAGGATGACTTCTACGGTAGATAATTTTCAAGAGCGCAAAAAAGAAAGAAAAACAAGATAAATCGAATATTCGGATAAGTCGGCCCGTTTCAAATTGGCGGGAAAAGTGAAATGCGAGTGTAAGTCGAAGGAAGACAGTGATATACGTTATTAACCTTATTCAAAGCGAATATAACCGCATCGCGGACCATCATTATCATTATCATCATCGTCGCCGTCATCACTATTAAATCCGTCATTATCGCCACGTCGAAATGAGTGGTAGTGATAGAGCGGCAGCGACGGAGGTGATGAAAAAAAAGTTGGTCAAAGAAGAGATGCTGTTCTGTGTGCTAGGAGAAAGTAATATTGCGCAATGAGACCGATGAAAACACTTTCTTTGCAAACATCGCACGATTATAGCGACAACCGAGAGCCAGTTGCATAGAGCATTTATTATCATCTGCCAGACTACCGAGCCAGGTAAAAAACCGCATCGCACACCGAAGAACGAAATAATAAAAAGTACCGAATACGCTGCGCTGCTGATAATAGTGGCACAATGTTCTTCAATTGGACGATTACACTTCTTTCCTTCGCTAAATCAATTTCTTTATTTGCCTATTCACCTTAGGGAATTCGATAAATTGTACGCAGTGTTTCTAAGCATGCAGTTTCTGGTCTTCTTCTTAAAGAAGATGGATGGTGAATTTATTAAAAAGTTCACAGTCTGAATGACTGCACGAAAGAAGAGCCAGCAGCTTTGTGCTTGTATTTATTTGTTGTGCAAAACAGAGACAAGTGGTACAAATGTTTCTTTTTTTTCTTTTCGTTTTCCAGTTAACCCGACAGGACACAAGTATATTTATAAAACATTGTCACATAAAATAAAGATTAAAAAAGAAAGTATCGATAATGTTTAGTCACCAATACACTATTACATTAAAATGATTAATTATATATTTAAAAGTCATTATCAAACACGCGCGCAAACGCAAACGCACAAAATATAAACCTGCATACTTTGATACAAACGAGTGATAAATATACAAAGGAATAAATTCCCCTTATTAAGCCAAACAAAAATAAGTATAAAATAATTTATTTTAATGAATTAGAATAACTTACTTTAGAAATACTCTCGATTAAAATTTAAAACTCATCTATTTGAATGTACTCGGTGTTGTTAGCCGAAGATATGCCTGAAAAAACGTGTTTCTAAAGTAAGTTATTTTAATTTATTGAAGTATAAATTTATACTTATGTATTTCCGTTTGTTAATTAATAAGGGGGAATTTATTTATTTTCTATTTCGAAATTTTAACAAGCAGGGGTTATGTAGCTACAGTCCATAATGTTTTGGTAAAATGTAAGTTATTAAAAATTCATTTAAATGCGGCAGTTTCTTGAACTACTTTTCAAGGCAAGAGGCGAAATTATCGTAGACTTCGCGACGTATCATGAGTATTACTATTATTCGAACTGGTAGATTTTTTATGTTATCATCTTGCTATTGGAAGTGGAATGTTTACTTATTGAACGCGTTTTTATTATATTATTGAGCTTATCACCATCAGATCCATATGAAGTATCTTGAACTACTACTTTCTCTCATCGGAGATCGCTTTTATAGAGTTGTATTGGAGAGTTGTAAATTGAGTCATTGAAGTATACACTTGAGTTAGCATATATATGTGTGTGCGTGTGTGTAATATTTAAAGTATTTTTGCCGGCAGCATCAACAATGTTTGATACTGGGCATTGGTGATATCAATTTCTGCTCGTGTTTCTTTAGCATTTTGTTGTCGAATTTTCCTTAACCGCTGCTTGTAATTTTGTAGACAAGTAAATTTTGCGTATGTCAACCGGTTTTCATAACTATTATTCTGTTTTCGAATGTTAATGAAAATTATTAATTAAAGTTCATTCGGCCAAATATGGAAAAATAAAGTTTTCGCTGTGAAACAAGTGCGCGTTGAAAATTCGTCAATGAAAAAGTAAACAAAGCAATATTTTAGCAGCCGTCGAAGAGGCTATGCAATTTTTTCAAATTCTGTCTCTCGCAGCTTGATATGTATTTTTTTCGAAATTTGGGCCCTTGAATTTAAACATTTTTCGAGTTCCGTAGTTTTTCTCTGAATGACGAAAATGTGTCAATTACAAAAAAACATACAAATCAACTCCTTAACTATCGCAAAACGAGTTGTGGACCTTTTGCCCATTTTTCGTGACTTCCACCTTTATAATATATACACATATGTATAATATATATATATATATATATATCAGTGGCGTGGCGTGGGTTTAAGCCGCCTGCGACGCACGCAAATTTTGCCGCCCTCTTATTTAGGCATTTAAATTCAAAAGACTAAAATATACAGTAATTCTAAAGAACTTTTCGACAAAAACAATCATCATTATTGGATATTTTACATGTAAAATAAAAAAGTTATGAATATATATGTTTTACAATATAATAATCACATTTAATACAAAAATTCTTACACGTATGCCACTTACATTGATATAACAGGTACAGAACACTTATGATTTTATGTGTAAACGCGATCGACAAGATTAAGTTATTAGCGAAATGAATATAAACACAAATGGACTTACAATTAGAACTAGAACGATACTGTTAGTACTTATATTTTTGTCAAAAAATTAATATAATTGATAGAATTAAAAATAAAACTTCCGTCTTCAACTAAAACTCTATTCATTTACTTTGTTTAAGAGCAAAGTCTTTTATTGCACTATCAATGAGCTCTTGCTCAATAGACAAGATAACCGGTTTGGTTAGCCTTAAAGTACTCATTGTTGATCTTAAATAATTTTTGATCAATTTCAAAATTTTGAAAAACTTCTCTCACAAGTGACATTGCTTATATTGTGAGGAATATTCGGAGCATTATTATAATATTGGGCAGCGTATTTTTCAGCTTGGATTTCACAT
This sequence comes from Icerya purchasi, assembly GCA_039619475.1. Lineage (NCBI taxonomy): Eukaryota > Metazoa > Arthropoda > Insecta > Hemiptera > Monophlebidae > Icerya > Icerya purchasi. Next base: position 224,484,906 of record CM077116.1, read on the forward strand.
TAAATTTTAATAATTCAAGCGAGTCCGCATTAATTAATTTATTTTCATTGCCTGCGGCCGCAATGAAGGTCCGCAGTCTATGTCGTTCGAGTTTGAAGTCTTGCTCGTCAATTTCGGCAGATGCATAGATTACATTTAATACCGTCCGAATTTAGTAATACACCCTGTCAAGAAAGTATCGGGAATTGTCAATTTAAATCTCCCGGGTAATAGCTAGGCAGATAATTTTTTTTTTCCAGGTTGGTACAACTGTTTTGTATTATGATGCCTATTTTTAGCGCGATCTGTCAACCAGTGTGTTTACAGCAGCTGTTAAAATCAGTCGACCTTGAAGTGTTTTGTCGAAGTTTTACAATGAGTGAAAATATTGAACAACGTACTTGTGTTAAATTCTGTGTTTCGAACGAAATTTCTTGTGCCGATACACTGAAAATGTTACAGAAGGCTTTTGGTGAATCTGCTTTATCAAAAACGCGGGTTTACGAGTGGTACAGAGCGTTCAAGGATGGTCGGGAGACGGTCGAAGACATGCCTCGCTCTGGACGGCCTTCAACGAGTGTGACCGATGATAACGTCGATAAAATCAAGGAAATCGTTGCTGAAAATTGTCATGTGAGCTTGAGAGAGATGGCTCATGGATTGGGCATGTCACACGAGAGCGTACGTACGATTGTGCACGAAAAATTGGGTATGCAACGCGTTGCGGCTCGGCTTGTTCCGAAAGACCTGAATTTCTTTCAAAAAAAGTACCGAGAACAGGTAGCTGCAGACATGCTGGATCGAGCCAATTTGGATCCTACCTTCTTGGAAAAGATAATTACTGGTGACGAGACATGGGTGTACGAGTACGACACGCTTACGAACCAGCAATCGTCCGAATGGCGGCCAATTGGCGCGCCAAAGCCGAAAAAACCTCGCCAAAGCCGATCGAAAGTGAAGATCATGTTGATTGTTTTCTTCGATATTCGAGGCGTGGTACACTATGAATATGTGCCAGCCGGACAGACAGTCACCAAAGAGTTTTACTTAAGTGTTTTGAGACGTTTGAGAGAGGCTATCCGTCGTAAACGTAACGATTTGTGGGTCGACAATTCTTGGATTCTCCATCACGATAATGCGCCGTCTCACAAAGCCATAATTGTGAATGATTTTTTGGCCAAACACTCGGTAAATATCATCGAACAACCGCCGTATTCACCAGATTTAGCACCCTGCGACTTCTTCCTATTCTCAAAACTCAAATTTCCGCTACGGGGAATGCGCTTCGAATCGACTGATGACATCAAGACGAATGCGACGCGAGAGCTAAAGGCCATCCCGGAAACCGCCTATCAGAAGTGCTTTGCCGAGTGGAAAAAGCGTTGGCATATGTGCATCGCTTCGAATGGATGTTATTTTGAAGGTGACAAAATAAATTTGGATGAAAATTAAAAATTGTTCGTTTTATTTAACAATTCCCGATACTTTCTTGACAGGGTGTATAGCCGGCGTTAGATAAGCAAATTTGTCCGCCAAATTTTGTAACTGCTGAAACCTCTCACGAATTTATACAATTATTCTATCTAACGAAAAAATCAGCTTCCGTCTCAACTTATTTTCATAATACAAGTTAGCATCTGTGGTTTCGTCATCAAAAATGTGCCTTCTTGTTATGCGCCTCTGAGGTTCCATGGAAATGTCAAGTTTTTCATACGTATTTTTTCCGTAACTTACAGCGTCCTCTGCCCATTCCCCTCGTTTCTCTATCAGTACCATCTGAAAAGCACAATTACTTTCTGAGCGCACAGCCGTATATCAAGTCCCTTTGATTGTAAATATTTTTGTGCATCATTCACTTCACGTAGCACCGGTTGCCAGAGGCCCAAGAAACAAAGTAAAGAAAATGACTGTTCCTGCATCAGGTTCTTATGTTTAAGCTTTCAACTGTCTCTAGCAGTTTTTCCAAAGTGACGACAATGTATTTGTAATGATGCCATGTCATATTTACGGCATCACCTCTAACCGGATTTAACGAATGATTTGAGCAAGGTACGAATTCAACTTTCGGATTTATTTCTTCAATTCTTTGCTGAACTCCAGAATGTCTTCCAGCCATAACAGCAGCATTGTCATATGCTTGTCCTCTACAGTTGTTTATATCAATACCATCAGCTTCAAGCTCGCTCAAAATCATCTCTAAAATTCCTTCAGTAGTTTTATCTTTTGTTTCAATGAAATCTATAAAAGATTTCACTACTTGTACTTCCTGATTTTCAATCACTACGTATGTTAATACCTGGGTTGTTTGATCTTAATCAGAAACATCTGGAGTACTGTCGAATATAATCGAATAATATTTGGTCTTTTTTACTTTTCTGATGTTATGTTGGCGCAATTAATTTCCCAAACTTGCAATAAGTTCGTTTTGAACATCTGGTGACATATGTATACGTGATTGAAATTTTACCACACATTTTAGAACTGCCAATCATCATCTTCCTGCTAACTTTTGTTTTGTTTTTTTTTTTTCTTTTAGGCGCGTCAGCGGCTTTGACCCAACAACAACAACAGAAATTATGGAAAGGGTTAAATAGAGAGACGATTAGAAACAGAGCTTAGGAAAGATTGGAGTACAGGGATTATATCTGGAGATGGAAAGGAAAGGATAAAGGAAGAATTATACGGAGCGGGAAGATCCAGTGCCAAGATTTTGGAGTACAAAACAGAGCGCTCAGAATCAAGGACAGGGCATTCCAAGAAGATGTGGTTTGCAATATATAGTAGAGGAGAAATGGAACTATGAAGGGGACAATCGCGAGAGGATGACAGGGAAAAACGAAAACGTGAAGAGGGTAGAAGGGAGCGATTAAAACACAGTATGATTATGGAAACGATCGCGGAGCGTTGATAAGAATAGGATTAAAACCACGACTGAGAACAGGGAACCGGCTGAATTTTAAGATAATGAGAGGCGGGATTAGAAAATAGAGAAGGAGAGATGTCCGACCATAGTCGCGAATGATTAGCTGAGGAAAGAAGGAGGATGCCCGAGGTAGGAAAATTACATTCTATACTATTGTATATAGCCGACGCAGATAAATGAATTGGTCTTTTTTTTTTTTGTCTTCAAATCAGTGCATATGAATTCTATATTTCGAATTATTAATTTTACAAAACAAAGCGTTCAGAACGAGTCCAGTCAATAGTTTGCTCGCAGAAGCCAACGAACTACCACTGGTTATCAGAAGAAAAGAGCTCTGCTTAAAATACGCGGTGACAATCTCCTCGACACCGGACAATCCAGCTTATAACAGTATCTTCAAGGTCCCTGTGCCCAATATCGACCCCGACTATTCGGCAGCAGAACCACTCAGATCGCGGATAGCCAGATACACAGCAGAACTCGAAATAATACTACCAACGGTTTATGAACGATCGCTAGAGTTCCTACCCCCTTGGTGCCAACCCAATCTGACAATAAATGTTGATCTAAGTGAGCACGAGAAAGTAATCACAAGCTCAGAGACGTTTAGATTACTTTTCCTTGAAATACGCGAAAAATGTCAGCCATGCACGGAATACTATACAGACGGTTCAATTCTCAACGGCAAAACAGGTTACGCTATAGTCTCTGACTCTATCACGTTAGCAGCACAACGAACGCACGACAATAATTCACGATTCTCCATACTCTAGAACTAATCCTACTGCGCCAAGACGCAACAAACTGTACCATATTTACTGACTCGTTGTCCTGCTTAAGAACCATCCAAAATCAGTTTACCGAAAATCCTATCATACAATGCATTCACCTAAAATTGGACCAGCTCCAATCAAAGCATATACAGGTCAGCCTTGTGTGGACACCGGCGCATACATGAATCCAAGGAAATGAATTGGCGGACCAAGCTGCAAGAACCGCGACGACACAAGATTGCCCGCCTGAAGTACTTATGACACCTCATGAAGCTAAAATGGTGATAAGCAACACAGTCAAAAACTACTGGAACACCCTTTGGCTCCAAACGCCGAGCAAACTCCACGAGTTTAGAAAAGATACCTACGAAAACATGCCAACTCTCAGTAGACACGAGCAGTGTGTCCTAACTCGTATCCGCATTGGACACACAAACTTGACCCATTCGTTCCTCATATCTAAAAAACCGCCCAACCTGTGTCAACGCTGCAACGTGCCTATATCGGTGAGGTATCTTTTGATCGAGTGTAATCACTACCAGCAGGCCAGACAACAAGCGGGTATTACCAACGGCCTTCCAGAGATGTTTTCGGACGCCGAAAAGTGTAAAAAAATCGTAGCCTTCCTCAAAGACATCTCTGTATTCCAACTGATCTAACTTCCCCAGCCTTCAGCTAGTTTTTTGATTATTTTTTGTTTCGCGCATTTTCAAATATTCAATATAAAATTTTATAATTATCTGTAAAACCGTAGTCGCTAATGACCTTGTAGTCCAAAAGCGACTTGTAAATATAATAAATAAATAAATAATAAAACAAATTTCTATTCGTCGATATTGCAGCTTACCGTCGAACTGAATCAACTTAAATTTCTCAAAGTTTTCAGCTTAAATAAACCAAAATTCATTTCGATTTCAAATTGCTAATTCATAATTTTATTTTTATTATGCACCAACATTATGAAAAAGATTTTCACATTTGTTATCGTATATGACCGGCAAATATGTTTTTCCGACTTCAAATTAGAATTTTCCAAAAATGCCAAAAGCAATTTTTTTTTTTTTTTTTTTTTTTGGCAATACACCACTTATCCCCTGTTTGATACGCCCACGATCACAAGTACTTATGAGCACCGAAATCATAGGTTGGAAAGCATATACATATATACGATTAAGCCAATATAAATTAGACGACTGATGGTCGAGGAATAAACAAAACTTTCTTTGATTTGCTCAAGCATCACTCACGGACTTCCTTGAAGGGACTTACCCGTACTGCAACCTAATTTGCAGGTATTATATACAATATTGAACACTATTCTTTATATGAAAGAAGTCATTCTGATTGAATATTAGTCGCAAACAATCCGAGCACAAAATAAAACAGGGCGAATCACTGCAAATCAGTACAGACGGTGTTACTAGTCACTACAACGAGCAAGATGGTTACATTCATTTTAAAAAAGAAGGGATTCCCCGGTTCCATCACAGAATAAATGATAAAAAGTTTTGGGCTCATTTTAATCACTCCGAATTGTAGGTGCGATAAAAATATGAAATGAAATGGTTAAGATTTTTACAAAATATCATTATTATGTATTGTAATACATCAACTTTTTCGTTATTCAGCATTAAAATGTTAAACAATAACATGAAACATATATTATTTAAAGTCTTCAAATTATTTTTGTCATTATAAAACTTTCTTATTAAACAGTAACATTTTTCTGGTCTAATTTATATCTCCTTTTTTTTAGCACTAACTTCTGGTTCTCTTATAACTCTATTAATAAAGTTGAAAGTAAGTTATTTCTTCATCATCTACAATTATTTCAAATGTGGTATTATATCCGATACTACTTATGATCACGATAAATGCCGTCCACTCGCTGTTAAAAGCATATATATATATATTTTTTTTTTCTAGGCTCGTCAACCAGAGACCTCACTCAGAAACAATAGGAAGAAGTGTTAACTAATTAAAACTTAATTCGATCGGAAATGGCAGAAATAAAGGAACCAATGGCAAGAGCAAAGACTGAGACGAAATGGACAGGATATGGGAAGCACAGTAGGGAGCAGGAAACTTTGACTTTAAAAGGAGTAAATAAAGGGAAGAGCGTTCCACAGAAAGAGCAGAACACTCAAAGAAAATGTGATGAGCATTACACAGGTAAGTTCCTCATTCGGATATAGATGACAATCAGGAGAGGAAACCAAAGAGAGACGATAACGAGAAGCAGGAAATAGAGTGTGATTGAAGGGTAGACGAATAATAATAGGGACAATAACAGAACATGAAAAAGAAGGGAATTCTGAGAACCAAGAATTAGTAGGAAGGTTAGGTTGAATTGAGAGGTAGAATGAACTGTTATTGGTAAAAGAAGAAGGGCACATATCCGATCAAAATTTAAAGTGAAATTTCTTACTTAAGGACAATAGATTATATGAATCTCTTAATCGTTTTCTATCATTAAACTCCTTTTTTTGGGCCTTCCTCTTTTATCTATTATTCGCGATTATCTCACCTTTCGAGATTCTTTTCGTTATTCCTTACCAGATCAATTTGCCACCAGTAACTTCCAAATCCCATTCCCATCCTTTCCTGGCGATCCATTGGTCAAGGCTTTAACTTTTCTTTCTAAGGTAGGCATAAATTGGAACGACCACCATATTAATCCGACCGCTATAGCGCCCTGGATTCATGTCTCAACATCTATAAACATATCCTTAGCAGATCCCTCAGGAATGCCTCAAGTAGTATCAAACAGACTCGCCTCCTTCCCTAACTACATTCACATGTACACAGACGCAGCTAAAGCGAGTCCTACTAATTCTCCTTCACCAACTGCATGCGCTTATGAAATTGGAGGTGTAATGTACACCGAGCGCCTAAACGACTACTGCTCTACTTTAGAGGCAGAAATGTTTGGGATCCTTCTTTGTCTTGAGACATATTCTTCCAACCCAGCGTCTCAAAATGCCCTTCTTATTACAGACTCACTTCGATCTATCAAAGCCATCCTGAGCCCAGATAGTTGCAACTCTCTAATAATTAAAATAAAAAAACCTCCTATTCCAACTTTCACGATCTGAGGTATATGTCACATTCCTATGGGTCCCTGGTCATGTTGGGGTTCCCGGTAACGAGCGGGTTGACTTGGCTGCTAAGGCAACTCTATCTAGCCCGATGCCGTTTACGGCTGTACTGACTCGATTGGGGTCATCAGTCTTTCTGATGAACTTTGCTGAAGAGTAGAACAAACTATGGTCAGAACAAACGACCTGGCTCAGTCCATAAAATCGGACACCGACCCATGGTGGCCGCCGGTCCCTGTCTCACGTAGGGATTTCTCGATCCCATCGAGACTGCGTCTGAGGCACACTGCACTGCCACACAATTACGTCTTTGAAGGAGCTCCCCCTCCGTCCACTTGTCCTCTGTGGGGGTTCATCGCCAACCGTAGAGCATCTGCTGAGAAATGGTGCCGGCATACTTCCCGTACTTCTAGTCATACCCCACCCCACCGTCTCTTGTCGAACTACTCGGATTGTGTTCGGGCAGTGTTGAATTTTGCAGCATCGAACAGACTGCACCGCCTTCTGTAATTTCCAGTGAGTCTAGGTGCCGTAATAGCCCAGATAGTTACACACGGCGCCTAGATTTATATTCGTAAATTTTTTAAAAAAAAAAAAAAAAAAACTCCTTTTTTTCTCCCCTTGTTGGCTTTTAATCGTCTAGTAAAACGATTATATAGCTATGATGGTTAGTAGAATAAATTACGATAAAGTAAGAAGTTTCAGTTGGTTCTGCAAAAATTACTATTAATATCCTTACTTTAGAAAAGTATAACGATTACTTCTGTTGATTTTGGAGTCGTGTGGCTAACATTTAAACCATTTATTACGCCGAATCAAATAAATCAGACGAAAGCGACCTTAAATACGGAATTCTCTAGTAGGTTAAATAATATCCCTAATGTCGTACCTTTGCGGATCTAACAATGATGCTAGTGGAAAATTAATCTGCTACCACCTAGTGGTATCATGCGCAGCTTGATGCAAGTTCATTAAAAAAAAAGAAAAAGAAGTAACTTCAGTTATCGAGATACGGTACAAATATTCTAGTAAATACTAGAACTAAAAATGTTCAATTTCAGAAGTATACTGTAGAACGTAAATTTATAACGCACAGGCATGAGTTGCCACTGATTAGACATGTCGTCTGATACTGTTGATGACTTTAAATGTACAAGAAAGTTGAACATTAATAAATTTCGGGTTGGTTTCACATGTTTAATTCACGAACAGAAAATGCAATTTATTTACTCGCATTTTGCGATAATAATGAAAAAATCTATTACATTATTTCTAAAAACCCATGAAACACTGCATATCAACTAGAAATGGCAGTATTAAAGCCAATAGTTAAAAAAGCTAATTCAAAGGAATTAAATAATTATAGACCGGTATGCATCATCAGTAAAATAGTTGGAAGACAAAAAGCAAAAAAAATTAATTCATTATAACTACAAAAGTATATAGGTTGAACTTATTGCGTATAATAAAGTTAGTAAATTGAAATATTATGGCGCTTGTATGTATTTGTGTATGTGTACTGTTTTATTACGAAATTATAAAAAAGCGAAGGAACCTTTTATTGTAAAACGGTTTACAAAAATTTAACAGTCGTTGTTAATAAATACGAAAATATAAATTTCTATATTGATCAGACGAAAAAAAATAAAAAAATTGATAAAACGTAAATGAAATAAATACCTGGCTTCTTCTGAAGTATTTCTTAATAAAGTTATTAGCCTTATTAGCTGAATATACGTTAATTTTGAATTAATATCAGTAGTCGTAGTCATATCGTTGATTAGTATTGTGATATTTTGAAATAACACGAATTATGTCATTTCTAATATTTGATATTTTCATCGTCTGTTCGAAACTGTCATTTTTATCTTTCACCGTGGAAATACCTATGATAATATTTTCATTATCGTTGAATTCGTAAAGATTTTTTGTTAAAAGAATGTAAAAAGGAAACAAATAAAAATAAAATTACATTTCCCCATGGTAATTAAAATTGATATTTTAATATTTTACAAAAAAATTACTATGATTTTTTTTTAAATTATGTTTTCCCCCATGGGGTAAATTAATAATATTTTAAGTTAATCACGTTTATTATGTTGCTAAGCGCTCGAAAATTTTCACTTCCCAAACGAAAAGCTTCGTATGTTTTCACATCAAAAATATTTTTGATATCTCAAACTGCGTTTGCGAATAAATAAAAAGTTGCGAGTTATAAACGAGCAAAACTGAGAACCTATTTAAGAAATAAAATTGACCAAATTCCGAATTTGAGCGGAATTTTCTTCCATCACCATTTTCCATGCCAGATCAAAACTGGTAGCCGTTTGTGAATCGATAAGTTTTTTTTTTTTTTTTTTTTTTTTTTGGCCCGGCAAGAAACCATTTGGTTGCACTCGCGATGTTCATCGTCCAGATCGATTTTTATATTATACGTGGCCTTCGTCGATTTAAGAGAAAGCATTTAACCACGTGTATTAAGATCAATTACGATTGCTCATAAATTTAGTCGCGTATTTATTATAATGGATTTTTTAAAAAACCCTAATCCATCCGAGCGGACAATCGAAACAAGCACATTTTTTAAAAACTCTTCGACGCTTTCGGTAATGTCACATTAATCGTGTGTGATTCATTTGTAAATATGTAAGAAAGACGTAGTAAACATGGAAAGAGTTAAAAGCAGACTGTGTGGTAAATTTAAAACCGTATCAATGATACGGGGGGGGGGGGGGGGGAGCGAACGTGTGTGAGCAAAAATTAGTAAAAATGTAGTATGATTTTCAGAAAGCTAGTATTTTACTTAGTAAAATCTTTTAAATAGACTGAACGAATAAGAAATCAAAAAATTCGTTCCATGCCTTACTACTAAACGAGTCCACAGATTTAGCAAAAGAGTGGGGAGTGGCTAATGTTTGGAAAAATAAAAGACGGAAGATAACGAAGGGTTTTTCTTTGATGAGCTAACAGAAGATGAGAGAATTTCAGACCTACACTTCAAAGTCAATGTGTACTATTGCTCGTTAGATATATTAATTTCTCCGAGAACTAAATAATGATTTCAGAGCCTCCGTAACCCCTGAGTAACACGTTAGAAGTGTTACAACCGGAGAAACTCTTATCTTTTTCAAACGAAATGATAAAAAAGTATGCCGGAAAACTGTCATTTAAAATACGGTAAAGGCATGCCAGTTGATCTGTATTGTTTACAATTAATCGCTTTGAAAACATATGCTTAAAATCTGAAATTCGGAAAATTCACTCCATTTTAATAGAACTCACGGAATTATTACTGATAAAATTCAATAGCCTTGCATCCCCAGTTTTCCGGAGGTAATAACAGAATGTTGTCTATTCTTGACCCTTCCGGTTACAACTGTTTCTCGAAATTAAAACTGATAAAAAATTATCTTAGGACTTCAATAGGAACGGCTTTCAGACTTGTTTTTATTTGGACTCCATAGAGGCAGGAAATCTAAAGAAGCTGAAATCGTCTTCATCTACGGATGATTTAATAAATAAGTTTGCCGAAAAAAAGACGAGAAAAGTGTATATTTGATTGAAGTGGAATTGTTTGGATTGAATTAATAATTTATAAAATCTTTACACTTTATTAAGGCCCCCGAAGAAATTTTGATATAGAGCCCGTCTAAGGCAATACGTAAACATTTTCTTCGAAAATTAGGAAACAATTCCCAGTATGTGAGGAACTGCAAAAGGTTCGGTTCAATTCAAAAGCTGTACTAACAGCCTTGGATAAATTGCGTTAGTTGGTACGGTAGTATAGCGTTTCGTTCGAGTAGAATCGCACATGGAAACTTTTAAAAATTTCACTTGCACTAAATTAATGTCTATAGTTGATGCACCCCCCCCCCGCGAAAAAAAAATCTAAATTGCCTAGCTATTAACTAGAAATTTTTGTGTAAAATTTCGGATTAAACGAGGATAAGATGAGAGGTATTTACGGGAAAATGATTAGTGAAAATTCGAAAATTTCTTATCAAAATAAACAAAGACATTGATAAATTATAGTAGCCTAGATAAATCGTGTTTAACCTATTGCACCGAATGCTGGTTTTATTCGGTTGATGATTTTGTTGAAAAACCGCGAACATTGTAATTCGACAGCCCCGATGTGACCACAGTTTTGTACGAGTCAATGACACAATTTATAAACAGGGACGATAAACGCAGCCGCGAATGGTGCGTCAGTGTTTGAGTAGGTTTAGCAGAGACGTGAACGTCGTTTTTAGGTTATTGCCGCCTAAAAACCGAATCACAAGACCTTCCGAACGAGCCGCAGACCTAAACCGAGACAAAAAATAAGAGTGAGCGTGTCGCCGAAGTCGAAGAATATTCGAATCAATCGATGTGCGACCACCGGGAGGATGGATGGGGCAAGGAATAGAGAAGCTAAAAAAGCGATCAAGTGAAACGAATCATTAAACACTCCGGTCTTGCATGTAGCAGCGATCAACATATAAAAACGTTTTTTAAGCGCACACGCTAATGTTTGTAATTAGTACCGATAGATGGCATTGTTTTCATTACCGATTTATTCGTTCTTCATTAAAGTCATTTCCATCACTGTGTTATTTCGGAAAATAACGTTTTTTTTTTTTGTTGTTTTTTTTTGTCCTCAATATCTTCCGTTTTGACAAATATTTTTTCTGCTCTTGCCTCTCTTTTTTTTGGCGGTGTTAGAGGGTTAGATAAATTTTTCAAGTACAATCAACATTCCTATCGATGATATGGCTTGTGCTGGTTTGTAATGAAAGTCGTACCACCACCAACTAATCAACGGACGCTCTAAAACAGTTAGTGATAGTGAAAGGATGTGTGTTAAATGAATTTCTAAATGGATGTATCGCGGTGAATCCATCTGGAGAAAAGTGTCCACTTCAAGTTCTGTAAAATGCGTATTATCATCGGTTGGAATTAAAAAGCAATCATACTTGATTTTGATTGTCTGCTATCCAAAAGAGAGATTTGAGATCTTTTTCACGAGCATTCAATAATTCCGATACATATTTAAAACTACTCTTTTTAATTCATTTCATCCGAACGATACCAATTATTATTTTTCTATTAATGCGCACATTTTATTTTGTTGTCGGCATTTGGAGTAACTACAGAGGCAATTTCTCAATATAAGTCAGCGGGTATGATGGAACAAGATAGAACACACTTTAAGGAAATGAACAGTACACACTTTCGAAAAATACGCAGCAGACGGAATGAAGAATCCGCTTCAATTGATTTAATCGGGATGTTTTTACTAGTTTCCCTCGAAATACTCATAATCTAAGGATTCTACAAGTGTTTTGCAAGCTGTTACGTCTCTTCTTCATTTTCTCTCTACCGATTTTATGCAATATACTTTCCTCATACGTTCTCTCATCCATGTCGGTCAAGATCGATCTTCGGTAAATTCCTGAACATTTAAGGCATTTCAATTGCATTCACTAGCTTGTTCTGTTCTTCCGTTTTCTCTCGAGCCTTACATCTGAAATTGAGAATACCTGAGAGAAGTCAGTGGTGGCGTAGCGTTTAATATTGTATACCTTAACTTCGCAATTCCCGACATTCTGCTAAGAGTACAGGACTCACTTTAGTATCGAATAATATGCAGTAAGGGTCTCATCTTCCGGAAAGCCACTCAGCTTGACCGACTCCAAGTCTATTTACTACTTTAAACGACGCAGCTATTTAATACTGTATTATTAGGGGTAATTTTGCTGGTATTCTGCGAATTTTTTGACTGATTGCAAGTGCGATGTGGATAAAACGCTTTAATGTTTTTATCATTTCTATTTAGAAAAAAAAAAAAAAAGAAAAAAGAAAGAAAAAAGAATATGAAATAAACTTATCTCAAAGTCAGGAATCTAATTACAATAAGCACGTTAAACTTAAAACATTTTACTGACATGTTTTGCACCATCTAGAGATTTATGTTATGTTCTTGACGATTAGAGCATCCACACAATACAATTTCATCGTTATCGTTATTTGACGATACTTAAAACCTCCTCTTTAATTCTGGGCAACTTAAAATTTTCGATATTTTCGATTTTTGAAAGAACATACTCTCGTTGTTTTGATGGGAAGCTTTCATCGGAAATTTGTTGTTCAAGTCCCTCCTAGCGTGATTAGAAAAAGTTGTCCGAAAACGAAAATAAATAAATAAACAAAGTCGGTACGGAAAATTATTTACGCCACAAAAGTACACATTTTTTGGTTTTATTTTTTTATATCATCCGGCCTAAAATTGAGCACCGAGAAGAAGCGAGAAACTGATCTGGGCAAAGAAATATCATCCTTGTCTTCAGATCTATCGGACAAATTTTATACATTTTATGAAACTTAATTCCGCAATTCATGATATATCCCGATATCTCGGCAAACAAGGCGGGACTCGCTTTACTTTTTTATCAGCTACGTACAGTCGATTAGCTAAGGATCATCGTAAAATTACTACTATAAAAGTCCTAAATTATCTTCCATTACAGTGTGTGTGTGTGTGTGTGTGCTAAAGACATTAGTACAAGAAAAAATAGAAAAAAACAAGCAAAAAAATAACCGCATAATCAAGAAAAATCTACAGATAGTATAATTTAACGAAATATCAGAATGTAGCAAAAAAGTCAATATAAAAATTTTACCCGAAAAATAGCACTGACTTCTCCAGTACGAGTTAATAATATTAGTGCCTCGCTCAGATTTATTCCGAATTTACAGATAAAGTACACATATATTCCTGAGAATATATTTTTTTTGCAAACATTTAAGGAACTGCATATAACTCGTATTATTTTCGATTTTAAAAGTGTATTTTATTTTGCTTAATATTTAAAATCGGGCTATGTAAAAATATTATTAAATACATTTATTTCATCGTAAAATTTAAATTTTCTATTTAGCATGGTAAATAGGCAAATTATCGTTTGTTTACTCGTTATTAAGCCCCTAAATTCCAAGTTAGATGACTAACATAAACATTTTTTGCCACCATTTTCTCGACGTTAAAATCTCTTATTAATTCGTGAATTTTATCAAAATTGTTACAGCCATTTCCAGAATGCACAAAATGCTCGTTTAATAATAATATACATATTAATGAACTTTGCGCTCTAATCTGATATTACCAAGCAATCATTTAGTAGTAATATATCGACACGAGAGCTACATTTTTGTATACGCCGCATTGTTCGTTTCTATATTGAAGTATTTCCTTATACAAAAAAAAAAAAAAAAAAAAAAAAAAAAAAAAATGTTCATAAGCCAGAAAAGTTATTACAGATTATCATCAGTATAATCCTAAAAAAGGTTTAAAAAAAAAAAAAAAGGAACCGACTTTAAGATTTACTGTAACAATTTAATAAAAACAGGCTAAAAAGTAAAAAATAATTATTATTCGATTATAAAAATTGAATAAAAATGTGCTAAAAACAAAACAAAACGAAAAAATTCGATAAGAAAATAATATATACTTTACAGTGAAATATATTCCTTAAAGGACACGGATATTGTGATAATCGTTATATAATGTTAACATTTCGAAGCAGGCACCAAATTAAAATTACAATATCCAGAAACAAAATTGAATGTATACTCATGGGTGTTGCCAGCGGGGAGCGGGGGGAGGGCAGCTGCCCAACTCCCTAGAGCCTTGAAATTTTTTAATCAACTGGGGCCATGATGAATATTCATAGGCGCGTAATCATGGACAATTTGGGGAAGACTTTTATAATAAAGTATATAGTAGAACAATTTGCCAGAAACCCACGAAAATTATGTGTTTTAATTAAGATTCTTATTTAATAAAATATTAAGCCTTTACAACTTATAAATTTTATTTTTCCCCTTAACTCGTATCCTCTTTCTATCATCTTGCCCCCTCGCTTGGATCATCGGCAGGCGACGCCCTTGTGTATACTTAATGCAGTTCTTAATTATCATTGTAATTCCGTGTCTTCTCTAATTAAGATTTTAATGTTGTGTAAGAATTATCATATCGCCCAAGGTATATTTCCTTGTAAAGTGTATGTTATCTTCTTATTGAACAATTATTTCTTTCCTTGCAGTGCATTTTTATTAAATTTTTATGGTAGATTATGAAGGTGTTTTTTTGTTGGTTTTTTTTGGTTTTTTTTTTTTTTTTTTCGAAAAAAGAAACAGTTTATTTCGCACTTTTTAGCATAATACTTAAATTTGTTGTCTTGCTAATAAAACTTAACCTTCCTAAAAGTGACAAACTAATAATTTACGCTTGGGCCGTTTAAAATTTGCTTTCTTTATTATCCCACTTTAATTTTTTTAAGTTACGTTTCCGGATACTTTAAGTCCATCGCGTACTGACGAATAGAAAAATATTATTTAAAGGGACTACATTTTCACGCCTTTTTTCATGGCTACTGAGTATCTGCGTTTACCGCGATATTCAATGGTATATTCACATAATAGCACACCGCTGAATAAGAATCATTAAAATCGATACACATATGTAGGTACAAGTTATGCGCAAACAAACATAAAAAAAAAAGAAGAATATTCATGACAAACGTGTAACCTCATTTTTTTTTTTTTTTTTTTTTTTTGGAAGTCCGTAATAACGAAGTCTTGTTTATTTGAATTGACACGCGATATTTAAATCCGTTCGGTAAAGCGTAAATAAATACATTTCATCACGAAATGAAGATACATCTATTTCCAGTACAGTGGTAAATAAATTTTTGTTAATTTTAATAAACCATAAAAATATAATGATCACCTAAAAAACATTCGCGCTTCTCTTTTTACATTTTTTCATGGGATTTTCTCGAACAAAAAGACTTCGAGAGACTAATTAGTTTATCTGAATCCTTAAAAACCCTTTGATCGAGAGACATTTCCGAGAACCTAGTTAATATACGTACTATCTACTTATATATACATATATGTTTATATAAGTACAATTTTTAAGTTTATTTTTAATGAAAATTGTACTATAATGTATATATGGTGTTTCTTTTGGTGATAATCACGGCGAAAATTCTAACGCAGATATTTACGTATATTATTATTAGGGCTTCCAACTTTATTTTTATGTTTTGCGCCCTTAAAAATGTTATCAGTGAAAAAGCTGTACAAACAAAAATACTATTTGCATGTTTTACGATGCGGATTGATTGTCAGTAGTAAGAATTTAAACCTCATAAAAGACCTAATTTTATTAAATCATAAAGGTTTTTATTTTTTCGTAATTTATAAAATAATCTAGAGATTAGGCAGTTAAATTTTAGAAAAATTACACCTTATTGTTTAGTTAATTTTAAGGTGTTTCGTTTTTCATTTTAAAAAAATTCACACACGTACATATAATAATAACGAAATATTTTCATTGTGAAAATTTTGTTATCACGTTTTACTTTAGCAGTACGCGTCGCCGATAATTGTTTTTTTCTTCATTTGTTTGTTTTTTTCCCGTAATTATTAATTTCTAAAAATATTTTACCGAGAAATAATTGTATTTAAAAAAAAAGAAAAAAGGATCCCGATACAAGGATTAAAAATTAACCTTTCATTCCACTATTTTAGTCACTACACTGTGTGTCTGTTCACGTTTGTTTGCACCGATATGAAATAAAATCGGCTAATTGATTCGCTGCCTATCTATGCAGTATCTGATTGCAATTATATTATTTCGCCTCTTTCTGTTTTTGATTATTAGCCGATGTGTAGGTTTATAATATAAATCGTCTGTGAAAAAATTTAAAATCGACCCTTTTTAAATTCTCTTTCCATTTGAAAAAAAAAAGCAAACAAACAAACAAACAAAAACAGGCACTAAGAAAATATATTTCGTCAGTTCTCACGATATAGATAACTTCCTCATATGTGAACTATTTTTTAATGATGGTAGATTACGAGTCAAAAAGGAAAAGAAAGCAGATCTTTGATTCGTTTAAAATTTTCCATTTCGACAAATAAAAACTGTAGTGTCCGTTTATGGTATTTATCCGCCGGGTGAATCGACCTAATTTTTCGAATTTCCGCCTATTTTTCGTTTTTCCGAGTTTTAAAGAAGACGGTAGCTCGAACACTCTTCCGTAAAACGCATCTCAAAATCACGCTATTAATCGATAAATTAGCGAAGTTTTTAGTTTGCAAACAATTCGAAAAGCAGGGGGAAAAAATCGGCTTTTTCGTTAAAAATTAATTACAAAAATGAGAATGATACTATTTTTCCGGTAGCGAAATAATAGCTAAGAAAAGATTTATTAACGATAATGACTCGGTTTATTTATTTAGATCGTTATCATTGCGCTGGCCCGCACATACCAGCTACCGTCGTCGACTACTCATCATCGTTTAGTTTGCTGAACTGAACTGCCCGGCGTACACGAACGAACTAAGAAAAAACCAGTTCATCCTACTTCTCGATCGACCATTTCTAGGTCAAAGTGCTGTAGACGATCACGACTGCAAGCAAGGCAAAAAACGAAAAAAAAAAAAAAAAGAAGAAAAAAAAAGAGAAACAAAAAAAGTAAAATAAAATGAAACGCTTCAACCGAAATGCGCTATTAAATAATGACGATAAAAATAATAACAGCGAGAGAGAAAGAAAAAAGAGGATAGAGGCAAGAATGACGAAAACGAAGAATTATCACGAATCCGAGTGATAAACCAAAATAATTGCTGTTTGATCGTTCCTAAGTACTGAAAAATCGTAAAAAATGCGCATATATTTTATTACAAGACGCGAATTAAAGGTGCAATTAGTGAACAAGTAATTTCATTCGGCAGAGATGGCCATGTCGCAATTAAATCGGCTATTTAAGTAAAGTGTTTTCGAAAAATCGGCTTTAGTAAGGAGAAAATGGAAAGTACCGATAAATCCGAACTACGTATAATAATGTCCTGCTTCGGCCGAGAGAAAAGTCAGGTATTTTTTTCATAGCTAGCTGAGGAGAAGCGTTAACCTTACGCAAATTCATCCCCCCTCCCCCCTCATCCTAAATTGCACTCTATCGACAGCCTGTTCTCGACGTTCGTTGTACCTTTTAAAAAAAAATTTGTCTCGGTTGCAAACTAATCGTTTAAGTGTAGCGCAGTGATGATGATGATATTAATAACAATGATGACGTGCTGGGAAATTACCATTTCAGAAATTGTTATATTTATCAAAAAACAATGCGAACCTTTAATTAAGGTAAAAAATTAAGTAAGTCACTAGGCATAAGGGCTAATTAAATATATCTATAAAGAATGCGGTTTACTATGTTTTTTTCCTGTTCTTTTTTTTTTCCGTTTTTAAACTATCGAACCTTTGATTAGAAATAATAAGAGAGTCGGTGTTAAATTTTGATCTCTGACTGATGTTGAAAATATGAAAGAACCAACAGAACGATGAGCAGGGAAGGAAAAGATGTGTACAGAACCGAAGGTTGAACTGAAAGGCATTTAACAATAATGCCGTCGGAGTCGTACAAAGGACTGTTCATCTGCAGAGAGTAATATTTATAAAGTGCTAAAAAAGGTGGTGAAAAAGAGAGTATGATTAAAAAGATGAGAAACGGTAAAACTGAGCATGCATCGGTTAGGTTTGAAACAGATTAGGAAAAAGAATGCATCTTGTAACTTTTTAATCCTGCTTTGGTTAATCTTAAACGATACGTCTCCTTCTTGACGAGTGGATCGCCGCGGAAAAATCAACAATAGCCTTTGCAGACTACAGCGCCATGAACTGGTCAGTTTTCGGTGTTATTCAATTTTGTATTTGTTTTTTTTTTTTAGCAATCGTGTCACTCTGTGATCTAAAAACATTTCTACGCTACATTTTAAATTACGAAATTTTTGTACGTTTTCTGTTGATTGTTGAAATTATACTTAATGTTTATTATTATTATTCCGTAAAAGAAATGCTATATATATATATATATATATATATATATATATATATATATATATATATATATATATATATATATATATATATATATATATATATATATAGTTATTTTTAAAGCAGTCGTATTTACGCTGCATGAAACAAGTTGTGTCTACTTTGTAATGTAAATTATCATCGTGTAATATCTTATGTAAAAATTTCTGTTTCATTATCTAATGTTTATGCCGTATCTGGGCTAATTTTTAACGGGGCTCCTTTTAGACAATTTAATGAAGAAAATTAAAATTTTTCCTTCAGTTATGTAAAATTCGAGATTTTAAATCGAAATACTGAACACAATTCATAAAAAGAAACTATATGTTGCTTAATTACAGTTTGGTATAACGGTGCAGAATAAATATTAACGGAATAGAGTTAGAACAAGTCAGCTCATCGAAATATCTCGCGGTACTATCTTGCTTGGATGACACATGCACCGTAAGAAAAGAGATTCGTTAGCGAGAATTGAACAGGCCAGGTCAACGTTTATAAAAATGAAGAATTTATTCACGAGGCGTGTACCTCACCTCGGGCTTAGATTCTGGCTACTCCGATGTTACATTTTCTCGATTTTATATTACGGTTGCGAGAGCTGGACTCTGGACGCTGCCCCGGAGAAGAACATACAGGCTTTTGGGCTGTATACGTACCGACGCATTCTCCGAATCTCCTGGACTACTGAGAAGGTCACGAACAAACAAGTACTCAGCAGACTGAAAAAGGAACCAGAAGGACTCAACGAGGAAAGAAAGCTTACATATCTCGGGCATATTCTACACGGGCCAAAGTGATTCTACGTTTAATTCTACAAGGAAAAATCGCCGGAAAACGTTCGATAAGACGTGTAGACAGAACAACGCTGGTTCAACGCATCATCAGTCGAACTGTTTAGGTCCATCGTATCCAAAATTACAATAGCCGTGTGGATCGCCAACCTTCGTAGCGGAGACTACGGCGTATGAAAAAAAAGATAACGTCAAAAAGAGCATCCGTGAATTTTAAACTAATATCGTGTAACAAGTTACGAATTATGAATCTAGTTAAACTCGGATTTAGTGACATTTATTTTAGATATGTAAATATTATTTAATTTTGGCTGCATTATAAAGATGTACAAAAGCGGTATATTTGCTGTTACTAAATACTGGTTTATCAAACAGTTTCATATGTGTAACGGTTGATGTTACACATATGTGTTGTTTCGTTTCCTTCTCGACTTCTGTTATAACTCGTTATAATGTCTACTGGCACTGAGACGATGATGTGACTATAGTTTATTTGTTAACTGCAAAACTTACAGTGAAATAAACCTGCCATCATTTAATAAACACGCAAAACACAAAAATTCTACTGCAATATAAAATGTAGTTAAAATGTTGATCAACCGCCGAACTTGCTTAGTTTTCTATTCATATGGCTGCGCACCTTAGTATATAGTTTATTTTGGCTTTACACAATTTCACAATAACCGTTAAACCCTGCGGCGCTGATTTCTTTAAAGTACTTCTCCTATCTTCACCGCGTTCAAATTTCTTCCCCGGACCGCATTTAAATATAAATATTCTATATTCTCTATTTTCTTCTCATGTGTTAAAAATGTTACAATTATAAAATCTTGCATATACCTTGGTCGAAGCAGTGGTTTTAAAAAAATTATAAACATTCGTTAACAGTCGAGATATTATTATTATTATTATTATTATTATTATTATTAAATACCAGTTTATCTCTTTGACATTGTTTAAGTGCAATTGTGTGTGTATATAATATTTTGTTATCTTATCTTGTCTTATTGTTTACAAGCATTTTCACAAATTCACTTAACGTCTATTCAAAGCAAAAACCAATGCGGGATCTGCGATCAACATGCATACGAACACTCAGCTTATCAATCTCCACCTCCTCGCTAAACAATATGAATACAGTAAAGGCCGCATAGTACACGGATAAAATCAAAAGTAAAATTGCCCCCATCACTAAATTACCCCACAACTATTTGAAGATCAAGGTATATGGTTTTTAACTGTATTATGGATTATCGTGTTAGGGACTACCTAGTAGCCCTTACAGAAGTCATCAAAGATCCTATAAATGTAGTTGCGTCTTCTAAAGTTAGTAAAAATCGTATGATAATTCATCCCAAATCAAAGGAAATGATTGACGACTTCTTTAGCAACCGCAGTGGATTTGAAATAGAACCAAATTTCATAAAATGTCGTAAATTAATGACTCCAATCAAAAAAAAAAAACCATCATGTCACATGTAAACTCCCTCATTCTAAATTACGTCCTTGAAGAATATATCAAAACATAATCGAAGCTTGAATTAGGTTCCAAAATGACTTACTTGTTATTAAACCCTCACGATCTGATTTACGGTCATTAGTAAGTTGGCGACAATAGTTCTTCACAACTGCGGAAATTGAAAAAGATAAACTCCCAGGGTCTCTTTTAATTCGGTATAATGGAAAATACCATCGCATTTTCTTTACATGTGACGAATTTCAAATGCCACAAAAGAAGACACAGAGCCGAAAATAATGAGGGAGCTGAACCAGAGCAAGATTATGTACAAATAAAACGGAAAAACACACCAGACACAGCGTCATTCATCATCAATACAAACCGGATCCCGCCGTCAAAAGTTCATAATTCACAGCATAATCAGCCTACATGACACTGATTCTTTCCTTTCGCTTCTAATCGAAGCTGTAAACCGTCCTCTTTCAGAGAACTCGTTTTTCTCGTTCACCTCTCAACTTAAGAATCTAACTCCCAAAAATCTATCCAAAAGACACAAAAAATATCTACGAAAGAGAAATCCAAAACTGACGTAACAAAATATAACGAAATAGACAACGAAAACGAAAGGACAGAAAGGAGGTATAAATCAGATTCCGAATCTGATGATTCCTCCCCTGAAGAAGAACCAACGTCGCTCGAGACAATCTTTGCCTCACTCAAAAGCCACATTTGTACAAACTTGCACTGATACTCATTCGATTTTGCAAACTTCAGGTGTCATTCGTTGATACGGTAGGAGGGCCAAATGCACGAAAGTAATGGAAGATTTTAATATCACAAATACTCATCGAAATACTTCAAAAAAATTACCCCGTTTTAGCTCATAAAAAGGGGAAAATAAAATTTACAAAAGCCATGAACAGGCTGGAAGCCGAGCCAAATGATCCGTAATCCGTACAACTACAAATAAATCTAAATAATAATGAAAATCGTAAATTGGAACGTCAATAGTATTCGCAACGAACTACCTGAACTGCGAAAGCGCCCAAAATAACCCCGATGTGTAATCCTCCCCTAAGAAACTAAGCTTAAAGCACTGAAAAAATTCAATTTAAAACACTATACGTTACTCAGGAAAAAAAATGTATACTTTGAATCTATAGAGAAAGATGGAGTTTGCTACCAAAAGCAATCTTCTTATCGAGCCAATCAACCTTATAACTAACCTACAAGCTGTAGCTGTCGAAATACGAACTCTAATAAATATCCACTATCTGAACAGTGTATTTGCATCAACCTGACGACGTTACCAACGACTGCTTGGATCAGTTAATAAAACAATTACCGATTCTTTTCTTCATAAATTGCTCATAACATAATCTGGGGTTCAACATTTTTTAACCGAAAAGGAAAATATATTGAGGAGCTGCTGGACAGATTTGTCCTAGCTCTGTTAAACACTGATAGAGAGATATTCACTTCAGTTTGTACGATGGATCACTCTCAGCTATTGATTTACCGTTCTGTAGACATTCTATCGTCCGCGCAACAAAGTGGAAACCCCTTGCATCTCTATTTGGAAGTAATCATTTCCCTCTGTAGATAGCAGTAGAATTTTCAGAAGATAACCGATAATACTAAAAAATTTCCAAACTGGGGACTCAAAGACGTTGACTGGGAATCTTTTATCCACTCAATAAATCTAAATCTACCAGAAAACACTGACGATATTAACAAGACTAACGAGCATATATAATCAATGAACTAACGACCGCCGCTTCCGATAGTATTTCAAAAAATAGTCCGCGAACAAAACGTATACAAATGGTATGGCGGAACCATGACTGTAATAAAGCGGTTAAGGAAAACAATAGAGACTCCTATCTTTAAAGCAAAACGACATCCAACGCAAAAAAAAAAACTCAAAAACTTCAGAATTACTGGGGCAAAAACGTCTCCTCAGAGAATTGGAAAAACAGTTATGGATTCAATAATTCTCCAATCAAGACGGTATGGAACAAGTTCAAAATGCCTATTTAACAAAAAAAAAACCTTCTCAACGATCTCGTCTCGATTAAAACAGATTGTGATCTAATATATTCAACAAATTAGATATCGCTGAAAACCTGGTTAATCATTTCCAAAAAACATCCGCCACTGAATCGTATTCAGCGTCTTTCAATATTATTAAAAAGAACCGCGAACACCAAGAATTACGTCCCTGCTCCTCATCTATGCAGGAGTTCAATCTTCCTTTTACCTATGCTGAATTAATATATGCCTTGAAACACTTGAGATTATCAGCTCCCCCGAGGCTGATGGCATTCATATCGATAAGCTAAAAAAAAAACTCCCAACAGAATTCTTAAACACAATTCTCCAATTTCCGAAATTTGACATCGGGAAAAATCCCGAATGCTTGGAAAAAGACGCACGTAATTCCTATTTTAAAACCTGGAAAAAACCCTTGACTCCCCGGCAACTATCGTCCCATTAACCAATTCATTATGCAAAAAATGTAAGAGAAAATCGTGTAAATGCTCGTCTTATTAACATCTTGGAACAAAAACAACTTCTCGATCTAATGCTGTTCGATTTCATATCGCAGAGATGCACGTGGACCCACCCCGGTAAAATTACACTAGAAAATTTACGACGACTTTGTCTCAAATCAGTACACTATGCTCGTAAGTTTTGACCTGGAAAAATCTTTCGATCGTATTTGGCGATATAAAATCATTTAAACCCTGGTAAATTAGGACATCGAAACACGCTTAATTTCGTAAAAGATTTCTTGACAGATCGAACGTTTCCGGTCCAGATCGAAGATATCCAAGAAAACGGCACGCCTCAAGGTTCGGTAATTAGTCCGACCTTATTTATAGTTGGCATTTCCGACCTGACCAAAATCATTGAACTACCCGTTAAATATAGTCTTTTCGCTGGCAACCTCACAATATATATATGATGTCTGCAAATCTCGAAATTTTAAAAAAGCGCCTTTCAAACACTACCGACAAATTAAAAAATTGGGTCTTCAGATCAAGGTTTAGTCTTCTCAGCAGAAAAAAAAAACGGCTTGCATTATCCCTTCAGCAATAAACGGAAAATGCCTCCCGATTGTAAAATAACACTGAGAAACAGCCCCATTAAATCAAAATCTTTGGAATGATATTTGTCAGGACACTATCTTGGTCCAGGCACATCGATGAACTTAAAGCAAAATGTCAAAAATCACTCAACGTACTAAAATGACGGCTCATACAAAATGGGGAGGAAATAGAAAATGCCTCCAGATATTCCGCTATTACGCTTTCAAAAATGGATTACGGTTCAATTATATTATACATCTACTAAATCAGATATTCTTAATAAATTAAAATCGATCCAAAATTCTGCCCTAAGACTAATCTCAGGCGCAATCCACTACAGCCCAATAGATAGCCTACATGCAGAAACTAACATCCTGTCACTTCAACTCAGAAGAATGTTTCTATCTCTAAAATATTACGTCGATCTACCTTCAACGTCTTCCACAAATTTTATACAACTATATTAAAAAAAAAAAAAAGTCCAAAGCCTTTAGGTATTAAATGGCGGAACACGCTCAGCAGATTTCAAGTAACATCTCCAGCCTATCAGCGGACTAATGAAACCCCTCCGTGGAACACTAGCATAGGACAATATGCAAAATTTAAAGCCCGGATAAGAAAAAATAATCAAAATTTGAAGAGCCCACTAAAAAAGCAGATATATTCCGCTTGTTAATACGAATGGGAGCAAAATTGTCGAACTCAAAAACTGTTCAAAATTAAGAAAAACCTGCGACGATGGAGTACATCGCATAGGTATAACCGTCACGTGGATCATCTTCTCGCCTTTTGTCATAAATTTCAAAATAAGAGTGATCCGCGCGTTTCGAGGAGGGTACTGTTTTACCCGAAATTCAGGCGGACAGTGAAACGACCTGTAACAACAACATCTTTTGCATTTTTGAAGCTCACCAGACACTTATATAGTAGTAATCAATTTTTTTTTGTTTTCTTTTTGTTTTATAATCCAATTAACTTATAAGATGTAAACTTCATAGCGTCGCAAATGACGCCCTGGCTGTCGAGCGACTTTAAATAAATATATTTTAAAAAAAGCCTTGAAGTATATAAAAAATCAAATTTTTACAAAAAAGGAACACTCGTGATTTAAATAATAAAATGCTGAAAACAAAAAAATGTAGAAAAATTTCAATTTAACCTGAAGTATGGAAGAACAGGGATCGGAAATAAAATTGAAGTACTTCCCCTTCTCTGTCAAAATCAAACGCTTTCAAAGAACAGGACTTCGAAAAATTATTTCATGGGCCATTTTACAAATTAAAAAAAAAAAAGAGAAGATAAACAAAAAAACACACTACTTCGGGACAACGAAAATCCGTTCTTCAATTAAATTTGATGACACTAGAGCATCGGTAATAATTTGAAAATTAGTCAGTTATTCTAACGCTACTTAGCCAGTAAAACTCTAAACGACTGTGATTGGTTACCCATTTCATAACCAATCTCACAAAGCTAGTTAAAACTTTACATGTTTTAAGATTTAATTATTAAAATTTAATTGAAACTTCAATATTTAAATTTTAAATAATTTCAAATTGTGAACAATTAAAAATTACTTCGAATATTAAATAATTTAAACGAATTTTAATGGATTTTATCAACGATGTTGTGTATAGTGTGTAACAGCTTAAACCATGGAAAAGTTTGTAGTTCCTAAAATTTCGTTAGAAATACGTAGGAATTAAAATTTAAATCTGTCGTAAATTATATATTAGGAGGAATTATTACTTTTAGCATTAATACTGAGATCTAATTAAAACTTACTTTTTTTGCGTATAAAGTATATTCATATTGAAGCCACGGTTCCTTCTGCGCAAAATACTAAGGTCTAACCCATCCATAGGGGGGCTACATGTTTACCTATAATCACTTCAAAATCTAATCAAACTTATTGCTCCAAAATTATGTTTTTTTCTTTCAAAATTTTAACTTTTCAGTTAATTCGTTAAAACGGCTGCTGTTAATTCAAATATTAGAACTATATTATTAGATCGAACAGGATATTGTGACCGAGCATATATCACAGTGAACTTACACTATGTGTGTGTGTAATAGACTATGTTTTTCTCAGCTATTAATGGAGCTCATAGACTATTTTATTACTGTTGCTTATATTTCGACGGAATCTATTATTGCATTTGTATACAAATATCCTAATATACTGGGCTCACTAAACTATCGAATTTTTAATTATTTCACTTAATATATTAGTATTAGAAACTCGAACAAACAGATAATACATTTTTTTATTTGTTACTACCGGCTTCAAGAGTAATTGCAGAAAAAAATTATCCAGCTATTTACCGTGGTTTGGTTCGTGGATACTGTTTTCGAGCTTATAATTTGAGTAAAGCAGTCCTCTAATTTACTATGTAGAGGTACTAATTTCGAATAATATCATATATAGATTACTTTTTAATTAAGTACGCACCGCCCTTCTCTCTGAAACTTATAAAACTGCTTCATACGATAGTTTTTCAATAAACTACACCCCACACGTATTCGTACGTATAATAATTTAGATATTTATAAATATAAAACGAATGAATTCCCTTCAATAACAAACAAAAATAAGTATAAATTAATTTATATTTAAATAAATTAAAATAAAGACCTCAATTTATCCCATCATCGACAAACAATCCAGAATACACATAATTTAAACTAAAAGTGTGTTTTTAGTTTTAATTGAAGGTGTATTCTGCATTGATAGCTGATGATGGAATACGCCCAAAAATGTTTCTTTAAATTGAGATCTTTATTTTAATTTATTTAAATATAAATTAATTTATACTTATTTTTGTTTATTAATAAAGGGAGTTTATTCATTTTATATTTATAAATATTACGGACACCGTTATTGGCGAGTTCATCACAGACTCACTAACCTCTTTATATCTAATATGCCATCCAGATGCAAAATCCACGATGATGTATATAAGCCGCACAGGAATGGATACGAAACGTCTTTCTTGAGGATTTCGAGTCACGCCGAAATACATAATAGCGACGGAAGTTGATCTTGCAGCACGCTCTACAATATACTCACCGATTCCAGAAGATCTACCTCCCCCTGCGACACTATCACATACATATTTATGGGTATGTGCAAACAAGCGTGGTGGTCTGAGTGGATAACATAAAGAACTTTTCTGAGAAGCATTAAATCAACCATCGACCCCTCTGATCGCCAGTACATGACATCTTGCTGTGTCACATGAATCATCTTCATACCAACAGCCCTCCTCCGCCAACGAACTGTCCCATACGTAGTCTGCCAAACGAACCAACTATGGTACGCCTAATTTATGACTGTAAAAAGCTCGCGTAGCACTGCATAGCGTATAATATAGAGATCGGTTCCTGTGTACGAGATTCTCTCCAACACTCCTAGTGGAATAATCAACATTTTGGCGTTTGCCAAGGAAGCCAGATTATATTTATTCGCGTAGAAGTCACATGGCTCTCTCTGTGTTGTGTAAGAGCCTAGGCAGTTGAAGGCAGAACATTGAAATGTAACTATATAAAAAAAAAAAAAAAAAAAAAAAAAAACGGGTTATGGATTTATCTACGTATAATTTAGATATTTATCTTTTATTAGTCAGCAAATGAGTATTCGTATTTTTTTTTTTTTTTTTTTTTTTTATTAAAGAATATTTTATCATCCTGTTTGTTAGTAACTATAGTATAAAAAATAAATGCTAAAATAACAAACTAATACGTAAGTAACAAAATTAATATAAGAATATCAAACTTGTTATCTTAGGAACGTTTTCGGGCATAACCCATCTTCAGCTAAAATATAATCGAACTAAATTAAAAACATAGTGTAACAGTGAACACAATTTAAAACTTCACTTTGAAGCTAAAATAAAATTAAATTAAAAATAAATTAAAATGAAAATAACATGAAACATAGCACACATGTGAATTGAACTACAGTCTAACACATATTGAAACTACAACAATAACACTGAAAATAACATTTTAAATGATTTAAATAAAATACATAAAAACATACAATACACTATGGAAAAAGAGATAAACAATAAAATTAACTTCTTAGACATCATAATAAATAAAACTACTAATAAATTACAATACAATATACACAGAAAACAAACAACAACCGACACTATAATAAACAAAACATCAAACCATCCAAATCAACATAAACACGCATACTTCATACACGCCATAAATAGATTACTAAACACCCCCATGAATCAAAACAAAAAACAAAATGAAATAAAAATATTAAAAACAATTGCAATAAATAATGGTTACACTGAACACATAATAGAAAAATTAATACAAAAAATAAAATTAAAATTAAAATATAAACCAAAAAATAACGATATTAACAAAGACAAAAACAAATTTATAACATTCACTTTCATAAATAAAAATATATACAAATTAAGTAATATATTTAAAAAACTAGGATTACAAATAGCTTATAAAACAAACAATACCCTAAAAAACAAAATAATTACTATGAATAAAGAAAATAATAATATATTTGAAAATAGTGGTATATACAAAATAAACTGTAACAATTGTGAAAAGGCATACATCGGTCAAACTGGTAGGAAAATAAAATATAGATACCTAGAACACATTAAATCATTTACAAATAACGAAACGGAAAAATCCACATATGCAGAACACTTAATAAAAAATAAACATACACCTGATTCACTAGAAAAAACAGTTACAGTATTAGCCACATACAATAAAGGAAACCTAATGAACATAGCTGAAAACTATTACATAAATAAACACAAAAACAATATATTAAATGACCAAACTCCACACAATCAAAACCCACTCTTTAATATAATACTTTAATAAAAAATTTTAAACTAGCCCTTCTTAGACAGGTTCTATTATTTATTTCTTATCTAATCTCCAAATATGTTTATCATTCATTTTTTATTTCAATTTTTTATTTCAATTTTATTTCTTGTTTTTATTTCACTTTAATTACCGTTATTAAACTTGTGATTTAATTTTTAGTTTCAATATGTGTTAGACTGTAGTTCAATTCACATGTGTGCTATGTTTCATGTTATTTTCATTTTAATTTATTTTTAATTTAATTTTATTTTAGCTTCAAAGTGAAGTTTTAAATTGTGTTCACTGTTACACTATGTTTTTAATTTAGTTCGATTATATTTTAGCTGAAGATGGGTTATGCCCGAAAACGTTCCTAAGATAACAAGTTTGATATTCTTATATTAATTTTGTTACTTACGTATTAGTTTGTTATTTTAGCATTTATTTTTTATACTATGTATTCGTATTTTCTTTAATCAGTAGCGATAAAAATGTAAACTCTTAATTTATTCTTTTAGAATTTATAGTTTTTAGGGTATTTAAATTTACGGATATAAGAATCAAAATTTTAGAATTTTAGATTAAAATATGTTAAGAACCTAAAATTTCTCCGGCTATATGTTGTAAACAACAGAAATGTTACAGTTGGCTATACTTTATTTCTTCGAATGTCAATGCTAACTAATATCAAAAATTACTTAAGTTATTTACACGTTTATCGCTCCTTTCGTTTCAAAATATTGACCGTTAAATTTTAAAATTTCGCGGGTTTTGTATTTTTTACATATTCTAATGAAGGAAATACATCCGTTAAATATTAAAGAAGAATAATAATTCTGGAGCTGTTGTAAAAAAAAACGGTTGTAGACTTTGTGCCCTTAAATTTTAAAATTTTGGGGGTTTTAAATTTTTTTTATGTTGTAAGGATGAAAATACGTCAATTAAAAAAAAAAAAAACAAAATTAGATTCCCAGTTTTTATTGAACGCGCTATGGAGTTATTCCTATTTTTTTTTGGGGCTGGCCCTTGGCTTTGACTCAACCACCTGAATATATGATGTTAGAAATTCAGATTCTGAAGCGGTACAAGATGGAAAGAACAAAGGATTAAAGTAAGGGAATTATTGCTTGAGATGGGAAGGAAAGGATAAAGGAAGCACTGTGGGGAGCAGGAAGATCTGAAATCAAGATTTTCAAATATACTAGAGGGAACGTTCGCTAACAAGAGCTGAACACTCGAAGAAAACATGGTTTGCGTCGTATTCAACAGAAGAATCAGTATTATGCAGGGAATAATAAGGAGAAGGATATAAAGGAAAACAAAAGCGAGAAGCGAGGAGAAAAGAATAATTAATTCTCAATCTGATTGAGAAAACAATAGTAGAACGACTGAATGGAATGGAAAGAAACCACAGCTGGATGGGGTGCCGGCTGTATAAGAAAATAATGCGATAAGGAACGGTCTCTATACAAATAAGGTTGTGCTCATTTTTCGAAATTCAATTCTTTAAAGGTTTTATTTATTTCGTATTTTTTCAATATTGTAAAAAATAAATTAGCCTTTAGCTCGCGTGAACTGGTTGTCGACTTTTAATACGACTTTTTGTATTTCCTTGCGAAACTTTTTATGTAATGTATTAATAAGAAAAATATCTGCAGACAGCATGCTAGGATAAAAATAAACATTACAATAATTTTTTCTATCCGGATTATAATAGCAATCCTTAGAGGAGGGCGACTGATTAAATTTTATTGTTTATCTTTCAGAAAGACTGTAGAATTTTAACTTTTCTGTTGCTACATTTTTATTTTTATTATTAACAACACAGCTTTGATTTTGAATGCATTAAACTTTTTCCCGTTCAACATTGAGTCTAAACTCGAATTTTTCCATTGCGGTTTTAAATTTATTAAACGTCTGTTTTTTTTTTTTTTTTCTTTTATGCCCCTCAACCTTGGTTGGACTCCAGACCGTGTATAATACCTAGACTATTACGGCCCAAGAGTCTGTCCTTAATCCATTGTTCCTGACAAATTAAAAAACTGCGCTCTGATTCACTTCTGAATTCGAGAGGACATGGATGAGATTATCAAATCAGTGTCTCCTTCTGGAAGGTTGGAATGTAGGACAATTTATGAGAATATAATCAACCGCCGGTAGCTCTTGCGGGCAGCAGAAGGGACAAGTGATATGGGCGGGGGGTGACCGCCCTCCAACAAATAGTCGCGTGTGGCCGAGGCGTAAGCGGTTGAGCGCGCGATAGTATACTCGTAAGGTTCTCTGGCGGTGAGGGGGGCCGTAGCCCTATGGACTTCTTAATATTCTGAAGGTGGGACGGAGTGGAGAAGTGTTCTTGGTTCTACTGTTCCATTATTTGACTTCGTATTGCATCTGATATTTGGGGGCCCAAGGATGTTTTGTGGACTGGGGGCTGTAATGATTGAGTGAGCTACTGTGTCCGTTCTTTCAATCCCTGGGATTCCAGTATGATTTGGGACTCGCGACATGATTAAATTATAACCCTTTGACTGCAGCTCCATGATGAGTGTCAGAACTTGGTTTGTTAACCCCCTCCTCGAGGTTCCACCTCCTATCATTTTAGCCGCCACTAATGAGTCTGTCACCAATAGTATGTCACGGATTGGCTCTGTGGACGCCAGGATCATTTCCAGACAAAATCATATTGCGTATAATTCGGCATCTAGAATTGAGAAGTAAAGGCTCAGATCGATGGCTGTCATTGCTCCCTTCACTTCGAAGGCGCAAGCGGTCGGTGGCATCTCTTTGACAGGTGCTGCTTTTGCTCCGTCTGTATAACATATTGGATGGCGTTGCCACACTGTTTTGTTGTTTCACACGCGTCTTGGATAAGTTGCTCCGACATGCCGTTGGGCCGATAGAGGTTAACTGCTACAGGCTCGAGTTGCCACAAATGTAACGAACTGGTGGCTGCTGCCCGGCATTCTGTGGAGCCATTGACATTGACATTCGGGAGTAGCTTGGTGAGACCCGGTAGCGGGTCGTTAGTGAACGCTGCGAGTAGGGGGGTTTCGATATGGGTATAAGGCAGTTTTAAGAATGGGATCTGGTACCGCATGGTATGCAGGGAACGATCGAATTTCAGTGGAGGAGTGTCCGTCAATGCACAGATACTCCTACACGATGTTATATGATGGGCTCCCGAGATGATTCGTAGTGCAGAGTGGTGGATGGCATCCAGTTTTTTCGGGTTACTTAGAGTAGCTGAGGAGTACACCTGCCACCCATAATTTATTTTACTCGAGGATTTATAAACATTGAAGAGCAATTTGGAGTGAATATTAAGTTGAGGATTGGAGAGGTATCGCGGATTATTGACAGTGACCTTATACATTCAGAATTTACTATTTTGATTCAGACATACTTTACTAATATGTACCGTATAATCTCGAGTATTTATTTTTTAATTTTGCAACTTAAATCATAACTGTTTGTCTATGATAGAATTTCTCAATTTCTAATTTTTTTGTATAGTTCTTAACATTTTCTTCGACTAACTTGTATTTTGAACAATTGTTTTCTAATTAGACCCCAAATTTGTATTCCACGTGTCAAGGTTCGGTGGACGCAGTTCCCCGATACTTTAATTCTTAATTTATATCTTACTTTTTAAATATAATTTTTGAAAACAAAAAAATATTTCCACGCATTTAAAATGCTGGCATACATGTCACCTTCGATTAAATAATATTGTTGTCCTAAATATTTATATTCATTCATATAACTTCTCTCTCCATATTCACTTCTCCTCCCTACTTTTTGCAAACCATATGGTTAATATATTTTACCGCTGATGAGATTTCGTTACCACCAACTAGGAGTGTTATTCTTTCTATTTTAAGCAACTCTCTTTCAAACATCCACTTCATTCCGCTTCTCTTTGAAATATTGTAGCATATCGTTTTCATCCTTCGCTCGCATAGTCGCTCTTCCATTCACCGTTTCATCGCATAATTTTATCATTATAAGGCCGCCTTGGCATCTTTCGCTGCAATCGCCTTCAGCGAGCAATTAACTATTTTTGTGGTGATCCTTCTACTGTTTCAATCCTCTATAAATCTATTACCCGATCCGAACTCGATTTCTCCTTCATTTGTAGTAATTCTTCCGTTTTCGAATTCGACAGAATCAAATATTATTGTCTCTATCTTTACATTGGAACTCAGAAATCTTCTTCTTCTCCCACCGCTGATATTCATCTTCTTCTTCTCTATATCCACACAGATCCCACTTTGGTTATCGTTTTCTGATAAAGCGTTTCCCTATCTCTTAGTTCAAAATTATATACGGTATTTCGTTTCATGCTATTTACAGAATTACTGTCGCATCCCATGTACCTGTGCTCAGCTTTCTCAATTCTCACCCCACATTATTAATTTTCCTTATCTTTCCAATGATTTTAGTAACTTTTTCTTTCTTGCTCGTTATCATTTTCTGTGCAACATTAATTTTTTCTACATAATGCAATTCGAAACAAATTTTATCATATGGTAGATTTTTCACTTCCTCCTTAAAAATGATATGTATCGGTGGTCCTTTCACCTTTCTTTTGCCCTATATTCAAAGCTATCCCAATTGCTATTTCATTTACGCTATCTCTTTAATTCTCCATACAAATAGGATCTGCAAATTCTTAAGTTCTGATTCTAGAAAATAAGATTCCTCCCCATTAATGTGCTCGTTTCAATTCGTTCCACTATTCTCTAAACAATTCCGTTTTTGCTCCATAGTTATTAACCGTTTGTAAATAACCAATAATTCCGATATTGAAGATAATGACACTGCAGACTGTCCCCTTGTGCTCGCTCGACCA
Organism: Icerya purchasi; assembly: GCA_039619475.1. Classification (NCBI taxonomy): domain Eukaryota; kingdom Metazoa; phylum Arthropoda; class Insecta; order Hemiptera; family Monophlebidae; genus Icerya; species Icerya purchasi. The sequence continues at coordinate 224,518,656 of CM077116.1, forward strand.
CTTTCAGTGCTTATTTTCGGGACAAATTCTCTATTCTGAACCTTCAATAATTCTTTCACCTACTATTTTAGACTGTGGTTTGGTACTTTCCATAATTTCTCCTCATATTACTTGGTTTTCTCCCGTCTGTCACATTCTATTATTATTTCCATGAATCGGTCTTTCCTCCCCCCGCGTTACGTTTTCGCTTTTTTCCATCCTTAATTCTTTATTACCCTCTTTTCGCAATTCCGATTTTTATTTTTCGATACTCTAATGCTATTTTCTTTGAATGTTATCTTTCCGTTCAGCCCTTACCTTCTTTGACCAGATGGTTCGACATGTTTCCTTCCCTTTGCCGTCCCCTGATCACCGCTATATGTCGTCTTCGTTTCGGTCATACCTTTCTCCCTTCGTCACTTTATCGTTTTTCCCCCGTCTCTTCTCCGCGGCGCCCTCTTCACCCAGAGGACTCCTTTTTTCTGTGTAATATCAATCACGTCTTCTTCGAATGTTCCTCACTCTCTTCAGAACGTTCTCTCTTTTATTCTCGGCTTTTGGATCTTCGTCTTCCCACTCCATATAATGATTCTTATTTTCTCCCATTTCCTTCCTTGTCAGTTGTTCCTATTCTAGCTTCTTTCATTCATTCAATCTCGCACCAGATTGAAATCTAATATGTTATTCTCCTTTTGAACAATTACTTAGATTCCTTGGCTGATTGGGCTGTTGCTCTTCGTTGGCGTGCCCATAACAAAAAAAAAAAGAAAAAAAAAAGAAATGTTTGAATCTTTCGAATGTTCTGTTCTTTATTAGCGTTCCATTTTTTTTTATAACGGTTCGTATGAGATGCTTCACACCCTTATCGGTATAATTCCCTTATTGGATTTCTTTTTATCTTTTCTATTTCAAATCAGTTAAAAATATGATGTAGCCTACTGGGGAAAAAAATATACTATTTCATATTAAATTTAACATTTTCTTTTTTGTCTTTTCCTAAAACCCGTTCTCTGTTTATTTATATATATATATATATATATATATATATATATATATATATATATATATATATATATATATATGTATATATATACTTTAAAGATTTCTAGCGATTGTTGTTAGATCGTTTAAATTATTACTAATGAGTATAATGCTATCAGAAAAATGGAGGGTATTTAATCTTTTATCATCTTTAACCCTTTTTCATTACAATCTAATTTACGGGAATTCTTGGAGTACTACGTTAAAAAGAGATTCGGGAATAAGAAATCACCCTGTTTCATCCCTCCATTTACTAGGAATTTATTTATCGTGGATGGAAAAAACCATATTTTTCAAAATTTCAATAAATATTTCATTGCCGTTTGAAAAATTGTACGATAGAGCTTTCAATTTGCCTTCGATCGCCCTTTTAAGGGACATCATAATTTCTACTTCTAATCATTGCGATGAAATATCCCTTACACTTATTGTATTAAGTTGAATAAATCAGTTAAAAAATTCTCCTTGATATTTAATTTTATAGATTTTTCGAATCGGACACAAATGTTTTCGATTTTTCAGTTGAGAATGCCCGGTGTACTTTGTTGTTTTTATGTCGCCTGTATTTAATATTTTCAGTGCGCCCTATTTTATTTCTGTTTTGTTAGTGTGCAGTTCCGAAGTGTAAGCTGATTTTAGTATTTTCTATCTCAAATTAAACCAGCATCATTTAGTTTTCACACACACACACACACACTAGTAGTCAACAAATTTCTACCCGCAGTGAACAATGCATTATATCAGAATAATTCATTGTAGTATCTCTATCATGTGTAATAACGCAATATACTGGGGAAGCTATATTTAATTTAAATTGTGAGATTGACCGGTTCTGTTTTTATATGAATAATAATTTATCACATCTTAATACGGGATGGTTTGGAAAAAGAAAAGTAGAATGTTATTTTAGTTCGATCTGGCTAATTAAACCGCCAAAATAGAGATACACTTCACTATGTACGCACTGCGAATGTGCACTCCTGTCAGTAGGTATATTTCCTTTTTCTTATGTAAAAAATTTCTGTACCATGTTTGTCAAATGAATAATATTACCGTAATTTCTAATTACATTTAAAATGTTTATGAAATAATTCGATTTTCTCTTTTGCAACGTTAGTGTTTCATCATTTTTAAAGCTTATAAAACATTTCGACCTGTGCTATAATGTGGAAGAAGATAAAGGCGCTGAATGGTAACCCTAGCTCCACTCCGACCCCCTCTTTACTTATAAATGGGACGCTGGTGACAGATGAATCCGAGGTGGCGGGTGCTTTTGCGCTCCACTTCACAAATGTTTCCTCCTCTGCTTCGTACACTCCCAATTTCTTGGAACAAAAAACATCAGTGGAAAGTGAACCAATAGCATTCCTTTCCGAGAAAGATGAAGCGTTCAACCTTCCTTTCTCAATAGATGAATTGAACTTCCAACTTAATAAAACTAGAAACAGTGCGCCCGGTGCGGATTCAATTCACCCACTCGTGTTGAAACATCTCTCTCCTTCCGCTAAAAGTCTCCTACTACATATTTATAATCAAATCTGGTCCTCATCATCCATCCCTAACTCCTGGAAAACTGCCTTAGTAATCCCTGTTCTTAAATCAAACAAAGATCCTTTCCTTCCTCAAAGTTACAGGCCAATTTCCTTATTATCGGTCCTTTCAAAAACTCTGGAAAAAATGGTGAATAGGCGTCTCTATTCCGTACTAGAATCTTTGGAGATCCTATCTGCAATCCAGGTCGGTGGCCGTACATCAAAATCCGCAATTATGCACCTTCTGAGCCTCCAAAGGCAAATACTTACAGCCCAAAACAGAAAGCAATACTTATATTCGGTCTTTTTTGACCTTGAAAAAGCTTTCGACCGCGTATGGCGATGTGGTATGCTTACTAAGCTGAAGAACGCCGGAATTAGCGGAAACATGGGCAATTTCATCCTTAACTTTTTTTCTGATAGGGCGATCCGAGTTAGGATTGGCTCTAAAATATCTTCCTCCTTCCTTATCGAAAATGGTATTCCGCAAGGCTCAGCGCTGAGCGTAACATTGTTTATATTATACATAAATGATATGGCAGATTGTATACGGCCGCCAGTTACAGCCCGCTTATATATTGATGATCTTAATATATCCTTTCCTTCTAACCTTCCGTCCAATGCGAGATCAATCCTTCAATCAACAATCAATAACTTGGAAATATGGGCTGATAACAATGGCCTGGAATTCTCTCCGACAAAATCCGTATGTGTGAAATTTCACAAGAGACGCCAGCATGATCCCGATTCCGACATAACTCTTTTCCTAAGGAATTCACCACTCCCGTTGCTCCACACAATTAAATTCTTGGGTCTTGTGTTTGATGAAAAACTGTCCTGGTCACATCACATTCACCATCTTAAAACTAAATGCATGAAATCCTTAAATATACTAAAATGTCTGTCAAATCCGAAATATAGCATAGATCCTAAGCTCCTGCTAACTGTGTACAAATCTCTCACTTTAAGTAAATTGACCTATGGCTGCCAAGTTTATTCCTCGTCAAACAAAGCACTCCTTAAATCACTTGACACAATCCATCATACTGCTATACGAATTATCTTGGGAGCGCATAGGACGTCGCCATCGTTGGAAATCTGTTCACTAGCGGGCATCCCACCCTTAACGGTTATCCGAAATTCTTATGAATTCAGAGATTTAGTTTACTGGTACCAAGCTAAATTACGCCACAACGATAATTCAGAAATCCCACTACCGTCTTTTCCAAACGATCCCCTCCCCAGTGTACTAGCCCTCCTTAAGGAAAGAGGAATTAACTGGAACTCTGACCTTGCACATCAGCATGTTGAACTCCCCTGGGAAGATACTCCGATTGTTGCAGATTTATCTCTGCTGAGCGATCGCTCGGACCAGGATGTCATTCTGCCGTCCCAGTACGTGGCGGAAAAAATGCAACTTTTTCCCAGCTACAGACAGCTGTATACAGATGGTGCCAAAGCAAACCCCCTCAATGGGTCCTCGCCGGTGGCTTGCGCCTACGAGGTGGAGGGAGTTGTTCATGCGGTTCGGCTCCACGACTTCTGTTCAGTGCTGGAGGGGAGCTGTATGGTATTTTCTTCTGCTTGAGAGAATATCTGCAGTCTTACCCCCAACGTCGAAATGCATTTCTAATCACAGATTCCTTGCAATCGATTAGGACACTCCAGACACCTAAAACCTCTCACACATTATCTCGAAAAATAAAGCGCATCATTAACGTGCTTTTCCGGGCTGGCTCACAGGTAACATTCTTGTGGGTCCCGGGTCATACCGGTGTGCCGGGGAATGAGCGTGTGAACTTGGCTGCTAAGGCAGCAACATATAGTCCAATGCCCGAAGGTGCCCCTCTGCCTCAGCTGGGGCCACCCTTTTTTCAGCAACATAAAGCAGAGACATGGGAAATTATGTGGTCGGCTCACACATCATGGCTGCGATCCATTAAGGTGAGCACTGAGCCTTGGTGGCCACCGATATCCATGTCCCGCAGAGAGTTTGCAGCTTTAATTAGACTCCGCATAGGGCACACAGCAATATCCCACAACTATTTGCTGGAAGGAACATCTCCTCCCTCTGTTTGTTCCATATGCAATTCCCCAATTTCACCAACCGCTGAACACGTTCTGGAACATTGCCTGCCTGCAGGCACCACCAACTTACCGACGGTTGCGTTGTCAAACGAACCAAAACAGGTCCAGGACATACTAAACCATATTAGAGCGGCTAACATATTAAAACACTTCTGATCCTGCACTGATCCATGTGCTGTAATAATCCCGGTAATTACACACAGCACATGGACCATATAAATTTAGAGGAAAAAAAAAAAAAAACATTTCGACCAAATCGGAACAAAATAAAAATACCCAAAGGATAAAGAGAATATAAAATTTATTAGTTATAATAAAACGATAAAAAAGCACAACTGAATAACCAGAATAACGTCTACCAATTATTCTCAGGATTATAATAATAATGAAGGGAAAAAAAACAAAAAAAAAGGGGGGGGAAAGAAAAACACTCACACACAAACGCGCAGTATTTCAAATAAATAAAAAATACATACATTAAATAAACGTCTTTTAAAATTATTATTATATAAATATATCCCATACAATAGAGTACTAGAAGTTACTGAAAGTATACGATATAGGAAAAGTTTATATTAATAATTAACATTTTCGATTTATTTAATTACGTGAAAAATATTATGAAATTAAACATACATGCGTCGTCGTTGTCATCGTCGATGAAATGAAAGATATCGTTTTTATTGTAATTATTATTACTATAGTAGTATTCGAGAATTCGGTTTATAGTCTTTTTTCGACTGAGATGAAAATGAAAGGAAAATAATAATTACAATGACAAAATAATAAATAGATTTATACAGAAAATTAATAAGTTATCACAATTTTTGTATATACATAAAGAGAGAGAAAGTTTCAAACGAATACGCTGCGTAAACTAAAAAGAAAGATTGAAAAATCGTCACACGATATGTAAAAATATTACCTCTACATTATTTAATAACGAGAATATAAACACACCTGCATAAAATAATAATAATGAAAAAAAAAACCAGCAGTTCCGATGAGTTAAATATTTTAGACTTGTTCATTAATTTTGAAAACAATGTTGAAATTAAATTCTTCCCGTAAAAATTCCGTTAAAATACAAAATGACTTACAGTAATTATTTTTTTTTATACTAGAATATTTTTTTGAGTACCATAACGGTGTAACCGGATTATTAAAATAATAAAAATATCAATAATAGAGTTATAACATTTTTCGCTAACGCGTTTGGTAATAAAGATGTGTTTTGTAAGAGCGAAAAACGTTGTACTTTAAATCATTGAAATAAACTTCCGCATATACACATATGTAAATTATATATACATATATATATATATATATACATATACATATATATATATATATATATATATATATATATATATATATACATACATATATATATATATATATATATATATATATATATATATATATATATATACACATATATTTTAATTCGTTGTAAAATATTATCCATTACGAGAATTTCGATAAACCTTTTTTTTGTATCGACACCAGGATGATTAACTTTTGAAGCATTTAAAATGCAATATAGTCATTGTCTTTACAAATTATTAAAGAAAATTAACAGGTTCTTGTCCGCGGCGGATGATCAAAAGGGGCTCTACTGGAAAATTCATACATTTTAGTTATATTTTCGAAATCAAACTCGCTTAACTGCCGATAGGTTCTGAACGAAGTTTAGCAGAATCGGCTGATTTTTTTAATAGATATTATTTTGTCGATTGTAGAAATGAACTACACCCCTCTCTGCTAATTTTAAAAAACAAATATTAGCTAATTTTGCAATGCGATCTATTATCTTTTGTAGTAGTGCTATGCAACGAACTTTAGTCGAAGGAGTGTGACTTTTGTTGTAAATCTCTGTTCGGGGTAAAATCACGATGATTTGCTTATAATATTCGGTTGCGGACAGAAAAATCTTACGTCGGAACGCGATAAAGAGTTTATGCGTATAAAACAATAATATCGCTTGAGCGCGTCACAATAATAGAGGAGAAGTCATTAAAGAAGGCAACTGTCGTCAAGTGTTAGGTCAAAGGTAACTACTACTTAGAATCCAACAGATTCGCTAGTAAAGAGGGGGGGGCAAGAATATGTTTAATTCTCCTTAGCCAACTATTTCGGATTTTAAAATTAATATTTTGGAAAAAGTTTCAAATTTGCGCTTCTTTTTTTTTTTGTTTAGCTTAAAATTATATCGCGGTTAAAAAACGGTCTCTTGTGTTCACATGTCCTTTAAAAAAGGATGATAAAACTTCCGCGTTTACGAAGACTATGAAATTATTCTAAATTACCGTGTTCTTTTACTCGAGTGAAAACCCGAATTCCGTACTGGCTGCTTAAAAGTTTTCTCAGAATTTCAATCTATATCTTTTGATCGACTTCGGGGTTTTTTGTGTGGTTCAAATCGAGATTACGAAAAAGGAACTGATTGGAGTCCATTTTCAGTGGTACTTTTGAAAGTTAAAAGTAGCGAGACGGGAAAAATACTCGGCTCTTAAATAAACCTTTGATCCGCAAACTGATATCATCAGTAACACTGGCCTATTCGGTACTCTGTGCGCGAAAGGGTTTTCTATATAAGGACGTGTCCGGCAGATATAGAACACACACAACAAACCTTCTACTATAATGCATAATAATAGTTGCTTAGACGACTGTTTGACTCCTACCTTGAATTGTAATTGTACTCCGCTGGAAACGACGGATGAGGTTAAATACCTTAGATTAACTTTTGACAGTACACATTATCTCTCGAGACAAGCATATTACAAATTTATCAAAAACAAAATTATACCAGCATTGTATAGATTAGTTCAATCAACAATACCGCATGAGATGATCTACTTTAATGTTACAGTCTTGTCACGAATCTTATATGGAATTCGTTCATAAAGTACGATAATCAAAAGGATTTAGTAATCAGCAAAAGAGATACTTGAAAATAATAATTCCCAAAAAAGGATCATCAGGTAAGTAGTAACATTAGCTGGTGGAGAGAGAAAAAAGAAATGTCCGCAAAGATGCTGTATTATTAGCACCGACTGCTTGAATATAAGACTAATAATATTCCGTTATCTTCGACGACAAGGGAGGTAGAACAACTAGGAATCATAGGGGGAGGAAGTGTACTATACCCGACCAAAAAAGGTATAAATAACAAGATAAACGAGCAGTATTAATTAAATTGCCGGTACGAATTCCCTGAAGATTTATTGAACACAGAGATAGGACTTTGGAAACTAATAATTAAGCAATGGCTGATTAATTAAATGTGACAGTAAGTTAGTTCTTAATTGTATATGAGCAAATGGCCCAGGAATCGATGATATATATATATGTATAATTAAGACGGAAGTTCGCCAAGTGTAATAGGTATTAAAAAGTTTATGAATAAACGATGATGGTGTTGGGCACCCATAGACGTACTTGTGGAACCCGTAAGTTATTAAAAAAAAAAAAAATCAAATGTAGTGATAAATTATTTCGATATTTTGGATTGATTTAAGTCACTCGTTTCGATTTTTCGATTTTAATTAAATAATTTTCCTGAAAGTTGTTAGATACGCGGAGAAGACACATGTATTCGTGTATATGTTATTTAGCCGTAGTTCAGAAATATCCGCCAACGGACGGGAATTTAAAGGAAAAAAAAATTTCATATTTTAAAGAATGATGTGCTTAACGATGTACGCGGTGTTATTATATATTTCGCAACAATATACAAATTAATAAATAACCATTATACAAATTATACATACGAAAAATATATACAAAAAATATATACATATACAACAATATTTTATAGAAGTAAATGTAGAGAATTTTACAGATTTTGTTGTTCAATGAAAAAAATAATAGAAGAAAGAAAATTAAGCCGCGAATGATTGAAAGTTTTCCTTCATTTCGAAAATGGCTGTAATTTACGTAAACCGTTATTTACTTCACTTTTTTTTGGAGATCATTCATTGGGTTATTATTAAAAAAATAATAATTTTTCTTCCATTTTTGGGGGGGGGGGGGGGGTATAAAACAAACGTATTAAAAAAAATATTACGATTTTTCATTCACGATCTGTCTAGAAAAAATAGAGATTTCGTAATTCTTCCTGTATTAAATAACTTTATTGCTTGATCTCGAGAATTTTCTTTTTCAAAATATGAAACGTGTTACGATCAAAAATCATTTTAATAAAAGAACCTCGCAGGTATATTTGCTCTGTGGGGGGAAGCGTTTTTAGTCATTTACACTTTTCGGATGATAAACATCTCAAAATTTATTGTAGTCGTTCGAAATTTTTCTCGCTCTAATGCAGCGATGTTCGAGGAAGAGAACCTTTTTTTCTACGGATTACTTTCAGTGAAATAAAAAGAGACGGAAATAGTTTTACTATTGTTAGCTTCGGCAACTTCTATAATGCCACTTTCATCGACTTCATCCCCATTTACTTCTATATTGCATTTAAATAATGCTACTACAATATACACAAAAGTGTATTACTCGTGTATTTAATACGTTTTATATAATTTTTTTTTAATGTTTAACGTATAAAAATAATTTCGTTGAAATCGTTGCGCGTCTAATAAATAAATATAGTTAACGAGTAATAATGAACGGGAAAATGTTTCTTCTGGACCCCCCATAAATTACAGAAAGTTATAAAAAATAAATAATAGTAGACTTAAATAAATATTTGGACACAAATAAATAAAAATAAAAAAAAAAAAAAAATAAAAAAAAGGAAAGGAAAAAAAATTGTTAAACAAAACATTGTTACGCGTGAATATTTTCATTAGTTTCCAGCAATGTTGTATTTCGGAGCACAAAGTAGAGAGATCGCAATGAAAAAAAAAAAAAAAAAAAAAACGAAACTAGAAGCGAAATTAACTTTAAAAAAAATAGCGAAACTATTTACACAATCAGAGACTAGGGATTTGAAAAACGCTATCTGCAAAAAAGGATCGTTAATATAATCACGACGTTTTGACTAATTGGAAACGTTTGTGTAAGACGAAGTTACTTGGTTCGTATGGGGGGAGAGGCTCGCATTATTAAAATGATGAAATTGTAACAACAGGCAAATTGGTAATGTTTCTACTAATTCGATTTAAAAAGGAAAGAGGAATTTTGTAAAAAGCATTCAAATTTTGATTTTCAAAACTTTTAACCGCGATTATTATGAAAATGCTGAAAATGAATAAGAGTGATATGCGGGTTATTTTGCCGTAACGACTTATTCAAAGGATTTCCTCTCAGAATTTCTACATATTACATGAAGTAGTAATTTTGGAATTATTTAAAATGAACTTATCAGGTTTTATACACCGACAGGCGATTGAAAGGAATGTTTTTTTTCTTTTTTTTTTGTTTATGCACAGTCGGGAGGAAAAATTTTACTAACTGAAACGATATTAGCGAAATAACGGAAACAGCGGTATAATGCATGGGGTTGTAAGAATAGCGAAACACAACGCGCTTCCCTAAAAATCACTTTGTACATTTTCAAAATAACTAAACCTAATAATACTATGTACAGAAGTTACACACAATTATATATCTATCTATATATATATATATACATGAATATGTGTAGGTATACAGAAGGGAACTTTAGCAAAAAGAAAAATTTACAAAACAACAAACAAACGGATTCGGAATAAAAAAAATCTGTATAATTTAGAACTTTTAATGGTAACGCAATGTGAGATAAATTCGACAACATACTCCCATACGGTTCGTCATTATGCCAACTAAGCTTTCTCCTTGAAAGATTACAGTCCTCCGATTATGTCTATCGTAGAAGTTGTTGTTAGGCGGTTGTCATTTTTTTAAAAGTATAACCCCTATCATCTGTAGAAGTCGGCTTTTTATAGTTAGACGGGGATGCTAAGAGAAGTGTGCTACATTTTCTCGGACAGAAATGAAACTTTTTCAGAAAAATCCGGCGGAAATTAAAATAACAACACACTTACAGGTATACATATATAATATATATATATATGTGAAAAAGAGAGGATGGGATGGAATGGGACGGGATGGGATGGGTGTGAGAGGGAAAAATCGCGGAAGGGAAAAGAAGGGAGAAAGAACGATAGCAGCGACACACAAAGAAGACTTGTTTTTCTCTATAAAATAAGAATGAAAGAAAAAAGAGGACGGACTAATCTCTGCCGATCCGTTTGTGGATCTGAGCGTGCTTGATGAGGTGCGCTTTTTGCCGGAATGCTTTGCTGCAGATTTCGCAGCGGAACGGTTTCTCTCCGGTATGGGTACGCAGGTGAACTTTAATGTTGGACTTGTTCAGGAAACCGCGGTTGCATATGTTGCAGCGATGCACGGTTTTCTCCTTGCCGATGTTGGTGCCGTCGTTGTAGACGATGCTGGTTGACGAGGAAGTCGACATCGACTTGGCTTTGTTGCGACTGCGCGACTTCTTGCTGGGCGTGGTCGTGTGCGGAAAGCTGACCTGCAGTTCGGGAGACGGCCTGGTCGAGCTGTGCACCGGGATGAAGCCGATGTCGGACGTGCTGACCACGTGACACGGAGGACTGTGAGCGCTGCCGACGAACGGCGTCGAGGACGTCGGTGACGAGCAGCCGGTTACGTAGGTTATTTCGGCGCCGGCTGCGGTTGCCGCCTGCACGGACGACCGGTCGACTAGCGGTTTCGGCGGTCCGTTTTCCAGCCGGCTCTGCAGCAGCGGCATGTGACTGAACGTATTGTTCATGTCGGCTTGCTGCTGCTGCTGCTGCTGCTGTTGCTGAATGTGCTGACTATGCGACGAGACCATCGATTGCAATTTTATGTGATGATGCGGCAAATGGTGAATGTTGTGCAGCTGAAGCGAGCCGGATTGCGGTGGCCCGGTCGCTGCCGCGGAGTTGCTCATCGAGAATTGCGAATTCACGAAATTCGGCAACACGTTCGAAGTCATCGCCGCGGCCATGTTATTGCAGTTGTTGTTGCCGTTCGGCTTCAGGGAGGAGATCGGCACGCCCGGCGGCGGTCCGAGCGATGAAATCGGTATCGCGAGCGGCGGCGAGTTAGACTGTGCGGCACCGCAGGCGCTTCCGATCCACGCGTCTAGGTCGAGCCAGCTGTCTCTGCTGTCGTCTCCGTCGACGCCGTTCCCGTTCCGGTTCGGCACGGTCGTATCGACTATCGCCGAACCGATTATGGCGGCGATATCCTCGTCCATGCCGGCCACTAAGTCTATCATCGGCTCGGTTTTGATGCTGTCCATGCCGCTGTCGATAGTCGACGAGCTGACCACCTGTTCCGTACTGGTGTAGTACGACGGCACGTTATTCTGATTGGCCGTTTCGACGGAATTATTGTTCGTCTCGATCAGGATGCGCGACGAATTCGGAGCGGTCGCTATCGCGTGGTAGTGATGGCCGGGTATTCCGTTGATGCTCAGGTTTCCGGTATAGCCGTGGAACGGTGGTAACGGTTTCAGTTCGGCCAGCGTATTGTTGCCGATGGAAGAGTTCGAATGCTGTATGGTAGATCCGGCTGCCGACGTGGCCGTAAACAGCAAGTCCAGATCGTCCAGCGAGGCGCTCGTCGATTTATGATCGAGATTCGACTCGTCGTCTTCGTCCGTCTCGCTGCCCAGGGCCAACTTCGTGTCCTCGCCGATGAGGAAATGTCGCATTTCCGAGTTGGTGATGTCGGCCGTGTTCCAGAGCGATTCCACCGGCATGCCCAATATGTCCGAGTCACCGCCGGGCGAAGATAATTTCATCTTATGATGACGGCTGGCATACACGGTAAGTTTAGTCTCTTCCGGCGGTGCTCGATGCGGACTAAGCCACGGAGGATCCAGTGCACGCGTTTTCCTCTTGTGCGTGAATTTAGCCTTTTGTGCCCGGTTGCCCGTAGAGCGCGCCGCTAAATGTCTTTTCTTTTCTTCCGCTTCTTCTTCCTTTTCCGAACGACGCGGCCGTCACTGCTGTTGTTGCTGCTACTGCTGCTGCTACTGCTGCTTTTGTGGCGACTAATTTTTCTAGCCGTGCTGCTCTCCGACGATCTTGGTCCCAGTCGACTAGTAGTGGTTGTTCGAACCGAAACGCAGCGCCGGTCCAGTTTGTCGCTGAACTGCTGAGGACTCGCCGCCGACAATATCTACACTCGCACTAATACAGCTATCGTCGCTGCTAAGTGAACTCCGGACACGTATGATAGTTCAGCTGTAGTTTGGTGCGTTCGTCTTGCTCGGGGAATTGAACACCGCAACTGGACGCCATACTGCTCGGCATAACGGTCGTATTACCATAATCTATCTGAAAAAATAGCCGATTAAAATCATGCACAACGGAAAAATCTGCGTTAACACGTGTTTAGTAGGAGGTTTTTTGTAGTTTTTTTTTCATTTTCCGTTTTTCTTACTTCCTTCGTTGCTGTTGCGGCTAACGCTTGTATTTCACCTTCCTTTATTTAATGTTATATATGGAAACGCATTATTGATTTCATTTTTTCTTATTATATATACTTCAAATGTTCAACAATTTCTCCGTATACCTTTGTTTTTTATTTATACTATTATCTCCGTGATTTTTCGTATGTTTCTTTTAATGTTCTCTTTTAGGAATTGTATACCGCACCGGTCGTATGAACCGTGCACCAGAAAATTTCTTAAATGTCCACTACATAAGAGTTCTCATCTGTTAAAAAATTTTCCAACATTTCCTTTTCCACAAAAACAAATGTTAAGACACTGACGATGGAAAAGCCATGGACCTATTCCTCTTCTGAAACTCTCGAAAGAAGCGGTGTGGTATCTGCAATGCTGACCTCATTTTCTTTGAATGTGTTCATCCCTTTCTGTTGAGCATTGTATTCCGAATCTGTTAAAAGTAAAACTTCCTACTTCTTTTGTATTACATATATTTCCTCACCATCCATCATTCCAGCCAATTAATTAGTTCCCTTTTATATACTGTCAGTATCTGACACTGAACTGAAATTTAACTGACATTTTTTTCTTTTAGTGTAGCTTTCCGGCGGACCTTCCTACTTTAAAAAAGAAAAAAAAAAAAAAAGGGCCCTCTATTTCTAAACCGCTAAAAATCCACAAAACGGCGCTGTTACCTTATTTTTTTTTTTTAAATAAATAACGGTGTTTCCCGGAATTTCATAATATGCGACATGTATGAATAAAGGGCGGCTTGGAAAACAATAAGAAAAAAAAAAAGGTGTAAATAAATGCGGGATTTTTGCATCGTTGTGTGAATACAATATTTCTTTTAATTACGGCGATGGAAAGCAAAAGTCGCACATTTTTCAGTGTATTTTTAGTGTGAAGTACGTTAATTAAAATAGTTCGATTTAACACCCGGTAATGATGATTAAGCTGAATATGTAATGGCTAATGAAGTATGTCGGACGAACAGAAACATTTTTTATTTTAATTATTCGTAAAAGCGACACTTACCCGGAATTTTCAAATATTTCACTTCATACAATGGAAGAACAATTACCGAATCTGAACATGCGACAACGCATTTTGTATTGTTCTGAAACAGATAGAAAACCGGATGTTACTTGAAATTCGTTAAAATGTTCCAGCAGCGCGTGGCAAACGTAGGTAGTTCAACTAGTTCTCGATAGATAGCGATGCGCTCGGCGCAAAATTAAATGTTCGGCGTTGTTTTATTTTCACGAAGATATTAGAAAAAACCTTCTACAGTTTCTCGTACTTTTAAGTTGAGAAAATCTGTACACCACCGTGCCTAAATTTCAGAAAATTTCAGATAATTCCGAACAATTCCACAAAATTCCAGATAGTGCTAAAACATTCCAAACAGTTCCAGATAGGCATGGGTAACTCCCCAGACACAGTTACATCCTCGGAAATATATCCGCGTTCGGACACAGCCAGATATATCTTCGACGATGTTATTTACTATAACTCAACTCCGAAAAGCGTTAGCTGTGCGTATGCACACTCCTGTTGAGTTTGTGCATTCGAAGTGCTACGAGGCGTTCAAGTTGAAAACGTGGGCGAAAGATGATTACAATTGTACACTAGAGATATGAGATACGTAATTCCCCGGCGGAATTGGAGTTGAGAAGGGGATATATATCTGAGTCGGAAAGAACACATATATGCACCCCCAAAACTCCTTTAGTTGATTTACGCATCTTCTCTAATTCCATACAATTGTAGACAATTCCAAGTGTTTGTACACCACAATTCCATACCGGTTTATCCCCCCCCCCGGATTTAATAGTAAAAAAATAAATAAATAAACAAAAAAAAATGATTTTCCGTTCGTTGGTCCGTTTTGCAATTAGCAGTCATGAACAGGGGAAATATTTTCCCATTATTTATTTCGATCTTTCGCTTGTTTTAATACGTCCTTATTTTCCGGAAAATTTTCCATTTTTGTTCTAAAATAATAAATGTATCTTATGCGAATAAACACATTTTTGCATTGCTCATATGTTTAAAAATAAAATCGACTTAAAAACTATAGATGATTATCATCTTCGGGTCAAGAGTATGTTACAATGGCTAGGTCGCCGAAGGATCAATATATATACATATATATATATATATATATATATATACAAACTCGGCCATTTTAGCCTCGCAAGGGGCTCTGCCCCTTGACTCCTCATGCTTACATTTCTGTCTCTTTCTCTTCTATACTTTGTATAAAATTATTAAAATTTACAACGTCGTTCTTACCAGCGTCGACATAAAAAAAATAACGTAATCACAAAAATTCTATCCTTATTTCCTTTAAATCAAATACATAAAATTGGAACATTTTTTTTTGTTGAAAAAATCTAATGGGGCCCGGCCTAAGAATTACGTTGTAATATGCGCAAACAGACGTAAAAAAAAAAACAAAAAAAAAATGAACGTGTGCTCCTTCTTTTGGAAGTCGGTAAAAATTGAAATATAACAAACGTTACACAAAATTAGGTGTTTTTTTGTAATGAAGGCCGGCTTAAGAATTACATTGTAATTAATATATATATAGGCGTCGCCAGCAGGGGCAAGATGGGGGGCAGCTCCCCCCCCCCCCCCCCGGAGCCTTGAAACTTTTTAATCAACTGGCCACGACGAGTATTCATAGGCGCGTAATCATGGACAATTTGGAAGAAACCCACGAAAATTATGTTTTAATTAAGATTTTATTCTTGTTAAATAAAATATGAAGCCTTTACAACTTATAAATTTTATTTTTCCTATAACTCATATCCTCCTTCTATCATCTTGCCCCCCCCCCGGCTTATCGGCTGGCGACGCCCTTGTATATATATATATACACACATATACATATACATATATATATATATATATATATATATATATATATACATATACACATATACATATACATATATATATATATATATATATATATATATATATATACATATATATATATATATATATATATATATATATACGTACTCGTATAGTGGGAACTGCTTAAGACGAAATATCGGGTAATACCTGAATTTGGATTAGAATTAAATGGATATATTTTTATACAATATTTTACTCTGATTATATGAAAAGGGACATACCTTAATAATCCCTTTTCATATAATCATTCCCCTTAATGTTGACGAAAGCATTACAACGTCTGCTGCTTTTACCAACAACTAAATTAAGAGTCAAGTGTACAAGAATACAATAAAATGGAAAATAATGAGATGATGAAACGAACAAATAGGATGCTGGCCTTACATATAGGTGTGTTAACGTCGCGAAATTTTTTCTATTTTTAGATTTATCGAATTTTTCATACAAATTCAAATTTCGGAATTTTTCAGGAGAATTTAGAACAATTTGTATAGTACAGAGCAATGTGTAAAAGAAAATTACTGCATTGCTTTGAAAAAACCCAATATTTACGCATTATAATTAGATAAAAATTATAATTCCACTTTTTTTTGCTTAGTTACAAAATAGTTGTGTATTAGTCAATCTTTAGGAAACATTACTTTTAGAATGAGATTTAACACGAACAATATTTTTGATCACAAACCAACTTAACACATTAAAGTCGGTATCTTGGTCTGTAATACGAGCATTTTGTCCGTGTTACCGACGAGCATCGACTTCAATGTGTTGCACAGTATATATATATATATATATATATATATACACATGTATATATGAATGTGTAAATGTATGTACATGTATATGGAAAATACGAAGAAAAAAAAAAAAGATCCGTTTATAGAATTAACGTAAAAAATATTCTCACGCCGCATATTAAGAGAGAAATAAGTTTTTTTTTTAAATTCACTTTTTGGCAAAATAAAAATTATCATTCTATTTACAAACATTAGTTTTTTTAAGAAATCGATATCACTAAGCCTTTCCCTAGTATCTTAACAACTGTAAAAAAAAAGTGTGCATGTCCAACGCCATAAACAAGTGTGAAAGCATACTAAATGTGCCTATTTGTGCACGTTAATTCTGCTTTTGTAGTAACACGATTTCGCTATAAAAGTCTCACCTAGTGAACAAATAACTGAACCTAAAAAATTGGCGCGGTTATTAAAAATTTCCTAGGTTTTTGTTTTTAAGAAGCATTTTCTATAATTGGGTAAAATTTGTATCGAAATAGCTAGATGGGAGTTTTCGTGAAGAATTTGAAATAATGATATCACGCCTAGCAAACGAAAAAGAGAATCACGGCGCGGGATGAGCAGCGCATTCTAAGAGAAATAATAAAAAACTACATGATACGAAGATTGCGTGTATCGAATCAGTATAAAACAAAAAAGATGTTAAAAGGAAATGATGGATGTTTCCCGGCGGGCTATTACGATATTTTTTTCACTGTTATTCTCAAAATCACAGTCCACTTTTTTATTGATATCAAGTACAAAATATAAACAAACGCGTGGAAATTCATATATAGTTAAAAAATCAGCCGATATGTATCTCACAGAGTGTCATCTTACTTCAGCAAATAGTGGTGCACGCGACTAAGGGGGCAAGAATATGTCGGTCGATTTTTAAAATAGCGATTCTCGATTTTTTCCGCATTTATTTATGTTTAAATTTACCTCGCCGGCTCTGTTTTACTTCTTATTAAATAATACACTTTGACTATGTAAGTTTACCTACTAATGAGATCAGCGCACTCATTCAACTACCACAGTGTCATACCTGGCACGAATGAAATGGAGTTCCTTTCTATATTTATTAATCACGTGCACAGAACATCATCACTTATTCCATTAGTTTTTGTATATATCATCTCGGAAGAAAAGGACCTACCTATTATTGTACATCATATTTATACACTCACGCTTGCAGATCAGGAGAGATTAAATTTCCGGGTATGTATTATTAAAAATTTTGTAGTTAAATTAATTCTTTTACAAATGGCGTTCCAAAAAATCCAGGTGGTAGAAGTTTAAACATAATTCTTGGTCACATTTATAAATGTAACTAGAGAGCTCTGTTTTTGAATTCCATTTTTTATTCGTTACATACTATCATAGGCGTGTACCTAGGCCAGTATTTCAGGGGGAATGGATCGATCGATTAAAAAAAAAAAAAAAACACTTGATAGAAAAAAGGATATTACTTAATGTAATTATATTTTATTAATAATTTCTTGTACAATAGTTCTAAATGCGTAACAATTAGGATTACTGCTGTTCGTTTTAATTTGAAAAATAATTTAGTAAAGCGACAATACAGCGACGTAAATTTCGGGAGAGGTTTGAACCCCCCCCCCCCGGTACGCCTATGCATACTATTATTGCGTTCTTAATGTTCGCCGAAACAAATATTTTCGTATTAAATTATTAAACGATTTTCAACAAGTGTACGATTTTCAGCTATCTCATAACCTCCAAATCGTTATGTACGAGGGGGTAGCAGCTACATAATTCACGTTAGTTTATTAGGTTAATTTTATTTATTTTTTTTTGTTTTTCGAATTTTTCGCAGAAGTTGAGTGACAAAAACTTCCTTTCTCACCGATTTAGCCGGAAATATAAAATTATATAATAAATCGACTAGAAAACGTTGATATATTAAAAATCATAACACTAAAGTTAAAATGTGCAGCCAGAAGAAATGTTTACATTCTATGACGGGGAAGTTATATTATACTAATAATAATATCAGCCTACTTGCAGTTTTAGTGAAATTACTCGTGTAAACAGTTGAACCGTGTGGTGGGGGAAAATTCGAAAAGATATTCCGCGCGCACATAAAATTTCCGGAACAAAATTCTTAAACAAAGATAATCGTAAATTATTTCTTGAAAAGATACCTAAAAAGACCAGGCCATCATTGTCACTGAGCTCGTATTTTGACGCCTTTTTCAATAAAAAATATCATTATTAAATTAAAAATTACTATTGAGAAATCACCTGAACAAGATGAAATTGCGTTTAAAAGAAAAAGGAGATAAAAATTTCGTTATTGCATACTTTGCCCGAACTGTCGGCGCATTATTTACCGGTGCGGTAACATCTTGTTGTTGTTTCCTTTAAATCGAAATAAGCCAATGTTCAAAGCCATCTATCGCGTGAAAAAGTAACACAGAAAAGCAAAAAAAAAAAAAAACAACATAAATTAAAACCAGGTGTGTAAAACGGAACCGCGAACAGAAATTGTTCTAGCAACTGGAAGCGCGTCAGAGTTCACTGAGATTTATTTTTGTGGAACAAACGAAGAAAACGACCAGACGGACCAGTATCGAAACTGCAATTAGAAGAATGAATCGGTAATTAGTGCCGATGAGCGACAGGTAGAGTAGGAGCTGGCAAATTAGGTTTCGCGAAAAAAGAATTTTTTCTTTTCTAGGTCAGTAATAAAATCCGCCTAGAAGAGACACAATATGTGCAGACGGGAGATGTACTGCCGTCGCCCGTTTCTAAGCCGGAATCTCCGAAAGAACAGACCGCAACCAAACTGCCAACGACGTTGTCAGCACTCCATTATATTACACAGGCATACGAAGTATATGTGCCGGGTATGTACGGCGATTATTCCGGCGGCCACGTCATCTAATTCGGCCCTTTTGCTGCTTTGTGTTGTGCATCTGGCTCTGCTGTGGTCTCTTTGTTGCGAACGATAACGCTGCCCCGGTTATATAATAAACGGCACCAAAGACGATCGTGAACAAGAGTCAATGACCGATCGCGTCAACGATATACCGGACACTTCTTGAAAACTCTTCGTCCGACAGAGATGACCGCCGGCCGAAAGATGCTCATTCGTCCGGGCAGATCAGACGTAAGGATCGGGAGATTCGAGTTTCGACGCGACTAATCCCCGAGATCATCCGATTCGTTCTCCGATCGTCCGTCGTTCATCTGCGTGCCTCTTTGTCTGTGTTTACTTTTACTATATCCGGTTACGCTACCAGATTCGAGATTCCTTCTTCTAACCAATTGACCGGGGCTCTTCGACGTTGGACGTTCCGAGAATGCTCTTCTTCTTGGCGTATCGTCGCGCTTTTTACACCGCTGCTGACCGGTCGAACGTTCAAGCAGTCTCGAAACGCGGCATCGGCGGTGCACGCAGCAGCAGTGTTGTAAGACGAAGTCAGCTCTATAGCGTCGTAGTGTGCAACCGGGAAAAGAAGGAATACACAGGGGCAGGCGACAATCGAGGCGGTGGTGTTTGACTGATGACGGTAACCTAGTGACCTGGTTCTCATACGGCGATGAGGTAGACGTTGTTGTTTGGAAGTACTGTCGCTTTTAACAACCAGTCCGCGGCACTCCAATATGCTCATCCTACAATGCGGTACACACGTTCGGCGAGCTACCAAGCCATTTTATCAAGGTTGCTAATGATTGTGGCTCCTCGACAGAGCGACAAGACGGAAACGTGCAAGAAACTACGACGACCAAGCGTTGTTTTAGAGCGCTATTTCCTGTTGCTGCTGCAGTTCGTACAGTTTGAACTAGTTCGATCGTTATTGTGTATCTCCTTTAGAGTGTCGCCTATCCAGGTCTGCATTTTCGCAGAATTTCCGCCGTTTGTACGATTTTTCCGAAGCGTCCTAAACGTGTTTCCGCCGTCTGCTAGAGTCTTCTTGTCGCGCCGATACCGCTGTCAACCACATGCACGACGCAAATCAAATCAAATCAGATGCGAGCTGCTCGTCGTAGAACTATATTGCCGACGAGAAAAAATAAAATTTGCACTCCGTCAAAACGAGAGAAAGCTAGCGATCGGCCAAAAGTTGATGTTACTGGAGACCTGGACGGGGCAAGTTCCTTGGCAATAACACCTAAATTGCGCTATCGAGATATTAAAGTCTCGGGTCTTGCAAAGAGAAAAAGCGTACGAATTTTTTTTTTCTTTTTTTTCCCTTAAAATTTTTATACTCGCCATATCTTCTTATATCTTTCTCAATGTAGTATTTGCCGTTATGTTGTCAGTATTTGGCCGAATCGTTAATATAATATCATCGGCGGTTCTTTCCCGTACTGTGAATATTATACATGTATCCTTAATTGCATTAAAAATTAAAGTATAACCCAATTAATTGTTTCTCTGTGTAAATGACACGTTCCATACACAAAAGAAAAAATTAAAATTTTTCCCAAACGTTGCTATTATTTATTCCTGTTGGATTTTATTTCATCGTTTACTAGTGTATATACTCCGCCCCCCCCCCCTGTTACGCCATAATTATGTTAGTTTTTGATAGTGTTTATTCGAGCCTACTTTACTATATTTCTGGGTCTGCTGTACCTTTAACCGACTATTCCGATATCTTTGAAAAGCGTGCATGATACATAAACCAACGACCGCGGCGTATTTTTAAATTGTAATACAACCCTGCTGATCGGCTGTGCTTCTTGAATTATCTCTAACGTGTATTCATGTGCGATCTGTATGCGATTGTATATTTCCCAAAAAACTATCAAACTTATCGGAGGAATTACTCTTTAACATCTACATTTAAAACGGAAGACGTTTTCTTCGAGCAATCAGCCAGTTCCTATTTGACGAATTTCGGTTTTTTAAAAAAATTTCAAAACAAAAGTCCATAGCGCCGGTAAATGTGTGTCATCGAAATTAGGAAGGATTTTTAAAAAATAAATAAATCTGTATATTCAAAAACAAGAAAAAAAAAACGATCTTTTTTTTCATTTGGCAACTGGCAAACACAGTGTCTCTTATTTGAACATTTAGCTGTTTTTCCATGGAGCCTTGTAATCTGCATATTGTTCGAGGGGAGACCTACTGCTGGTAGTGTTTGCGCTTCTTTTATTCTTGAATTATTTCGCTTTCCCTATATCCCCCGTTTTTTCCTTCTCCACACATTGTTCCCATTGTTTTTGTAATAATGTCTGACCGCATCAAAATACACAATTGACTCATCTTTTTTTCTAATTTTTTCTGATACACAATCTACAGTGGAAAGTTTAGTCTGCTAAAATACCAAAAACTATATACGAACAATTGCCCGATGGACAAGTACGTAATCGTACCCTCCTCCCAATTCCAATACGGATGGTTTCATAATGTAGATAGAGAGTAAAGAGAGCCGACTTTGTAAATCCAAGTGCAACATTTACGCGGTGGATTGCAGAAAGAGCTTTAGCTGTAAAGTCCAAGGTAAAAAAAAACAACGCTCATGCCTCGTCGTAATTTAGAACGGACGTCTAGAGTTTTCTTAAATTTCGGTTTAGTTTTAATTTTACGGGCCGCCGGTTTTTTTCGAATCTATATTTCTTTACGACTACTCGTGTGCGCACATTATGATCAGGGATTAGGGGTCTAATGTTATCGTCCGTCTTTTCATATAGCAGATGTGAAAAGAAAGATTCAGGGACGCTTTCAGGATAGGCACATAATTCTTATTATTAGAAAGGTGGTGGATATTGTTTAATCTGCAAAGTATGTTAATCGCGATAATTTTTATTACTTTTTTTTTTTTTTTTTGTTTTGTTTATCAGTACACTTTGATTTGCGGAAATATTTAATGACGGCGCAAATTGAAACGTCGCAAAAAGGTGCGCTAACCGAAACTCGCCTTTGAAAGCTTATTAGGTGACCAAGTTCGGATCGGCATTGTTCAAAATTTGCCTTCGAAAGTTTATTAGGCGACCGAATTCGAAACTGTCTGACCGATCGATGTGAAATATGAAAATGGGTGAAAGTTATTTTCGGCGAAGAAAACATTTAAAATATCGCAGTAAGACTTTTAACCGTTTGAAAGTATATGCGACAGGCAGTACGAAGTCTTTGATGTCCCGAACAACTTGTCGAAACTAAATTATACACATACCGTCGTTATTCGTTACTTTATTAATGAAGAGAGAGGTGTGGCACTTCATTGAGGTCGCTACATCGTAAATGGAGATGCATAATTATTGATTTTAGGAAAAATTCCTATAGTCGAGACCGACATGATATATGTATGTGGTTTATCGGCGTAATAGAATTTTGAAAATCAAAAAAAAAAAAAAAAAAAAAAACGATCAAGTTTTCCCTCGGATTCAATCGTCAATCTGCTGACCGATACATTCGATTGATTTCATAATGTTTACTTTTGCTTTTATTTAGTAAAATGATTTATATAGACAGACGGGATAGGATCAATGAAACGGACAATTTTTCAATAGTGCGCGCGTGTGTGTGTGTGTGTGCAGTGCTGCCGTTTATCAAAGAGGTCGCGGAAAAGATTGGGAGGATTTTAAGAAAAAACAATGTGAGGCCAACGTTTGAAACGTGTGTGAAAATTAAGAACATGTTAAGAAGTGCTAAAGATAGTTTACCTCGGCCACACTGCATATAAAGTTCTTCGCGTGGGCCGAGTTATATTGAACAGACCAGTAGGCCTACTCAAACTAGAGTGAAAAGGAGCACATAGCCGATTGGACATGTAGGCGCGGGTGCGCAAATCGGCTTTAGCGGAACATCAGACGAAGACAAATCATACGACCAGATCATCCGAGGATAGTGCTACTCTGGCAAAGGGTATTTCACATATCGGCAAGAGGATGGTGTCAGGGAAGCTGTCGAAATTGAGAAATAGCCGAATTTCAATAAGGAAGATGGTCTACGTATTCCTATGGCATGGAAACCAATATAATACGTTTGACGAACTTGCGTCAATAGCAGTTTGCGGGTATTTTTTTTATTTGTTTTCCGGTTTTCTTGGTTTTAATGTTGTTCCTTTTGTTTCAGGTTCCCTGAGGTCTGTCACCGTTGTTAACTCCTTTGAGGTTTTTTGCATTTCCCCGTTTGTCCTCTGGTGAATTTCTGGTGAATTTTCAAGCGAATATTTAGGTGAATTTTCAGATGAATTTCTGGTCTCAGATAAAGTTTCCAAGTGAGTTTCCGATCAAATTTTTTTGGTATTTTCGGCGGTTGCTGTTTTTGTGTCCCCCGCGGTTTTTATTTTTTCAGGTGTTTTTTTTCTTGCGTTTGTCTAACTTACATATTTGTGGGGTTATATTACTGTTATTTTTTAAGTCCTTGTTTTTCATTTTCATTTTGTGTATTTCCTTTCTTTAACCCCGGTTGTTCGTTTGTATTTTCCTGTTTCGTCTTCGTTTAAGAATTTTCTGGGTTTTTGTGTGTTTTTTGTTTCGCCCCCCCCTCCCCCCTCCACAGGGGGGAGGGGGGATTTTGCTTCTAGCGGTGTTTATTTATTTTATTTTATTTATTATTTCAGGTGTTTGGTTGTTGTTTTTTTTTGCGTTTTTCTAACTTACATTTTGTGATATTTTTTTATTTTTGAAGTCTGTTATATTTAATTTTTTAGAAATTATGTAGCATTATTAAAAAATGCATGTTATTTCAAGCTACACATGTGTACAGAAGTGCACATATACGCACCTTTGGGAAACAAAAAAAAAAAAAACTAGTAATCCAAAAAATCGGTAAAAGGAGATTGACAATAGAGACGTGTTAATTTTGTCGAAATAATAATTATTAGTCGAAAAGTCGAATAAATCAGATTCAGGTGTCCATTTACATCTGAACAAAAAGCTAGAGTAGCCAGACAAGGTGTAGTAGTATTTCGATTTTTATAAGAGTATTTAAATTTACTTTTTGACAACCGTACGAATATAAAAATGTGCGTTTACATTTACATAATCAAAAGTCGACATTTTTATACTACCAGCGCGGCTGATAACGGCAACAGCTAAACGACATTTCCGACAAAGGCTGGCGACAAATCTGAGAAATATCTTTTCTCGCTTTAATGTAAATTTATTTGGATTTTCTAAATTTGTTCCAAGCGAAATATCCGTACAGGCAATTTTTATGTTCTTCCCTCGAAGAACCAAGAAATCAGCTGTGTGCGGTAAATTGTTGTAAAATCTTTAAAAATAAAATATAAAATAGCGTTTAATTGTGCCAACGATATAATTACCGTGCATAGGAACAAACTTACGTCGCGTTTAATAAAATGAAATATAATAGAATTTCGTACAATCGAATAAATTTAATTTTACGCAAAAATTAATTTAAACGAATCGATTAGTCCGACATATTCAAATTAATAATTACGCGGTGATAATATTTTAATCTGCTGCGGGCACTTGCTTCGTTATTTGTCATCGACAAACACAGATTTTTTACGTTGCGCAATAATAGTTCATCCGTTGGTACTGTTTCCAATCGCGTTCAAGATCATCGGTGATTTTAATTAATTTCTCTAATTATAAAACTAGGGGGATAAACGAATTCCAACTGTTTTTAAAATATTTTTATTAATCGACGGTTTTTTGTTGTTTTTTTTATTTTGTTTTCTTACGTCATCTTTTCACCTGAAAAATATGTAAACCATTTTTTTTTTTACCTATTCTTGTTTTAGTCCTGTTTCCTTTTTCTTCGTAATGGTGTACACATATCTCGTTTTTG
Organism: Icerya purchasi; assembly: GCA_039619475.1. NCBI lineage: Eukaryota > Metazoa > Arthropoda > Insecta > Hemiptera > Monophlebidae > Icerya > Icerya purchasi. Next base: position 224,544,150 of record CM077116.1, read on the forward strand.
AAGAATATTGACCTGTCTGAGTGGTCCGAGCTATTCAGAAAAATTCCACGAAAATCTAAAGACACACGAGCAGAAACAACTATCTTCTTCCGCGTTCAGTATCTCGTGGAATCCCTGGAAAAGTCACGCCAAGGTCTAAAGGTACGTGATGAATGCCCGTTACCAACCGGTAATGTATTTAAATTGTACGCACATTTTAAATTTTAAACCCCTTTCTTGTGCGCTTTGGCTTTAAAATCATTTTTCTAAAACTCGACAATCACTTATTACGTTTTTTTTTTCTTTTTATTTATTTTAATTTTATTGGGGGGGGGGGGATCTTCTGCATTAACTAACCGCGGTGTAACTCTTAACGTCGTAAATATTTCAAAGAAATCCCTTTTTTAGTCTACCCGCCGTTCCTTTCGTCGTTTGTGAATCTAATTTCTCGATGTCAAAAAAAAAAACACTATTCAATTTTTTCTATCTTTTTTTCTTTTTCAATTGTAAGCTCCTATCTCCGTCTGACGAGTTTCAAGAAAAACAGATTACATCTGGCACATTACCAACACCTGAAATAATCGTAGACAAAAAAGCTTGGAAAATAAAAACTGATTTCGCATAAAAAAGGTTTATACCGATCCGATCAGCGGTTTCGTCAGCCTTAATTCAGCTAGAAAAAAAATCATTAAGGCGTATTCTAAACGGTGATTGTAAAATGAAAATTTCCACGTAAGCAGCAGTCTAAAATTAGCACTCTTTTTTTTTTTTTTTTTAATAAATCGGCAATTTTTCTTTTACAGAATTGTCCACGAGTGTGTACACTACTAATTCACTATTAAACTGGGTGATATGCTGTATCAAGAACCGAAAATGTGTGTACGAATTAAGTACGTTTGCAAGTAGTTGGTGAGAATCGTTTTACTGCCCGAAAATCGTGATTGTGTTTCTTAAATGCAAGACGCGATATAGTTAATTCTGTTAAAAATTGCTTTTCAACAACTTGCAGGCTAATTCAGTTTTTTGACTGTTTCGCGATTCTGTAAATCATGACGCAATAATAATAATAATAAGAATAATAATAGTAATAACTATTACCTCCTATTTTCATCTTTTGCCTTCGAAATAATTAACCACGAATAATCATTGTATTAAGATGAGACGACGGTCCTCTGTTCATTGACACAGTTCTGTAAGCCGTCTGTCAATCGGGTTTAATTATTCTTCACTAATCGACGGATTTCCGCGCAATCATACGGAATAATATCGATTAAAGCGTATTACGGTAGTATTTTTAACATGCCCTTCTCCCCCTCGGCTTCAAAGTTTAACAAGTTTGCATCACATATGTATATAGTTTAGAACATTTTTCACATATTTTGGGGGACATGAATGTACAATGCGTGTCCCCCGATATTTTTGCATCACAGTCCCACTTTCAGATTCATGCCTGTGTCGCCCGCGTAATAAAAAAGTCGTTTTGTGTTTTTTTGTCAAGTCTATTTTTTGAGGGTCGCCGTGCAGTATGGTATTTAGAGTGTATTCTTTGATAATTTGCAAATACTTCGTTAATTTTACTACTTTGTACATCCGGCGATAAGTAGTTTGTTATTTGCATGCATTTAGTCGGGTACAATAAGGATCGAAGTGTGAGCCATGCGTAACCTGGTTGTTGTTGCTGCTCCGTTTCGAGTAATTTTTTATTTGTTCTTTTCCGTTATTAAACTTTTTATACCGGTTGTTCTGTAAACGCAATATAAGCGTTCTTTATTTTTCTTACTCTTAACAGAAATAACGCAAGGGGGGGGGGGGCTTAATAAACGTTTTAATGACAATTTAAGTATTCTACATTTAGCGAGTTAAATAAAACATTTTCTATCGTAAATTAAATGAACACAACCGTACGGTATTAGCTCGTTCTTGCTAATTGTATTATATATTTGATTCGAAATATATATTTTTCTAGCGTTTTCGATGATTTTAAGTTCAATATTTCCATTTTAATATTTTTATGAGACGTAATTTCGTTTAAACTTGTATGTAATGTGTATTATTTTATTTATTTGTTCTTCTCTATATATTCTTAAGAGTAATTTTACTTCGATTACAAATATAAGAATATGATAGTAATAGGGGTTAGAGGGAAGAAATTTTGAAATTTTTTATTTTATTTAAAAAAAAGTATTCCAACTGCAGAATTTCCCTTTTAGCCCTTAAAAAAGTTAATCATCCAGGAAAAGTGCTATTTTGAAAATGGGGGGGAGAACCATTTCCGAAATGATTTTGCGCAGCAAGTCTCGCCAGCAGCAGCAGCAGCAGCAGCAGGATAGAACAGGAATCATCATTATGAAAAAATGTTGAGACGGGACGATGTATTTACACACAGATGCATTAACGACATCGAAGCGGAATGTCAGCCTGGAGTAAGGTTTCATGTTATGTTGCTATTTTTCAGTTACTCCGATATCGGAAAATCGCAATAGTCTGCTGCATCTAATGTACGCTATCGAAACGAGTAAGCTTTTCTCTTGTTTTGTCAATCGAAAAAATCCTGCCGGGACTTCAAATGAAATATCACAATATACACACCTGGCTGGAATTCTTTCTAATTGACTTCCTCTTAAACTTAACGATCAAAAACTCTCGGTGTAACCACGAGAAGATATAATATGTCTCCTTCGTCAAAATTTCAGTCAGATAAAGAATGTTTTTTCCCCCCTTTATGCGGACTGATTTTAATGGTTTTCTTTGTTCATTCGGAAGTGTACCAGTCACAGCGGTGCTGTCCGGAGAGTAGGCACACATCCCGTTCAGTGTAAATACGCAGAAATTAATCAGTAGTCGTTCCGAAAAGCGTTAAAAACCTCGAGGTAACTTTTTTTTTTGTTTTTCTATTTAGACGCGATTGGCTTAAACTATTATCGATATTAAGCAAACAAAAATTTGAAAAGTGTTATCAATATTAACTGACACGGATAAAAATATCGATTCGAATAAAGAAAACTACAATGCTCATCATTTTTTTAGAAAAAAAAAATTAACTTTTAGCGAAACGAAAAATTTAAGTATTATGCTCGAAGTTGTGACATTAAATGTTAAAAAAAGGAAGAAGAAAAAACCGACACTTCAATTATAAATTGAATAAAAATGCGATAGAAAGGAAAAAAATAAAATTATTCGATGATAAAAATTTAATCAAAACCCGCGCTAAAAACGAAAAAAAGCAAATATTCGACAAGAAGAAAATATATATGTTTTACAGTGAAGTATTCCTTAAAGCAGGGGTGGCCAACCCGCGGCCCGCCTTGGACATTTCTGCTGGATGTTCTGCGAACTCGTAATGCGCGCGCATGTTGGAACATTGAACAAGTTTTATGTTTCACTCTTAAGTGACCTCAGTGACCATCCCGGTATCATTATTATTATATTATCTATGCTTACATGTAAGAATAATAGTAAACACAATGATAATAGCTCGTTATGTTTCAATTTTTCACTCTTAAGTATGCCTATAGTGGGTCTAAATCTAATATATGCAACCCGCGGAGTTATGATACATTACATTTTTTTTTTTTTTTTTTTATTTATTTATTTTTGCATACAATCTGTCTGTAAGACAATGAGTAGCAGTGCCGATAATAATAAAACAACACACAACCAAACAAACAAAACAAAACAAAACAAAACAAAACAAAACAAAACAAAACAAAAACAAAACAAAACAAAACAAAACAAAACAAAACAAAACAAAAACAAAACAAAACAAAAACTAAACAAAAGGTTATCACCCAGCGGTGATAAATCCTTATGAGAAAGTTAGTAATATTTATCCTCTATGCTGCAGCTGAATCTGATTTATCCTTTTAAGCCGCACAAAGCTGACACTGGCCCGCAAGATCATTTGGGTTGGCCACCGCTGCCTTAATCGGCGGATGATATTATGATAATTCTTATACATACAACGTTAAAACTATAATTAGAGCAGACACGGAAATCACAAATTACAATAAACAGAAACCAGTGTACTTAATGTTTAATTTAATGCCCTTTTTAGCTGTTGTTCTAATTTAAGTTTGGTATATCGCGGCTCTAATTAAGGTGTGTTTCTCCACAATATTCTTTTCTTTAAGGTTTTTTTTTTTACTGTTTCTTATCGAATAAAAAAATTATACTGTTTAGTGCATTCTTATTAAATCTTCGTGGTAAATCTTTTTAGTTTTTTTTTTTTTTTGAAGAAAAAAATTTTCCATTTTATTATCTCGTTGTAATTACATCGATCTATAAAATACTTCTCGCCGCTTTTTTATTCACCTTTCGGTAATTCCGAAGTTCCGAAATATTGTGGTATTCCGGTAAAAGTCGAGGACATAGTTTAAATTTTAAAAATGCGTAAAATTTTTCGCTTTTCATGTGCACCTTGTTTATATTTTAGCATTTTTCGCGTAACACACACGCAAACACGCTTGCTCCGATGACGAGGTAGCCGGCTGCCCACAGAAGAAGAAGGCAATTATGGCTGGCAAGGCAGTTAACCGTCTAATAAAGTTGCAGGGAAGAGGTAAGTTGTTTTGAGCGCATAGAGTGACCATTACCGAAATGGGGTTATTACAGAGAGCGAGCGGGCAAAACAGTTGCGGAAACCATTATGAGATGAAGTCGAAGAGGAATTAATGTTCTACATAGAGCTTGACTAGCGAGCAGTTTGTCTGCATTTATACGTCGAGTAATTCGGTTATAAGCTTGTTATGAGCACGATAGACCATCGCGCGCCAGTATCATATGAATGGCGAGCAACGTGTTTCTAAACGGATGTAAACTGAAATCTACCGTTATCTACCGTGAATAGTCGCGCGCGTACCTCTTCCACAATCATTCTCATGCCGGTGCACATTCTTATCGACAAATTCGATAATGTAACCAAGACACAGCGCGCCTACAAAGCGCGGGCCAGGTAACCAGCACCGCATTCTTCTTCTCATTGCACGCATGGGTAGAAACAAACGAAAAGACAATTTTCCGCACCTCTACCTCACCGCGTTCGTTAAAAAGGAAAATTCGAACATGACAAAAATAAAATATAACAGATCTTTCGAAATATCGAAAAACTCTAAAGTTATATTCGAAAAACAATGCGAACGGCGGAATTTTCGATAACATATTATAGATAAATCACCGGCAATTTCGGTGTTGCCGCGAGTGTTGGCTGGAAATCTAATTCTTTCGGTTCATCAATCGTATTCACAATCGTGCTTTTTGGTTTAATCGCTGGGTTACGGTAGTTGCGAACGTTCCCTAGGTAAATCGGAGAAATGTGCTGCTTCCAAACAAACAGCAAAAGGCATTTATGTTACGTGTAGATAACGCAATTCACGGAATAAGCAAAAAATCGGAAATTTTGTGTAAAATTTTTTGCTTCTGTATCATCTATTCGCTATGTAAAAAACTAAATTTTACTTAAAGAAAATTTTTTGTAACAACCGAAAAACATATATATCATTTGTATACACTCCTACAAGTATATTTGCTTGTGAAAAAATGAGTTTGAATTCGGGGAAATTTTTGTAACATAAAAATGTATTCTCTCGAACAGCTCATAAAATATGCATATAATCGTTCTTAGTTATTTCGTGTATTACCCGGAGTTCGTAACTTTGTTCACCAGTTCTCTTGTAAATTCTACTTATGTTGTTATATATATGTGCTGAAAAATGTTGTGCTTTGAGTAGGTAAAAAGTATGGATACAAAGTAACCAAACGTTTATATTTCTTCAGTTTTTTTTTTTTTTTTTTTTTTTTTTTGAACTGATAAAAAATCAAGAGCCATTAGAGGTATACTTCGTGAACTGCGCAACAGTCGTTAACTATACGATTTCATTATTCGTTTAAGTAATATGTTATATACATATATAAGTGTATGTATATATGTATATGCAAGACAAAAAAGAAGTGAAAAAGTCCGCAGTCTATTCTTTAGCTGCTACAGTTTATTCTATCGACCAATTTTCGTAATTATAAAATAAAAGAAAAAAGAGATATGAAACCTACGCAATTTTTTTCTTTACTTAGACTTAGACTTAGACTTAGACCTAAACTTATTAGATTTAGACCAGCCTTAAAAAATTTCCAAATTCTTCCCCCTTTCTGTCGCTTTCACGTTCGAAGTTGTTCAGATCTCTGCCCATTTAGTTTGAATGTGAACACCGTTTTCTTTCCGATAAGTTTTATGTTCGCGGTTTGATATATTTTAAAAGCTATTTACATTTTTGTAATATTTTTTTTTGTAAACTTCTTCTTATTCGTGTAAGTATTAAATCGTTGTCATTCTTATTTTAAATGTACGGTGTAGTTTCATCAAAATTACAAACTTGCACATCACGACATTCTTCCTGCAATCAACTTGGTTCAACATTAAATTAGAAATAGTCTTCTCTGGCATACATAACGCTGCCAACAGTTTTAGGAATTGACATATTTTGATTCTAAATTTATTTTTTTAATATAAACACTGCGTACTTCTTCTTTTTTCAAATTCACGAATTAAAACAATCAAAATTCAGAATACATTAAAATTATATATATATATATATATATAGCGGGAATGAATTTCGGAATTTCAATTTATGATCTCGGAGGAGCAGGGCCTTTTTTATAAATTTACTGAGAAAATTTTATTTGAAAATTTCCGAACGAAACTGAATAGGTAAAAAACAATTTATTATGAAATTTAAAATAATGAAAAAGTAAATAACCGATTGTAAACAAAAATTTTTTCGCAATCGATTTTAAAATTATTAAATATTATTAATCCTTATTGTTAAAGAATATATTGTAAAAATGTCGTGTGTTTTCATTAAATAATAAACGAATATGCCGTTGTTTCTTCCGTGCGTAGCCAGATTAGTAACTTTCATAATAAACTCATTACCTAAATTTTCTGGTCCTTCTAAATACTTATTTTCGCGCATGATAATAGAGTTTCTGTACATATTTTATTCCTAATTTTAGTTAAAACACCGTTCCACTGAACAGGGTATCAATTTTTTACATAATATTTTTAACTTCTAATATAATTAAATTTACGTTTTTTTTTTTTGTTTTTTTTTAAATATCTCTGGTGATGCGATAAATTTAATAGACCGGGCGGTCCACACTGAATCCGCGTCTAAACAGAGTATATTACATGACTCTCTAGTTAATATGATGATATAGAATTTTTTTTTTTCAAAATTTCCGAAATATGAAATCAGCAAAATTATTTTTTAAATTTTTCCTTTAATTTCGTAATTTATTTTTCTGACATTTTAGGACAATTTTGGTTGCCTTAATTCTTCAGTAATTATTTATTTCGTTGAAGCTTTTTTTATGCTCTGAGAATTGTTTACAAAATTTCATCATTATCGACATTATCTTTTTTTGGGGAAGTGTAATGTCATTATTTTCTATATCCTACCGTTGCAGTATTTTTATTATCATACATATATATAGGAGTGTAGTAGAGGACGGATAATACATTTAAATGTTTTTCCTGAGAAATATTACTTAAATTATATGCAGCACTTAAAATTACTTCTAAAATCACAAGTGTCGTTAAAAAACTTGATTTTTCTAATTCAAGAATTCCACCAGACATTGCACAATAGTTACCACCGGTTTTATAAAAATATCCTGTTCGCATGTTATCACCATGGAATTATCAACAGAAAAGCATCACCGTGTACGCTAGTATAAACCGGTGAATATCACTCTGGTTTCGGGAATTTTCAAGAAGGTTCTTTTAATACCTTCCGTAGATCCGTGTGACAAACGTTCTCGGTGATTTAAAATACTCATCTTTACGAATAATAAGGCCACGTTTTACAGGCGCGCGTTTATTACTGCTAATTGAAAAATTCACGCCAGTGAATGAAAAGAATGTTACGTCCAACTGATTTAAATTTTGCACGGATCCCATTTATATTTCCGCTGAAATTGACGGCACCATTGAAAAGACGCAATTTTTTTTTCATAAGTGACGGATTTTTAATATTGCTTTTTTTTTGTCATTTCGGCATCCGAAATAGTTCTACCGGAATAACATTTCCAAAATCGAAACATAATAGAAAGTTCGTTCACATGATTTATATTTATTGATTCGCTAATAGAATAGAATGTATTATTTAGATTCATTTTTTCGTCGTTTTCTATTATTTCCTGTATACAGATTATATCAATTCGCTTCCTGTTGCTTTATATATATATATATATGCTGATCGTTCACTTTATCGTACACCATATATATATATACATAAATGTATTTAATATAACGTTGTGTTTTTAAAAATTACCTTGTCAACTAGTTTTGTAAATTTTTTCTGTCTTGAGCAATTTCTTCCTTGACGAGAAAATTCAAAGCGTGTTTATGAAAAATTTTAAGAGTACATATTTTTCTATTTTCTTGCTTTTCTTCTTCACTAAATTTAGTCGCAGTCGCCATGTTTCCCATTTGCTATCGATATTTTGCGATAATTCGATTATGTTTCATTAATCTTCCCTTTGCGCCCGAGCTTTTTTAAAATCTGTATATAAATTCCAGTTTCCTACAAAACTTGAACATATTATTTTTCATAAACGTCTTCATAATATTCACAAAAATCTCTTCCTCTCAACATATAGAGATAAAGTTATAAGTTTTTTCCCACTCTTTCTGATCATTTCGATGGAGCGAAGGCAAAAGGTTATCAGTCACCGGCGGCATGCTCCTTCGAAGTATCAAAAACAGCAGAGTCAGTCAGACTGCATGATTGCTGCACAGCACTGGACGCTGAAATATATGCGATTGTTTTCTGCATTCAACACTATACTGATACTAACCCCTAGTCCCAAAAGGCCCTACTTATAACTGACTCCTTAAATTCCCTTCAACTTATTTCAGAAATAAAACCCAAAAACCCCCTGATAAGAAAAGTCCACTACCTACTATACAGACTATCCCACCTAAACTCTGAAATATCCTTCCTATGGGTGCCGCGGCCCATGTAGGAGTCCCAGGTAATGAGCGCGTCAATCGAGCAGCTCAGGCGACACTATTCTCTCCAATGCCATGTAATCCCCCTCTTCCCCCCACAATGGCCCATTTATTTATGCGCCAAACTGGAGAAGAATGGCAGCGGGAATGGAAATCCGCAAGTACATTCCTCCGAAGCATAAAATCAACCATAGAACCCTGGTGGCCCATAGACGAAATTTCTCGCAGAGATTTTTCTGTCTTGAATCGCCTCCGAACAGGTCACACAACCCTTTCGCACGGGTATATCTTCACGGGACAAGCACCCCCAAATGTCTGCTTCTTCTGTGGTCAACCAAGCGCCCCGTCTACATCTCACCTCCTTCTCGAATGTTTCTCTTTTGCGGCCCCAAGATCCACCTATTTCACTACCACCTCTATCTCTAAAATCTTATCGAACGTTCCGTCTGCGGTCGCAGCTATGTTGGCTTTCGTGCGTAGCAGCGGCCTATACCATAGAGTTTAACCTTCCTAAGTAGGCTCCATGTGCTGTAATAGCCTCAGTAGTTAAACACAGCGCATGGAAATCCTCACTATTATTTTATTAAAAAAAAAAAAAAAAAAAAAAAAAAAAAATTTTTTTTCTTTTAAAAAAAAACATATAAATGAAGTTGTCTCTAGCGTTGCTTTAACAAAAGAAAAAGGAAAACAGGAATAAATGAAAACGTAAAAGAAGCGTTGAACACTGATTGATGACAAACGGATAGACGTGACAGTCTTGTTTACACGACACTACTCACAAAAAATGTTGATATTCTTTTCAGTCCAGTAAGTTTTTCACATTCACCACTCTAAGCATATCAACTTTTTTATTTTCATCTCTTCATCAAAAATAAAATTAATAATTTTAAGATTACGACCAGACTAAACCAATTCAAAAAATGTTCAATAACTTTTAACTGTAAAAAGCGAATAAAAAGAACTTGATTTTTTATTTAAAAAATCGCTGCATTTTTAAATTGTTCGTATAAGTTCTGCGCGTGTCCCTTCCGAAATCCTCACTGGATTCATCCCTGATACAATTAATGCTAAATTTCATTATCTGTCCTTTTTAGACAAATTGGGGGCACTTTATACTTACCCCAGCCGCCATTTATGGGAGCTATTTTCAACCGGACACGGAGCAATCTGAAATGACATGCTGACAATTTTCAGTCCTAAGCAAACTAAGAATAATTTAACGCGTCTGCCCTCCAACAATATATCCCTTTGCAGCGCGCTCTACCAACGGTCATATTCGGACAATGATGTTTACATACCGATGATATTATTACATTATATCCCCGTTGAATGGATTTTGACCGATAACTCGGATCAATTCCAAAGGAATACTCCGATGCATTAACCTTTATATCAGGATGTTTTGTTTTTTTTCTTGTCATTTAGCTTTAATTAAAGCTGAAGTATTCTACGTATAATTTTGTAAAAATTATACATTAACAACACTATTCATTACTAAAATTACGTAAAACCGATTTTTGTTCGATATGTTACGTCGCAGTGGCAACGGCAAATTTGTGAAATTTTTAAATAAAAATTATTAGCATTTCACACTGTTCTACATAGAATTCTACTTAATGACGGTGTTACTCTTTTTACAAATGTTTCAGAAACAGTGATAATATTTGTACCGAAAGTTCACTTATTCGCCTTAATTTGCTGTTAAAAAGTATTTCTCGCAATACCCTTTTAAATTGCTAATGCGTTATCGCAATTATTGGGAACTGCTAAATAACAGTTTAAAATACTCGTTTTTCAACAGCGTCCGTTATTGATAAGGAATGTGCAACAGTTGTTTTTTCTTTTTGATCTCGATCGTCTATTAAGCTGGAATAGATTCCCAAAAAGTAAAATCGGACATGTCCCACAGAGAGGAACGAATGGCCGCAGGCAAAAACGACAAAAATCTCCGCAGACTGAAATGTCATCGGTTGATTAGTAAATTTTACATTGAAGTGTGGAATTTTTGTGCGTTTTGCATGTTTATTAAAACTAGTGTTCGCCCCCATCAGTTATTACAACTCGACCATAATTATTATCAAAAAATTGAGGAAAACATACATGAATTTACATATTTCCAATTTTTTTTTTTTTTCTACTCTTATATACACATTTGTTCATTGTATATCATCTGAGAACATACACAATTTGATATGTACTTACAATACAAAACAGTTCAGTACCATTATATAATTGAATAAAATATATACCATATAACACAACAGTGTATAAATCACAATTAAAAAAAACCTCATTTATTGATATTAAATGACGACATCTTAAGACTTGGTACACTGTAATAAAAAAGGTCAATAATAATGACTAGTTATTAAGAAAAACCGAAACATTTCAATATGAACAGATTTACTGGCCAGTGCGATTTCATTTTTCATTTTTTTATACTAATTTATTTAAATAAGAAAAAAACAAAGTAGCCGTTTGCAAAATTTTTTTATCAAGTCTCAAAGAGAATTTTGACGATTATTTATTTTTACCTTGTTCCGCTAATAATGTCGAGACAACAAAGCGTAAGTTTTTCAACGCGTGTAATCCATGCCAACACAGAGAGAGACATTTCGAACAGATAAAAATGAACGTGTAATATCCCTTTTTCAGAGGTAAAATATAGTAAATTCAGTTCGGAGAGCTACATATATAGGTTTGAGTAGAAAAACGTTTAGTTTCCCGTTATTTTAGGCGCATAAAAATAAAATTAAAAAAGAAGTACAAAAAGCGATATCGTCCTCTTTTTTAACTTTTCTCAATTTCATGCTCCGATTCGTCGATAATTTTGAAACAAGTTAAATTTTTTTTAGTTTTTAAATTAATTTAATTTACAGTGTGTGAGTGTCATATTACGATACAAATTACATAATTATCGTATATTAAGATTATTGTTTAGGAAATGCAGCTCGAATTCTAAACATTTAGCTCTAAGTTTGTCAGAGAATGATGAAGTTGCCGGTATTCTTTTGCGATGTATGAAACGACGGTGTCTGACATTTACTCAATAAAAGGGCGAAGAAGAAACGCTCGGGGAAACACACATAAATTTACGAATCCTGAGTATGTCTCATTCAGTTCTTCACTTTGGATATTTTACCGGCGTAGCAAGTACGAGAATAGAGAAGATTCTGAAAATGACACACGGTGATTGAGCTATCCACCCTTCCCCGCCGCGTCTAGCACGTTCGTTTGAGCTGCTGAATCGAAATCACGAACTGTAATTAACGGTGGAGGCGTAAAACAGGCTACCGACCGACCTGCTAAGACACGAAAGAAACTCGAAGTAATGAAAAACGTGACGTAAAATAGATTTTAAAAGAAGATTTAAATTCCTTTTTTCCCCCGGAATTCCTAAAAGCGAGAAGCGAAGAAAACACATTGCAGCGTAAGAAATAGTAAAAGAAGGAACGAACAAGAAATTGAAGAATAAGAAATATCGGAGATGTAGAAGAAAAAGATAAATAAATAACAGGAAAACCAAAAAACGTAAAAGGTAAAGAGTTTATTGTACTCGTTTTATAGATGGCCGAAATTTAATAATCGTGTCGAATTTTTACCCAACCGTCATATAAAATAATAATGATGTAGCGATAATAATTAAACGAAATAATTCTAAAACGTCTTGCAAGGATTGTAAATTAAAAAGAAAAAAAGTCATCGAAAGCTCTTAATGTTAATATAATTTCTTACGAAATTTTTTTAATCCGCACTTTGCTTATTTATTACTCGCCACAAGTCAGTCCCCCTTTTTCTTTGCCACTCGCGGCGCTTATATTTTCTAACATATTTAGATCATAATGGTAAAAGAGTACTCAAATTTTTTCTTATATAATTTTTTCTTATAACGTCAAGATGCGAGCATTCGAATTTTTAACAAAGAACTTCCTGGTATTTACTTATAAACATTGTGAGTTATTTAATGAATTTCACAAATTGAAAAAAAAGTAGACAGTAAAACGTTAAATTTTAAATACGACGATTGGACGGACAATTTCATTCGCTTCCAAAAAAAAAAAAAAAAAAAAAAAAAAAAAAAAAAAACTGGCCGAATGGCGAAAGCTGAGCTAAAAAAAAAGAAACTAAAAAAAACACATCTTTTTTTTTTTATTGATACAAAAAGGAAAAACGACACGACATAATATGCGCTCGGCTAACATTAATGGAAATAAGCGTAACTCCATTTTCTTGCCTGTTCTTATCCTTCACTGTCGAGACACATTGTTTTAGACCGGAAATGATTATAATATTCCTTCAATTTCAGATTGTACAATTTTCCTCGAGACAAAAATCTTTTACTGCAGTCGCATTTTACCTAAACAGTGTGTGTAACACGCTGCTAATTTCCATTTCGCGTAACTAATTAATTTTTTTCAAAAATAGGGTCGGAGGCACGAAGATGACAAAGAAGTCGTATTTATTTTTTCCCGGCCAAGCCCAGCCCGGGATTTCCTATTGATTATTAAAAATAACTGCACCGAAATAACGTACGAAAGCCCCCCCCCCCAAAAAAAAACAAGAACAGGTGTCCTATAATACTTTGGTCGTAAAAGCACAGAGCCCGAGAAACGACACTGTGCTGCTCGCAGTCAATAGCCTAACTTTTTCACGGTTGTTTACATCCGCCCTAAAATATCATTATCTTAGTTGAGTCTCGCGGCTATCGTTGCTTTGGTTGTATTATTCGAACAGCGCAATTCGACTAGTACGACTCTCGCTGCTATACTAGAGTTTGTAATTCGACCACTTTACAATACCCTCATATATGTATGTAAATAAAACGTCAATCGTTTTGGCGCCATGGTCGCCCCACTTTTAGCCCCGAATATGTAGTACCGTATACTTTATAATTCTTGCCGGTCCTAATTGAAAATTGTTTTTACCTAATTGACTATCGACTACAGCGCGATTGGCGCGTTTCACATTAATGGCTTTCACGGAACACTTTCGTTACATAAAAACGTTACGTGATTTTCAAAAATTTGTTATCAATCAGATATGTGTGTATACGGATAATATTTACTTAAAAAGTCCGGTACAACTCGAAATATAGTTTGAATACTTACGAACGAGCAGCGCATTTTTTACATCCGTCGGAAATCGAAGTGGAAATACGCGTATTGAACTTTAAATATCGGCCATATTAAACACCTAACTACTAGCGGATGTGTTTTCGAGGTTCGCCTCATCAGTGCGAACACTGAACGAACGAAATATGTTTTTCAAAAAATGTTTAACAGAAGAGGAGCCTAGTCAGAGGTTGTCTTTATTTGCCACAACTGGAACAGTGCACTTTTTAGTGTGATTCGCAGAATTCCGAATATACATATATATATCAGAAACACAGATCAGGCCAAAAAACCACCCAAATATCAGCGCCTTGACATGTTTTTTTTTCTCATTTCTCTCCCTGGCACGAAACAATGAGTAACCGTTGATTGTCTGCAACGGTATCCATCATCATTAATCAATCAGAGTTGCCCCGGCCATTGGCGATTCCACATCTCCGGCTACTCCTCACCGTTTATTAATGATACACATTCGCTTACTACCGTACGGTTCTTCCGAATGGTCACCTACGCGTTTTTTATTTACCGTTATAGTTTCTCCTTTTTTTTACGGAATCCTAGCCCACCCGCTGAAAGGAAAATTTCCTTGAATAATTCTCTTCTATAATACTTTCTGCGTGCAAAGGACGCGCGACCTTCCGACAATCCTTTTCTCGAACGAACAACACTCTACTCGGAAAAATGTCAGCTGCTAGCATCTTCGCTTTGTTGTGCGCAATTTTTATGTAATAATATTTTGACTTTTAAAAGTATACATGCATTATTTAGTGACACATTTACATGTAGCGGATGTTTTTTTTTTTTGTTTTTTTTTGTTCTTTCAACGATTACTAATTTATACCCTGAGACTTGGATGTCGCAGTTCGTAAAAATAGGGAATTGTTTTTTGCTGCAGGTATCGCGAAACACTTGAAAATAAATTTTCCTAAAAGAATCGGCTCCTACTACTGCACACTCTATACATATAATTTCGATGATTCTGTCGGTTTTTTTTCATTTCAACATTACTCTTCCTAATATTGAGTAGTAGCCAGATCATTGCTGTCGTTTCTCGCAGAGTCGCGACCGTGAGCACCGGCTAATTATCTTAATGATACAGAAAATAAACATGTTCGGATGCATATTCGTGCGCGCCAAGTTAAAATATTTTATGCCGGAATTTTTTATTTTGAAAATATTAAAGACGCAATATTTACGCCGTTTTAAATGATGTTGGAAAAGAATTTTTCAAAAATTTTGATGTACTCCTTCCTTCTCCACCTACGAGATGCGCTACCGATTTTTATGACACGGGACTTCTATTTACGTGATTTTGCATCTTCAGTCTTCCCGGTTCGAACGTATTTTTATTTCAGCTGTTTATGCATTCATCGTTATCCCCTTCGGCCCTTTCGTTTCCCCTTATCAATAATTAACGAAATTCATACAAGCGTGTATTGTGCTATCATCTCGAAACATTTTCCGCGAACAATCGGAATATGTTATTCAAAAATATATACTTATTTTTGCGTAAAATCTAAACGCGACTCTGTTTCATTACAAATAAAAAGTGTCCGGCATTTTACCGATTTTGTATATTTTTCTGTCTTATCACTTAGAAATTTCTCGATATTTTCATAAATATCGTGCTATTTTATTGCATTTAACGAAGTGTAATAATAGTTTTTTTTGCACTTTAATCGGACAAGATATTATTATTGTAGATCACGTGAAAAGTTAATTTTTTTTTTTTTTTTCTTTTTTGAAAATAAAATTGAAAGTGCTCGGAAGCGTTTAATTTTCATTATTATTTATCGCTGAAGACGTTGAAAATTATAAATTTCTATATAATAGGAAGAACGGGGGGTGCGCCTTCAGTATTTTATGCCGATGCCCACAAAATTGGATAAATAAAATTTTAACTAAACAGCGTGAATGAAAACAAAATGCATTTATTACACTTGCACATATTTAAAAATAAGTGAAAAAAATTAAACAGCGATTATAAAAAGTACAAAATAATTCGATAATTTAACTGCAGATTAAAATTTCCTCGTCCAGCGAATTCGCCGCACAATAGTGCACAGCTGTAAAAGTGTACGCCACACATTTCACATTTTCCTCGTTTACTGCACAGACAACAATCCTTTTTATATCATATTATATGTATTTAATCCGTCGACTGTAATTTGTTATATATATATATATATATATATATATATATATATATATGTGGTTTTTTTCTTTTTTCGATTCTATCTATCGATACTTGTTTACACATTCTCTACTCTCGAGAATTATTTTTTTCTGAACGGCAATTTATTCCTTTCGGTTACGATATTTTTTTGATTTAAGGGTATAAAAATTTAAGAACAATCTTAACAAAATCTCGAATAAGGAATATATGTATATCGTATTGAACAGAAGAGCGTGCAAAAAACTCGAGATATTTAAATCACTGTGAATTTATCATTGCCTTTAATTCGTAAAATATGTACAAATGATCGGGGCGCCAGTTTTTAATTTCAAAAAATAGACTTGTTACGCACAAAAGTACTTTTGATTACTTAACATTATAGAGAGCAGTGTCGATCTTCCGGTTAGACGAAAATAACCAGCAAAATATTCTATATAGTGGTTTGTTATTACGAGCAGAAACATCCTGATTTCTGTGTAAATAATTAATTACGACAATATGGCAACTTACTTATAGAGTTTTATTCTTCAGTCGAAAATTTAATTGATAATATCTATTTTAATAAAACGTAGTTAAAGGGGGTCGTCGTGTTATTGTCGACGACGCTTAAATCAATAATGAAAAATAAAACTAAAATACACAAGTGAAAAATATTTTGAAAAGCTACAAAAGGAATTTCTCCACATTTCCGTTTACAGCGACGCTCTTAAATATCTTTTCTTTATCAGAATTCCTCCCCGCCTTTACCTTGCAGGTCAGAAATTCTCTCTTATTCTAGCGATACTTTCATAACATTTATCCTTTACGCATTTGCTAATTCTTCTTCAGAGATCTAAAACTATACCTGCTCCAAATTCACTTGTGCCTATTCGTCCATTGTAACTAATTGCCAGTTTTCTTCTTTGCAAAACGATCATTCCAATTCTTTCTTGTGTTTCTCGCGACGCCTTTCTCTCTATTCCCCTATTATTTATGCACATAATATCTTTACATTTAGCTTATTCTGTTACATACCGTTTTCCCGTTCCAACACACGCTAAATTCCCACCTCCTACCGCTGTAAATTTAACCAATTTTTTAATTAATTTCCTTTTTCTTCGATCTTTTTTATATGGGACCTCCGTCTTCTTTTTCTCATTTTTTCCGTTTTATGAAAAACTTCCTTCTGTCTTTACACTGCGGAATTTCTTATCACACTTTCCCCCTCCTATGCAGATAAATATCGCACTTGCTTGTACTTTAAAAGCGACTTAATCCTTCCCTTTTCTACCCTTCTCATGTGATTACATTTTTCCACTTGTTAATGGACAATCTTTCTCCTCCTCCTAATTCGTTTTATTCAAAGTTGATATTCTCAAGCGACATCGCTAACAACAACTTTGCTGACTTGTTTGCTCCCCTTTTATGACCAATGCATCAATAAATATCCTGCCATCCGCCCCTAATATATTCCGTTTCTATTCAAGCAAGCACACTTCAAATTATCGTCCGATGCTTAAACCTATTTTCTTTTTTTTAAATTCTTACCGCTCTTTTTGCAAACACTAATTAAGTTACCTCATCTCAACCTTGGTTTAATTTTTCCTCGTCTTAATCGTCCCCTTATTTCCTTTTTTTTTTTTTTTTATGGGTACGCTAACGAAGAACACATAGCAGCCCAAAAGGAGCATAACAAATATTAGATTTTAATCTGATGCGAGATTAATTGAATAAAAGAAGCTAGAAACAACTGACAAGGAAGGAAATCCATAATACATATTCATTTTAATCGTCAACCTTCGTCTCCTTTTTTTGTTTTTTTTTTTTTTCTGTTGTTTCCTTTCAATAATGTATTCCTCAATCGCTAATCGTATTCTTTTTGAATGTTCTCTTTTTTTGCAGCAGCAGCAGTGCTGTGTCTTCTATAATCTAGGTTCTTAAATATCCTAACTTTTTTTTGTGCTTCTTACATACTTCTTCTTTTTTCACTATATGTTACCAGTTTTAGATCATCTTTTCTATTTTCATACACACGCATACATTACATATTATTTTTTTTTAATTTGTAGACTCCGAGTTATTTCCAGAAGAAAAAAAAAAGGCAAAAAACCTGTCCATGTCATTAAATTCATTAATACCTGTTGGGGATAATTCCTGACGTTTCTGAATTTGTCTCCACCGTATATAATCTTAACTCCTTAAAATACAGCTCAGTACAGGGATTAGTCTTGGCTGATGATGGGCTGGACCTCCGATTTTTTTAGTTCCTAATTTTTATTTTAGAGGATGTCTTTATGTGTTAAAAATGCTGTCTATAGTGTCGCTCGCAACATGTATCTAACTGTCAAGGAATTGCCAACTTTACTTCTATTCTTTTACGTTAAAAAAAAATTTAAAGTACGAGCCTTTAACCGGTACTGTTTTCTTTGACATTTTCTCAGGGTGTGAATTACACACATTTCTTAGCGGATTACAACAGAAAATAAAAAATGTTGTTTATTTTTAACCGACTTCAAAAAAGGAGGAGGTATTCAATTCGACTGTATTTTTTTTTTTTTTTTTTTTTTTTTTATGTGTGTTACCACAGAACTTTCTTCTAGATGAACCGATTTTGATGATTCTTCTTTTATTTGAAAGGTGGTGTTTGTCATGTGGTCCCATTTAAATTTGATCAAGGTCTGACCGATAGTTTTTGAGTTATCCTTAATAATGCGGGAGATTGAAGCTTTTTGGATGCTTTTCATTCATGATTGTTTTCACCGTCGGATTAGATTTTTGACTTAAAATACTATATAAATTTGCCAAATTACCATGGAAATGTAGCTTTTGGTGTTTTTATCGTGGAAATAAATGTTTTAATTTAATTGAATAAAAATGCACTAAAAAGTAAAACTGAAAATGCTATTTTCTAAAAATAATAAATACCCCGACACTTCAAGGTTTATTATAAAAATTTAAAGAACGCACTAAAAAGTAAAAAATAATTACTCCCGATAAGAAAATATATGTATATCAGAGTGATATAACACTTAAGTGGTGATATCGTAATTCTTATACAACATTAATTTTTTGGAGTTGGCATCAAATTCATATTAAAAGAATAATTAAAAACTGCATTAAATGTTGATTAGATTGTTCCTAACATGAATTTAATTCCAACTGCAAAAAATTAATGTTGTATAAGAATTACGATATCACCACTTAAGTGTTATATCACTCTGAAATACATATATTTTCTAATCGGGAGTAATTATTTTTTACTTTTTAGTGCATTTTTAAATTTTTATAATAAACCTTCAAGTATCGGGGTATTTATTTTTTGTAAAAAAGCATTTTATTTTTAAAAAATAATATTAACAAAAATAATATCAACGCAAAGTTATATGTATACGAGTACGGCAATATTTTCAATAAATATTTTCAATCGTTAATCTGCTCATCTGAAAACGCTAATTCGTAAAGCATCAATAAAAATTCACTCTTATTTCACAGAACATCAATGATAATACACCCGAAACGGGAAAAGTGCAAAAATAATTAAAAAGATTTTACTGTTTGTGTGTGGTCTTTTACTCAATACTGACGAACTGTCAGTTCAACGCGGTACGATTTAAAAACCTGATCGACACGTTTCTATTTTTTAAGTATTATTCGCGTACAAAAAATTTTTCTGCGTGCGATACGAGAGATTAATTTCGGAGAATGCGAATTGAATCATCGAAAATCGGTGTCACCAAGTAATTCCATTTTTTTTTTTTTTGGCCTAGTCCACGATACCTTACGAGCTTAACGCGTCAAGTTTTTAATAAAATGTCAATGTAAAAAACGCGCAGAACAAATTCCATCGTCCACAAGAATTCACGTCCGAACAGGGCCGGCGAGCTGTAGAACAGCTTAACCCGAATTCCGCGATTTTGGTAACCACTAGGGTTTATTTGCAAACAACTATGCTTTTACATCATGTTGTGTATATATCTATGTATGTATGTTTGTATATACATATATATATATCTATGTATGTATGTATGTATAAGGTAGAAGAGCGCAAAGCGATTTTTGCTGCATGCAGTGTGCTAGTAGACCGCTGAAGAGTTGAATGATAGTTCCGGTACACCTACCGAATAACGGGAATAATGGCTGAGGAACGGTGGACTCGGAAAAGAACAACATTAACTAAATAAGAGCCGCGCGCCGATGATGCCTTCTTAATAACTCGTCCAACAAACGAAATGTAAACTACAAGCTGCACTTATCCGACTGGGGCAGGCTTAATATCGTCATTTTCGGCTAACAATATCCGTGTGTTCAATATTCGCCATTGCACAGTGACCGGTAGCTGCTCCGTTCCGAGCACGATGCTGACCAACTTGATTGCCTCTAACACTAAAATATGCACGCACGTTGACGCCGACTGCATACCTGTCGCATTCGATCGCCCAGCCAGACACGCAGGTTAATCGAAGAAATTATCTCACTGAGACAGTAAACAAATAAGTACGAGAAAGACGCATCAAGCGGCGACACTAACTTGTCGCTATGCATGAGGCCGAGTAACATGTTATAACATAACCGTATTTTCCGACAGTGATGCGTTATTTCCTCCCATGTGTGTCTTGCCATTACAACGGCTGATAAACGCTTAATTGCTCACGAACATAAGGAAATAATGCGAACACAACACAGATTGAAAAGGTTTAGCCGATGAATTTTATTCGATCGAATTCTACCGGGGTCAAAAATCATCATTTTCTCTATTGGCAAATTTATCGATACGGTCATAAAGTTCCGTATTGATAAAGTTATCTTCCGTGTGACTAAATTCTGTTATGAATAGCGGCTGTTAGAGTGCTACATCATTTCATTGCATTTGTCCCCCCCTTTAGTCTCAGTTTATTTCCCCGAATTGGCTTTTATTAAGTTTTTCCGT
The DNA here is from genome assembly GCA_039619475.1 of Icerya purchasi. Taxonomy (NCBI): domain Eukaryota; kingdom Metazoa; phylum Arthropoda; class Insecta; order Hemiptera; family Monophlebidae; genus Icerya; species Icerya purchasi. The sequence goes on from CM077116.1 coordinate 224,565,326, forward strand.
GTTTTTAATTTGTAATTGTCGCGATTTTTCACGATTTATAGAACGCTTACTTTAAATTCACAAATTATTCGAACGGTTCCGAATTAACCGCTAAATTCTGTAAATTTGCGGAGTCATCAGATTTTTAATCTCGGCATTTGAATATCTCGCGTAAATTGTATTGTCTGCTCTGGGGTAGTGCACATTTTTTTACATTTCATTTTGACTGTCCCTTCAATGTCTTCGATTCCAGAGATGTTTAAAAGTTTACGAAGTTTTCTTCTTTGTTCTAAAGGCTTATTAGCCTTGTCGGTGCGAATTTTAACTTCCATTCTTCTCTTTCCATTGCTATCTTCTTCATTTCTAAGTACTTGCTGCAATCAGCCATTTCTATCATTTGTCCAATAATCGTCTTCTTCGGTCGACCTTTTCCTTTCTTGCCATTATTAATCCTTCGATTATGTTTGTTACGAATGAGAATTACTTCTCATTAGATGACCAAACATTTTTCCACTTCTTATTTTAATTGAGTACAAAATTGTTTTCTTCATTCCTACTATTTTTTTCGAGCACTTCCGAGTTTCTCGTCCAGCTAATGCGCAATATTCTCTCTCCAGATGCACCTTTCCATTGCTTCCAGTTTCCTCTTGTTCGGCCATAACCCGTGTTTCGCAGCCATATAATAATACACTCCACACATAAGTGCGGGCAAATTTTACTCTTATATTTAATTTGAGCTTCTTATTTGTCAGCAGATTCCGTTTTTGGCCAAAATTTCGCCATATTTATTCTGTGTCTCAGTTCTGTCGAACAGCTGCGTTATCGTTGGTTAGTATGCAACCAAAAGATATTTCTACTACTATCGTACTTGCTCAATTACTTGATTGTGTCTATTTCGATATTTCTAATCGGCACTGTTTCCTTTTTGGTTGCTACCATAATTCTTGTTTTGTTTTTTTTTAATGTTTATATTCATACACTATTGTTTAAGAATTTGATTAAATTCCGATAAGGATGTTTGAATTTCTTTTTCCGACTCAGATGAGCGAATTATATAATAGTCGGGGTAGAAGCAGGTCGAGACAGGACGGCACTTTGCGAATCTGATATAAACATTCTCCGACAGATTAAAGAGTGAGTGTAGATGCGGCGTAGAAAATTGAGCAAATGGAAGGTGTCTAAATAATGTATATACATATATGGAATGATCAAGAGAAGAATAGAAAAAAAAAAAACAAAAAAAAACTGAACCAACTCCACTAAATCCTTCAGAGCGGTTAGTGAAGACCACACAACTAAGTGGCTATGGAAAATCGAGCTTAAGGTATTCAACGATAGCTAACAATATTACGTTGCGTTAGCTAAGTGTTGATATAGGATAGTTGTAAAAATAAATGAATAGGTTACTGAAGGGCCAGTATGCTTATCATAAGTGAAAATGTGAAAACTGAGGGGGGATGAGCGATAGTGTTATTGCCGGAAGAGCACCGATTACGGTATGTAAAAAGGAAGAAACAAGAGTGAACGCGGAAAGCGGTAAATAAGAAAACGGTAGTCTAGATGCAAGACTATCGAATGAAAAGAAATAGAGATTCCCCGCTATGAACAGGGATCGAAGTAGTTTTTCAGGTTCCACAAGCCAGAAGATATAGTGGCACGACCGAGTTTGGGTGAAAGGAATCTGGAAGAATTTCTATACATAAAATACTCCAGAATAGAACGGGTATAGGATTTGTAATGAGCAAAATACACGGGGAGAGTACAAAATTATTACGGGTAATCAGGTTAAGTCCTTTGAGGGATGTCAAATATTGATTTCGGAAACGGATATTAGAAATCGTAATATCAGATGATCAGTTACGATGAAATTGGTCAAGAGCAACATTACGGACCATATACATATATCGGAATAAAGAAGATTTTGGGGAATTTCAGGATTTTCATTGAACCCATCGTTAGCGGCTAAAAAGGTATTAGCAGCAGCCGTTGACGTAAACTTTAATGTAATTAAACTTTTAGGATTTATCGCGCTGGCTTTATTAAGAAAGACAATAGAGGTTATATGCCTTTAACACAACGATTTATCTCGGAAAGGTTAGATTTACCGAGTTAATAGAAATCATATTTAAGAAGAAAATTTCATCCATACGCTTATCAGAACTCTACAGTTGGTCATAATTTTTTCCCTCGCCCCGAGGTATGTAGTTAAATAGATGGATGTTTATTTGATTTTAACCTGTACGACACCGCTGCGATTTTAGTAGTAGAACGTAATGAACTGCAGGTTTATCTGACATTCATTTAAATTACCGAAAGAAGCACGAAAAAAACTAAAGAAAACGAAATAAAGCCTCTAGAGGAATTAAAATAAAAATACAAGAAACGATACGGATAACAGTTGAACGCTACGTGGGTCAACTTTCTTAGAATCTGTTGTTAGATTATTATTTTCATTCGATCATAGATGTGTACACACCGAATTATAAACATATTTCTAGAGACGACCGGTCATTCGTTCATTTCCGGTGATAGTTTTCTAGACGTATTTCGCAATATTGCCTTTAAATGCGAGATTACGGTTCAATTCCTATCTCGCTTCATTTTGCAATTCCGGCTGTATTTAATTTCTCTATTCGAAACTACCTCTTTTCCATATGCACAATTTCTTAGATATTCTTCCCTTCTTTGAAAGAATATTTTCTCTGCTTCTCATCTTCATATCTATTCTGTCTCTTTACTGCTCTCTACTACTCACTATTATTTTTTTTTCCGAATGTTCAAATGAACAATGTTGTCCTTTTTTTCCGTTCTATCAAAATTCGGTAGTCTTTCCTTATATTGTTAATTGTTTCCTTATATTCTCTCATCTCCGCTTCTATGTATTATTCCTGCCGTCGAATTATTTTTATTCTTTTGCCCTTGAAGAATAATATATAACTCCCTTTTTTTTCCTTCTTTCCGGTCTTATGTCATAGTTGACAAATCTATCGAAGAAAGTAAAAAACAAAAAAAAACTACCGTAGCATATTTTGTTAAGTAGCGGAATTTCCAGTCGCGCAAAATTTGGTTTGAATCCTGCAGTCGCCTATCGAAAGGTTACCATTATTATTACGCTTCGTTAATGAATGTTCATCATAGTTCAAGAATCCAAATAAATAAAATTAAAAATAAATAAATAAATAAAGAAAGAAAGAAAGAAAGAAACACGTAAAATAAAATAAATTGGTACGTGAAATGAATTAAAAAAAAAAAAAAAAGAACGCATTATCTTTTTCGGTAAAACCCAAGGGTTAGAAAAAAACTTCAACGCGCAATATTTCCAGGGGAAAAAACTAACAAAGTTGTAGCGACAAACCACGCTAGAGCATTTTAAATTACATTTAAAATAAATAATGTAAATAAATTAAATAAAAATGTTGCTCTTAATTTGCTTTGTTTAGGGGAGGAGCGGAACTTTTAAACACCGTTAGAATACACGTATACACTTTATTAAAGTTAAATTTTTTTGAAAAAGAAAATAAAAATAACTACAGAACTTCATTATTTACTGGAAGAAAACAAAAAAACAATCGTAACAAATCAAAAATGAAATACGAATAATTCATAAAGGCAACTTCCAAAAAAAAAAAGCAAAATATGTCAAATTTAACTTCCGTCGGGTGGCATTGATCGACAGCGCTAACAACGAGCCGATTGATAGTGTTAATTAAATTGTACAACTCTTTTTGGTTACTTCACCTCTAACTTTCAACTTGCAAAAGAAAACCGAAAATCATATAGACGGTGAAGTGTCAATTAAATGAGACTATCGACGCAAACGGATCGTAAAAAAAGTAATTTATCCACGATTTGTAAATGTGAAAATACAAGTGGCATTTGCGTATTTTTTGCACAGTAATATCTCACATAAATAAACAAGTACGTGTAAATGGATATTTTTTGAATTTTTGCCTTTTTTTTAAACGTCTTCAATCAAAATGTCAAAAAAAAAAAAAAGGGGGTAATTAAGAACAATGAATTCGTCTAAATGAAAAGGAATAAAATTATTTTTCCTACATTTTTGTTTTCTCCTTTTGTTAAAATTTCATCGTATGTCAATCAAAAATACGTGTTCTTCTCTACCGAATTACCTTTCTAGGAGGTCTCGTTATATTTCTTACAAAACGATCGATCTAGTTTTCTTGCTTATCCATACTATGACAAGGCTGCGTTAGAATATCTGTGGTGCATATGGGACCGAAATGGAACATTTAACGCGCTGATATTAAATTATCAGCTGATATCCTTAAAGGAAATAGTAATCCTGGACAGCAAAGCAAACGGATGCTTCCATTTTACAAACACTCGACATTAAGCGTAGATATTAACCGGCGATGTTTCATTAAGTATATTGTGCGGTTCTTTGGCCATACTATGCGTAACGAACACTCCATGCTACAATTAATCATTGATGGGAAAGTGCAGGGAACACGCCCAAGAGGAAGATTAAACATTAACTATGGACGGATATAATTAGAAATTTATTAAAGGAAAAATCAATTATCGTATGTAAACGGATGGCGGATGATCGAATAGAATGGCAGAAAAAGAAATTGAAGATGCCGTAATGGTCACCAATATTCCTTCGAGGGATTACGACGAAAGAAGAAGAAGAAGAAGAAGAAATAGAAGTTTATTTTGAAATGCTTTTATAAATCATTTATAAACACCAATGCTCATGAATGCGCCTACATTAAAAGGCGAACATTTTGAAAATGCGCATATTTCTTTCAAAATAAGTCTTTTATAAAGTTACGAAACTTAACGAAAAAAACGACCGACACTGCATTCGAATGAGCGCCATATCACGGTGATGATCACTGGGTCTTTTTTTTTCCCCAACTTCTTCCGACTTTTTAAATTTCTTCAGCCTTTTCTTCGTTTTCGGAAACAATAGTCATACACAGCAAGAAGACCGCACAAAATTTCGAAATATTTCGCAATATGTTTTTTTATACGGTATAATCCTGATAAAGGGAACTCGGGATCGCTTAAAATTCTTACTTCCCGTTAAAAATCCGCACCACATTGTTATCTCCTGCTGTTTTCTCGATTGCTAGCGAAATACAACGAGATGTTTTATTATCTATGTAGAATAAACGAACGCATCATAGAATTTTTTTTGTGATAATTTCTAATCATACATCACGCGCGGGTATTTCTGTATCTTTTTCTTAACTGATTCTGAAATGTTAGAACATTTCCTATTACAAATTATTCCGTTTCATTTTCGAGTTTATTTTATTTCGGACAAAATGAAGAAAGGCGGTGAAAAAGTTAAATGATCAATCAGATTTTTCTAATAGAAAAACGTACTAATTTTATTGCGATTTTTTGAGTTTTTCTTTCAACTTCTCGAACATACATACTTATGACGTATCGTACCATATATATATATATATATATATATGTATATATACATATGTATGTACATATCTACAAGTATGTACATGTATAATAGAAAGCTTTGCCTAATACTCGCTCTGCTCGTCAAACTTCAACACCACTCGACCTGTTAGCACTTTTTTTTTTAATTTTGAAAATTATCCAAAAATAAAAACAAAAAATAATACCAAATTTTTTTTATCTCTGCTTGTGTCGCTCGCCAACCCACAAGTAAGCTCCTCAACTTTTTCGCTCTGATACTGATGTTTAACTATCAGAAAAATATGTTACATTTCTATAATATAAAATAAAAAACCAGGAAAGAAACACAACATTTTTCTTTTTTTTTAAATATTTATACGTATAGATTAACTTGAACTTTTGGGACTTGACATTATCCCCTGCGTCTGGAAATGATGGTTTTCTATAATTATTACAGAAAAGTCGGTTTTAATTAATTATATTATTTTCGCCTGATGAAATGCTACCTTTTTACATTACTGCCAGTAAAAAATGACACGTAGTCATTAATATGTACATTTTGTTTGCAAATTGTATGCGTATGACGAATTTCTAAGCAAATCTCCTTTGATGTTTTTTTTTTTTTTTAGGTCTGCTGAACGTTGGCTTAGAAAAAACGAAGAGAGGTCGATGTTACGGAACTTGTAACTGGAACAACAGGCACAGGAAGGGGAGGCATTGTAACAGAATCAGGAAAAAGAGCGAACTTTTAGAATTCAGAATAAAGTAAATCACCGCGCAAGGAATAAACGGGAACACTCGAAAAATGATCCGCGTTACACGCATGATGGTAACCTTCAGGATGCAATGGGAAAAATATGTAGCCAAGGAGTGATTAAGAAGGAGACTGGGCGAGAAAAGATTAATTTTTCTCTTTAGCAACACGTAATTTTATAGCTACCGTTTAGGTTAATTGCAAAATAAAAAGCAGATTTAACCATAACCTGGGGAATTCTGACACCGCTTAACAGGCCCGCTCTGAATATTTCTTATTTATTCGCTACTTACCGTCTCGATGAACGGTTGTCAGTAGTAATTGCGGATGGCCCACCCTGTCATATTGGGTCTTTTTCCCTCCATGTTTGTTTTTATAAAATAATATATCAGCAGTCGAAATGATATAAATCTACCACCGTAAAAATTATTCAACGAGATCATCTCGGATTTAACACAGTCGTCGAACAAACTCTTTTCAAAGAAAGGAACATTATTCCAGAATTAATTAATTATTAAGAAACAAGTTCAGTCAAGCATGAGGTTTCATGCGCTGAGGATTCCGTATGAAAGTTAACAATGGCTATAATTATTTAGTATGTAAGAAAATTTCTTTGAATAAACTTCCATTTTTATTTTATTATTTTAATTTAATATCTTAATAAATTTCAGAGATCTTTTCTAATAATAATTTAAAACACAGTAAAGCAAAATACTTAAATTTGAATCGAAGGCTTAGACTAATTTGAAGTGCATTGGTTATGAAGAAAAATTAATCAAATCATTTTCTTATTTATTTAATTTTTATTTATTTTTGTAAATCCGATTTGCCCGGGGGGAGGGGGGGGAGGGCGAGATTCTTTTGAAATTGTTTCCTCTTGCTTTATTTAACGACATTTTCACGAAGCTTAACACAGCACTTTTTTTATCTTTTTGCTACTTGACCAGCACTTCTTCATCGGTACTCAAATTTTCCTGTTCACTTCGATATTATTCCTGCGTAACTGCAAAATATGTTGCGCCGTTCATTCCTGATCCAATTTGCGTGACTTTCACTCCTTATCACGCTGTGTTTTTCGTCTTCTGCCTGATATAATCCTGCAGACAGAAGTGAGTTTAAAACTCAAAGAACAACCGGAATACCGTCTAATAACATTCTCGATAGTGTGTAGTAGTACGAACGTAAACAACTATGTACTTCTGGGCGGAAAATTCTTTCTGGGTTATATCATTTGCATAGAGCGGCCAATGGCCTGAAATGTGGAAAAAGAGAAGCAGCAAATAACAAAAAGGTAAACAAAAAAAAAAAAAGAATTAATATATGTTTCGGCGGTGCGCGAATTATTTAGACGCGTAGGACGACGGGGTTTTCTCTGTAGTGTGCAAATACGTAAGAAGAAAACCGATAACAACAACAAAACGGAAAGATGATAGGATGATAGTCTGGATGTATGTCGTAGGGTGAGAGGGCATGCATCAGGTGATACAAGTAGGTGATGATAGAAGACTTGGCGCGTGCGACATGGCTGCGTCTAGAAGGAGGATCAGAAACCATACAAGGTCGCCCGCGATGGTTCATTGGCCACCGAAATTATTTTAACCCGTGCTTTGTAGGACAATCAAACTGCGGAACCCGCAACGCCGTTCAACTTGCTTTTCGTGACGAAATCAATGACCGATCTGTTGATGAAATGACGACACGATGGCATCATCAGCGCGAGACAAATAACGGAATTCACGGGAAAAGGATAAAAGACAACATATCTCCTCTTTTCAGTATGGTTTTTTTTTTTCTTTCTTTCTTTCTTTGTAAATGTCCGACAACAGCTGTTATGACAGCGTGCGTTCGGGGGTCAGATTTTACTGGACAAGAAAAACGAGCAAACGCATTGAACTTTGTCGTTCGGCCATGATGACTGTTTGAATATTAAATTAATAATAAAAGCAAACATTTGCACTAGTGTCGCTTATTGCTTTTCTCAAAAAAAATTAAATTCGAGGGAACATTTATTTTTAAGCTCTATATGGTGTGGCCGGTTACAAATACAGACCTGAGATTTTTTGGCGAAGGAGAAAAATTAGCTATGATCACATCATTCTCGCATTATCAGTGTCGTGTGTGTGCGGTGGTTCCTTTAGCCAACAGGATATTGCAGACGAAAAAAATTATTAGAAAAATAAATCGAATTAAAAGACTTTTATTTTAAAAGCTTCGAAAAGCTTTTTGATTTCTTACAGCTTTTCCGTTTTAATTATTTTTCGGCGTCGAATCTATTTAGCAAAGGTTTTCGGCGAATTTAACTATTTCACTGAATCCTCTCCCGATTGCTTCCTGCAGCTGAACGAAGCAACGCTATCGTGTTCTATACTGGCATATTTTCATCCGCCAATACTCAAACTCTTCCCGTATCATCCGACTTTACATCAATAATAGCGAATCATATATGATAGCTATTTCCCTTATTTTTGTCTCTGGCTGAAGAAAATCTCTGACGCCGGGGTATGCAAAAAAAGAAAAAACAAAAACAAACGCTGATTTATTTTTAACCCCGCATGAATTTTAACATTACAAACTTGTATATTTTCACGTATTTTCATGAAAATACGAGATAATTCGTAAAATACTTACCGCGAACATACTGCGTAATTTTTAATTAACTCCCCTTTTGAGAAAAAAAATACACTTTACAACTTCGGAGCGGCTTTTTATTCCTCCGTTGATACTTATTCCGGAATCCGTATTTATTTCCATATTCGCTAGTCTAAAAACAACAAAAAAAAAAAGCACGAGTTTCCGAAAAAGAAAAAACATTCTTGCAAAAATGTAAAATCACGCTAATTCAACGGATTCCGTAAAGGAGAAATTAATTTTTTTTAACAATTTCTTTCCTTGATTCGAATCTCCTTTATTTTTCTAATCTTGATTTTAGCCGGAGTATTTGGCGCCGCCACCGCGCATATTCGATTATCGGCAATCGCTCGTCTTCCAGCCAAGTGGTAAGGTTTTTTCCCCTTAACAATCTTAATGTACCCGTAAACGCGAGTGAAATTAGTACACAACTGATGGACGACACTTGTGTCCATGCCAGATAAAAAAGATACTAGTTTCTAAGCGAGTAACTCTAAAAACAACCCCCACTCACGGTGCTAATGATATAGATATCACACCGGAACTCTGAATGCTCGATTGAAAGCCTTTTCTACCTGTGTAATTAACGAATTGCTGTTTCCCGTTCGACCGCAATTTAGGATATTTTTTAAAATCGTCAAAATAATTCGATGGGGGAAATTTAAATAAATTTAGTTTCGACCATACCTGACTACTACTACATCTTTAGATGTTGGCACTTTTATTCTTCCGCAGTTTCATTATTTATTTTAAAACATTTTCCGCAAACACATAAACAACACAACATTTTTGATAGCTTTATAAAAAATTCAAATTAAAATAAGCAATCAAAAACGAATGCTCGAACAGCTCTAATGCGCAGCATCTAAAGACAGGACATGGAATTATTTAATATATGTTAGTGTTGTGTCACCTTTGAATTTTTCAAGACGTTTGATTCCACCGTCGATTGGCCCAGTTTTCCTATAAAAATATACTTATAATACACCCCCCCATGTTAGACATTGAAACTTATGTCTGCATCTAAATCATTCTGGGCCTTTTTTTTAATAATTTATTACCTTTCTTTTTAAATTACCATTCAAGAACATCGATTTTTTCCTTTTTAACCCATTTAAAAAGATCCCCCTTTTTTCCCCCTTAAGAAATGTTATATAGTTTAATTATTAAAAATTGAAATAAGGGGAATATTTATTTTCCATATTTTAATATTACTATTAAAGAAGTTATTCTTTATTACATCGTACTACTAACCGATAAGGAGATGGCGAATATTGTATGAAATTCGGGCGGACGATTTTTTTTCTCACTTATTCCGGAAAATAATAATAATCCTAAAGAGAAGTGTAAGTCTACTACTACTTTTTTAGCGAAGCGGTGCTAGAATTTATCTTCGATGTAGCCCTTGGAAATGTGTAAAATAAGTTACAAATGATGCAAGTTGGACAAAAAAAGGTATTGCAATTATGTGACGCGCAGAGGTCCGATCACTGTTTACTTCTTTAATATAATAATCGGTATCGAAAAATTGTTGAAAGACTTTAAATAGGTCTTTTAATTCGGTATCAAAGTATCGTTAAATTCAGTCACACGCCCAAGTGGTATATTTTATTGTTTTACCGAAAAATTCTGTTAAAACTATTCGGAAAATTCTTCAAATTCTAACGTTTCACCGAATAAGCCTACAAAAACTACATTGAACTTGCCGCTATAACTAATTAAGCACATTACCCGGGGGGGGGGGGGGAGTAAATAGTTTTGAAATTCATACCCGTTTACTAGAAATGATTAATAATTAAAAACATAAATTAACTGATAACTAAATAAATATAATGTAACGTTTACCGGCACAGCCCATCTTCAGCCCAAAAAAGCAATAATAAAACACAAACGAAATAATTATCACGGAAAAATAAAAACTTTAGTACGAATAATAAAACTTGTACAGTAAATACGTTCGTGTTTTATTTCTTTTTTCAGCTAAGATAGGCTGTGACCGAAAAAGTTACTGAAGATGAATTGTGACCAAAAACGTTACTGAAGATGAATTGTGACCAAAAACGTTACTGAAGATGAATTGTGACCAAAAACGTTACTGAAGATGAATTGTGACCAAAAACGTTACTGAAGATGAATTGTGACCAAAAAAGGTTACTGAAGATAAAAGTATATTATATTTATTTAGTTAACAGTTAATTGCTTTCTTTTTAATTATTAAACATTGCCAAAAATTTACTGCAATCATTTCTTCTTAAACATCCACACGGGGTAAGAGCTGTACTGCTCCGCCGCTAATCTATTTCAGTGACCTTTCGCGTATATATTTCTTTTCCCATATGCGCATTAATATCAATACGCATTTATTTTCAGGCCTTCTAAATGTAAAATACCGAATTCTATCCCTTACCTTCAATTCCAAACTATGTGAAAGCGGCTGGTAGTTTGCATAATGTAGAGTACTTGAAAAGTTCTTTTCAAAAGAATTAAACGCAACAAACTAACCTTTAACTTTTTACATTTTTAGAGTTGGAGGGACACAAATAAAAGTTAATTAATTTCATCGACGTTAGCCTTAAAAAGTTTAAATATGCAAAGATATGGCTACAAAAGGAAATAAATGAAATACAATTAATATAAGATAATCTTGTCACCAAAAGCAAAACATTAGGCTTTTTCACCCCAAATGGGCACGTTTCCAGAAAAAAAAAAAAAAAAACAAAAATCCTATTCTCAAGTATACCATTATTATCTGGACACCAAAAACTAGACGAAGAAACAGATTAAATTTGATGGCTTCGCAATCGCGATCAAACTTGGTTTGTCAGAAATGCCCCCCCCGTATACTTTACATGTTTTTGTTCCAACCCGCCCGGATAAATTCTGGTTAAAACGGCTACGCTTTTTCCCAAAATTAATCTAAATTGATTTATTTAAAAAAATGTCGCTGTTAATTAATTGATAGCTCTATTTTGGAAATTATTGTTTCGTTTAACATATTCATTAGTTGTCAAATTATTAATTTTCATTCCTTACACTGTGCGTGAGTAAAGATTTTCAATTAGTACCTTCCTCCCGACTATTCGCTTTAGAAATGTTTGCCAGCGGTGCATACACAACTAGGTTGAATTTATGCTCAAGCAACTTGCGGCGCTAGAGGTAGCACGTCTGCCCCCTCGCTCATCTCGGATATTATTCGGGCATATTTTTGCGAATAATATATTAAAAGTTTACTGATCATTCGATTATCATTTCATCGTTGAGGACGTACAATTCGGAAGCAATTCTGCACGAGATATATAATACACATATGGATATAACGATATAACGATATAACGATGTAACGATAAAAAAAAGTAATGTCGATATAATCGAGAAACATTTCTTAAAATGTGACGAATCGAGAATTTCAAAATACCAGATAAATTACGTATATTGTACGAGACGAACCGAGTAACTCCCGGAACACTGGTACAAGTAACCCGATGAAAATCGATCGGAAGCACCTATGAGGACGGTTTTGCGTATTTATCGATGGCAAAGACAAGCGCTACAGTTGAGTGCCGTTTTCCATGTGTGGCAAGATCATTCGGTGATGTTGACCCGCGCATAGATGTGAGTGTCGTTTACAGTTAGACCGCCCGTATTTTATTGTCGGCACGGCAGAGACATATGTATGTTGCAGCGGTAATTTTAACCGATTTATCCTAGCGCAGCAACTCAATTGCCCCATTCCAGCTGTTGCCGTTAACCAGATGCTACGATTTGGGCCGTACGCGGAATCGATGGCCCATCGCCCAAAATATCGCTGGAATAAAATAAAATTTTCATCCTAATCGGTCAATTCTCGGCTCTCTTTATAAATTCCCTTTTCCAGAGTAAAACTAAATGAAGAAAATACATTACTCGCATCTTTCGACATTATTATCGAAGGAAATATGCAACTGCTCTCCGTTTTGCTTACCTAAAAAAAAAAAAAATCCCTAAAATCTGAACAGGGCAGTAACGATAACCTCTATGTATAATTCCAGTGCGACACTGCAACATACTTTTTCTTTTTTGTTCCGATATTCAAAAATAATTATACGAATGGAAATAAAAAATATATATATACAATATAACCATCTTTACAAAACTTTAACTCAACATTTTAGGTGTTTGTTGGCCATTTTTATCGCAACATAATTGGAGACTACTCTGGAGATGTACTGTATTAATTCGCGTAATAAATTAAAAATTAAAAAACGACCTTCGTATTTCCGGGTCACGTACTTCAAATAACCTCGTGATGTAACTCCGAAACATACCGTTTGATTTTTATCTAATTCGTGAATTATTTACTTATGCTCCCTCTGTCTGTTTATCTGTCTGTCTTTCTCTCTCATGTATATATATATATATATATATGAATATGTATATGTGTATATGTATATGTATATGTATATATGTATATGTATATGTATGCATATAATTACTGATTAATCCTGGGTTTTAATGATCCTTCACATATATAGTAATCTCTAGCAACTAGCTCGTCAGCTAAGTTTAATGGTTTATTTATATCTTTAGCGATGTCTGGTTTTTGCAGGGAATTGTCTAAAAAGCTGATAACCATTTAGTCTGTATGATACATTTTTTTATTTTTCCAGCGACGTCGCTTTAATCGTTTTCAAGCAGCGTAAACGGAGTTGGCCGATACTATGAATATTTTTTGTTTTGAAACGTTTAAATTACGAGTATAAAACACTTCTTACAATGCCGTAAAAGTCGAGCATGAGGAAAGCATTTACGATGCTTAAACGAGTTTCCTTTTATTCTCGCACACGTAATGCAACAAATAGAGATACTTTAAACACCCTTCCCTCTGAGGTTACCTATGTTTGTGATTACCGCAATAGGATGCTCCTCAATCAAGCAAAAATGTAACAGAATTTCCATTTTACTCCCGATGTAAAGCCCATAGCCTATTGCAGCGAATTCGTTGAGCGAGATAATAATAATAGTTCGCGATTAAATTATCGAATTTTTATTCGGTCTTTTACTTTTATCTTTAATCGTTTGTTTTCATTTTAATGTAGGTTTTTATGTTATTATTATGTAATAAAATGTTACTCATTTAATCGACAACAAGTTAAATATACTTTGAGTATTAATATAGACTAAAAATCAAATGTTCTGTGTAAAAGTGTTATAAATACTGAAACAACAAAAATTTTACGCATACTAGATTTATAATAAACGCTGAACTTTTTCCAAAACTTCTGTATCACTTTATATGAGACCTAGTAGTGCATATACATTTATATATTTTTGTGTACGGTCAAAATTGAATACCTTGTACAAAAAATTAATTAATGTTTTACTAAAGTATAATACTTTTTAGTTTTTAGGTTGAATTTTGTAATTAATTGTAAATTTATTGACTTAATATCGTAATTATTAAAACACTACAATATAATTATCGCTTTTAATTTAATCACTTTACATTATTAAATTTTAATGAACATTTTTTTCTGAAGTTGAAAATTTTTTTTAAAAAAATTAAATTATAATACATTATTAAAAATTTTTTAAGTGATATCTCAATTCTTCTATATAATAATAAAATTCAAAACAACGGATTTTAAAACTGCGTGTAAAGTTTAAACACAGAGACGGAAAATAATTTACCGTATTTTATTTCAAATTTTCCGGTGTAATTATATCACCTTTCATATTTACATTTATAAAATCTTCGCGTTCTGTATTGTATAAAAATTCATACATCCTGACCATTTCAATTAGTTTTTCCATTATGTAGAAATTAAATAAAAAATGGGACAAATATACAGATTACAAACAAAAACTATGTATAAAAAATGAAAAATGGCAAAGAAATACTATGTAAAAGACTATTACATCAAATATGTATATGAAACACTCGAAATGTGCAAAATGGTTTTTGAAAAACTCGCTCAGCCAGCGATCCGAACGAGGAATTATTTTCCCTCGCCCGTCTCTTTCCACCATTTCCACTATCTCTCGCTGCAATGGGCAGCGTTGCATTTAAATGTACAGTAGTCGATTTTCAGAAAACACATTTCACATTCCCCGCTGCAACGAGCGAGCAACGGGTATAGGAATGTGTCACTTTACCGTGAAAGTTCAAATTTCAAATTAACTACGTTATTTAAAATTAAAACAAAAAATGTATGGTTCGCGTGGAAATACCTGTTGCAACTTTCTTAACGCAATTCTAAAAAACGCACGCTTACAGGAATTTTCTATATTATGCTCATAGGCTATTAATTCGGGATTTTCGCCATGCTGATGTTCTCGCTAAAATTACTTTTGACGGTTTGACGCTTCGAGATTTTTAAATTTCCCGTATACATTGTATGTCAACTTTGCCGCTATTTTTTATTCGCATAATCGAATGCTTTCGCGTGTGAACAAAAAAATCAAAAACTGGTCGTAAAAAAAAAGCAAAATTCGTAATATTGCCTATTAATAATTTAACCCAGAGATGAACAAAAAGTAACATCAAAGTTAATGCAAAATGCAATGTACCAGAAGACCGTGTGTACGCGTAGTAGTACATGTTCAATTTTAACTTTTCAAAATGTTCAATTTGGTTCTTTAATTTAATTGCGAATTTCAAGGTTTTTCCCATTCAGTCATTTATTTTAAAATATCGATTTTAATCGATGAAAATTAACAGCACTAATGTACGGTATATCGTATTTGTTTTTTTTTTCTTAAAAGTTAAAATATAAGCGGAACCCCGTGACTATCGCTGAAGGAGTTTAAGGCATTCGGGTAGAGGAATGTTCATATTTCGGGGAAAGAGCTGAAAAATTTCAATATCTCGTAGAAAATAAGATAGTGTATTTTTCAATTTAATGAGATTCTTCTAAAATTATCACAACTAAACGACCAGCTATTATTATTATTATTATTATTATTATTATTATTATTATCATTATTATTATCATTATCATTATTTTACGAAATTAGAACAAAAGTGCGCAGTGCTTTGCCGGCGCAAATTTTGAGACTCTTAAAATTCCTACTTTTTCCTCCCTTCTACTATCTCTTGATGCAGCCGCTATATCCCAGCACACAGTCATATTTCGGTTTTTCACAAAGGTAGCTGTGATTATTCTGCTAAACAACTTGACCCAGTCTAGGACAAATACAAACGTCTATTAGTTCCCGTTCTGTCCGCAGACAATGCTGGACATGGTAACGGCCGTTAGAGGATGTTGAAGAGACGTACAGCTGACATAATAAACGGAAACGCAATGTAATTAGCAGAAATCATTATTTATAAATGTTGAAATATTAAAATATTACAACAACGAAACTTGTCTCCTGGTAACATATATTAAAGGTGTAACAAAATAACAATTTCGGCTATTGTTTTTCGTTTTGTTATATATATAGAAAAAGGGTTTTGATGTACTTAATAATCGTAAATTTAAAAAATGTATGGCTAAATTATGGGATAATAACGCGGTGCGTGTCAAGCGCGTAAAAGTTTGTGCGACAGGTTGCATTCTACTGATCACAACAACGGTTTGATACGTCTTAGGAATGTCTACTGAAAGAATCTGTGCACTATGTACTCTTACGGCTGTCGATGGAATCAGCACTATGATGTATGAGAACGGGCAGCCCCATATCGACGGATACGTTCCCAGAGTTAACACAATATGGCTTAGCACTTGGAAATTCGAAATTTGTCTCAGCTATTTTGCGTACATGTATATGCCAGATTTAAATTTCTAGCGGGAATGGGCGTTTGTCTTAAGAATCATTTATAAGAACTATAAAAGACTAAAATCTCGAATCCAGGGATGTTCCAATAATGAGGTCAAGAGGATCTCGTGTTTCTATATATGCATATGCACACACACATACATACATATATATATATATATATATATACCAGAAAGTAAAATTACGCAATATTTCAGGTGTCTTTAAGACACCGCGAAATCCGGACAACCTGATGTTAAGCATGCGCAAGTGTGTCTAATCAAAATAATAAATCGTCTCGTGTTTTTAACGATATGATTTATTCGAAAACGTAATGGGAAACGATGTCTCTGATTTTAATAAAGTAAACGAAGTAAAAGTTTAGGTCCCTTTTTCATGACTAATCTATATAAGGCGAATAATAAAAATTTACATTTGGCACAAATTTGTTTTTTCTATTATTATTATTATTATTATTATTATTTATTGACGTTAATGATATTTTCGTCATGAAGTATGTGGCAAAAAGACCGATTAACGGGATATTTTTGATATAGTTCGACCAAAGTCTGCCTGTTTTTTTCCTGTATTCACGAATATAAGTGAAAAGTTTTACAATTTCTAAGTTACATTAACATTATAGCATAGTATCAAGCAGAAATAAGATGTACTAATAAGGGGATATTAAGGTTTTTTAGTGGAATATTTTATTAAAAATTCTTTATTAATTTTTTTCTACAATATTTCTTTTGCAAGAAATTTCTGAGGTGATGCATAGATAAAAAAGAAACAAGTTTCATGACTGATGAAGACCACATATCAATAAGTTACCGGTTGCATACAATATTGCCCCGCAAAATATTCTACATGTGCCGAGAATATATCTCACGTCTAGACACCTCAATGTTAACATATTTTTTTTTGTTTTTTTTTCTTCTTTAATGGAAAATCTATTACTCCATTTTTTTTTTTTTTTTAATAGCAACGCGTAGATTGGCATTCAACTTACAACAACTTTTCAATTCCGGAAATCGATATGTGTAAGTTACGATTATTTACACCCTCGCGCATACATACAAAAGGAGCCTTTGTTTGGAAAGCTTTTCTTTTTTTCCTCTACTTTTTCTTGTTTATTAAAGTTCCCCACACTCGGAAAACATGCTAAAGTCGCAAAATTTTCTTATTTTCGTACAATTACAATAACTTCTAGCTTGTTCAGCGAGTTAATCTCTCGATATCGATTACTTTTTCAATGCGAGTTGACGATCGATTTTTTTTTTTTTTTTTTTTTTTCAATTCCTTTTTAACCCGAGAACACACATCTCACTAGATACTATTTTGGTACCCCGAGGTAATTTAGAAAATTGCTGGGTAAAGTAGGTATTGTCAAATTTGCTTTTTAAATTAATTTTTTGCCATTTTTTTTCATGACATTTTTGCATTGCTATTTATATACTATATCCTCTTCGTCTTGAAAAACGAAGAAAATGGTATGTTGCAGAATTAATTTTTCATCGTAAATATTTAGCGTGTTGTACAAAAAAAACAAAAAAACCCAAGCGGTAGTGTTGTGTTTAATAATGAAAAAAATAAATAAATGTCGCGTTCTAGAGTGTTAACACATCCGATGCGTGGAAAATTCACGAATTGAATTTATGTTATTATTCGGTAGAATTATGCTTTAGATTAAATTTGGCTCCCCCGCCGACTGACTAGATTTAACTGCGACATTATGTATTAGTGAAAATTAATTTAATTATATATCATCTTAACGCTAAAGGAATTTTAAAGACTACCCGGATAAAACTCATTCCATTCTGACTGTAATTCACGACATCGAAAGTGTCAATGATAGCGGAGTAATCTTCCGTGCGGTGTACGCGGATTGGTCGAATAATAATAAATATAATGAAATTAAAAACATAATTAATCCATCCTACCGATTTCTCCATAGACACAAAAAAACAAAACGCTAACTGCAGCATACGTATTCTTTCGCAATTGTTAGCGTTTGTGTGATTGTTTTTCGTCTGAACCGAATTTCGCTTGACCGATAACCACAATGCTAACGATCAACGTAAAAATTCAGCGATACAGGTGCGTGCTGAAAATTTACAATCAGCTCCAATTTTTGTTAGACAGCACTCTTTACTCACAATGACGATTTCCAGGAAGAACTTAGGGACAGCCAAGTGCAGCCAGGGATTAGCTCGGCTGCCATTCTTAAATCTCATTATACTCGGAAGATAGTGTCGAATTATTTAAGATACGAAAGAGGCAGATTTAAAGCTTTTCTTTTAGCGGATAATGCTGTTTTTACATTCTACGAAATTTAGATGTTGAAAAACAATCCTCCGAATTTTACCGCGAGTTTAGGCTACGTCGGTCAGCAGAATTCAAGAAAAAAATCCAAGGCTAAAAACTTGAAATTTCTACTCTTAAAATTTGATGAAAATGGTAATTTCGACACAGCTGGGCATTCGTCAAATGTCAATGGCCTTATTAGATACAACTCCAAACTGGAGACGTTTTTCATTGCGGCGTCGGAACAACCGATATGTACTTAAAGGTGATAATCGAATTTTCCAGGTTCTACTAATCCCCTCTTCTCATTGTGTGTACTTCGCAACCTTCCTGATTAAGGACGCCCAGTGAACTTTTTACCGCTTAATAATTAAACCGCTACGCATACATTTGTCCGAGTTTATTGCCCTTTTTACTGATTGGTTTTTCGAACGTATTTTTGAAGTATTTGATAAATTTTCATTATCGTCTTTCTAATGTGTTTTTGTTTTTTATTATTACTTTTTTTCATAATCGTAAATTTAGGCAGGACAAGATGTTCTATTCCAAATTTCAAATTTACACTAGTTGATGCTTGAATTAGATTATGAAAAAACTAAATAAAAAAAAATAAAAATACGTACCTCGATTTTTTTTTTTTTTTTTGAAAATTTTATTTAGGAATAATAATAATACTTAATACATTTTTAAAAAGGATGAGAATATAAATTAAATTATACGCCGTATGAAATGTCGTGTTTTTAACAAATCGAACGTCTAACAGTAAAAGCTAATGGCAATTCTTGGAAACAGTTTGTTTCTCCTACGTTATACTAAATTAGGAAGAGTAAATAAAAATTACCGACTTACCACATCTGTAGGAAATATATCAGATTACACGGAATTTCCAAATGATCGTTCATGCTGAAAAAACGATGCCACTATAATTAATCGATGGCCACTTGCGCGAACTATTTTAGTATCGAATCGAAAATTTTCACGAACTGAATCACCCGTTACCGTCGTGTATAAACTTACGCATTCAAATTTATAAAATAAATACTTTAAACCGTACGATCGCAATTTTCGCTGACGCCGATGAATATTACACCGAAAAATTTCAGTAAAAAAGATAAAAAAAAAAAAAAGGAAAAAGGAAACAAGAAATTTTCAATTACCGAAAAATTTTCAATTACCGAAAAATTAAAAGCGAACGGTCGCTGTTCGATATTATTATAACTCGTATTAATATTAATTAATTAATTATTGATTATTTCACGCGAAATAAGGGTAGCAGAAGTGGTAGTATATAGGCTTTCACCGCCGGGTAGTTTTCGGGGTGAATGATCGGGCGCACACGCGTGAGATCCACAATAGACGACGAGGCTGCAGAAAATAACACACGAAACAGAACGAGTATATAATAATGTCCGAGAGTCCGGGATGAAGCCGCCTCGAGAAACGATGACGTAGTGAATAGTATCGAGTAATCTGCTCAAATCGGATAAACAAGTACGAGAGAAGTATCGAATAAGGACGTGGAAACACTAAGTCATCGACGATGACTGGGACACTCTGCCACTCCTGACCACAGTCGAACACCGTGAACAGGTAGCGAGACGGAGATCGCAATAACACCGACACCGCCGAAACACGCGGCTGGAGAAGACTAGGGCGGGGAAGAGGACTCAGCGCGCGTCGGACGGGATATCAGCTGGAGGGGGACGCCTGGAACACTAACCTACATTCCCTGATTGTGCCTGTTCTACCTTCCAGCGACCACTTAAGCCCCCCTGTCCGACAACATCGTTCCGGTTGTACTCTTCTTCAACCAAGTTTCGTATATACTACCGAAGTCGACGGCCGAGTCGATCACAACCTCCGTATTCTGTTGAGGCGCGCGCGCCCGTGCACGCACAACCGATCCTCAACAACCTACCTCACTTTGCCGACCTCTCTGTTTAACTCGTTTCTGTTCGCTCGTCAAAAGTCAGTCTTGTTTCGTCTCTGGTTTGGCCGCGCGCCGGTATTTTCCTCCGATTTCAGAATCCGACGCTGTTGCACTGTCCAAAAATTCTGGTTTTCGGTAGCGCTTCTTCAACATGATGTGATATTAACCGTAGAGCGGGAGGATTTCTTTCCATTTCGTCTGTACCAGGATTTCCTATTTTAACGCGCGACTTCCCAGCGACGTTGTCAACTGTCAGGGCTGCGCTTGGCGCTGAAACGAAATCAGTAGTCCCTGAAGAATAAGAGGTGTAATCCCCCCTACCACCACCACCACCATCACCCTACGGGTTTAAAGCAGTTAGGATCCCCCCTTAAGACTCTCGTGGTCAACAAGGTTATCTATTGAAACACCATTTTCCGTTTTAATTGTATTTTTGCGTTCTTCACATTTCGCCTGTTGAAACAAGCCCCCCCCCCTCCATATGGGTAGACGCGGTTGGTTCTCTTACGCAACGTTATCATCCCTTCGTTTGACTCTTCCCGTTATTTATTTTCCTAATTACAAAGAACCGGAATAATTTTAGATCTGTAATAATCAGGTGATACTAATAATAACTGAAATTATTATTTAAATAAGATAATAGATAAGTTCGTTTGCCATTTCGATACGGCCGGTTTTATCGCCTCGCGAGTTTGATCTCAATCAGCCGCCTACAAATAATGGAAAAGGCAAAGAAAGTTGGTTAAATTTTAATCCAATCGCATAATACGAAGGCACCGCTGGCAGGAATTAATTTACTAAAGGGTCCGAAATTTAAAAAATAGGCCCCTGTTTTCGGCAGATTAACGGAAGCCTGAAGGTAAATTAAGGAGAATTAGGTTGAACGCAAAAAAAATAAAAAAACTGAAATGGATATAATTATTGCAAAAGAAATACCAGAAAATGGAAACTTTTTACGTTAGAAAATAGGATTTTTCCGTAAAGGAAAAAAGTACGGCAAGAAGTTCCTAAGAGTCGAAGAACCACCCGTTTCGATACGACGACTCGTGGAAAATCAATAATGAGGGAAAAATTTTATAACTAAGTTTGAAGGTGTCGTCATTTAATATCAATAAATGAGGGTTTTTTTAGTTGTGATTTATACTGTTATTTTATTATTCAATTATATAATGGTACTGAACTGTTTTGTATTGTAAGTACATATAAAAGTGTGTATGTTCTCAGATATACAACGAACAAATGTATATAAGAGCAGATTTTTTTTTCTTCGAAATATGCAAATTAATATTTGTTTTCCTCAAATTTTTAATAATAATTATGGGCGAATTTCAACCAATGAACGAACACTAGTATATATATATATATATATATATATGTGTGTGTGTGTGTGTGTGTGTGTGTGTGTGTGTGTGTGTGTGTGTGTGTGTGTGTGGCTGTGAGGGTAATATTTTTGAAAATTGACAGAAATGCACACACATCCGTTTATTACTCGGCAAAAATATTACTGTGTTTAACTTGGACGTACAATTTTAAAAATTAGCCGGGAAAGTTAAATGACAGCTACGGTTCTTTAAATGTTCACAAATGAGAAAAGAACCAAAGTGTATGATAAAATTAGTTGTTTTTATTTTTATTTTTTTGAACAAAAGAAAACACTTTTAGAAAAATAAGAACCCGTTAAATTTTTTTTTTTTTAAATTGTTATTGTATTACAAACTGGCCATCTAGGCCATTTAACAATATTCTTAACAGGGAAATATTTAGCATGAAGGGAGAAGTACCCAATATTACCTACCCGATAAAAACTTTACCTTAAACAAGGTCATGAGGTTTCTTACGCTTCAGCCGCCTCCTATCATTAGCAGTATGTAGCAGTCCAGCAGCAAGTTTATTCGGATGACTTTCAAGTCTTTCTGCGTGTCTTCGGGCATGAGTTTTAATAACATCTGCCACATACTCTATCCCTAAATCTTGATGCAAAGTTTAATTTGATACATACCCATGACGCCTTGGTTACGAGCCTAAGGATTTTATTCTGCGCGGTCTGTATTATCTTCAGATTTGTAGGTTTAGTACAACCCCAAAGCTGTACTCGATAGGTCCAAATAGGCTTCAAGATACTTGTCTATATCAAACGTTTATTATCAATCAATACTTAAAACGCTATTTCTTCCTAGAAGCCAGTACATTTTTTTAACACGAATATCTATTTCTCTTTTCTTTGTCTGAATGTGCTGCTTCCATGTTAAACGACTATCTAGGTGTAATCCCGAGTACTTAACTGTTGTTCTCACAGACAATTCCAGTCCATTTATCCTAACAGTTGGGGTTATGACTTTTCTATTCGTGAAATGAACGTTTACCGATTTACTTTCGTTGATCGAACCGGTTAAATAGCAGACAAATGCGTGAAAATCAGTAGAAATTAATTTTTTTTAATTTATCGAGGCCCGTCATCTACCACAGAAGTTGATAGCAATAATCCCATCAGTGCGCAACAGACTTTGGACCGAGTAGCAAATGTGCTCGAATAAAATGCATCGTTTACAATCACGCTGTTTAAAATAATAGTCCAACAACTAAAATTTGAGTATTTTCCATTTTTTGATTACGCAAGCTGTTTCTGTTACAGCGAATGAATCTTATTATTATATTTTCGCCTTTTTAAAAAAAAAAAAAATCGAAAATTTCGATTATAATATCGAAGAAATATTAATAATCTTTTTTGGAATGTTACTTACTAAATTCAGAATAATGGGAGATATTCTCGTATTAGTTGCTCCTAAATAATAATTTAAAATCAGTCGATTGGCGTGGTGTTTGAAAGATGCGGTCCGGTAAACACTACACAACGGTGCTACCAAATTATGCTCTTCACATATTCTGTTGGCACAAAAAATGATACTAGTTGAAGATGCATGCTCTGGCAGCATTAAGCCCGCTGCTCATTTCAGTGAAGAATGTGTAATGTAGAATGTGTAATGTAGAATGTGTAATGTAGAATGTGTAATGTAGAATGTGTAATGTAGAATGTGTAATGTAGAATGTGTAATGTAGAATGTGTAATGTACAATGCGAAACGTAATGTTTTACGACTCTGCCTATTTGCAGCGAATTTACTGAATGCGATTAAATTATCGAGTTCTCCTCTTTTTTTTTCTTTTTTTTTAATAATACATATTATAATGTTTTCGTTTAGTGGTAAAAAAATGGTGTAATAAATTCAACTAGGCTTTGTGTTTGATGTTTAATATTAAGTTTATGTGTATCACAGATCTTTTTTTAATTTCTTTTCACTAATACCAAAACGAGCGTGTTTTTTTTTTTTGTTATATGAAAATTCGTATTTGCTGACAATATTAGTTGATTTCTTCGTTTTCCGGTATTAATAAGTTTAAGCGACAAATGATAATATAAATTAAATCGAGTAAAGAATAATAATGACGTAAATTCTGGAGTAAACGTCTTTTATTTTCATTTATTTATTTTTTTATTTTTTTTTTTGGCTCAGGAATTTATCTATTTAAGAGTACTTCTTGTAAGTGTGTATAATAGAAAATAAAAACAAACTAATTATTCGAGCTTTAAACGTTAGTAAAAAAAATTCAAGCTCTTTAAGTGTAACAAGATATAGGAAAAAACATCTTTACCCTTCCTCGAGACTCTCGCTCGGGTTGAAAGTGCTCTGTATTTAAATGTACAGTAATCGATTTTAACATATTTCACATTTTGGTCTCGGAAATGCATTCAACCGAAATAACAACACTACCATTATTTACTTTTCTCTTTTGTATTTATTTTTTAAAAATTCTTTAAATTTTTTTTCTTCTTTTCATGAAGCTTTGAAAAATAATCAATAAAATTACGCTTTAATGAGAAAAGAAAATGTATTAGTTGCATGCGTTGTATAATAAGTGTAGCATTAGTGATGGTCTTTTTTTATTTTTGTATAAATATTGTCTATAAATGATCATGTATTTGTTTCATTGAATCTATATCCTCATAACACCCACTATTTTTTCATTAATACCTTTACTAGCCAGCATAATTCGATATATTCATTATTTAGTTTTGTAAGCTTTAATATACATATATATATATATACGTGTATATATATTTATATCTTCGCATATAATGCACTCCCCATTTTCGATTCTATTGAGTTTGTTTATAAATTCCGATGTATTTCCATATTTAGTGCTATTATTGTCGTTTGCTTATCGTCACCTAGAGAAACGATATTATAATTACCTCACAATTTGTCTAATTACATTTGATTTCTGTGACGGGTTATCTCGGATGTATATGGCTACGCCAGCCTCTCTTTAGGTGATACGTTATTGACTAAAAACCACTGAAATTGATTTAGTAATAAGTATATAAATTTTTTCACCTGTTATCATAGCAATGAGTTTTTCTAAGTGTTTCCTTAACGACCGAATGTTTAATGTTTTCATATGTAATATACTAGCTGGTGAAGTATGCTTCTTGGTTATAATATTGTGGTTAGGTGTGCCAGACCCGTGCCCAGAATTTTGGAGGAGGGGGGGGATTTTCTTTGCATATTTATTTTATAAATAAAAATACATTTTTCACTAATATTCATGCTATTAATAATTTTCATCGTTTTGATTTATATATTAATAATTTAAATAAACGAATTACTATATAAACATTAATAAAAATTACACATGTTATTGATTATACTCGTAACAAAAAATTTTGCATAAAATATTAATGAAGTACCTAAGCTATTTCAGTTTTCATGGGGGGGGTAACCACAAAAACCCACCCTGTGGACACGACCTTGAGGTGTGCCATCCTATTTGTAATTGAAATATTAAAACATATTTTGAAACCTATTTTGACTAAAAATGAATAGCTCCTATTTATAATAATTTGTTTAAATCTTCTTTATCGCAAATTCTTAGTGTGCTTTTTTCCTCCTTTCCTATAAATATTTTCCCCATTTTTTACCCAAGTAAATTTATAATTTTTAAGCCTTACATTTAGTTTTCATACAAATAATTGTTTATCATGCCTATTCAAATTTCTGTTTATGTATATCAATGCAGCATCTTGATTATTGATCACAGATGGGATTATCTTTTTCCATTTATTACCTAGTAGTTGCTCTGTTTTTTCCCGACCTAGTTTTGCAGTAATTGGCTTAATTTTTCCATTTCTTGTTGGTAATTTGTGTGCAGCTTTAATATTCAGTTGACTGATTTGTACGTCAAATTTGTCAACAATTTCATTCCTAACTTCCGCTATCCCGTGAACTTTTATATTGCCTCTCCCTTACTATATTGATTTAAGTCACTGATTTGAATTTTTAGTTTTCGTAATTCGGCGGTATTTTCAATTTTTTCTTTTAAGTAATGTTTTATTATCATCTTGTAATTGCACGACAAGTTTTTTCAACTTTTGATTTTCAACTTGAATATTTTCGTACAGTTTTATAATGTACAGTAGATAACCGGTTGAAATATTAAAAAAGGATAACGTTTTAATAATATATTAAAGCTTAAAAGTTTAATTTAGTATTCCCTTAAAGCTTAATTATAATTAAGGACTTTAAATTGCGAATCACGAATCATAATTCTTTTTTTTTTTTTCTTCTGTTTTTATATTTATTTATTATAGATGTTAGAAATTTAAACTAAGCCTCGCAACGCCAATCACTTGAACTGAAGTGGTGAAAAAAAGTTCCGGCTGGACATTCGTGTAGGTTTTTTATTTTTTAGTTAAATTAAGTATATATATATATATATTATTTTTTTTTCTTTTTTAAAAAAAGTTGCGGGGTCATATACTGTCCATCTGTGAGTGCCCAACACTCTTACCATCATTTATTCATAAATAAAGTTATAATACTTCTTAATACCTAATTTACATTATAAGCAGCATACCATATCATATTAGTACACTTGACGGACATCAGCCTTAATTATATATGTATATATATATATATATCATCAATTGCTGGGCCATTCGCCCATATATAATTAAAAACTAACTTACTGTCGCACTTATTTAATCAATCAGCCACTACCTAATTATTAGTTTCCAAAGTCCTATCTCTGTGTTCATTAAATCTTCAGGGAATTCGTACCAGCAATTTAATTAATACCGCCTCATCAGTGTTTTGTCTATCTTGCTATTTATACCTTTCGGTCGAGTATTCTACGGTTCCTAGTTGTTCTAGCTCTTTTCGTCGAAAATTTATATTCGCTGAAAAGGTTTTTTTTTTTTTGTTTTTTTTTTTTGTTTTTTTGTTTTATTATCGGTACGGACAATTCGAAATGCGCGCAGTACGAGTATCTGTTTTATTTTCTTTTTAATGGGTGCGAACAAACTATTTCCTTTCCAGTGTCCGATTCGAATTCAAACTAAGTGATCGATTCATCGATGACGCCTTCAAGTTTTGTAGTCAGGTAACTGGTAAATTGGCCGCCGCGGCTTTCTTTTTTTAATTTTACAAGTCAATAAATTAGTTTGATGGTCCAGCTAAAAGAAAAAGAAAGTTGTAAATCGGCACATATGCACCTTTTCCTCTCAGATGCGACGATCAGAATGAATTCATGACATATAATTACTCGAGATTACGTGAGCTACAAAAACAGAATTGCTTACCTTGCGCTGTTGCGTTTTAATTTGCGCAGTGAAACGTATAAACAGAAAAGTCAATACGTAGAGGCCGGTATAAATGTTTCACACGGTCAATGTAATGATAATCGGTGTTTAACTGCTCAAACTATGGGACGCTTGATTGTCTCACGCACTTGGATTTTACCATCGATCGAAATTAAATTACGAGTATGAAAAAAAATAAAAACCAGCCAATTTTTATTTCCGACTTGATTCCAAACTTGATTCCGAACTTGATTTCGAACTTGAGGATCTTAAAAAAGTTGACACGCAAAAACTTTTAAACAGATTCAATATATTAAGAATTATTAAAACCGTGTAAATTCATGAAACGCAACGTTCGTTATTCGCAGCCTGTAACAAAGTAAATAAAAACGGGAAGAAATTATCGTTAGGTTACAATTAATTAAAATCTGTTGTTTTGAAATTCGATAATCGGATTAAATAAAATAATTATTTATACCGGACTGGGTGTAATATAGATTGCCTGTTTTAGAATTACTATTTAATGCAGCCAGTTATTGCGTTCGATATAAAAAATGTGTTCATTCGTAATTAAATGTATGTCCGGCAAATGTTTCAATAATGGCCATTTATGTTAGCAGCAGCAGATATGTGCTTTATATATCCAGTGTTGGATTTCGAATTCCGCAATATTGCATGTTGCAAATATAGAAAAATTTCACTTGGTTAATGTCCACAGCTAACAAGCCTTAAAAAAATGTATATATATATATATATATATATATATACATATATATATATCTAAATACAATTTATGACTCGATTTTAAGCTGCTTATTGTAAATTTGAAGGGGTTTTAATCGAATAATAAAATTACCTTTAAAAGCGAACATTAATATACAAAAATTGTTTGATAATTTCCCGCCCGCAATTGGAAACAAAACGAAAATATCGAAAACGTTTATAATGTATTCATTTACGTCCGTATATTGTTTGGTAATTTCACTAACCACCTAACAAACGCGGTATTACGCCACGTCGTCAATTTTAATATTTAATATTTAATTAACGTTCGGTACTTTAGTCAATTATTTAACATGATTTTATTCACACGGATAAATGTCGGAATAATCATCTGCGCCTAATGTTCAATTTCGGTATCAAACTTACAGCGAATGCCTTGCCGGCAGAGATTCTTCCCAAGCTATGTTCCCCGTTCTGGCTCCTTGATTTATCGAAAACCATTTGCCAATTCATTCTCGTAATCTAGAATAGATTACGCTGTGTCACTTGCATTCTAATTTACACCTCTTCGCTCTTTTTCCTTCTTTAAGGTCGGATTTTCGCATTGTTCTACTTTTTTTTTTTTTTTTGTCGCACTCAATTAACTATTTTATTCGCAGTTCAGGAATGTTTCAGTTCGGACTAAAATTTCTCGTTCGGTGGTTCATCTAATCGCTAGTTTACCTTTTACACGGAAACGCATGTGTGGTGCGCATATACCGAAGCTTAGAATGAGCTTGTTCGGCAGAAAATTAACGCTGCAAAAAACGGACAAACCGAATTACAGTATTCCGCGGAGGCATCCGGACTAATTTCGCAATTTGCGTCTTAAAGCAATTTCGTGTTATATCTCGCAGTTTTAAGGAGCTTTTGCTTGGTAATATAAAAATGCGCAGTAAGGCTACACTTTTCGTTAGTGCACGATTCGAATAAATTTAATAGCGCGTTCAGTAAGGAAAACGTGGTAAAAATTATCAACTATTAGTTCTATTCGATGTGCTGCAGGGGAGTTATCAACCAATAAAACGCGCCGCTCAGCGTAGATTACCAGAAATGAATCTGAACGCTGTTTTCTAATTGGTCGTTGCGTAACCCGATCACTTTAAAAGGGCTTCGAATAAAAGGGGTGTGGTTAATTCGAGCATTGAATAGGGTGCGCGACTGAACTAACTCCCGCTCGTTCGAATGTACCGGTAATTGCAAGCAGAGGACATTTTCGAAGGAGCATTCCGCTTAAATGCTTTGCCGTTGTTACTCCGCTTATGGTTAGAATTTCTCACTAGCGCGGCTTTTACAGCATTTCGATATTTTACATTTTGTAAAGTGTAGCCCCGGAGCTTATTACGTAGACTATTTTGTAATATGAGTTGTTTTCTTTTCGGTTTTAATTATCGGGGAGGCCTTCCTCCGAATTTCATTTACGACATTCGCCGAGATAACGAATAATTCACACTAATTGACTAGACCGAGATAACGGAAAAAACAAAATGATTCGACAAAAAAAAAAAAAAAAGTAAATACCCCATGCAGCAAACGAATCAGATTTATAAAAGCCTTTTTTTCCAAAAAAAAAAAAAAAAAAACAAAAAAACAACAACAAATGTACGATAATAATAGTGAACGAAGCGACAATCGAAAGACTCGATCAAGAAACCAGGAAGCACCGTCTTATTACAATTAACTGATTTGTAGAATAACCTGATACTATAGGATAATAAGTCGCTCGCCGTTCAATAGTGCTCTTTAAATCGACAATGGATAAATCGAAAGATAAGTATCACCGAAAAGATTCTTTTCAAATTTGGACTCGTCGTGACGGCCTACTTACGGAATTCGATCGCTAAATAAATGGCAACATATACATATAAACCGAAACGCTATTTGAGCTACAAACCCACTTCTGCTTAATGGTTTTCCTCGCAGATCACTTCATCATAAAGTTCCTATTTCGAATTAATTCTCTCTCTTGTGTCATTCCATTTTAACCAATTGCAGACTTTCTTCGGCAAACGAGCTTTCTCGATGCGCCTAATTCACTACTCTCCTTATAATAAACTCCCTCACTGTTTTCAAGTTTCTTACATACGAACTATTTGCTTCTCTTTCTATCCTATATCGACATTTAACCGAGCTTTAAATTTCGTCGTTTCCTCTGTCCAATGTTCTTTTTACCGACGATTCTGAGGACGCCGGAGCTTCTTTTTTTCAGTCCCTTCTATACTCTGATTTTTTTTTATTTTTGACGCATCAACTATGGACATTAATCTAGCGCAAGTAAAATTTTTGAAGTGTCAATGTGCGACAGCGGGATTCGAACCGGGTCTTCCTACCTGAATGAAACATCATTGCCTAATTACTAAATAAGTTTAAACTTCGTCGTCGTCGTCGTCGCAGCTCTTGAAACAAGAGATAGCGTGCAACTCATATGCTCCTATTTCTGGCATCCGTCACTGTTTTCTGAAATGTTTTGCTAATCACATTCGATGTTACCATTTCCAGTCTTCTTCTCTATTTATAAGGTTTTCCTTGTATTTTTCCTTGTGCTGCCAACATGTAGATTCCGTTTTTTCGTATCTCATGAGCCCCATGTATTTCGCTTTCCTTTTCTGGATACTGTCGACTATTACAGGTTTTCCTTCTTCTACTCTGGTTAGAGAACAATTTTATTACTGACGAAGTCTGTCCAGGGAATTTTTAACAGTCTGCGATAACACCACATTTCAAAAGAATTTATTCTTTTTTTTACTATATGCACTCATAATCCATGTTTCGCATGCATACTGTAGTATTGACCATACGTAACAGCGCATTATTCTTTTTTTTTGAGTTTTAAACTTAATCTGGAGTCCTTTAGTGCGTGACTCAGGTTGTTGAATGCCTGTTTCGCCATTCCAATTCTTGATTTGATTTCTTTGTCATCTCTGCCATCATTAGTGATGAGGCTACCTAGATATCTAAATTCAGTTAAGTTTTCTATCTTTTCTCTGTCTATATAAATATTACATCCCTGTTTTTAGTTCTGGTAAATTTAATGATTTTTGTTTTTTTTTGTATTAATCTTCATTCCATATCTTAAACTGATTTTATTTATTTTGTTCACCATTTTTTGTAGTTGTTCTTCTGTTTCTGCCAGTAAAACTTTATCATCCGCATAACTAATTTCGTTTATACGTTGTCCATTTATTTTCACTACCATTTTCCCTACATTTGCAGCTTGCTTAATCTCTTCTGCATATATATTAAATAATCTGGGTGAGAGTGGACATCCTTGTCGTACACCTCTTTTAATATTGCTTTTCTTATCCGAGAATTCTGCATTTATCTTGATTTTTGCACTTTGTTCCCAATACAGATTTTAATAAGCTGGGGGTCTGAATTATCGATATTATATTTTTGCAGTATTGTTATAAGCTGTTCATGATTAACTCGGTCAAACGCCTTTTCATAGTCTACAAAGCATGCATAAACCTCTCTGTTTGCGTTCAAGGTTCTTTATATTATTATCTTAACCTCGCTGACGAACCCATAGTAAATATTAAAAAAAAAAAAAAAAAAAAAAAAAGTAGGGCTATTGCATCTCTGGTTCCTTTTCTTGGGACAAAACCAAACTTAAACTTAATTCTTTCTAATTTAACCAGCGGATCCCTTTTAACTTCCTGCAGTTGCAAATTCCTTATTTACCTTATTTACCTTATTTACCTTATTTACCTTATTTACATTATTTACCTTATTTACCTTATTTGCCTTATTTACCTTATTTACCTTATTTACCTTATTTATCTTATTTACTTTTTAGCTGTAAAAGTGCATCTTAAAACCTATATAATCTTTTTTTCCATCCTCTTTATCTGATTATATTGTCTCATTTTTATCTAGGTTGACCACAACTCGTTCTATTCAAAATGGTTCGAATTTAATTTCCTGTTCGCTCTGCTTCCTTCACCGGCGGCCAATTCATTAATAAATTTCCTACTCTTAATATCCGTTTTCCATCAATCATTCCAAATCAAAAATCACGGATACTTACTTCTAATTCCCACGATTTTTACCGCCCAATTCAATCTTTCCCCGCTTCTTCAATTTCATTATTATTGTTTCGCTATTTCCTCTATAAATTGACTCCGCGTTGATCAAAATTGCCTCTGTTTCTTGTGTTCCGTTTTTCGTTATTTCCTCTTCTCGCTGTTATCCTCAATGGACATTGACCGTGTTTGTGATAATACATTTTTTTTGAATAATTTTTCCCCGGGGGTTTCTTTGGATACCCCAAATTCTTAAATCTTCTTAGCCTACACATGTCTATACTTTTGTTTTTTTCTTTAAATGTTGTTCCCGCTTTAGTTGCATTAATTTCCTCCATTTCCCCGCTTATATTAAAATATAATCTTTTTCTTCTTTTCATAGTTGTGTACAAAAAATTACTAGCTGCTAGGTAATTTTACTTGGCTCCTGTTTTCCATAATAATAATAATAATAAGTGAAAGAAAGATCCGGCACGGAAAGCTGATGAAGATGTACTGGAAGGAGCGGGGAAGGACAAGATGCATTATAATACGCGGTCCAAAGACGGCCAAAATTGCTGAACGAAGAAAGAATAGGATCTCCGTTAAAAATAAATCTATATATAAATAGGCAAAGACAAAACAATTAGTATCTTTTTCTCCGCTGTTTATTAACCGATTTTCTTTCTTTTTTCTTTTCTTTTATCGACGATCTTTAGTGTTATCAGTAAAAAAATTTTGGAAACAGTTTTTTTTTTTCTTTCTTATTTGAATAAAAAATTAATAAAAAAAAGTGAAAAATGAAATCGCTATATCTGGTAAATCTGTTCTCATTAAAATGTTTTAGTTTTTCTTAATAGTCATTATCATTGACTTTTTTATTACAGTGTACTAAGTCTTAAGGTGTCGTCATTTAATATCAACAAATGAGGTTTTTTTTAATTGTGATTTATACACTGTTATGGTTTTTTTTATTCAATTATATAATGGTACTGAACTGTTTTGTATTGTAAGTACATGTAAAAGTGTATATTCTCAGATATACAATGAACAAATGTATATAAGAATAGAAAAAAGAAAAAATTGGAAATATGTAAATTCATGTATAATTTCCTCAAATTTTTAATAATAATTATGATCGAATTTTAACCAATGAGAGCAAACACTAGTAATAATAAAAAGGCAGCAATAATAAGAAAAATAAAATTACCCATAAAAAACAGACGGCAGTAAGAGATCTTATAATCATTATTGTATGTGTTTTGTTTTTGAAAGTAGAATGTTTAACTTAAACAAAAAAATTTAAATTATGTCCACAGTTTTTTTCCGTTCTTTAATTTTTCAAATTTTTTATCAAAAACTTTTCATTTCTAATTCTATATATTAAAAACCTTCTTTTATTATTTTTTTTTTTTTGTGGGCCTGCCAAGGAGAAACTATTTGGTCACTGACGAATTAAAGATTACGCCAACACACTTCGAAGCAACGCATTTCTTCCTATTGATTAGTGCATATGCTCTAAATGGAAACATGTGGGCATGGTTCCCAGTTATAATAAATATATTTCTACCTAATAATAATGTATTTTCTTCCTTTTAGATATTCTTCATATCGCTATAGATATTTGTGTGGCGCAGCTGACGGTTGTTTTTTGTTAGTTACTATATAAAATCGTAATCTGTATAGTAAATAATTCTAGCCTAGAGATAATCTTTGTTTTGTAATGAAATATGTATACTCACGCTTTACACAGCGGATTTAAATATAATACGTCGATTGCCAAATATACCGGACATCGATATAGAGTTGTATAATTTCACGGACCTAGTTGCGAATGTTTAATTTTATTTCAACATAAAAACGAATAAAGCGCATCATAGGAATGTAGTTTTCGCGGTAACTGCTTGTGGAATTGATTAATCCGCTGATTGATTTGCAGATCCTCGAGCAAAGCTGGATTAGTACGTATAATGATCAGCAATTCTTGTTTATACAAATGCAGTTAGTTCTGGAGATTTCCCAAATGACTTTGATCAAAGTTCATGAATTAGGGCCGGGTTTTAATGTCTAGAAATCGATTGTTTTAAGAAATTGGTCAAACTTGTGTGTATTTCGGGGTTCAATAAAAAAAGTAAACAAAGATAATATTGTTGCTTATTTGTTATGTAGAAAATTTAAATTTCGTTATACGCCGATTTCAAATATTACTTTAAGTTAACCCTTAAATGGTAACGATGGGTCACTTACCATTTAAAATGTGGGTAGCGAAAGCGACGTTACCTTTTAAGGGTTAATATTTCGAAATTGAAAAATAGAGTTCAGCGATCGTGACTTTCGCACTATTACGAGTACGTATCATTGTTGTATGATCCCCGGAATAAATCCGAGTAAGGCCAAACACCGGTGGGGGACAGTACTTGTTTAATAATTTCACTAATACAATTTCCATAAAACAAACTTAAATTTGTATCTAAACGCGTAATATTAAAACCGAAGTTATTTACGGTAAAACTGTAAAAAATCGGATGATCGCCGAATACGATGTGAAATTAAATAGACGGACTTTGGTTATCTTTCGTTATTTTGTAAATTATACACGCAATAAATCAAATAAATTTACCCTACATATAAAACCGAAAAAAAAAAAAAAAAAAAAGAAAAAAAAACAGAGACCGTAATAATTATCGTTAATATAAATAAAAGAATTGTTAATAGGACGGATTTGTTCGATTTTCAGTGCAAAGAGATATGACCATCGGATGCGTTCCTTTTTTGTATGGAGCTGGTTGTCGAGAATGTTTCGTTAATTTTACATCAGCCTAAAATCTTAATACAAGCGATGTTTCTTTGTTAGAGTCACCTGTCATCCGATGCTCTTCCGGAATTGAATAAGTTTTCTAATTGCGTAACTCTTGTCTTAGCGCTTACATCTGTTCGAAGTTCGCGTTGACAACCGGAGCTCTCGCATTTCGATAACCATTAGCCGGACAACCGTATCAAGCAGCAGCTGTATGGACCAAATGACCATCTCTTATTCGGCGCATGGTCGGGCAGCTGAATGTGATTCATGTGTACCATATCGAGAAAATAGATTTATCTACAAATTACTGGACCAACGAGAACCGCGGCCAGTTTTTAATGGCAGACCCGGCCGCTGATGGCTGCGTTAGAGAAATGTCAGCGGCTTTTGGATTAGGACATAAAATTCTTCCGATTAAAAATGAAAGTTTCTCTTCGTTAGCCAGCTTATCTCCCGGGGACTGTAACGCAGCATGTCTAATGCCCGGCGGCTCGCCTTGATTTTCGACGAATAACAACCTTAAATTCAAGGTTCGTGCGGCTGGAAAATAGTGACGAATACTTTCTAGAAATGGCCGCCTGGAAAACAACGCATTCCCGGTGCAATCGACAGCAGTCACATAACCGGAGAGAGCATTCACCACCAAAAGTAAGAACAGTCGCCGACTGACACCCGATGATGGTAAAGTTAAAAATTGTCATCGCGTCTCATTCGAACAGACTGTTATGTCTCACAATCGCGTCCGGACAATGTTTCGATGTCCGCTAAACATAAGGTGTAGAAGAAATTAACGCGCCAGCCCATTCGCATAATTAACGAATTGAGATATCAAAATAGAATCAAGAGT
This sequence comes from Icerya purchasi, assembly GCA_039619475.1. Taxonomy (NCBI): domain Eukaryota; kingdom Metazoa; phylum Arthropoda; class Insecta; order Hemiptera; family Monophlebidae; genus Icerya; species Icerya purchasi. The sequence goes on from CM077116.1 coordinate 224,601,110, forward strand.
ATCTCCAGAAATGCTGCGACGAAAAAGAGAAATAATGAAGTATGGCTGTGATCACATGATGTGATAGTTACGAAATTTCGGATTTAGGACACCCGACTTTTTTCTTTTAATGAAGCATGGCTGTGATCACACGATGTGATAGTTACGAAATTTCGGATTTAGGACACGCAATTTTTTTCTTTTACGCTCTTATTTGTCAAAAATATTATCAACGCGCGAGGGTTGCATCGGAAAGGGCGCAGACAATTTTAATTCTGATCTTACTGCATTAAAGAGAAAATAACGAACGAGGGATTAAAGGCAGGTCTACTGTCGCGGCCAAATTCAGTTATCTCGTTCAGTTATGTTTAATGTCTGCTTACGTACACATATTTCTTCATCGCTTGATACCTACTTTGGATTACTACGATTTGCGCTGATGAAAAATGGTAAAAATTGCCAATAATTTCGTTATGTTTCATGGCCGTACTGCTATTGGATCCCCCGGAATATTCTTATTGCATCAGATTCCCAAAAAATGCAGATATACACTTCCCATTCCTCTCTATAATCCTTCTCGATACGTTTTTCTCTTTGTCACGCTGTTCAGATTGATCTCTTATGAATTCCTAGACGTATTGGGATGACTTAGCAGATCTACTGATCATCTTCTTTTTCTTCCGGTGAATTTATTAGCGTGTTCGAATCGCGCAATATTAAATTTCTCTTCGCAGCCGTTTGTTCTAAAATTCTTGTTCCGACTCCTATCTGTCTGTTCAATCGGAGCTTCATCTTTGGTTCCTCGAGTTTCCTTCTTTACACCGTTCAACTCCCTCTACAATTTGTCTTCTACAGTTTGAGCACAGCTTTTGCTCCTCCGATTACTTCGTCTCGTTTCGTGCTCATCGTGTCTTATTTTTGAATACTATATATTTAATCAAATTCGTAAACGCGTAAAACACAATTAATTATAATTACTCCGACTAGTTTCTCGGTTACGGAGAACCATAATCATGAGGCTAAAATTAAAATCAAAATTACATATCTTATTCCATCAGTGCTTAAAATTCCCCTTCTTACTCCTATCCACTTTTATAGTGGATTTTCCTACTCGCCGTTCACCCTCTCTTTGCCTTCTTCTTTTGTCGTACAGCCGTTACCATCTGTTATCTCTGATCGCCTATATGATTCTACTTTCCTTCCCTAGTTGTTGATGTCTTCGTCGACTACCCCTTCTATCAGGGGAAAAAAAAGGATATGGCGGGAGCAGAAATGTACACGGCTCCGTGAAAACCCGTTTTGAAAATTACCGGACCGGAAACGAAAGCGATTATCACGTGTTGAAATCGGAAACCTCTTTCATTTAAATTCGAAGGAAAATTTTAAAATTCTGTTATCTTAAACGTTAATTATATAATAGTACACCGTTTTCTGTAAGATACAATGTTAAACACACGCTCGAGATCAAATTAAAAATAAGTCCTTTTTTAAAGTTTATCTATCAATAACGTCGAATAATTTAAGATATAGATGCTAAATGAATGCGGAGGAAATTACATTTTTGAAATGTCCGTTTTTTTTTTCATTTTAAAGAATTAGGTGGCGATAGGATACAAATAAATTTCCACAACGGACAGGTACGAGTAGATAATCTGTGGAGTTTTTGTATTAATCGTAATTAGATAGGTTCAGGGTAGACAATTCCGGAATTGACGCCGGGGGTTGGCGTTTTCTGCGTAAAAATTTGTTTTCAAGTTGCGGGGGCCGTAAACGCAAATTATTCAAATGGAGAATATCTTTAGAAATTCGAGGTGTGAAGTGGTCAGAACATTCGCAAGAAGAGACGGTAGTAACCACAAAAATTGCGAAATTTGCGGTACAGATTAAGATGAGATTTGAATTCGATTAAAAAAACAAACGACTATTTAGTACAATGTAACGAAACAGAGATTATCGTCCTACCGAGTATATTTAAGTGTAAAAATCGTATCGCTAAGCAATATTTATAATTTCAGCCAGCTACTGTATAGTTGGCTAGACAGTGGACTTTCGTTTGAATATCGACTCGGTTTGGAAGCTACTCCCGTACGATGTCGAAAAATTATCGTTACACCGAACTAATATATCTGCAGCTGACAAATCCAAAAAAAAAAAACAAAAAAAAAATATATATGTATATATATACATTTAACCCGTTCGATATGGTTTCTTTTGGCTCGAGGCTATTTAGCAACTGAGTGACATTTTAATTTGACGAACTCTAATTACAAACTCTATCACAAGCTCAGATGATTTCCGGGAGCTTGTTATACATCTTTATTAAAATACATTCTATCCGCTCGATATGGTTGTTTTTTTTTTTGTTTTTTTTTTTTGGCTCGCGACTAAACTAATTATAAGTGGACATTTTAATTTGATGAACCCTAATTACAAACTCCATCACAAGCCCAGATGATTTCCGCGGGCGTGTTATACATCTATATCACCTTCTCCGAGTTGTCGGACAAAGAAAAGTTTTTCCATAATTTCAGCTAGGTCCATCTCTCGCAAACTTTCAATTCTTGTTACCGTACTTGCTGATATTTGAACTTGCCTACCGGACTTCTGTCTTGTCACATGTCTCATTGTTTCTTCATTTTATAAAGCTGACATTTAATTTCTTTCCTCTCCGTGTGCTGTTCTGATCAAAGATTCTTAACATGTCCAAAAGAAGAAAGAAACAAAAAAGCCTATTACTCATTTCAACGTTATTCTCGCGCGCCATTTATAGGTTAAGTGTAGCACTGAAAGAGATCGCATTTACATCTTAGAGGGGTGCAGAAGTTTTTCAAGTCTTTAACTGGCCTATTAAGCATTAAATTTTAGTTCGTATCGGTAGGTTTTTTTAAAGTAATACAAATAAAGTAAAAAAGTTCAAAAAAGTTCTGTGTCAAGAAAGAACGGTAGACCATCATCTTCGGTTATTGATGAACGTATGTCAGATTCGTAAACGAACATCGAATAAAATTATATCCGGAGTCGAACATGATACTGCGTTTAATTTCACAAATTAACGTACGTAATCGGTTTTCATTAATCAGCCGAGTTCACCGAGAGCATTTTCGCGCCAAGTTGAGAACTAGTTCAAATTTGACGGTACCGTCGAGTGCAAGCGAACTAGGAACTCGAGCATTTACAATGGGCCCGTGTACCGGATAGGGCATTTGTTCGGGAAGCCGAAGGTAGTAAAACAATATTGCTGCAGCAGTTAACAAAGCTGACTTGCCCGGTCATTTATTGCTTGCCGCTCTAATCAGCGTTTTCTGCGCGACTGTAGGAAGATCGGTATTTTTTATCGCGGCACTTTTCTTCCGCCAGCAGCCGATATTGTCTCGGTCTTTCGGAAGAGAGCTGATGCACAAAAAACTGTTCGGCCACGTCCTCACAAAAGAGCAGCAGAAAAAGCGAACGCTGCCCGATATAATAAAACATAAAGCGCAGATGAATGGGGCCTGTAGTCAATCTCGATAACAATGGATTATTGTTCGGCAAACGGTCCCTGCAATAAAGAGTGGACGCTGGCGAAATAATTTATAGCTATTAAAAAAGTATTTACTCATAAAAACGTCAATCACGCTACATTCTGTCGCCCAGTCCGGTTCCGGGTTTAACGTTTTTGTGCTCCGTCCTCGAATGAGTTTCCTTTGCCGACCGAAATTTGCCTGAGTTCGCCGATCTAACTTGATTCAGGACCACGGCCATGTTACCATGCCCGTCTTCTTTTTTTCATTTTCTTTCTAAAGCCGCCCGTATGGCCGCTCGCTTCCAGTCAGCCGCATAATCGCGAATACTTTGAGTTTATTAATTGCATTCCGTATACATGCAGGTGACAAATATCTGAATCGAAAACACGCCATATATTCCTGAAAAAAAAAATTATTATTTTTATTTTATTGGACTCGTCTCCCAGGGACCTTTATTTGCTTAACACACGCACACACATATATACAGGGCCGGATTCTGGCCAAATGTCGCTGTGTGCTCAGTAATTTCTGCCGCCCTTGGAATAATTTATAAATTAAGTAATAAAAATTATAATCGAGTAACTGAAGTAAGAAAGGACATAAAAGTTAAAAATTAATTTTCAATTAAAAGTTAAAAAAGTTTTCAATTAAAAAATTTCACACATTTTCAAAACATGCCTAAATTTTATTATAATTCTATACATACATTATTCTTTCATGTGTCAATTAAAGTTTACATTTTTTACGACGCAATTTTAAAGATGCAAATTCATTTATTATATCATCAAAGTTTCAATTCTTTACTAACTGTTCTTCAATAAATAAAACAGATAAATCATTTAACTCGTTTGGTGAGACATTGTTGATCTGAAAAAATTTTATAATTCTTTTCATTGTAGGAAAGGAGCGTCCTGCTGAGAAAAATTTATTCAGCGCTAATCTTTCTTCATGTTTTCTCCCATCATGTTATCACATTGTTGTAATTGCGTTTTATGTAGTGTTGTTAGAGAGTTGGTTTACCTGCAGTTATATTTTGACTTTTTACTTTTTTTCGTTAAATGATCACAAAAATTAAATAAAGTGTACATTTATTCTTAATATATTATTTTCGCCGTTAGCGTGTTTATTCATCAGATTCACAGTATTCAGAATAGTTTCATAGGCTCAGCACGCTTCCCGCAGTGCCCCAGTGACACACTGCTTTGAGCACCCCTTTCATCGTTTGGTGCGGCAAGAAATAATATAAATAATTCTCCGAAAAAGTCTTCTAACTTTTGTCGTATCAATGAGATACCGTTACTACTACACTTATGAATTTTCAGTTTTTCTTCCAGTCTTGTTTGACCTCTTATCATACCGACCAGCCATTGTCTCGTGCACACTTCGAGAATTTCCTTTAACTGCTAATATTCAAACCGTTTCGCCTAATAATAATGCTCGTTCTGGTTTACACTTCGTTAATTTTAAATTCATTTCTCGATTCCATTGCTTACATGTCATTTGTCTATAATCATTTGGAAATTTTACCTAAATCAATGTATTCCGATTTTAACTTTTCTGTACATTAAGGCAAGTTAAAAAATGATTTTATCACATTCCTCTCCTACGCTGCTATGGCTGAAACGCCATAATATGTAACAATATTTCGGAAATTTTAAGTATATATTTTTCAAAAGAAAAAACTTTTCAATCTCATGCAAATTTGCCGACTTTCGAATTTTGCCGCTGTGGGTTGTAGCCCATTTAAGTCCGTGGTGTAAATCCATGACTGCATATATATATATATATATATATATGTATGTATATTTCTTTTCTAAATGTTGGTTTATAATTTTATTCCTTATTCTTCCTTATTAACTGAACCGATTGCTAGAGTGTTAGATATAACGTACACTCCGAGTTTTCTTGTCGTGAGCAGCTTAACATAGTGTCGCGATGATGTTTTTCAAAACACCATCGACCTTTTTTGTTCGGCGAAAAAGGAAGAATAAAACGGCTTAGTCAGAGTGGGAGGAGTTCGTCTATCCTGCATTAATTTAAAGATTTTTATATTATATTCTGCACCGGCTATGGCACCTTATGTATGATATATTTAACGTTAATAATAAAAGACAGGGTCACGAAGCATTCCTTAATTATTTAAATTCTATAAACCACAATTCACAATATACTATAGAAATTGATTATAAAACAATTATGTTTTTAAATTTAGAAATACATATAAACAACAATTCTATACAATAGGATATGCACATCGTGGATCAACACAGATATATAGTTATTAATAAATACAACCACCCAAACACGCAAAAGCATACGCCCCCTTTTTTTAGCTTATTTACATAGATTGAATAGTATATCAGAAAGGCTGAAATGTATACATTAAAACACATCGCAGTTAATAATAATTATCAGAGGCGGATCCAGAAACAAACTTTGGACAGGGAAATGATATAATTACGTGTGTGATATCTTATATGGTAGACAGTAGATTTGAAAAGAACCTTGTTTCATAAAAAATATCAGATACGACCTCTGCAGAAATTTAAAAATGTTTTTAAAAAATACATAATTATTATTACAAATTAATTAAAATTTTTCTTTATTTTTAGGTAAAAAATAAAACGAAATTATAAAATTGTAGCTAAAATGGTAGTTTCGAAATAGTAAATTACTGGAAAGAGTAGAAAGATAGTATTATTTTTATTCAATTTTATTTTTGTCAGTAATCCCCGGTACGTGAACAAGTAAAAAAGAAAAAATATATATATAAATTTCTCATTGAACTATTTTCATTTACGTTACAAAATTAAAAATTTATAAAAAAGACAAAAAATCGATAACAGTTCGCTTATAATAGAATAAAAACGTAACATTAATAGTTTCACCAGAAAACAGTATTAAATATTAGCGATATAATTAAATCCGTATAGGTAACATTTATACAAATCTTTTCTTAGTATAAATTAAGTTTCTAGTAAATTATAACAACAATCAAAATATAACAAACAAATTTAAGAATAAAATGATTGCTTAATTAGAAACGTTTTATCATCAACTAACGACACAACTCAATTTATGTGATCAGAAACAAATTCTAAATCACACTCAAATATCGCCAAATTTTTTTTCTTGAATTTTCTACCCTATTTCCATTTAGGTATTACAACGCGATATTCCGTGCGATAATTTTTAATCACGATTCGATATTAAATTTAACTCCTTCCCCTCCATTTGCCCGGCATTTTTTTCTGGATTATCCAAAAAAATATTCTCATTATGCGACTTTTTACTCTTGTACTAAAAAAAAATTATGCGCAACATATGCGTCGGACGATTTTTTGTTTTTTGGGTTTTAATCGTGATTAAATAAATATTCGGGTCAGATGAATCCGAATAGGACGTTAAAAGGAAAAACATTTTTGCGCACTTACGTACCTGCCCGATATTGAAAATGAAATAAAAAAAAACACCGGATTAATAATTTTATCCCCCACCCGAATGCATCGAAAATGATACTCGCAGATATCGCTCGCAAAGTTGGCAACAAAACTCCGCTGGCTAGCGTCAAAAAAATTCGTATGGTCAGTAAAATCGAATAAAGCGCCTCCCAGAGATGACGCGGTCCACTCATTTTATAGTTAATAGCGACGGCAGCGCGAAGGAGATTAACACAATGAGGTCGTAAGTAAAAATGTCATCTCCCTTTATCAGTGAGAGCCATCAAACTCCAACTACCGCGAAGTGCTGGAGTAAACAACTATGTTTTTCGTTCAAATAGAATACCTGCCCTAGCACATTGATAGTACAAAAATTAACCATTGCGTTTGGGTCCACGTCCAAACGAGCCCGAAAAGATGATTAAAAAAAAACAAAAAAACCAAAAATCACTGGTGATTACTCTTCGATTGAAAGAATAAATAAGAAACAGTCTGTCGAGAGGGGGGAAGTAAGTGCGGTGAAAAGCAAAGGCGAAGAAAGAAAATCCTTTCATTTAATCCGACAGGCCAAGTTTTTTAGGAAACGTGAAAATGTGAAACTTTCCATTCGTCGTCCGACTACTTTTCTAATGTACTTTTCAAATCGGAATTTAACGAGGCAAAAATTTCGTACAGTAAAGTAAGTCCCGTCTATCCTTGATAAAGTATCGCGGATTATGTAATTAAGCTTTCCATATTTACTTTAATCCAGATAATTCTCTAGTATACGCAATATTCAATTTGAGATTATAGGTATATACCTACTTAGGAATATATCTGCGCAAGCGACTTAATTCCGGAACGAGATAATAATACTGCCGGTCCGATAGTCAAGCACGGTAACTTACCCTGTTACCACCGGCGTAGCCAGAGAGGGGGTTAGGGGTTCAAACCCCTCCCGAAATATTCAAAATATTACAATAATATTATATTGAAATAAGGAAAGGCGAGGAGTATAAACTATTGCATTCATATTTTGAATTTGCCGCGTTGTCACCGGTCGCCAATAATTGTCCAATGAGACCGCATTGCATTCGGTATTCCTCGTATTATGTTTTCGGCGCATTTTGGTTGTTTAATTTTCTTAAACCCCTCCCGATACTAAAACTTGGCTACGCCACCAAAACTTTCCTGTCTTCCTGAGTCGCCTTTAAAGAAAGGTTTAATTGGGTAGAGTTGCCCTTGTTGAGACTGTAGTTGTTAGGGGAAAACATCGAAAAATCAAGGGAAAAAAAACCCAGCTCCGCACAAATAATTTATCACTTATAAAGGAAGCCTGCTGCGTGAATGCATTCTTGTTCTGGACGATTTTTCGACGGACTAGTACGAGAAGAGACAAGAAGGTCGAGAACGGACGTTTACCTTCCGTTACAATGCCGAAGTAGTCGTGTTGTATTTTTCGTTATCATTAATTGCTGTTACCATCATTGTCTGCGAAATTATTACGGTTATTGACATTGTTCTAATCAGAGCCGGCGAATATTGCTCATCGCCGGCTCTTTACCAGGTTTCCCCGTCAATATCGTCTCCCGCTGGGATCAAATGGCCGTAGAAGAGAGATTCCCTTATGCGTTTCTTATCTTCGAAGTGGTAAAAGCGTACGCTACAATGTGGCAACTCCGAATAGGTTATTTACACATGCACATATACATACACATTCATATACATACATATATATATATATACTTATATATGTATATATATATTATTCATTGTTCACCATACGGAATTAGTTTAGATTTTTTTTTCATTAGCCGCGATTGAACCGCTAACAACTTGTCATAATCGTTGCGATAATTTCAGTTTCCAGCGGGCCGGTACTTCCATCGAGGTTATTAACCGTATCGGTCAACTCGATTTAATATGGTAATGATTGTAGTTATTAAGGGGCGCACACTCGTCGACTGCTTAATTTTCCGTAGTCATTTAGCTGGCAAGTGTGTGCATCGTTGCAAATATTTCAGAACATGCAACTTCCTAAGAGCGCTTACAAATTATCTCCGCTATTCGTTGCCGAAGTTCATCAGCTTTGTTAACTGACTCGCCTGTTTTAAAACATCGATGTATTCCGATTGCTATCCTCCGCTTCGGCTCATTTCTCGATGCCCTACATTTTACTGTTGTCATTTATCACGAATTTTCATCACGGCGCGCATGCGCTATTCTTCGACGACGTCGTTAATCATTTTTCGTAATTGTTTTCGAAAAAAGTACAAATTCGAAGCACACCGGATGTCTAAAGGCAGTGAACGTGCACGATCTGATAATCTTCTACGACGATTAAGCAGCTGAGCCGCTCTTAAAATCACGCACTAATGGCAAAATCGGGAAAATTAGGAATTTTTTAAAAATGATTACTTATCGTATATATATATATATATATATATTAACCAGAACAAATTCCTCTAAGCGACATCCGTGCAATCGACCACCGACATCTCATTTTTCCGATGACTCTATTCTCGCACATGTTTGCCTAATTCCTCGTTTTTTCTGATTAAGTAAATGTTTCTCGTCTTCCCGCCTACTTTTATAGTCGAAATTATTTTCGTCATTCCTTGCTCCAATTCGAAAACGCGACAATTGTTCCGCGAACTAAATTTGTTACGGATATGGCGAGGCGTCGTAAAGGCTGGCACAGTATCAGGAGCGGTAATTGCTTAGATCGTTACAACCAATCACGTATGAGCCCAATCTTTGTAGGAGATTTCTTTTTAATTAGGAAAGAGACACCGAGATAGTATGCGAGCTAAGACGCTCGATACAAATACAAAAAATAAACTGACCATCATCCAGCACACCATGGCCCTACCAGCGCCGTGTGCTTATCTTATTTAACTATTACCCGCTGCTTCACTCACATAATCCGTTTAGTGGCCATTTTTTTTTTTTAGTCTACCTATATTACAATGAATAGGGTAATTTCTTTTTCTCGTAACGTTACAATCTCTGTGTTGTATAGAACTCCTGAAATTGACCTCAGTTTATCGAGAGTATCATACTTCAAATCGATTAGCAAAACGAAATCTTATAAATGACATTTATCGTTAATTGAACGTCATTATTAATATGATACGTCTGAGGATATACACTGTATTTTTTATTTTTTTTTTTTTATTTATTTTTTTTTTTATTTTTATTTCACGCTGTTCCCACTTTTAATCATACAACATACATATAAAGCTGAGATCAAGAGAAAGCTTAATTTTTTTTTAAAGTTATTCCACACATTTTTGATCCGATTGTAAATCAATTTTCGTCCGAGAGGCATTGTTCGGTTAGCGAAATAACGAATAAATCAATAAAGTAATAAAATTACACGCAACGACCCTATCAATAAACATTAATGTACTCGGAAGAACATTTTCCGGGGTTTAGTCGATCATCAGCTGAAAGTGGAAACCTACGAGATGCTATTGATAGGCCGGACCCGAAAATGTACCTCGTGTATTGATTTATGTTGGTAGTTTCATAATTTTAATGATTTCTTACATATTTCCAACAGATGGCTTAAATTACATTTAAATCGAGAGTAATTTGAAATATTAGTCTATAATCCGCTACTTAATGAATCGCATTGCTTATTGAATATTAATTACCTGCGTAATAATAAATAGATACCGTACAAATCGTAAATGTTCAACTTAGCCTGAGCATATTGACAAACATACGTAGATGCAGTAAGACACACTGGTTTTTAGATATTCTGACGCTTTTTTACCGACACTTCAATGCCTTTTTTTCTCGTTGTTTAACCTGTGCTCAGGTAGACCGATTTTAATGATATTCGAAAGTGTGCCGTACACCGGCGTTAGGAATATGATTGGAACACGCAGATATTCCGTGTCATCAAATAAAACTGAAGAAATGACGTTCCTCTAAAGACGACGCTGACACTTAAAATACTGTCAATCTATCGCGGAAACGTGAGTTTAAAACTGGCTTTTAATCAGATAAAAAATTAAAGTATCGCATCAGTGTTCACATTAGAAGAAAAGCAACTTCGAATAATTGGGAACTCGATAGAGCGCCATTTTTACCCACGTTCATCACTGATGAAAATAGTGCACGTCTGTTTACTTTACCGCCTATAACGATCACACGGAATGATAATGATAGCGCCTTCGTTTGTTAGAAGCTGTACCAGTTCTAGTGGTACTCCCTTATAAGTGCCGATAAGTATCATTAAGTACTACTGACTAAGCAGTCGTTAAAATGAACGTTAAAAAAAGGTGTCTCTTTTAATTGTAAAAATTTTTATTTTAATAAACCGGAAAAATATGAACTCGCAAAAGTAATTAAACGGGCGACGCACGTGAGTAACTTAAAAGTATTACCGGTGTTAGTTTATACAAATTTATAGATTCGAAAAAAGATAATGAATTAGAAATTCCCTAAGCGCGATCTGCATGACGAAATTTGAACACCCTCGAACCGATACCGAGCTTTACACAGTATTAAAAGAGCTGTATTATCGATTAAAGATATTTATGTCGGGAGGGGGGGTAGTTTTTTTTAAAAAAAAACGACTTCGAGATTTACTCTGAAAATTTAATAAAAATTCACTAAGAAGTAATAATTACTCGATATGAAGAATCAAAAATACCCCTTATACAGTAGAAAAAAATACTTTAAAAGAGAGATATTACGATAACTCTCAAACAACATTCATAGTTTAATTAGAATCCCGGTAATTTAAATTGCGAAAATAATTTAAAACTGCATTAAATAATCCTGACGTTTCCAATACCTGGCTTATAGAAAACAATGGCGATAGATGATAATGAAATAGTGGATAAAGCAATAAAATCAGCGGCTGATGAGGTTGCTTCACTAATTCCAAAATTCCCTAGCAAAGATCTTTTATATTTCATTAAGCTTGCTCACAAAAAATATTGGAATTCCATTTGGTACAATCCATATAAATTAAAATTATATAAATCTATTCAACCGTCTATCCCTATAGAGGGGTTAACAATCCTCGGAAATTTATGGTAACGATATGTCGGTTACGATTTGGAATTAACAGATTACCATATTCTATGTTTAAGCAGGGGCTTAGGTCAGTTCCCTCTTTGTCCACACCTAGATGATCGAGATAAGTTGGCGGACGCGGACCATTTATTTTTCGAATGCAGCCGATACAAAAACACTCAAACAATATTATTATATAATTCATTGATTAAACTTAAAAGTAGACCTTCCATGTAAAACAAGTTCGCTCCTGGCTACAAATAATATCGCCTTATACTGGATTTTTCAAAAATTGTAACTTAACCTTCCTCTAATATAATAGCCGATGGGGGTTGTCTTGCATATAAGCCCGAAAAAAAAAAAAAATAATAATAATAATAATAAGGCTGTTGTTATACACTTTATTTGTTGCAATTTGAATTTCTATATGAGAGCCATATGTTTTTAGGGGGCCATGAAAAATAAAAATTAAAAGTTGGAGCCATAGAGGAGGTGGTCATGAAAAATTGATCGCCGAAAAACAGTAATTCACGAAGTGGCTGGAAGAATGGTTATGTCTTAAAAATTTGTTATTTCTGAGACAAATGACACTTTTTTTTCATACAAAAAATAAGCTTAAAGACAGATTTGACGAAACTCAAATAATTCCAACTGATAACGCTGAATTGGGAGGGAAAAAGATACTTTTTTACATCTTCACACACGTTGGCCGCTAATGACATAGAGATCTTAGTACACGCAGTTGTATACCATTATTATAACCGTGTAGCGCTGAATCACGTGTAAACTTATCATTCTTAGTATGTGGATTACGCTATTACGTGCGAATGGAACATTTTATTTAGCCACATCCGAACAGACCCTCGTTGGGATTAGTCAGATTATCGGCATGATCGCTTTTTACATTTAACTTACTAAACCGGTGAAAGTATCTCGGATTTGTTTTAATCATTTTTCGAAAGTAACAAATAGTGAGTTTTTATTTTTAATTATATTTGTGAAAAAAAAAACATATAATTTTTTTCTATATTCAATTTATAATTAAAACATTTTTTTAAATTATTTTTAAACACTTGAGCGAATTTTTAACAGAAATTTGTGTTATAACAAATTACAACCACACTGGTAAAGTTTCTTTAATAATATTTTGATAGAATCTATAAGTCGCTTTAGTTAAGATTGTCTATTTATTTACTATATAATTTTACGTTACTTTTGTTAGTATATAAAAATATATATATATATATATATATGTATATGTATTTTTATGAGTATCAAAGAAAACTTAATGTAAGTAAATATTATTGCTTCCCTATGTTTAAGCAAAATCAATACTAATATTTATGGAAGTAATATCAGAGAAGGTTTTATTTCCGGACATTGTATTATTTTTTATTAAAACCCGTATTTAATAAATTTTTGTTTTTAAAAAATTGTTTATTTTGCCCGCGTACAGAACTCTCTATACATGTATGTATAAAATTAAAATCGTTGAAAACATTTAATTTTAATAGAAGCAGTTTACTATTTCATCTTTTTTTTTATGTAATTCTTTTTCTATTACAAAAAAATAGGTTAATTATTAACGGAGCAATTTTTTCTTAAAAATTTTCTAGAGTTTTCGAATTTTACATAAATGTTGTTGAATATTTTATCTACTTTTTTTTTTTATAAACACGCTTTTATCTATCTATATGAAGCTTATAATTTTATGCTCACAATGTCCAGTACATCAAAGAAAACATGTCACAACAATATATTCTGTAGATTATATTTCTTATGGCTTTATTCTATCATCAATCATTTATTCTATTTCGTTCAATGACGTAAAAATACATTATGAACAGCATGCGACCATATCGAAGTTACAAAATCACTTAATAGTAAAACATGCCGATAAAAGAGGAAAACCTGTGGATTGCTTTATAAAATTTCATGACGAGTTTCAATAAATTCCAACAATAAAGCAATTATTTGTTGAAAAGTATAGTTAGCTAAAGGTCTAATAGCCTCTTACGAGATATCACAATTAATTGCCAAAAACCACAGAAAAACCTTGTACCAATGCGAAGACCTTAATTATTCCAGCACTTTCTGTTGTACCGTCAACCGTTATGGATCAGAATGCACATGAAACAACTCACAAGTGTATTCCGTTCGATGATTCTTCAGTGTCAAAACGTACTGATCAAATAGCTATTGATGTAGAAAAACAATTACTGAATTAAGAGTTAAGAAATTTTGCTTTGTAAATAGACGAATCAACTTCGAGGTGTAGTGAGACAATTCTTTTGGGATATGTCGAGTTTATGGGAGGTAACAAGTTCGTTACAGAAATGCTTTCTGCTCGTTTACTTCAAGTGGATACTACAGGGAAGGCTGTAGAAGTAATTACTTTAAGGTATAAAATATACCGTTAAAATTTGTAACTGCTTGTCCTACGGCTGGTGAAGATAAAAATGCAATAGGAAACAGGATTTTGGACTTTCAATTGACGTAAGAAAAACTAATTGTGCGATATTGAACAACAAATTTAAAACTAGAACCTTAAATATAAATCAATATGGAATAAATATTAAACACGTTAATCGAGTTAAATATTTAGGTGTAATTATTGACGGAAATTGAAATTTTATGATAATTTTAATTTCATTAAAAATAAAATCGATAAATTTTTTATGATATTTAACAAATTATACAACAATCAAAATGCTATATAAATTATAAAAAGTCAATAACACTCAGTAATGTATTGTGTGGTAGCATTATTTATACTGATTTGTTAAAAATTAAAAAATTTAAGAAAATGTTAAATAACTATCAACGAATTATCATTATAAAGCTAATTATATCGTATAGAATGATAAGTTATCAAGCAGTTTTAGAGTTATTGCGGGACTTAAACCGCTGGATATGGAAATTGAAAAATATATTACAACAATAATATCAAGCTGAATAATAAATTTGGTAACGTAAAATATATTCGTAAATATCAAAATCAATTAATTAACGTAAAAAAATTGAAAAATATTTTGGAAAATTATTATATAGATAAATTTCAGCAAATCTGGAATAATTACATTACCCCGGATATTACAGAAAAAATAAATAATAAAATTTTTATCGCAAATTTTTTCAATGTACAGTTCATAACCGGTCATGGAATATTTCGAGTGTACCTACTTGTATAAATATGGAATTGCGGAGTCGGAAAATTGTGTTAGATGCAATTTTCATGTTACAAGGCTGCAATAGAAGTAATACAGTTATCGAAGATAATGCCGAACAACTCTGGTAACAAATAATTTCAGCAACTTTAATAAAGTTACAATAGAAGAGGTTAAAAATCATAAAAATAATATTCATTTATATTAAGAAAATAATTAAGATTAACAATTTACCTATATATTTACAAATTGTAAAACAGGATTAATGTGACCCAATGAACTTAATTGAATAGGGCACATTCATTTTTGTTATGTCATGTATATGTAACTAAAATTTAATAATAAAAAAAAAAAAAAAAAAACAAAAACGGTGCCGTGATAAGTAAATATAACGGATTTTTTAAGGCAGTATTCCTACAGCTTTTTTGTATTCTCTGTGTAATTCTCGAAGAACACTTGATTGTAAAAAAAAAAAAAAAAAAAAGAAAAAGCAGACTAAACGATGCGCTGTCAGTAAAATTATAGAGACTGTTAATAAAATTTTAAATCAAATCCTCTTCAAGACCGCTTGTTTCAAAAAATTTCTGAAGAAAATGGTAAAGATTTTAAATATATTTACTTTGAAAACACAATGAAGTGAGATGGTCATCAAAAAGTAAAATTGTCTTAAACCTTTGGCCTTTAGGACAGTATTATTCCATGCATTAAAGACGGTCGTTTTCCCACGCCGTACTGTGCATCCTTTACTTTCGCCTTTTCCTCAATTGTTCCTACTCTTGCTAAATTTTTGTCTTTAATCCGCGACCGTATAAACATTTAAGTGTAAGCCCTTCATTCTCTTCTTATCTTAATATTCTGGTTCATCTACCACCTTTACCTGGTGCAGTGTGGGTCTCTTTGTTCGGACGATGGCCATACTAGGGGTCAAGTTGGTGTGGAATCTTCCTGGATCAGCATAAACTCTGCGCTATCTTTTAGCGATCATGCTAGCTCCTCCGATGTAGAGTTGCTTTCTTTCTTCTCCTTAATATTTCGTAAACTTGTCGTTTGTAGCTTCCGTGTGAATGATGGATAAACAATCACTTTACTTTTCTACACGGGAATTGCGAGCACTGCTTTGCAGTCACAGCCGTAGTGCGAAATAGCGATTTCTTGTGGCACCGTGGGCACTGCTATTTGCGGCCATATTGTTTGATGAGGATTTTTTTGTGAGCGCTGCCCAGCAATCGCAATCATGGATAACTATTTTTCTTTTTATGCTGATTACATCGCATTTAGTTTTATATAGATAAGATATATCATAAACTAGTAAAACGGCTAGCGAGACATGAAAGCTTCCCTTTCCTCTGGGACATTCCTCATATTTTTTCACTGTACATTTATTCCCTTCGGACTGCTAGTTGTACAAGTATCGATCTCTTTTGACTCCTTTGTTATTTCCTCATAGTAGTTCTGGCCATTTCCTTCTTCCCTGAATAACTCTCCTAGCCAACTCATTTTTCTTTCGTCCGACGTTCTTCTTTCTTGATGGGTAATCGTCTGTTGCTAACAAGCCCGATAAGTTAAAAAAAAAAAAAAGAGAAAAAGACGGTCGTTTTCGAAATTTAATTATCAATTTTAAAAACGATATATTATATTTATTAGGTATTTTTGAAAAATTGAACGTTCTAAATCGGCACAGTTACAAGGGAAGAATAGTTGAGAGCATTCGACTTTTTTGAATTATCTAAAAAAATTTTTAGAAAAACATTGTACGTTATGAGTTCTACCAGTAGTACGGTGCACTTGAAATGAAAAAGGTAGAAAGAACTCTGATGATAACTTAACCGTGTATAGTGAACATCTTAAAAAATTATATGAGGAAATGAAGACCCAATTTTACGATATTTTGGAAATAAATGTTCAAAACTGAATAACAGATCCATTTGCTGTAGAAGCGTCCGATGTTAATGTAACACTTCGAGAACAAATTATTGAGCTACAAAACGACAGTTCAGCTCAAATAATATTTAAAAATACTAAGGATAATTTTTGCATTATGAGCCACCGATATTCAAAACTTTATGAACAGGCTCGATTATTTATTACACAGCATTTCCAACATCATATCTTGATGAATCCTTTACTTTTAACCAAACAAACAAATCGCTTAGATATAGTCAACAGAGGAGATTTCAGATTAATGCTAACTTCATTCGAACCTGACAATGAAAATGTCACCAAATATCATCAATCGCGAGGTTCACATTAAAAATTAGAGATTATATTCTCTTATTTTATTTTTATTGGCAAAAAAATGTGATTTTTTTTTGCATTTATTATGGCATAATTTTAGTGTAGAATAATTTCTACCATCTTGAGAATGAAAATTGTTCTTCATTCCGTATCATATATTAAGAATGTTCGTTTAGAAAAACGTAATGAAAAGACGCCGCGAATTTGATATACACATATTTACAAAATTACCATTTCGTCTTCGATGTAAGAAACCATCAATAAATATGAGATAAGAAATACACAAAAAAGGTTGACAATCACCGGTGCAGACTGTCATAAGTATTAACTTAAGAACAATCATATAACCCTTTAAGGTATATTTTATTTTGCTTTTTAATCGAGAAAATTACTTTTTTACTTTTTAGTGCGTTTTTATTAAATTTTTAGAGTAAATCTTCAAGTATCGGTATTTTGTTTTTATACTTTTTTTTTCCGTCGTAATATTTTTGAGGAAGCGAGAATGGAAAAAACGAAACATACGAAATTTATAAAATATCGATTTACAAATTGCTCAGTTTATGTATATACCAAAATTAACACCTGGGAATGAGCCTTTTACGTGTTAATGTTGAATTTTTTCAATAATAATACTTTAAAGAAAAAACCTTAAATAAGTACCAACGATGTCGTTAATTAATTTCTCCGACTCTCTCCTAACAGCCGGTCGACATAGATTCTCTATAACGTATTTTTAAATGATTTCAATGAACCTCTGATAAAGGCAAAGATGAAAATACGAACTTCTACAAAAGCACGATAAACCGTTATCCATTCGAATGTAATTATTTTCGAATAAATTATAAGAGGTAAAATTAAAAATAAACGAAGAAAACTACACGTTTTACCCTCCGAAAAATCTTTAAATCCAAATAATATGAAGAGCCGAAATTTCAAAAAACAACTACGTCTTAACAGTTTAGTTTGTAACGCGGTTCGAATATGTTAATTGAAAATATGTACGTTTTCCCGTTAATCGCTTTACCAATTGCCGGACACATTTACATATTACGATGCTAACGCTGCGTATCACACCGGCTTGCCTCACGACCATGCTACGGCCACTAAAATAAGCAACAGAAAAAAGTACTTGAAAAGCCTTCGTCGTGCTGGTTAAATTAATTTTCTGCCGTTCGATAATGGGAGAAGAAAAATGGTATTTAAACCAACTGGACCAAACCCGCTAACAATTTAACAAGAATTATTTGATTTTCCAGACAAATTAATAATAACCAAATAATAATAGAACAACGGAAATATATTTATAATTTTGAAAAATTCGCGATTATTTTCCGACTACTTCGCGCGAATTCCCTCGCGCCATAATTACACTTACGCAGGATTTGAGATTATCACGAGACAATACCGGGGCCGAAAAATAATTACGGATAACCCGTGATTCACACAGTAAAAAAAAAATGTTACGTAATTTACACTACCAAATTGACGCACCCTAATATTTTAGTATTTTATCCATTAAAAAAAAAAAGGAAAAAAGAAAATAATTTCCTTGTACATAAAATATAATCTACCTTTTTAATAAATATTTCGACATTTTTCACACGTTTTTGTATCATTTTTTATCCTGCAATAAAAAAATATGTATTTTTATAATAGTACTTTTATAATAAACAATAATGAGAGATTGTTAAAATTAACGACTGCAAAATTAAGCAGTTTTCAAAAATTTATAACGAAGATAAGTTATTACGTATGTACATATGAAGAAGAAACTGAATAAGTGTCTTCATATAGATTATTTTTATTTATAAAATTACATAAAACTTTAAAAATGTTAATACTATTTTGGTACATAACGAACATATATATTTGTACATATTTTATTGTTAAGATGTAAAAAAATGTTTGTAGTACTTATTATTAGTTTTAGATTAGATTAATAATAAGTATATATAATAATTAACAACAAGTGAACACAGAAATAAATTGTAAACATGGACTAGAAAATGATGCATACATTTTAACAATATAAAGCACATTGAAGTAGTTCATGTACACACACGTTCGCTACGCGCGCTATTGAGCGCATTTGCGATTAAGAATATCACATAATTATAAAAAAATTATAATTATATTTTATATATGTACATCAGGGGCGGATCCAGAAGAACATTTGGCTGGATTATAAGAACATTTGGGAGAGAATTATAAGGACACCTGGCGGAAGGGGGTAAATTATATAGTTACGTAAAATCTTCTATGGTAGGCAGTAGATTTGAGAAATACCCCTTGTTTTTCATAAAGAAAATCAAATAGCGACCTTTATAGAAATTCATAAAAATGTTTTAAAAATACATAATTATTGCAATTTTTAATTTAACTTTTGTCTTATATTTAGGCATGAAAAATAAAACGGAATTATAAAATTCTACTTTAAATATGGTAGTTTAGAAATAGTAAGATAATATTTTTATTAGACACTTTACTTCTTTTTTTATTTTTGTTAGTAATTCGATCCGAATTCTTTGTCCCCATGGGGAAGTTTAAATATATATATTTCTCATTGAACTACTATTTTTAATTAAAATTACAAAATAAAAATTAAAAATTTATTAGAAAGACATCGACAACAGTCGTGTTTAAAATAGAATAAAAAAAAGGAACATTTAATACATTTACTAGAAAATAGTATTAAATATTAATTATTAAAATCCGTAGGTAAAATTCATACAAATCTTTTATAGCATAAATTAAGTTTCTCTGTTATAAAAAATTTTTTCATGGAGGCTTTGGTTCTTTAGGAAGGTTGTCCCCCCCCACCCGCGTGGGTCCGACACTGTATATACATATATATATATAAATGTATGAAATAATGAAAAAGTACTTTTTTTTTGTTTTCTTTTCTTTTTTTTTTTTTTGAGCGCGTCAACTGCGGATATGAATAGTCCGCAAAGAAGGATTCACAAATGCAGTCAGTCTGTCTTTTCTAACCGAATGTTAAGCACATCGTCCCATGTTCTGATATTAGTCAAATTCGTTTAGTGAAATTCGATTCTGTTTATTTTTTCTGTACACGTCGCTTAGCTTTAAAATATTTAAAGACATGGAATTTCAAGCCCTTTTGACATCAAAAAAAGTACTAAACTTTTTTCTGACTTTAAAAATTCTTTTCGTTTTTCCGATCATTCTCTTTCGTTTCAAATTAACGTATTTCACTAATGAAGCGCGGTTCTAGAACAACTGGTATTTTATATGTCTTTTTATCCACATTGTCTTCGCCATGACGAAACGTAGGATTATTTTCACTTTCTCGCTCTTTATCATCACTACCTTCGCTTGATTCCATTACTTCATACTTGGTATATCGCTAATATCTTCTTTCAGTAAAGCTCGAATTGTTTCACTATTGCATTTTCGATTCCGTGTTATAAATATTAAAATTGGTTTATTAACCGAGGAGAAGTATAAAGCGATGTAACTTACAGGCCACTAAAAGTTCATTTCCGATCGCCTCAGAATTTGAGTAGGTGATCGAAGCTCATGTAGTTGGGTCAGTGCTGACACCGAGCCCATTAAAAAAAAAAAAAAAAGTTCTCGAAAAAATAAAATGATTCTTAAAGCTAATTAGGGAAGATAATTAAGAACTATTTTAGGGAGCAGGAACGACGATATTGCTCAGTTTAAATATTTGTTTGAAAATTAACGGAAATATTTCAAAATCAGGTAGGAAAAATACGAGTGCGTCATTAACGAGATGACGTTTTTCATGAAAAAAAAAAAAAAACAAAAAACAACGAATCAAGTAAAATAACACATCAACTTCAATATCAATAGGATCGTCAATAAAATAAAAGTTGGAGGCGATTAAAAGGTATATAGCTTTTAAAATTGCCCGATGTCGTGCACTTCTCTTTCGCGGCGGCCATGTCGCGGTACTTATATATGTAAGGCGACAAATTTTGATAGAAATATCTTGGAAAGAAAAAAGTTAAAATAGTTTTTAACGACGACTAGAATTTGTCTGGTATAATTTTTACTCTTTGCGTAAATGAAATTTCTACATAGCCGAAAACCTACGGGCAGACTTATAATTTACCCGTATGTCGGGGGGGGGGGGTAGTGGCTGATGGTAGTGTTATATTCTAACCAAATTCAAGCGCTTCAACTTCCTCTCACCATTTTTTCGCTTCTTGTTTTTGGGCTCGTCATCCGGGAACCTCCCCATCTAGAAACGATAGGAAGAAGAGTGAACTAATTAAAACCTAATTCGATCGGAAATAGCTGAAATGAAGGAACCAACGGCAGAGACAACAGACCCTGAGAGAGAAAGGACAGAATATAGCACAAAAGGGAGCAGCAAGCCTTAAGAGTAGTGTAAATAAAAAGACGCTCTCATCTTTTACCGTTTCTAGTCGATGTTAAAAAATAATTTTTCATTTTTCTTTCTAAAAAAAAAAAAAAAAAAAAAAAAAAATCTTCGCCATTTTGAAATTTTGAAAATTTTATATAGCGTAACATGGTTGCCGTAAAAAGAAACAGGTGACTTCAGAGAATTTTAAAATATGTATAATCACCTCCATATTTTTATTATTTTTCTTTGACGGTTACCCTATTGACTTTAAAATTTATGTGTTATTTTACTTGATTCGCGTTGTTCGTATATCTTGTAACATTCTCGAAAATGTCATTAATTACTAAGCTCCACTTTTTTGTTTTTTATAGTCAATTACAAGTCGAGATTTGTGTGCATACAAAGTGCACATATTCTTTTTTTTTTTAATTTAATTTGGATTTTTTTTGGCTATTTATTAATTTAATTTTAATTATACATAATTGTGTTTGCATACATTTTTTTTCCGTGTGTAGGCTGTAATTGGCTTTGCGTGGTTGTGTATGTTCTTTTCTCTTTTTCACATACATATGAGCTAGCTATGACGATTTTGCTAGTAAAAATATCTAAACGATTAAATAACTTTTTAAAATTAATGAAACACACGACGTTCGCGAAACAAAGTAGTTATAAGAAGTATTTTTGTTTGTTTCTCTTTTTCATTAGTTTCAAAAATTTATCAGTAAAAGTAAAAATGAATAAGTTGTGTGTTTTTAGCACGTTACAAAAAAAATTCGGTCGGAACGATGAGAGTCACGCGGTAAAAGCGCATTTCGCGGTTTTTCATAATGATCGTTATGCTCGTTTCTTTAATATTAAACAAACAAATAAACAATAATCCACGCGATGCAGTTACTTAATGTTATATCTTTCGTTATACGAACTGAAATTCACGATTCACACTGATAGTAGTATAACATTTATATTAAGTTACGAATTAAAAATTATTCATCGAAATTTCTAGAATGTTGGTGTTCGAATATTATAGTACAAGAATGTAAATATATATAGGGGGAGATAATAAGAAATTTAGAAATTATGTAACATTTTTGCATTACGGAAGTTAGAAACCTTTTTCGTTCTGAATTTTTTTATTTTTCGATTACCGTGAAAAAAAAACTATTACTTTCGAAATAATGGCCCTATGTCGATTGAAACCGGACCCTTGGGAGTGCCTCCATGGCGAGTTAATCGAGGTTATACACACACACACACATATGTATACATACATATATATATATATATATATTTATTTATATATATATAAACAATTTATATTTTTTCTATCATCAAAATTAGTATTTTTTGAGGGGTCCTTAGAAGATTATTAGTCTACTTAAATATTAAGCTCTACAGTCAGCATTGGCCAGCTACTATATGTGCAATGATATATTTATATTTCTTCTCTCCATCAAAGAGGAAGAGATTTGTGACGGTTCATTCCAGCCGTCATTGTATGTAATCGGTTCTGGTTAGCAATTTTTTACTAATTCTTTCTTTTTTTTTTCGATTCATCAATCATTTTTACTTAGGAACAATTAGAAACGGAAACAATCTAATTATATTTTAATACGACCAGATATTGTCAATAAGGAGTAATCAATATAAAGCAGGATTAAAACGTTGTGAAAAGAAGAAGAAGAAGACAGGCTATCATAATAAGGCGCAGGGAGATGATCATGTCTCAGCGTTAAAAACGCTTAGAAAGAGATGAACACTTCATAAACACATAATCAGCGAATCAAAAACAACTGCATCATTCGACTCTGGAGAGGACAAAATATGGAGAGAAAGCTAGCAGAGAATGATTTAAGAATGTAGGCGCTCAATAGAGACAACGACAGAACGACGAAGTGAGGAAAATGAATAATTATTAGAAAAAAAATTCAATAACCATCTGAAGAATTCAAAACACAATCTTCATATTCCACACAGTTGCGGAAATAGCGGGTATCGAATTAACTGCATTTTCTCTAATGGTCGAGCGTGGGCTGCGTAAGATTTCGGCGCAGGAAGCTTCGGTAGACCTACTTTTTAGCGTGATGAACATATAGATTCATGCAAGTGCCATGGAGCAGTAGCGCTGACAGGTTGACTGCAATGTTCCCTCTAATTCGTTCGCTGACTGTGTGCGGTACAAAAGTATATGGGACCAAAAATGTTTAAAACATACGTAAAAGTGTGCGAATGTGTGTGTGTGTGTGTGGGGGGCTATGTTTGAAGTCAACATTATTTTTTTAATAAATACTCTTGAAAATTACATTTTAAAGGAATTTTAATAACATACGAGCAAAAATGGGATGTTTACATTATCGTTCATATCTTGGTTTATATCGTTTCTTTATTAGGGGCAAAATTTACTATGTTTGAAAACGATATTTTACGATAAACACTAAAATAAAAATTTCATTTTTAAATCAGAATGTGTTTAGTGGAATATTATAAAAATGAATGTAATAAAATAGATGTTTGATAACTTTTAAACTTTTTTACTGTATTACGATATCATTATATTACAGAATAAACGTTAAACAAATTTTCATTATTAACTGGCAATATGGCCAGCTATATAAAAAATTTCCTAACAGAAAAAAAATTTCAAGTCAAGATTGGAACTACCAGTTCAACAACTATGCCGCTAAAGAATGGCATTCTTTTTTTTTTTTTTTTTTTTTTTGGAAAATTTGGATTTTTGCCATTTTTAGATGCAATACTTTTATAAAATGAAATTAAAAAAGTGGCGAACATTGCGCGTAGAATACGAAAACGTTTGAAAAACACCGACGCAGCTTAGAAGGAACTTTTGTTGACTGATCTGAACTTTTTTAATAATTTCCAACTGAATTACTAAATCGTCTGCTCGCTGCATAATTTTTATTAGATACGAGTAAAATGAACTAGCGCGCTCTGATATTTTTCTGTATTTTTCAAACGGCATTTAAAGAATTGATGGACGTAAGAAAAGAGATGTACTAATCAAAGTGCTGCTTTTCATTGATTTTTGGGATTGGGAATTTTGATTATTTTTTACGAATCGGAAATCGCAACATTTATAAAAAGTTGAGAGATGAAACAAGAATTGGGCAAAATTCTCAACGGAATCTGCTACCAGCTAATTTGTTACTCTCGAGAGATGATACATCGGATTCCGGATCATCGGTCATTTGTTCATAAATTGTATTTTCGGACGGGAAAAAAATCATTTTCCATAAAAGCGCGACACTTTTAACCGTAGTCGGCGAAGTGAATTTCAGCGAAGCTGTTGATGCGCACATTCGATGATCAGCAGTTGTTGCTTAGAGTATGACTTGGTAGACAAACAAGTGGCGAATAGGAGAGAGACGGAGAACGAGTTTAAAGAACGCTGTTGTAAAGCTTCTCACGTGTACCGTTTGCACTTTGCTGGAGATCGAAGAATTGTTGACCTTATTCTTCACCTTAACGGTGGTCATGCTGAATAGAGTTTGTCGATTCAGCGTAAGTCGTTTACTCTTTCAAAGTCCGAATGTGTGACGATACGAATGATAATAGTAAAAAAAACGACGATGATAATGATAATGCTAGTAGTAGTAATAGTAATAATAATAATAATAATAATAATAATAATACTAATAATAATAATAGTAATAAAGCACTAGTGTAATATAGTAAATAGGTGATTAGGTGAGACGCTGGTATTTCGCTTAGTAAACTAGCAGAGATAGGCGTAGGCACTACCGCATGCATGGCAGACACATTTCGATACAATGCATCGAATCGGAGAATCGGCGCGACCACTTCGATGTTCCGGTACCGGTGTGTTCGTTCGGTACCCCCACGATAGTCCGTTGTCTTTTGACCAGCACACTGCGATCACGATAAAGATGAACAGATAACTCGTTCACCTTGAACTACACACTGCTTTTTACTCGATTTTTCTTCATTCCTTATTTTTCATTTATATTCATCATTTTCATCGTCCTCAGTACGATTTTTCCCCCGATTTCCCGTAAAGAAACGAGAATGCAAGTTCCCGAAGAACGAAACTAATGTCACCGCGGGTCTGATGGTCACTCTTTTCGATATAATATCGCCCGGGAAAACGTTGAAAAGGACGAAACACCTAGCTAAAGGTAGAGTTCCCCGTCTTTAATTGATTTCCCGATAACAGATGAGTCGTGATTAAATTCGGTCGATATGATATTCTTTTTTTTTTTTTACGCCACTTTTATCGTTTAACTGTAAAACTTGTTACGTTTGCTGTACGGTTAATTTTTCGTTCTTCTTTCCTCAAATTAATTTTTTTTTTTTTATTCATCCGGCGAGATAAACTATTACTAAATGATGTTCTTTCCGAATATACCTTCTGTTCGATTCTTTTAAATATGATTTTATACCATTTTTAACTCGCGCTGCACGGTTGATTATTATCGATTTTTCGAAGGCGAACACCATTAAAACGGCAAACTTTGATTGGTTCTTCCATCGGCAATCATGCTTAAGTCTTATCGGGATTGCCCGTAAATCACAATATTATTACTAAGAACTTGCGCCCGTATCTTCTTGAGTTATCAAAGTAAGCGCGAAAATTACTTATGTATGTCTGTGCGAGAGAAGAAATGAAAAATTACGGGAACGAGAATTCAACTTAACCCGGCGTAAGTGAAATTTATAAGTGTCAGTGAGTGGCCAATTAGGCCCAACTCGAATGAAGCACCACTGTCTGAACAATTACCTTACGGTACTTGAACTTCGGAAAATTTCTATTCCGTCGTAGGTATCCTAGACACGACGCTCTATGTTTAATAAATGTATCTGGTGTTTAAAAAACTATCAGAAACACTAACGTCAAATGTGTTTAAAACCGGTTTTGGTCTGATTGATATATTACCAGCCCTAGTGTGGGGGGAGTAAACATGATCAGAAAACAAAAAGAGCATATTAGGAAAATGGGTGCGCGAAACCTATATTTTCAGGTAATTCCTAATAGTTTCCGTTTATTTATTTCGAAGAAAACGCCGATATTAAATTTCTTTTTTCATTGTACTCTTCTCGCCGAAAAATAGACACCGCGCTAATAAGAGTGTCGGGCACTCACACAACGGGCATATTTGCCCTGTGAGACCCACAACTTATTTAAAAACAAAAAAAAAAAAAATGTTTTTTTAATCGTCATCGATAAATGTAGCTAAATCTGTCCGATGGAAATTAGGGAAGTTCTAGGACATCACTAATAATTTGGTATAAGGAGAACAGGAGAGCAATAGAAAGCTGTGAGGGAAAGGAGTACATTGGAAAAAGTAGGTACAATTAGCAGTAGGAATTTTAGAAAAGACACCGGACGATATTATTACAGACGACACTAGGAAAAATTCACCGGAAAGCAGAGGGATTATTTAAAGAAGAGAGGGGGGAAAAAAGTTTTCTCAAGTAGGCTTACTGCTTACAGGAATATCATTATACTTAAATCTCAAGTATCTCGACAATAAATACGGTTTAGACATGCGGGAACCGCACCCAGGTTTAGGTGTAGTAAAAAAAAAAAAAAAAAAAAAAGGCAATAGCCGGTTTAACTTGGTCATTCGACAGTATAAAAAGTAGCACATTGCAATCAAGCCATAATAGAAGCCCTATTGCGGATATACTAACAATAAGAAGGGACTTTAACGCACATAGCTCGTAGGTATCGAGTTAATTATGGTCCACAGATACATCTTGCAGGGGTCAAGTTACTCGATACAATGTTTGCGTATCGTAGCTACGAATATCGTTTTAAACATTGTTCACGGGAGCTAACTAGTAAAAAATTAAATCCTGTAGTGTGTCAATTTTTATAAAATTTTCCGATAACAATTACAATCAACCTTTCTCCTTTTGAATTTGTCGAATTTCTATTTCCGAGCTGGCAGCAGTGAATTTATAGTGGTCCGCTTTCGACAGAACACATTCTGTAACTTTCGCGAATGTAAAATGTAAAACACCAGTTGATTACGTCTTTGATCATTTACGTTCGCCCTTTTTTTTTTTCCATTTTTTCAATCGAGTTTGCTATCGCGTGTTTAGTGATTTTAAATGTTTTCTCGGATACATCAAGCGGGAGCGAGTCTTTAACGAATAGCACAATTCCGGTGACAGGCATGCGCACCCGCAGTTACTCAAAGACGACAATTGAAGTGTTTCTTTTCAGCCTATCACCCGGTTCTGATTCATCTTTCATAAAGAAGATCGAACGTAAATAGTGAATCGCTGAATTTCTTCTAACGGTCAGCTGGTCTGGTGACAAAGAAACGGGATTTCCTTAGTGAAAAGAACTTCGTAATTTAAAGGCATATTCCAGTTATCAGTTGTTACCTAAAGACGACATAGACATTGTAATCTGTAGGATTTGGACGGAGAAACATGTGAAAAAGAAGGGTAAAAAAAGCTGACGAATCTTAGATTGCGGATGAGTTTCCGCTGTCTAGCAAACGTCGGAAAACTGTTGAAGTTTCTGGAAAGGATGGTCGCCGGATTTAGGAATAAATCCAGTTTAATTAGCAGGTAGTGATGAGTATTCGAAGGCAACTGCATCAATTGTCGCTCTCGATGTTAACGGATCAATTATGCTACAATTTAAATATTTCGTTTTTGAGATTTCTCTGGAAACTTTACGCTATCGTTTTCTGCACGAAAATGATCCTGTCTGCTATGGTAACAGGTGGCGATGTTCTCGTAATTGATTCTTTAATGGCTTTCCGAGCGTTAACGTATGAACAGAACCCTAACCCTCATTATGAAGCTGCAGAGAGAGGGTGGTAATCTCACCGTGCTTTGGATTCCTGGTCATGCTGAGATCTCCCGGCAGCGAAAGAGTGGACATGGCTGCTTATTATACTGGCCCCGAGACCACATAATTCACCTGGTCCGTCTAAAATAGCGCATGCCGCATATCTTTTTACTAGACAGCAGCGGACCCGGAAATATCTTGCCACGCCCTCCTTCCTTCAAACCATTAAGAGGTCGGTCGAACCATGACGACCCCCAGATGGGACCCCGAGGACGGACTACTAGGTGCTTAGCCGCTTGCGCCTAGGCCACACTTGGGTTTCGCACAATCACGTGTTAAGTGGAGACGACCCATTAACACTTTTTTCCCCTTCAGCAACTCCCAGATACTGCTAACTACCATACATATCCTGCCGCAATGCTCTGTTTTTCAGTTCTCACGCGCTAATCTTGACATTTCGAGCCTGCAGTCTGCCCTTTCTAATACTGTACCGGGCCTAGAGTCTACGCTAATTTTCATTAAGGATAAGATTCGTTCTCTAATGCGTTATTAACTTTGGGACTGTAATAGTCTTGGTAATTGTACACGGTCCTAAAATTGTTGATATTTATTATTAAAATATATATATATATATATATATATTAAAAAAAAGTTCGTATATTTGCCCCTTGAGATAGATATGTACCGCTTTGATTTCTTGTTATTTTCGAGTTTTGTGCCTGGATGGTAATTTTATATTATTAATATTAGATTTTAGTCATCTATAATGGTACATCTTGGAAGACATTCATTGTTTTTTCCTTGCACCAAGTTGATCTAGAGTCGTTTCGCTTCCAGTGAGGTAGTATAAGTTCCAAACACTAATTCTGTATTTTGCCTATTTTGTTGATTCCGTTTTCTTAACCTCTTCTCATATTTGAATTCCATATAAAATTCTAGACATTATTATTGCCAAAGTGTTGCATACGATAATAGTGTATCTGTTTTATTTTATATAAAGATGGAACTGTTTGTCCTATTTTCGAATTTAAACGTTGAATGTGTATTTTCCAGTTCAAGGATTTATCGATATAACATATATATACATATTCTTAAATATTTAAAATCTTTTACGTTTTACTAAATAAATATGAAAACACGTATTACATAAAAATTATAAAAAATAGCCGAAATTTTTTGGAGTTGCCATGATTATGGACTATGGAAGTCCGAAACATGTCGGTTATTTTTTATATTTTTTATAACTATTATTTTTCTGTAATACGTGTTTTTATATTTATTTGATAAAGTGATAAAATAGAAAATGGATACGAACATTTTTGTAATTCACTTTTACGTTTTCTAAAGATGGACATAAACATATATATGAGTGCTGTTAGTTTCATAGAGTTCATGTAAGCAATCGTTATTATGAAGGATGATTTCGTATATCTTACGTTTAGTACTGTTCGGAATATGTGATAATTTAGATTTATACGAATATCCTATCATGCATTTACTAAAATTATCTATATCCTTTCGTTATCATCAGCAAAAAGATGTACCTTTTTACAATGGCATTTAAGTTTTTCACTGCAAATTTATAATGCAATCTGCCTGTATAGATTCTGTTGAAAACTAATAATAACACACGTTCAAAAATGATAAATAAGTACTTTAATTTTTTTTTTTTTTTTTTTTTTTTTGTTTGAAATAAGTTGTGGGTCTCACAGGGCAAATATGCCCGTTGCGTGAGTGCCCGACACTCTTATTAACGTTTATTCAAAAAAATATATACAATATAAAAATTATAATTTATCTTAACTTATTCTATAGTCATAATATTAGTACTCTAGCGTTAAGATTAAGTATAAATATATATACGCATGCAACTACGTAACACGCCCCGTAATACGTATCTGTACATTATTACATGCCGACAGCTCAATATTTAAAATAGGAAACATAATCTTCTTTACGACTTAATGTCCGGTAAAGACACTAGGAAGTCAAAAACAAAAACGTAAAAAGAAAGGAGCATTAAAAGGTAGAGAGATTCAGAACGTAGCTTGTTGTTTAATCTTTGCACCATTCCTTTAACCAATTTTCCACCTCCTTTTTCCACACACCAATTCTTTTTTCCTCTAATATATGATTCGGGATTGTACTTATTAATTTAATTAAAACCGAATTATCCGTATTATCAATTCGCAGATTTACCCCACGAGGATACCCAGGGTTCCAGCCTGCAAGGGGAGCCCCGCGCTATTAAACAGAAAAAAATTAAATTTTCCACATGCAAAATTTAAGTTTTCTTCCCCAAAATACTCAATACTGTATAAAAATGCAAAATTTTAAATTTGTATTTTTTATCCTAAAAAGATTTTACTCGTAGTTAATTTTTATACATAAAAAAGTAATATATGAGTTCACTAATAAAATTATATACATTTTCTGTATACAATTTTTTCTTTTTTTCTCAATTAATTAAATGCTACATAAAATGAATATTAATATAAAATTTCTACGATAAATTTAATTTATTGTGTTTAAAAAAAATGAATGAGTTATTTGTGACGTGCGTATTGAATAATAAATAAACATTCGACAAATCGATTAATAACAAAATTCTCTATTCACATATTGTAATACCCATGCAATCGTTGAAAATTTTTCTATGTAAAAACGTTGTACGATCTGAAATATTCTTAATTTTAACAATATTTTATTATTTTTTTTTTTATTGAAAGTTAATACCTTTTTATTAATGAACTGTATAAAAGTTATTTAAAATTAAAGCGAATTTTAATCAATTGTTGATTTTATAATACACATTTGTATTTCGAAAAATTTAATCTAGTTTAAATCATATTCTCAACTGCCTACACCCCGGTCAATGATCTTCAGGCAACTATAAGAAAGTCAGTTCAAGATTCTTATCTATCTCCTTAAAAATCAACCTGCTCCCGTCTGTTCACACTGAAATGTTCCTATCACCATATATCACTTCGTTGTAAGCTACGTCATAATTCTCAAAGAGCAATTCTCGACCAACCACTTACACTCCAAAATATTCCTTCCAACTCCCTCAAAGCTTCCCATAACCTAATAACCTTTCTTAAATTAATAAACTTATACTCTATGATTTAAGCACCCCTACACTCCTTAAACAATTATGGAATTTTAAACATGCGTGTTTAATTTATATAAAGAAAAGAATACGATCAAAAACATCGTATGAGCGTGTCAAAATTAACTTGAAAACCGCTGTAGCGACAACACCGACACAATGCCGCCTCAGATAATGCGTTATAAATAAAGTTTTTATTTTTATCAAAAAAAAACAAAACAAAAAGGGGATTATTTCTTTACTACGTGTAATATTTAATTTATAATTTTGTTGTAGAAAAAGATAATGTTATCAATAAAAAAATTCAAATATTAACACTTTCATGTGTATTATATAAAATATTCCTTACATGACGTTCAATTTATGTAGGTATTTAATTTCTTAGGGTAAGAAAGTTGATTTTGTAAAGAGAGTATAATTTTAATTTTATTTTTACTTGCTTGTTTACACATGTATGATAATGAATTGTTTCACCATTTTTTTTTTGATCCACCATGATCTTAAATCGTCTGGCTCCTATCATCGAACCAAAACTTTAATCGAACAAGCTGGTTTTAAAGCAGGCAGATCGTGTACTAACCAGATTCTAAATCTGACTCAGTACATTGAAGATGGATTTGAGAAGCAGAAGATCACTGGAGTAGCCTTTGTAGATCTGTCTGCGGCCTGTGATACAGTCAACCACTGCATATTAGTGAAGAAGGTTTATGAATTAACAAGTGATCATAAAATGACACAAATACTACCTGTATTATTGAGAAACAGACGATTTTACGTAACGCTACAGGGTAAGAAAAGCAGATGGAGGAATCAGAAAAATGGTCTACCTCAAGGTAGCGTACTGGCTCCAATTCTGTTTAATATATATATATATATATATATATATATATATATATATATACGAATGATCAGCCCACATCATACAATACAAAACATTTTCTTTATGCTGATGACTTAGCTAATACAAAGAGTTTAGAGAAGTAGAAGAAAATCTGGAAACAATACTTTCAGAAATTGGTGATCGGTAAAAACAAGTTGGAGCCAAATCTTCCGAAAACGGAAGTATGCGCCTTTCGTTTAAAGCATCATAGTGCAAATAGGAAGCTAAAAGTAAAATGGGGAGATAACATATTAACACACAATGATAATCCCAAATACTTTGGCATAACGCTAGAGATAGACCTCTAGCCTACAGGAAACACTGTGAAAATGCTAAATACAAAGTCTCTGCTAGACATAACATAATAAGAAAACTGACAGGAACAAATTGGGGTGCAGAACCCATACTACTTAGAATCTCATCTCTCGCTTTATACTATTCAGCGGCAGAATATGTGTGTACCGTGTGGGGTAGATTATCACACGTCAAAATGGTTGATGTAGAATTCAAAAAAAAAACAAAAAACAACAGAATCGTAACAGACTGAAACCTACACCCACAGAAACAGTACAATTATTATGCGGTATAGCAATTATTGATGTGCCAACCGATAAGAGAGAAGAAGAAGACCACTTTTTTCTTCGAAGGGGGTTCCCCATTCAAGTTTAGTCTCGGGCCCCGTAAATCCTTTATCCGCTCCTGGCGCCGATATGTTCGAAGTTAATAAAATGCCAAGAAAGTTTTACATCTGAAATTAAACCGTAATAAAGCGAAAACTTTACATCACAGCGATTGTCGTCATTCATGGCAGTAGCTTTTCAGAGTGTAAATATTTTTTGCAAAAAATACACGTTTATAAAAAAAATTATGATTTGGTAATTTCTCGATTAAAAATAAATCAGTGTATTTAGTAACGTTAGATTATAGAGGGCTGAACCATTTCTCATGCTATTTGGCGTCAGCTTATTCTGAAGCATTTCAAGAATGAAATTTAATGAATTTCATTGTTGTTTTTTTTCGAAATACTATCTAAAATGCTTTCAAATGAATATTTAACCACAGCGGTAATGGATTTTTTATTTATTTATTCCATAAAGTAAGTCCCATTTATCTTTGATAAGGTATTATCGATTGCGAAGTTAAGCTCTCCATAATGGTATTAAGCCTAAGGGATCTAAGGAGAATACTGGGGCGGCCAGTCCCGAAATAGTCGCGATAAGTAAGTATTATTTGTGACATATATGTTTGTTCATTTTTTTATCTAACTTTTTTTTAGTTTTAAGCGCACAGACACTTTAGCTATATCTGGACGCATTGGTTGATTTTTACTTTAGCGAGATTCGAAGCTTCCTGCGAAGAAAAATAACGCTACCTATAGTTAATTTAATCTGGGTCTGGTATGGCAGTGATAGCATATGTACCGTGTCCACTTGTTGGACCGGCAATATTGTATTAGTAATAATAATAATAATATAGTTAATTTAATCCATATTTCTTTTACGGGTTCGTGTCTTAATATTAAGCAACACCTTCCGGCAATGACTCTAAATATTTTACTTATTCAATTAACGTTATAAAATTGATATTACGGTGGGGTAGATCAAAATCTTATTTACGCAAATAAATTAAATTTGAAATAATTTGAGAAAGTACTCGAACGATTTCGAAATTAATTTCAGACAAACGATTTAGTTCTTAATTTTACCCAAATATATAGGAAATACTCTACTTGTCTTGATTTTTCAACTTGGCCGACTATTGCCCCTTAATAGAAGTTACTCTGTAACATCGTAGCTCGATACATTTTAGAGCGGTGGCAAAACGTTTATTTTTTGCGAGCTATACGGCGAGCAAAGACGACCCGATTACTGTTATTGCCTGATTTTATATCGAATCGGTAGAATGAGTTAAAAATAATTTTATTAAAAATAAGAAATTTCTTGAACGTGTTTTTCTATGAAATTTTCGCTTATTAA
This sequence comes from Icerya purchasi, assembly GCA_039619475.1. Taxonomy (NCBI): domain Eukaryota; kingdom Metazoa; phylum Arthropoda; class Insecta; order Hemiptera; family Monophlebidae; genus Icerya; species Icerya purchasi. Next base: position 224,635,547 of record CM077116.1, read on the forward strand.
ATTTCATGGTGGAAAAAAGAAAAAAAAGAAAAAAGGAAGAAGAAAAAGGAACGGAGGTTTGTTAGAAAGGCATTTTCCTTTAAATTTGATTCACGTTTCGTGTGTAATTGCTAAGGTTATTACCTTAGCGGAACAGGTTATTCGATTCTTATTTTTCCTCGTACTGGAAACAGCTTAGAAATTATTACGAGAGCTTTTAACTAGTTGCCAAGGAAGGCGCATCAGAAGTGGTATTTTTGCATTCCTGTTTCCAATAAAATAATTTGTGTTGTAGCGGCCGCGCGTTCGATAATGAAAATCGTTTTAAACGCATGATTGCTAGCCAACTCTGCATGCTGGCTTGTTTACAATTGTAATCATTATCATTCACTTTGATAATTATTATCATTACCGCCGTAAGCATGACGTACGGTGCTGCTTGTGTGTTTACATGTAAGCGAGCATTATGTACATGACAAAACGTGTATAATATTATTATGTTCTCTACTTTCTCCAGGATGGGCCGCTTAAAATCACGTTCAAAACACAATGTTACCATCTTCTATAATCTCGCTACGACATATTACATTAAACACGCGCTCTCTTGTGTCCATGTGTCTACCGTAGTTTTCTAATAACAAACCAGTTTTTACTTTCATTCATCATTAACGAGCTCTTTTGATCGACACACTCCGAATAAAACGTTATATTTTGTCTCGTACCTTTCTATACGCATCTACTGACAGCGCAAACAACAAAAAAAGTAATAAATATATATATATATATATAAAATAGATTTACATACGTACTTTTTTTTTTTTTTTTTTATGGAAATAAAAAAGAAATATGTATTTTACACATTTTGTTTAAAGCAAAATCGACTTTTAGTTTTCCGAAGGATGGCGAAATAATTCTTAAATGTGAAACGCCGTTTTAAAACGAGCGATACATAAAAAGAGGAAAGGGAAAAGAAACTATAGGCCAATTGCTGTAAGCAATGTAATTGCAACAATATTAGAAAAGTACGTAGCAAATAATCTAACGAAGTACCTACAAGAAAATAGGATAATTGACAAAACACAATACGGATTTCAAAAAGGAAAATCCACATCGAAAGCAATCGGCGAGCTTACTGAAAAAATAAGAGATAGCTTTGAAGAGGGAAAGAAGGTGTTGATAACGTTCATAGATCTTAGTAGAGCATTTGAAACGGTTGATCATAAAATAATCATAAACACATTAGAGGAGATAGGAATGACGAATAATTTGAAAAAATGGTTTCAAAGTTATTTAACACAAAGGAAAACATGCGTAAATATCTTAAATGTGCAAAGTGGAAAAGAGGAGATGGATGTAGGAGTTCCGCAGGGTAGCAACCTAGCGCCAATACTGTTTATTATATATACGAATGGTCTATATAAGGAATTAAGTTACAGTGAGGTAGTCGCGTACGCGGATGATATAGCAATTGTTACGTCACATAAAGATATGAAAGAGGCAGAAATAAGGATGCAAAAAGATCTAATAACAATAAGTAAATGGGCACACGATAAAAGTCTAAGAATAAATGTAAAAAAGACTAAAGCAATGGTACTGCGGAAAAAAAGAGACAGCTCTGATTTGTATTGTCCAAATATAATAATGCACTCAAATGAATGTGTACATTCAATGGGGGAAAGACGCGAATGCGAAATGAAAAACTGTCAAAAGTTAGACATAGTAATGCAGTATAAATATTTGGGAGTAATGATGGATCAACACTTAAGATGGGACATACATATGGAATACATTGCAAAGAAAATAAGAGCAGTTTTACCAGCTTTATATACATTAAAGAAATATGCAACAAATGAAACATTAAAAGTAGTTTAATATGCGCTAGTAGAGTCGAGGATAAGATATGGAATTCAGGCGTGGGGAATGGCGAGAAAAGCATACTTGGGGAAAATAAATAAACTGCAAATTAAATGCTTGAAATTAATAGGAAATCATAAAGGAGAGACCGATAGTGAAATAATTAAAAAAGAAAACGTAATGAGCATAAGAGGAATGTACTTATTACTGAAGATGTGGGAGTACATATCAGCAGAAAAGAAAATTGAATTGGAGGAAAGAATAAACACAGAATACGAGTTGAGGGAAAAACTTTCGTACCAATTGCCGTTAGCAAGAACAAAGATGGGGAAGCAAACGGATAAATATATTATAACTCAGATGTTGAATAAAATACCCAAAGAAATAATAGAGAAGGAAAAAATAGGGGAAAGAAAAAGGAAAATAAAGGAATGGCTTCAGGAAGAAGAAAATATAAAAAAAATAATAAACGTAAAATAAGAAAACAAAGCGCAACAAAAAAGCTAGGAAAAAAGAAACAAAAAAAAACTGAATATAGAAAATAGAAATAGATTAGCAATTATTGATAAGTAAAATAGATAGATTAAGTAAATATTACACGATCATGTATATGTATAAGTTAATTTAAGATGGTAAAATGTCAAATAGGATAATTCGTCGACAAGTGTTTTAGCTTGACGAAAATTTTTGTATGTAAAAAATTATAAATACATATTTTTCAAAAAAAAAAAAAAAAAAAAAAAAGAAAAAAAAACATTGAGTCCAATAGTTATGAATTCAGATTTTTAAAATGCGCAAAATCTTGACAATTTGAAATTATTAGATGCAGCGGAATTATTATTTTTAAAAAATTTGTAAATAAATCGATGCCACTAATCGTGGTGTTTTTTTGTTTTTTTTTTTTTTTTTTTGGATTTCTTTATGTGTAGACGGTTACATGAGTCTAAGTTTATCAAGACCCTTTGGCAGACTGAATGAATGCCAGTTGTTCGGTAGCGCCCAGTGCACTGTTTGAAAGGGTGTCTGCTGTGTTATGTCTCTATACGTGGCGTAAACGCATGTCAAGAGGGTGTGAGCGAAAACTGGGCAGTACTAAGTTATTATTACATGTTCCCCAGAGAGGACAGAGACAGAGAAAAAAGAAATTTCTGCTTTAAGTGCGGCGAAAGGGATGGTTAACTGCCGAAAAACCGCTGCATTTTGTTCCATCCGGACCGTTGTAGGCTCTACCTTTCGAAAGAAATCTCGAAAAGTCAGTCTCCTCCGCTGCGAGAAAATTCTATCGGATCAGAATTTCGGTAAAGGCGGTATTGCATACAGTAATTAATTATTTAATTTTTATTGAATAATAAACATAAATAATAAGTGAAATAAACAGATATATATTCCTATTGCATAGGTCACGGTCGACCAGGCGAATAGGTCTGCGTATTTATTACCCGGAACATCCACGTATTCTAGGACCCTCATCGGGAAAAAAAAAAAAAAACACGCGAAGAATATTTCAGTTATCGTTAGGACCCGCGTGAGGGTAATTCGCAAGACACGCGATCGGGGTGGAATGTAAGGAATTAATAAGAAATAAAAAGTTTCGCGGGGTAGCGATTTTGATTTTGATAGCAAAACAGCATACATTTCCGCGCAACTAGAACGAAAACGGCAACAGTTGGATGCCCCCTGGGCTTACCCTAAGCGAACGTGCCATCGGTGCAGACGTAAAATTATACGCTATCTATCAAGGGAGGTCTGGTACCATTTCGCCTAATTCCCAATTCGCCTAATTCCCATTTCGCCTAAATTTAGGGTCGGGTTACTCAGGTAATAAAAAAAAGGTCAGACAAACATACGAATGATTTCATGTTGGCAACAGCGCGTCATCATTATCGAATTTTAAGCAGACTAAACGCATCATTTTTTTTTTTTATTTGATTCCACTGTTAAGGTTTTTTTTTCTTTCCGAAATACAACAAAAAGGTTTATATGAAAATCAGAAATGAAAAAATACCGCTACAAATGTTTGATGTAAATATACGCGAAACGACCACTGCGATTAATATTTGCGAGTTATTTTATTGGATGTCCAGTGCTGTATAAATCTCACCCGCCTTATCAGTCAGTATATAAAAGCATTATTGATATTTAGTGTGACATGAACATTAAGGTTTTCGGAGTTGCAGAAAAAATAATAAAAAAGCTAAATTATAATTAGGTGTAGTTTCGAAGTGGTCGCGTTTATGTAAGAAAAAAGGAATAAAAATCGAATAGAATTAACAATAATGACATGACATCGAATGATTATTAAAGTGGTAATTTTATTATTGCTTATTAAAATTACAATTATAAGTACATACAAAAAGTAAATGTTAAAATTAGGAAAACAGTTGTTTCTTTTTTTTTAACAAAAGTTCCTGAACCTAATTTAATTTTTCTTTAATTCTAAAAAAATGAATTTGCAAATCGAAAGAATTTAAAAATTAAATACTGCTTCGGATTTGAATAAATAATCAACAGTAACGTATACGATTACAAGAGATTTTTCAAAATTTGGATATTAGGACGAGAAAAATTACTAGATTTACTATTAAACTCTGTGTACAGCAGAAAAAGAGGAGTAAGCAAGGAATAAACAAGGTGAAGACCGTGTTATATGGGGTCAGTTCATGGCTTTTATGGGATTAATAAATGAGCATAGATTTAAAAGCACCATATCAAAAAAATGTATATTTTAAATATTCTTATATCTATCGAGTATATTTGTTATATTTGATAATCTTTAACAATAGATTTTTAGTTGTAGAAAGCAGTGAAAATAAGGACAATTGATTAAAAAATGGCGAAAGATTGGTTGTAATAAGGGGTTATTACATTTTTAGATGTGTCGCACGGTATAAAAAAAAATTTTAAAAGATACAGTCATGATTTTTTTCCCCATTCTACAAGATGAAACGGTAAAACTTGGCGTATGTTGTTAAAAATACTTCTAAAATCGAATTTTAAGGTATAAATAATTTCTCCAGAAGCCTAAATGGTTGCTGTTGGACTTTGAAAAATTCCTCTTCAAATTAGTCACGTTTATTATACTGACGATGTTTTTCAAGTAATTTCAATAATTGGAATGAAAAAAATAAATAAAACGCAAAAAATGTTGTTTTTAGAGTTTCTGACAAAGTAAAAAAAAATTTTTTTTTTTTTCAATTTGTTGGGCACGTCAACAGTAGAACTTACCCAACGCAGAGAACTGTACATTTATAAGGAAAAGATTAAAAATTGAGGAGATAAAGAAAGCTAACAAAGGAACTATATTGAGAGAGGAGAAAGCAAGAATGGCTTTGGCACTGTAAGGAGTGGGGAGGCCAAAGCGCGGAAGATTGGAATAAAGGGGCACTGTCCTCCTTACTCTTGTTTCTTCTATTTCCCCAGTGTCCAATCGAATTAGATTGTAATATTTTTCTTCTTTCTTTTATAATCTGTCAAGTCTGCCAGATTTTTCGGCAAATCCAAAAAAAGGCAAAGGAAAAAAACCTTCTATCTTACTATTTCACATGTCTTAATTCAATAAATTGCCAAAAGATTACGATTTAACATTACAAAAAGGAAAAAGAAAGAGAATATAAAAAGACGCTATTCAATTAACCAAATATTTTATCATACACTTTTGACGTACAAAATAAAAATTTATAGCAATTAAGCGAAAATAATTTTTTAATGGATGATCATTTTTTTTATTCTCTGTTGTCAAAATCTAATTGAATACCATTTCATTTAAAATGTAATTTGCAATAAATATTTCAATATACAAATATTAGATATATGTATATATTATTTACCTGCTCGATTTGTTTTTATAAATGATATATCCATTGCTATATTAGCCTGACTCTAAATTTTTGGTTTATTCACAAGCAAAAATTTAAATATTCAAGATAGAAGAATAGTTTCCTTCAGAACGTTGATACACATAACACTCAACCCAGAACAAACTGTGATCTCATAGCGTAAAACAGTCAGTATGCGGTGATTTTCCGCATATTGAGATGGATTTGGCATTTCTTACGACCTTTGAAGATATTAAAATTTTGTTAATAATCATTCAATTTCTCGGAAGGTCTCGGCAGCGGGCAAACGCGGCATTGTTTGTCAAAGACGCATTCTCGGTTAAAAAATCGAAGGATCTGACCGCTACGCAGGGGTAGCGAACTAGTTTCGTTGTGCGTGGCCGAGAAGCGGAAATAGAGCACTTCCTGACAGTATAGGCGTTTGAAATGCGTACCGAGCTACGTTGAGCCGGAAGAAGTTATTTTGATAAAAAGCCTAGAAAAGGCAAAAAGGCAGGGTGAACTAAATGGAGCTTTATTTATGTTTTCCTAATTTTAACATTTACTTTTTGTATGTACTTATAATTGTAATTTTAATAATCAATAATAAAATTGCCGCTGTAATAATCATTCGATGTCATGTCATTATTGTTAATTCTATTCGATTTTTATTCCTTTTTTCTTACATAAACGCGACCACTTCGAAACTACACCTAATTATAATTTAGCTTTTTTATTATTTTTTCTGCAACTCCGAAAACCTTAATGTTCATGTCACACTAAATATCAATAATGCTTTTATATACTGACTGATAAGGCGGGTGAGATTTATACAGCACTGGACATCCAATAAAATAACTCGCAAATATTAATCGCAGTGGTCGTTTCGCGTATATTTACATCAAACATTTTTAGCGGTATTTTTTCACTTCTGATTTTCATATAAACCTTTTTGTTGTATTTCGGAAAGAAAAAAGAACCTTAACAGTGGAATCAAATAGAAAAAAAAATAATGCGTTTAGTCTGCTTAAAATTCGATAATGATGATGCGCTGTTGCCAACATGAAATCATTCGTATGTTTGTCTGACCTTTTTTTTGTTACCTGAGTAACCCGACCCTAAATTTAGGCGAAATGGGAATTAGGCGAATTGGGAATTAGGCGAAATGGGAATTCACCATCAAGGGATAGTTGAGGTATTGAAGTATTATCTAATTTTTAGTTTTTCATCCCGCATTTTATTGAACACCTTCCTCATAGGCTTGGCTGGTAGTCACTTTAGAGCGGCCTAAAGAAAATTCGAAAAATTAATTACTTTTATATTTCGCATTTGCACACATCACAAGATGGCGAGAGTAAGAGCAATTGCAATATAATTTTACATCGTTTAGTTCTATTTATTTTGTACGCATTTTTGGTTATTTTTTATTTTTTTTTTTGATCGATTGATTTGTTTGGCGGTATAGTTTTTTCTTTTTTCTTTTTCGGCCTTTGTACCCCGTTGCATGACAGCACGGGTGATCAGATTAAACAAAGCGAAAAGAGAAATACAGCTTATTTTCTTACATACGAGTATTTTAAATGGTTCAACTAGGTCAAAAATTGAAGCGCTGAAATAGAGCGAATGTGGCATTTAAAAAGGAGAAAAGTCCATTAAAAGTTTATCATGTATCAACTTATACTTATACTAAGTTTTATCACTTTTATCAGATATCAAATTATACAACTGCACAATTTAATATTGAATAAGCTTCATATTCATTTGATGAACAGCGCCGCGTTCAAATCCTTTTCCGGACACTTTGGCTACATTTATGCGCAATAGAGATCATCTTCTTAAGATACGTGAAGAATAAGCGGTGAAAAAAGAATAGCGCCTTTTAAAACGTGTCTAAGTGATGGAAAGAAATTCTACTATTTAGTTTTCAGGAATTCTGAAAAAAAAAAAAAAAAAAAGAAAGAACGAGGAATACCTGAGAAACACGGAGAGAAAATATTAAATTCGGGATTTCGTTTTAGGCGATAAATTCGAGTGTGTACTATCGGAGTCAAGCAATTGAAAATTAAACATGTATGGCAACTGCGTCGGTCTTGTGATCAAACCGGTTATCACCACTTTTTTGCTATTTCGTTAGATGAAATTATTATAAAAATACAATAATGCTCTCTATGTATTATGATAAAATTTGCTCGGGAATAATTTCTAAAATTTTTTTTTTTTTTGGGCTCGTCTTTACCCAGAAACAATTAGAATAGGAAGGAGTCAATTATATCTTTATACGATATCAAATGTTGTTAGGAGGAAGTAATCAATATAATGGGAACAATCTGTGGAGAGGGAAAAGATATTAAGAGGCGCAATATGGAGTAGAAAGACCGAGTATCGATAAAATGGAATAGAAAGCAGAGCACTCAGCAGAAAGAGATGAACACTTAATAAATACATGGTGTCCGCATCGCAAACATGCTCTTTGTTTGAGTGAAGAAGACGAAAAGGTAACTAACGAAAAACGAAAACGGGAGGAAGATAATAAAGTATGGCTTAAGAGCACAAGCGAATAACAGAGACGACAATAGAACGACATAGTAAAGGAAACAACGAGAACATTTCTAAATTTCCAAAATTATTTCACCTAGCTCCGTGGTGCCGTTGTAGCATGTGATCCAACACGTTTTCGCTTGCCGAACATTCCGAAAGTTTTTATTTCACCCCCCCCCCCCCCCCTCCGAAAGAGAAAATAAATTCCATTAATGAAATTAAACGGATAGCGATAAAATTTGCTTCTAAAAAATCTGAAAAGAAACAAAGAGAAATCCTCAGTTTAATTTGATGATCTCTGAAAAACTTGAAAGATGTTAAAAGATAGGCAACTGTGCTAAAAATGCCGAAAATGGGAAAGAACATGAGCGAGTATTTAAGACGCTGACCGAAGAAACGGAAAAAAGCGTTTTTCCTTCGATTTCTGGTTTTCTTATTGGCCAGTCTAGAAAAGTTTAGGAGGAAAAAGAAAAGAGAGATGGAGATGTGCACTATTTATTCGGCAAAAATTCGTAAACACTCAAAATACGATTAATAAATTAGAAATACGCCGACTGCTACACGGGGGGAATCTTGGCGCTAAAATTAAAATCAAAATTAATTTACAATAACTAATAATAGCGATGATGCACACTGATTTGCTAATAAATCCGATATTGAAAATTTCAAATAAACTTTATAATTGTAAAATAAAAATAGAAATTTATATCGAAAATGAAATAAAATACGCAGCTCATATGCGTATTATACTTATGTATTAAACGATAATGTAATCGAAACTAGTCGGCGTGTTCATAATTTATTAATTGCATTTTAAATGTTTACGAATTTTATTAAATAAGTAGCGGCGCTGAAGTTTAGTACAATTGGATGAGTATTAGTATAGAACAGAGAGAAAAATGTTCGGATATATGCACACGTAATTTATCGATATTATAATAAATAGCTGACATATAAGCCGGAAGTAAAATATATATATAGACCGAACATTATACTTTGTATCGTATCGGGGTAGGAAAAGCAAGGTCAATTTATGTACAGAAAAAATTCCGTACGCTCGGTTACGAAAGAAATATTTCCCCCGAATTGAAGTTGTTTTAAAGTTTATAAGTAAAGTAAGTCCCATATAAATTAATCTTTTCATAATGTAAGGACCTAATGGGGATCTGATATGAATAGTGTGAGGCTAGTTCCTTTCTACTTTTTTTTGGAGTATCCGCCTTTACCCTTCCGAGATTTCTCTGGTACCTAAAATTCTATTTCAGATTAGGTCTGAAAGCGATTCGGATCCGGAACGAGACAAGTCTCGATGATAACCTATGTGACACCTCTGGTTTGGTAGCCAAGCACCTTAACCACTAGGCTACCACGCTACCTTAAAGTTTATAGGGTGCTTAAAAATATTTTAAGCGTGTAATAGGGGACCATCGTACTATCCGTAATTTCGGAAGTCGGAAAAAAAATCGAAATGTCGATTAGTAGTTGCCCGCGCAAAAAGGGTAAACTTACCATATTCACGCCCGAGAAAAAAGAACTAATTTTTTGAATTTCAAACGGCATCGCGGATATGATAATTAATTCCAAAAAAGTTTTATAATTTTTTTTTTTTTTTTTAAACTAGATCGATGAAAAAATCATTTTTTTTCAGGCGTATAAATGAAATTTTGAAACATGTCGTACATGTGTAATTTCAAATTCCACGCATATTACAAATCTTAGAGCAGCATACACTACCGCGTGACTCTATTCAAATGTTTACGGGGTACGATTTCGATTTATTATATCTAATACGAAGGTAGTACTTCGAAATATTAAGTGTCGGATAATTTTACTATAAGTTCTCGTCATTTATATGTAATTAATTGGAATTTGTAAATTCGCTCGTACTCGATAGAAAAAGAAAAAAAAAAGAAAAGTTTCTTAATTTATCTATAATTTAAACGCGACATTATCTATAAAGTTATATTATTACTCGTAATTCAGAAAATTCATTAAAGAAACTGAATAAATTCGTTTCATACTGTTATGAACATTTCCTTAAAATAAAACTATCTTTTGAGAAGCGCGCGTCTAAAACTATCGTTATATATGGAAAAAGTTATGATATTTTTTCAAAAGAATAATTATATAAAAAAGAAACGATTATTTAAAAAACTCATAAAATACATAATTAAGAACTAATTGTAGTTTTTTTTATTTACAAATATAAAATAATAGTAATATCCTATTTTTAATCGTTATATACGATAACATTATAATTCAAGAATATGTTCTCGTTGATCGGAAATATTACGAAACTGTTGAAAACAGTGCGAGGAAAACAAGGAAAAGTACGAATAACAGTGTAGTAACTTTAAACGAATGTGCGAGAGATTTTGATAGCCAGAATAAATTTTACACTCCATCCTCATAGACTTTCCATGGGTCCTAGTCATTCCAATATAGAGAGCAATGACTCAGCAGCTGACTCTTTAGCTCGCTCAGCAATGGTCCTTTCCACGACTCTTTCTCTTCTTCACACATTCTTTCCCTATCACGCTCTAATCATTCCAGACTTTGGTTGGACATGTATCCATCTTTATTCTCTAATCATTATTCATACCACCGTCTTATTCAACCGTTTTTTCCTGCCTTGGTTTCATTCTATTCCTGTCTGTCGTCGTTCCCCACTGTTGTTTCCTTAATTAGACTCAGGATCAATCATTCTCTGTTCCCTTCTTCTCGCTTTCGATTCACTTTGTGTCCCCTTCTCCTTTCTGCTCTCTTCATGCTTCTGAGCCTTCTTGTATTTGTGACTCAAATCATATTCTCTTTTCAAATGTTCTGCACTTGTTATTTTGGCTTTGGGTCTTCCTGCTCCCTTTAACGCTACCTATATCCTTTCCTTGCCAAGTTGTTCCCCGCTGCTATTGTCCTTTGTGAGTTCCATTTCTGAACACCGGGCTATTTAGTTCTATCTATTGAATTATCGTGTTGCTGAGTCAAGGCTGCTGTAGGGTTAAAAAAAAATAAAAAAAAAAACTAAATTTTACACTAAAAATAGGAATGAAATTTCTCTTATAGGGGTATCTAAGAAATGCTAATACATGTAAAAACTAAACTGTCTGGAAAAATTGTGTTTTTGTGCACTGGTTGCGAACAGTTTTATTATAACGGCTTCGACAGTGTTTTTTTTTTTGTTTGTTTTTTTTAGTAATAGTAATTGAGTTCTTTCGTCAGCGCACTTCTTCAGTATGGGGAGGGGGGCTTCGCTTTAATCAATCGTTGTCTTTTACGAAATCATTAAATTATGCCCGGCAAAAATGGTGGTAATCTCTCACGCACCCGTTTAAAATTAGTTTTATTCGTACTTTTATTTTTTTCCTCGCACTTTTCAAGTTTCATAATCAAGATTCTTGAATACTGTTAATTATTGTAATGGTTATCTTTTATTCGACGATTAAAAATGGGATGATATTTCTAGAAAATGAATAAAACTAGTCGTTCATTTTTACTTTTTTCTTAAATTTAACGATAAAAAAAATGTGTTCTTATCATCTGCTATTCCGTTAATATTTTTACATAGTTATCGAAAATTCCGAAAAAAAAGGATTTAAAATTTTGATTTACGAAAGAGCGATACACACACGTATGAGCTTTTGACCCACTTACTAAAACCATTTCTATGAAGTCCGCAATAATAATCTTCCTTGGCATTGAAGTTTCTCAGGAATGTCGCAATATCGCTACTAGCAAAATTATAGAACGTTAAAGGTTTTTATTCAAAGGTCACGCATATTGGAATAGTGACACAACTCAAGGACGAAGTAGTACACATGAAAAGGCGTCGCGCACCTTTAACGTTTTAGAAATATACTTTTGCGGAGTACAATGTCGATTTTTTCGGTCTACAACGTGGTTATTTTAAACTTTGGTTTAAGGAATCTAAAGATAAAACGTCGAGTGTAAATAAAAAAAAGTCCTTGCGATCCTTGTTATCTATTCAAAGGTTTTTTTTTTTTTTTTAATTTCATTAAGAAAAAACCTTTGTATCGATTTTTTTGTTTCGTTTTAAATTTAAAGACAGCTTTTAAAAACAAAATCGGAAAGAAAAGGATTGTTAAGAAAATTAAAAGGTCAAATAGACACAGGAAAAGTGAAAGTAAGAAAAGTTGAAAGAGTTTGCTTCAGTTGAAAAATACCTTCTCGGTAAGGTCCTCCCATTTATCGCGTTCTCTTTTTCGCTGACTTAGTTAATTTCCCGTATTTAGTATAGTAAGAATTAACAATATGGAAATGCAACAATTAAAAACGGAGAAGTACTCTGGGGAATCATGTTGAATAGGCGGCTTACATGGCAATATCATATATAGCACACGAATGCCTTGACGTCATAATCACTACTAATTGTAAGTCGTCACTCACCACTGAGTCTGAAGTTTAAAAAAAAAAAAAACAATTATATTTCGAACCTATATCATGATATGGAGATATGAGCTGTATGCCAGTGCTAGCAGATCAAACTGGCAGTGAATAGAACGACTAAGATTTTACGCACGTTGAAAGCAGCTCCGAAGTATGTATCTAAGAAGACCTTGCACAATCGTTCTAAGAAACCCATAAAGAACAGTATGCAAAATTTGTCAACGAATTATCACAACGCTGTAACCGAAACATTAGAAAAATGCATAAATACAGTTCCAATTACCTGACTTTATATGTTAATGTTGTTTCTACACATCTTCCGGTTAATTCTAATAATTCACACACACATAAATCGCATAAACACAGAAAATATATATAGTATAATAACTTCTGTGTTTATGTGCATAATGTGTGAATTATTAGACCTAACTTTCTTTTTATTAGATGTAATAAGTAAATCACTGCATATCGAAGTCGCTCAATGGATAAGTTGGGTTGTACTGCAGTTATCTAAAATCGATATCTACAGTATGGTACAAACAGCCAGCCTACAAATTTCATTTTCGGAAAGTGTGTCTTATTCCTTCCGGAGGTAATCTTTCAATTTCCAATGAGAGTGCTCGATTATCCGCATGTTTATTTACGCCTTGGCTTAATTTCTCATCATTTCCTCGTCACAAACCGTAACAGTATACTATGTGTTACCGTCTTTCATAGCTTTTTGAATAGTAGCGTTGTTTTTGACGCGCTATCGAAGAAAGATAATGAAAAAAAAGAAGAAAAAAAAATAGCAGAAAAGTCACTCGTCTTTTCATTTATTTGTATTTATTTTTTTGGCTCAATCGCCGTCATGAGCGACCGGGGAATTAACGAATGCATACGCGGATGCCACGCAAACGCCCTTTCAGACGTGCGGGGTCAGTATTCGCCGGCTCATCAACTGTGGTCATATTCAGCAGATATCGGATGCGACCGACGAAACAGGTACCGCAGCGATAGGTCGCGCGTGTTTTACAGGTAGTCTCGAGCGGCGTCGGCGAATTATATTTAGATAAAAAATAACGACTTGCAGAGCGTCGGGAGAAGCGGCATTGCGAACGAGAATGTAAAAATAAATAAACGAATAAGCAACACAACTCGACTCGGTGAAAGTAAGTAAGCGCCCGGTGCAGATGATGCTGATGATCGTAGCGATGACGATGATGAAGCACGGCTCAGACGTATTTCTTTCTCGTTCGTTCGTTCGTTTATTTGCTTTTCTTTTTCTTTAATTTTTTATTATTATTGGGATATCTGCGTTCATTTGCTCGATTAGCGCGACTGGTCGCGATGACGCTTAATCATTATAGACACGCATGCAGCAAGGCAAACGGCGAACATGAATGAACGGAGCCGGGGCTAAAATATCATGGCAGAAGCCGGAGGAGGAATCGCGATCGGTTAGCAATTGTATCGGTCGGCCGTAGTCGCTGATCCGATTATACGGGCAGCGTATTGCCGTCATAGGTCGCTTATGCGGAGATGGTGGTCGCGTCGATGAAAGCACTCTCATGATCTGCAGAAAATGCTTCGCTGTGCAAACGCGAACAGCGTTCTATGGCGAACGCAGCGGTAATAATCGCAGATGATCGGAGGTGGAGTCGCGAGGACACTTTCTCCGCAGTGACGATGCATCTGCCGCTTGTCTTGACGCATTCAACTGAAACACCAACGGCCCGGCTAGCTTTTATTATTATCGCCATTAATGTTGCAGATATACTTTCGTTAGCCCGAGAAGGTCAATGCTCCAGAAACTGCTACTCCAATTTTTTGCCGCCGAACTAGAGTTCGCGGAAGACACGTGAGAAGGCAGCGAACGGAGCGAATCTCGGCGACTTCTGTTTTTCCCGCGCAAAATTTTTCCCAGCCACAAACACCAGCCCCGTATTCTCATTTAACAGATATCGTCCGACTGCATTTTCGAAGCCGATCGATCACCGAGTCTTCTCGGGCCTACCGAATGTAGAAAACCATCTCGCAATGCTTAAAACGCTCTAAACATCGTACATACAAAAAAACATTTCTCCCGAAATGGCAGTGCCGGGAATCGAAATACCTATTCAGGAACTTGTATAATTTCTGTCGAATATAATAATTCTGCAGACGTATATAATATATATATCATCCAGACATTTGGGGGGGGGGGGGGTTATATAATTACGTAAAATCTTCTACGTAAGGCAGTAGATTTGAAAAATACCCCTTGTTTTTCATAAAGAAAATCAAATAGCGACTTTTATAAAAATTCATAAAAATATTTTAAAAATACATAATTATTGCAATTTTTAATTTAATTTTTGTCTTATATTTAGGCATAAAAAAAATAAAACGGAATTATAAAATTCTACCTTAAATGGATGGTAGTTTAGAAATAGTAAGATAATATTTTTATTAGACACTTTACTTCTTTCTTTATTTTTGTTAGTAATCCGATCCGAATTCTCTTCGTTCGTAAGCAAGTTTAAATATATATGTATTTCTCATTGAACTACTATTTTTAATTAAATTTACAAAATAAAAATTAAAAATAAATTAGAAAGAGATCGACGACAGTCGTGTTTAAAATAAAATAAAAAAAAGGAACATTTAATACATTTACTAGAAAATAGTATTAAATATTAATTATTAAAATCCCTAGGCCTAAAATTTATACAAATCTTTTATAGCATAAATTAAGTTTCTCTGTTATAACAAATGCTTTCATAGAGGCTTTGGTTCTTTGGGCGGGGGGATATCCCCTATCCCCTCGTGTATTCGCCATTGTATATATATATATATATATATATATATATATATATATATATATATATATATATATATATTTCTTATTTTCGAATCGATCATTGACTATAATTTTATTTCAGCGATAATCTACTGTGTAGGAGAGGTTACTTTATGCTGAAATTTAGTAAGATTTTCTTATTTTTTAATTTTGTTGCGTTTTCATTTTTACAAATTTTAGTTAAATGCATTTTAATTAAATATCTCTTAAATTAAAGCAATGATGTATGCAAATATGATGTGAATTTTCATTATGCAAGTAATGTTTACTTCGAAAAAAAAAAAAAAAGTTACATACAAGGATACTTACGTATAAGTGTGTCCTTTTAGAAAAATAAAGTGAAAATGACGGCTAAAAAAATTATTCGTTATATCGAATTTTCATAAAACAACGACATGCATCTAAATGATTTTTCCTTTGTTATCGCGAATAATTTTATTTTTAATCGAGATGAACAACTGTTAGAACTAACATCGATCGAATTATCCTCGTTTGTACTAAGGCAATTAGTTTTTTTTCCGTATCACATCGTTACGAAGTGGAAAAACACGTGATAATTCACTTTGGAGTTTACGGTAATTTCACGAGTGTGTAACATGATTTTACAGAATAAAGTAAAAAAATAGGTATGATGTAATGAAAAAAAAAAAAAAAGAAAATGCTCAGTTCTAGCTGCATTACTTATGGCTTATGTGAAAATATTGTAGTACGATGTGCGATAGATATAAATGTTGTGAATTAAAATTAGACATAGAATAGTAAAAATAGAAGTTAAGTTGAATTAAGGTAATTATATATAAGACGAATATGATGTATTAGACTTAAGATGTATATAATGAATAAACGATATAATTATGTTGGGGACCCACAGACGGGCAATTGCCTTGTGGGACCCGCAAATTATTTTAAAAAAAAAAAAAAAAAAAAAAAAAAAACTATATACTACAATTACGAGTAAACGCGGAATTATCAAGTTCACACTAAAATTGCTTAATCTCGATGTTAATGATAAAACTATATAAACTGCTTAGTACAGTTTGACTTAAGCATGAATTATGTTAATCAAATTAAATATTTAGGAATTTTCATAAAGACAGTGAAGTCAGACTCAGACAGGGACTTGCGCGATAATTCACCAAAAGATTCGTCTATTGGTGTAGAAAAAGAGAGAGAGAGAGAGCAGGAAAGAATAACAGTTCTACAACGGAAAAAATTATAAACCGAGAGAGGTGATCGATCCCCCGAATATTGATATCAATGAAAGTGGGCGGATAGAAATTGACTAAGTCTACAGAGGTGTTAGGCATAAGAAACAACGCTTTGCCGATGAATAATGCTACTAATAGTATTGCGAGCGGCGCTTTTCGGGGCGGAAACCAGACATGCTATTAGATAGTGTTCGCACCACCATAGACTTTTGAGAAGAGTTTCCTAACGCACGAAGCGAGAGAGACTGGGTGAAATGAGGAAGAATTTTGGGTTTAGGGATCGGAATAATGACGAAACCCGCCGGAGCAAAGAAAAGTACAAGTTTAAGAGAAAAATCAGAAAGGTTCTTGAGAATGGCAAAGTACTCGAGTGAAATTAGAAGAATTGCGTAAAGATTCTTCCCTAGATCTATAAAATTAAAAAAGGAAAAAATCAAAACGTGCGAGTAATTCGAAGAAGACGAAATATGACATGATTTCCATTAAAGCTAGGAACCGAAAAAAAAAGCTATATAGAGTCGATCAATTATGGTTAAAAAAAATGTATGGAATTAAAGGTCTTGGCCATTCAGGAGCAATAGGTGAGGAAGAGGAACGGAAACTTTTCTATGCATTTTTTAGCGGTTTTTAGAATAAATCTCGCATTGATCGTGACAATACATATAATGCGGATAAACTCGAAAGCAGCCGTACAGTGGTGATTCCACCATTAGGAGGAGGATGATTTAACTCTTTTACGAGCTAAATGATGGGCACAGTAAAAACCGTAGGTGAAGGCAAAAAAAAAAAAATCGATGGATAAATCGTGCTGGAAAAATGGATTCGAGTCTGGTAGGATTTAAAAGACTGAGGAATGAACGAGAGAATACAAAATAGGCCAATCAACTTTAGAAAGATTCCATTCTGCAGTACAAAAGGAATTTAAAAAAATCGAAACAGCGATAGGAATGTAGTCATTATGTGTTATTTCTTCCTGTAATCGCTTGTCTCAATAATATGATAATTTATAAATATTATATTTTAAAAACCCTTAAATTACGTTACAAATGTTATATATTTTTATATATTGCACGGACACAGAGTACCTTTCAATTCATTAAAACATATAACTTTATTTATATTAAATTATTAATTAAATTAAAATACAAGTTTAAAAAACATAATTAATTCACAAAATATATTTATAAAATTCGTCCTACCGGTTTCGAATGTAGTCACTTCCAAAGCTATACCGTTCGAAGTACAATGCTGGATCAATGGAACCGTGATTATAGTAGCCGAACCATCATTGAGCATTAATAGATCGTTTCTGAAGAATAAAATTCTCTAAGATCGCGCCATTGATGCTGTAAGGTAACCCGAAAGAAGAAAATGACCGTTCTAATCACCACCTTACGATAGAGAGTAATGAGAAGGATTGAATGAATGTTTGAGAAATTGGAACATAAACAGGAATGAAATTAAAAGATCTTGAAGAAGATGTGTTGGAATAGGGAAGAAAAACAAGAGTTGGACATGATTTGATAAATTGAACAGTTTTATTTACTGAAAAAGTTGGATTGCCATAGCCATCACTACTAACTAATGATATAATGACCTTTGAATTCCTTAACTAGGTTTCAGGAAGCAGAGTAATGCTAATATTATGCTCATCAAACAGCTGTTTTAGAAGTTTCTGTTTGATATACCTGTTTTCAAAAATCCAAAAAATTAATCACTAGAAAATAAATATATATATATGCTTTTTTTATTTTATTGTGATAAACAGATTTTTTAAAAACCGATTAGCTTCTTTTAACAGATCTTTACATCGCACTAAGTTTAATGCGGTTATTAACTTTGCTTACTTTTTTACTTCCATGATCTAGCTTTGCCATACTTGCTCATTCGTAATCACTTCGATTAATATTCCCAGCTGACTCTGTTGGTTTCGAAGACACGATGGTTCATCTTAAGCTGTACTCATCGACTAAGCAAATATGCTTTCTAATAAATTATAAAAAGATTATAAACAACAATATCAGTTAAAATGGTATAATTATGTTCAATTTAACAGTAAATAACGAGAACAGTAAAAAATTTATGATAAAAGAAATTTAAAAAAACATAAATAGAACTGTATTTCTTTCAATATACAATATGTCATATTGTATATATATTTTTCCCGTAGGTGAAAAAAATTCAGTTAAACATCTGTATTTGGTATATTTTACAAAATGTTGCATCAAAAAAATGTTCTCACCTTTTCTCTTAGTTTTCATAAGCTATAGATTGCTGAGTTTTCATTGTAGCACGGAATAGAGTACAGCAATGTTAAACTTGTTAGATCTAACCATTAAACAATTAACGGATAAGACTCACGTGACTGGGAATAACTGTGACAAGTGCAGATGCTGGGACAGTGTGGGGAAAAAAGTACTTATTGTAATTCGTCAGGTTCGCTGAAATTGAACCGTCAAACAGAAATCAATTTTGTTTTTCTATAAATTGCGCGTCGTATTTCCTTCTGACGGCTATATTTGTTAATATAAAAATTGATTTTTTTCTTTCAGCGTTTTTTTCTTTTTGAAAAATTAGTACAACAAAAAAATTCTCAGAAGTAACAAAATTGCTGTGTATAAAAAATAGTAAATAAATGAATAAATGAAACTTTATAAAAAAGTGCCTTCGAGAGAAGGAAAAATATTCTTTTCAGGGTTTTGCTGTTATTTTTAAGCTCTTACAGCCAGAACTGAGGTTGACGAAATAAATCCAGAAACATGGTTTTTGAAATTTAAAAAAAAATTAAAATTATTAAAAGATGAGAAAAAAATCTTCTACTTGTCTTTCGGCAGATTATGTTAAACTAATAAAATAAGGATTTCGAGAAAAAATTATTTACCTAGGGGTGTAAATAGAAAGCTGAATTATAATTTTATCCGATTGAAAATAGGGGTGATAAAGAAATCTAATAAATTAGCGGTAGAAATGGAACTGAAGGCGAAGCGTTATAGAAAGCACGAAGAACAATAAATAGAAATTAATGGTAAAAAACGTTCAGTTGAAAGAGCCGAGTGTTCAGTAAAAAGTATTTCTAATCAGGAATAATATATAAAATAATACTATTATTATTTTATATTAAAAAAAAAAAAAAAAAAAAAAAAAAGAGGATTACTAGTAAGAAAATTACAGTTTTGCTGAGAGTAATTTGGGGGGACAAGAATATAAAAAAGCGAAAGCGCGATGGAAGGAAGAAAGAGTGATCGGTTCTAGGTCACACTATGGAAGTAATTATGGAATTTGGGACGGAAGGGAACAATTGAAACCGAGAATACTAGAAAGAAGTTGGATTAGAAGGTAATGAGGGGAGCGATTAGAGACTAGGGTAAATTTCAAGGTCTGGAATAGGAATTGGAAGTTCCGAGTGGGAAATTTATTTGGAAATTAACCATTGAAAGCAGCTAAATCAACATCGAAGTGACTGGGGTTCAAGAGGTCAATAAATTGTCTGCAGAAAGCAAACTGAAAGAATACTGCTGTTGAAAAAGCGTGCGGCGGAGAATATGAAATATAGCTTGCACTTCTAGAATTAGTATGGGGAATTTGCAGATCCCGTTTGTAAATAGAAGAGATAGCGCAGATAAAATAGCGATCGAGTCAGCTATGATAATGGGAGTCTGGAGGATTTAGAATGATGAAGAGAAAAGTTTAAAAGCACCAAATTTTCAAAACCACCGGTAAATATTAAATAATAGCTTAGAATTTTATTTATTTTTTCTTGCGCCATCAATCAAAGAGTACTTTCCCAGAAACGATTAGGAGTGGGAAGAGTCGGTTATATTATAATCCGATCAGACGTAGTAGGAATAATGATTGCTCAAAGAAAGGACAAGATATATAGAGAGAGAGAGAGCTGTAAGAAGCAGAGAGCCAAAGTCCCAGCAAACTGAGTACATGGCAGAGAGTTCCGCGGAAAGAAATAAACACTTTATAAACACACGATAATCATTTCAGTTAACTGCATAAATGCAGAGGACAAACGGGCTGGTAACTAAGGAATAAGCGAAAACGGGAGGAAGGCAATGTGGAACGGCCAAAATGCCGCTTAATAACGGAGACAACAAGAGAACGGCGAAGTGAAGGAAACAAGAGTAATCATGGATTAAAAGGCGTTGTTCGGAGACTTGAAAATATTATATTTTTCTTTTACGCATATCCGTAAGTTAAATTATACTTTTATTTTCTATATTAATTAATTCTGAATAATCCAGCTTTTAATACTAACTGTAATGATAACTTTAAGACCGTTGAGTAATTTTATCTTTACTAAAACAGGTCGCACCTCTTCACAAATGAGTTTCTATTATTCGGGAAAGTTTACACCTTTTATTTAGTAACAAACATAAAAACAAAGAATTAAACTCAACGCAATATAATATAAACATTGCACGTCGAGTACAAAATATTTGCGAATAACAATTGAAAAGAATTTAAAACTCCGTAATAATTTTAGTAACGTAAAAATATAAGCAAATTCACGTATATGTTCAACAAAACTTTGCATATAATGATAACAGATTAAATTACTGGAAAAAAAACAAAAAAAAAAGGGAAAATACTTTATAAATACCTATAATAATACCCCGCATATAATTTCTAGCGGTGGTGTTTATATCGATAATATGCTAAGAATTAATAGATTTATAATTTTAATAAAATCATTTTAAAGGATTCTATTAAAACGATAAAAGCATAAAAAACATTAAGTTACTTATCACCTCAATAGTAAAACAACAGAAATTACGACACTTAAAAATATATAAACATATTTTAGTTTATCTTTAATTAAAAACAACATCAATCATGATTTTTATATGTTTATAAGAAATTTATTTCCGTGAAATAAGCAAAATTAAAATCAGTTTAAAATAATACTAAATATATTTTACACTGAACATTATCAAAACACGTGCGATAATTAGATAAAGATTAATTCTTTAGCTATTTTCCAAAGGTATCTAATAAATTTAATAATAATCAATTTATTTCTAATGCAGAGTTAATTACGGGTCACGCTAGTTTTGAGATATATCTACGCAAATTTGGAATTGCAAAAACAGGAAACTGTATCAATTTTGCTGATACTATTTACCAATAATTTGGCAAAAATGTAATTGTAGAGGTATTTTATTCAGTTGCAATACGGACAAACTGATAAATAATAAACTTTACGTATGCAATAGAAGAAGTTAAAGAAGCGTAATCTTCTCTGTATTAAGCAGGTCATTTCATTTTATTTAAATATATTTTTTTGTTTAATTTAAATTAATGAAATTATTGATTATTTATTAACGTAACGAATAAGAATATAGTATAAAAGGACAAAATGTGGTATTAAACTATTTTTTTTTTTTAATAATTTGCGGGTCCCACAAGGCACTAGCCCGTTTGTGGGTTCCCAACATAATTATATCATTTATTTGTACAATATAACATCAACTTAACTTAAGTACTACTTTCTGTTACAATAAAATCCACACTCTCATTATTTATCATTTATATTGCAGTTATACCATCATCTAAAATAATATTTCCTATTACAATACCTTAATATGATAACTTATATATTACAATAATACAATATAATTTTTATACAACTACCACTCTCTCATTAGCAGCTAAAAACTGGAGATAGTAACGAGTCTCATGTCAACGTAGCGTCAATGTTACAAGTGGTTATTACTAGTACTACAATACTTTTTTTTTTTTTTTTTTGTTACTATTTCTATTGCTCTTTACACCATGCTATCAACCAAATTTTAACCTTGTTTTTCCATCTCTCCAGATTTTTTTCATTTCGAATTTCCTTTGGTATGTTCCCCATTAATTTTATTAATACCTCTTCCTCTACATTGTGTCTATTTTACTGTTAATCCCCCTAGATCGTACATAACAGGAATTAATCGCAATTTCTAGTCCTGTACGTTCTTGTTCTAGTTGGTAATTGCCTATCTTCTAGTTTAGCGCACTCAGTAATTTGCTGTAATAATATAAAGCATTTTTGGTGACATTTCGTTATTTTTGTTCCACCAAGTGATGTTAGCTAATGCGTTTTTCTCTCGTTGTGTAAGACCAGTTTTAAACATTTTTTTTTGCAATTTGTTGATTTTCCTCATTTCTGTAATTTTTTCCTCACCCCAAATTCCGATTCCGTATTTAATTCTAGACATTATTACAGCTTCGAAATATAACCTTAGGCTTCTGTATGTCATACCTTGTTTTAATTTATATAGTGCAAGAATATAGTTTACCTAACTTTCTCTGTAATATTGTCAATATGGTTTCTCCATGTTAAACCTTTATCTAATGTTATTCCAAGATATTTAAATTCATTCACATTTTCTAACTTTTCACAACCACATATTTTCTTTCTATGTAAACACTTTGTATTGTGTAAAATTAATTTGGAGACGAACCTTCTAAACCGGCTTGGCGTTCTTATATGCATCACTTTTGTTTTTTTAGCATTAATTAATAATTTTTCGTCATGATTTGCATACATTATTGAGATCTTCTTGTAACATTTTTTCAGCACTTTCAATGTCAGAGTGTTCAATAACTAGTGCGATATCATCTGCATAAACATACACTTTAGAGTTCTTTACATATCGGTAGAGCGAATTCGTATATATCAAAAATAGTATAGGTGCCAATCCAACTCCATAATTCATTATTTCTTTTCTACTGTGTTCATTCCCGATCTTTACTAAAAATTCTCTTCCTCTTATGTAACTCCAAAACCATTTTAGATACCTCCCTTTTACACCCATTTTTCTTATGTCCTCAATTAGTATTTCTTGGTCCACTAGATCAAAAGCCTTAGTCAGGTCTAAAAAAACTAACAGAAATTGTTTACCCACTGCTAATCCTTTATTTATATCTGATATTAGTGTTCTAAGTAGTACTATTTTAAATTTCATTTTTATGTTTAATGTAACGGGAAAAAAATAAATAAATACATTATTTGAAGAAGAAAAAATACGTATCCGTGAAAGCGAACTCAATATGGGCATTAGCGAACAACCGTAGCAGTTGTAAAGTAATTGCGATAATATTTTCATACCATCTGCGCGAGTAAAATAAGTCATTTTGATACCGCCTGATTCGGCCGAACGTGTTTCACAGCCGGGTTATCGTCGCGAGATTGATTGTCAGAAAACTTTTACAGGGCAGCCCGTTGTGCTGAACGCTGTTATATACATTAATGTAAAATAATAATTATTTCCAATATTACTGTTAAGGTTTTTAAACATACTTATTCCATTCTATAAGTAATTTTGGGAGAAAAATAAGTAAAGTCTGATAAAAATGAAATTAAAAATGATGAATTGATTTCATTGATTGGTAATAATAACGCAAAAAATTAAACCAATCATTATATATATATATTTATATATATATATATATATATATATATATATATATATATATGTGTGTGTGTGTATATATATATATATATATATATTTTGCTGATAAACAATGCTCTGATTTTTAATTCGTTTGTAAATGACATGAAAAGTATTAATTAGTCCAAAAATAGGACGAAGTACACATTCAGCTTGAAAATCACTCCAAGGTACACTTACTTATAAATGCACCGCATTATCAAAAATCTCTAACGAAGCTATGAAGACTATACACGAAATGAAAATAAAAATTAACGAAAGATAGGGAATTTTTTTAACTTTACGTCGATTGTAAATTTAAAATACATGAACATCGCCTCATACTTCAGTAAACATAAATTTTTTTTAATAATCGATCAAATCACCGTATTTACTTATAAAAATCAAAAAAAAAAAAAAAAAAAAAACAAAAAAAAACACGATCTCTGGAAATGTCAAATTGTACTGTTTTCGTTTTTCGGAATTAACTTAAAAATCCGAATTATGTGAATTCCGAAGTGTTGCTTTTTATCATTTTTCTGGACGAAACACCGTGCGGCGAATTGAACCAAATATCGAGAACGGAAGAATATTTATTTGTCGGTTAATTATCTTCTTCTTCATCCGCTGTCTCCATTTTGAAGGTTGGCGATGCGCAATTAGAATTTCTTTCTATCAACGGCTGATTGGAAAAGTTCTGTTGAGGAACAGTTGAACCAGTTGCTAAGATAGTCCAGCCATGAAATTTGACGTCTTCCTCTCGATCTTTTCCCGGCAATTTTACCCTCAAGTAGTATTTTTAGAATGGTATGCCTCGATCCTCTAGAATGGTCGATTTAATAATAGCGCAATAAACTAATAATCGTTTTTTTTTTTTTGTTTTTTTTTTTTTTAATGTCCGTAAGCGTAATTTTTTCGTACTAATATTTCTCTTCACAAAATATAAAACAACATCTACTGCTGCTATTACAACTTGATAAAGTTCAGATAACAACTTATAAAAAATGTTTTGGATGATAATAATAGTGTTCTGAATGATATCTTTACAATGAATAGTTGTCCACACTGATATTTTGACCAACGAGAGGCACGAGTGAAGAATCCTATTTCAAATTCCGTTTAAATCTCCGTTCTATCCACGCAGACCCTAACCATGTGGGTGTAGAGAATAATGGAATGGCAAATTCTCAAACTGCTGCATCCTACGTTAACTATTTCTCTAAAATTACCGCTTCCTAACTCACTTTCTCTATTCAAAAAGTCCCATACTAGGCGCTCTGATCAGATATCTACCTCCTTTTCCAACAAATTTTCACCCACGCATCCAACTGATTCAACATCTTCCGGTTTAATGATTCTCTTTCAATTTTTCTGCCGTCCGCATTATTCGTTTACGCCTTAATTATACTTACCTTCTTTACATTTTCGCTTTAGCCTCAAATTGCCATCTTCTTTCTAATTACGAAGCTATCTACGATTCTAACCATATTTCCTTTGAATGCCGCTCTAATAATAGCACACTCTGTATTCTAATTTGTTATCTATTATTCTAATCCTTATTGCGTCTTCACGTCTTATCCACTCCCTTTCTGTCCATTATCACCGTTCTTAGCTTATTCATTCTTTTAATCTGACCGTTCCTTGTTACTCCTAATTGCTGCAATGTACACATGTTGATGGGTAATCGTCCGTTGCTGACATGCCCAGGGAAAAACCCAAACAAGAAAAAAAAAAAAAAAAATAATCTGACCGGATCAATTTTTAACTGACTGTTCCCTTCCTTTTCGCTCGTGTCAAAAAAAAAAAAAAAGAAAAAGAAAAAATAAGAAAAAGGAGCCAAACCGATATTAGATTATATAATATTTAACTACTTTCTTTTATGATCTTTTACGTCTGCTGGATTGACGCCAGTTTCGCAAATCCGAAAAAAAAACATTCTGATTTCCTATGGGTCCCTTGCAGGGACTGGGAGCAATGAACGAGCTCGTTTGGTGGCCCGATTTGGAACACATGTCGACTACTTGCTGAACTTCCTGATTTAATATTAATTTCCTGATAACTGACACTTTAAACTTTGACAGTATACTTTTTCTTTCCTTTTTTCAAATTCTTAATTATCACTTTTTTTATTATTACTTTTTTTGGGCCCAACAACACAGGATCTTTACCCAGAAACAATTAGAATAAATTATCATCTTTATACGATGCCAAATGTTATTAGTGGAAAGTAATTAGTACAGCGGGAACAATGTGTGGAAACGGAAAAGACGGGGGGTGATATAAAAAGGCTCAATATAGCAAGACCCAGCAAATTGGAACACAAAGTAGAACGCTTAATAAAAAAAGAGAAGTGAACACTTAATAAACACATGATCAACATCGCAAATTCGCGATGACAATACATTATGGTCTAAGAATGTAGATGAATAATGGAGACAACAACAAAAGGACGCAGCAAAGGAAAAAAAAAGAACCGCAGGAAGAATAGGTTGAACTGATAAATGAAATGAATTTAATTAAAAAGAGGAAACGTAAATATCCGATGTCATGATCGAAGATGAAAACTTTTATACAGTGGGACGAGATTAGGGGGGAGGGGTTCTTAAGAAAAGAAGTCAGAAGAAACAGAAACCCCGATAACAAAGTATCAGATGCTTAATTACCGAAAATATCCGAATGGCTAGGAACCTACAGTTAGTATCAACATGAATGGATTGGAGGAAAGAAAAAACATAAATAAGCGATATACGGAGGATAATAAAATCACATAAATGAGCAGGAGGGAGAGAAAATATGTGGCCTAAAGGGTAGTCGCGAATTTAGTGGAGATTAGAGAAAATTAAAATAATGGAACGTAGGATAGTCATTAATTGGTTAACGAATATGAAACAAAAAATAAAGGCGGGCGAAATGATTTTTAATATCTGGGGTATAAAAGAGGCACCGACACGGCCACGGTTACATGAAATGGGAATTAAGGATTTATGGTATTGTGGAATTCTTGTCTCTAATTAGGACTTGCGGAAGAAATTTGAAGAACCCAAGTATAGTAAACATTTTAGGTGAACGTCAGAATTCGCCGAAATTAAAGGAGAATTAAAGGAAATTATGTAAGGGAAAAACGAACTGGTGAAATGTCAATTCGTAGAAATGAGAAGGTAGGAATGAATACGAGTAGAAGACGTGAGTGGAATTTAGCAAAAAAGCGATAGCCTAAATGAAATCTGCGAGCAGAAAAGGGTGGCGTGTTAGATTCAGCAAGAACTGAGCAATTGGAGGGATTTAAAAGCGCCAAGACATAGTCAAGGGCAAAAATTTTGGATTACCAACTTAGCGAGACGGGACTTAAGGCATAATCATGAAAAGAAATGAACAGTAATCAAATTTGGAACGGATGATGGGGAATAATATAACGAAATAAGGATACAAGGATCACCATTCATTTAGTTGGGTATATAACGGCTTTAGCAAGTTTAGTCTTTTGATTAAAGAAGAGGAAAAATATTTGATTTGTTCGGAAAAGTGTAAACTACTGTCAAGGTACATACCAAGATGACAGAAACAACATGAAGATGAGATGTCTAGTTTAGAGATAGATCGACAGAAGCAGCATTATATGGTCGTAGAGTAAATATGACATTGGATGGTTTAATAAGAGAAATAGAAAGGTTAATAGGGAAAAGAGAATGTTGGAGCACAATAAGATATTAATTGCTTCCCTGGCTGATTTAATATCATGAGATGAGGAAAAGCAAAGAATAAAGAAAAATAATTTAAAGGAAGAAAAACCACACTGATAGTGTATATATTAAAATGAGTAGTACTGAGGGAGGAACCTTCTCTATGTAATCTTCGTTTTCATTTCTATTATTCTTTGATTTCGTTTCTGGCCTCCGCTTTAGCCGTAATTTTTATTCCTTCTTCTCTTTTTCGTTTTTCCGCAACAAACTCTTCTCTTTGACAATTCATGACAATAGAAAATATACGGTACTAATCGTATTTCCTTTCGAAGGACATTTGCTCTCTTGGCTGGGTGTTTGTGTTCTTAAACTTATAAGGCTGTCTTACCGGCTATATCCGTCATTTTTACGCTTCCCTAGGTGGTTCTCATTGGCGCCTTCTTCCTTGCGCAATTTCCAATCGTATTGGGATTTATTTAATTTCCTTCTTTTCAAACGTCTCGGTAATGCTTGCCTGATGATAAGTCATAGGATTTTATTTCGAAGAAATCTCTTGAAATGAAAAATAAAATAAACTACGCAACTCATTAATTGTCTACTTGCTTTTTCATCTCTCGCCGATACTAAAAAATCTTTTTGCGACAAAATTCGACAGTGAAACACGTACACTCCACTAATGTTCGCGCATGTTTCTTCAAACCTAAGCTCGCTCACCTCGGATGTTTGAACTCGAAACATTAGATTTTCACTAGATTTTAGTGATTCTATCGAGTTCCAAATCAATATGGCAATTGAAAGCTTATAAAAAATTAAATATATGACATTGCATAGTTGAAAATGACAGCGAGTACTAAAAAAAAGTATTCACCATTACTATTTGGGAGAAATGAGTTGCCAGATTTTAATTTATGAATATTAAGTTTATTTTCTTACAATTGATGCAGACTGAAAAGGACCAAAACAAAGAAAAAGTATCTGTTTAATTTATATCAATGCTAGATTTATCAGTCGACGAGAAGGTAGACCTCCTCCCAGTTCTCTTCGCTCTGCTACTAAGAGCGTCACAGATAAGAACCACTTAGAAATCAAATAAAATTCATAACAATTAAGATAATTCGTTCAATTCAAACTGATCTCTTTCGGATTCCTGGTTCATGCCGGAATCGAGGGAAATGAGTTAGTTAACTGTTTTGCCCGGTTATCTTCCTCTTCTGGTAGGTTTCTTCCTGATTTTTCATGCTCCATTATTACCCTTCCGTCTGCAGCTGCTCATTTCAAACTTTGATTTAACTTTTATACCTTCCCATTCTCTAACCCGGATTCTTTTTTCTTGTCTATTCGCCCTTCCCTTCTTCGCTAGCCCTGATTTCCTGGTTTTCCTTCTATGCATCTAATCTCTCTGCGATTTTCGACCTGCGTTTTGGTCACAGTTTGTTCCCTGTTAGATTGTTTCGTTTTTCTCTCAAGTCATCCCTTTATTGCCCATTACACCCCTCCAACAACCACACTTTTCTTTTTTTTTTTTTGGCTTAACCCTTGATAGGGTATTTTATAGAACCTTCCTGCTTTTAATTTCTATATTTCTATTTCGTCGTGGTGTATAAATTTATATAGTAGTAGTAAAGCTAGATTTGACGTTGCATCTGACGCTATCTGATAGTTAAAAGTATGCAGCTCCGATAGAATTTTCGTTCTAATTTTGTTCCTACCTTGTTTGTATGCTATACACAGCCGAATAAAATGGTAGCCTCCATTTCATAACCACTACGTGCTCCATCACTAACAATATTAATTTTAGGGAAATGAACGGGAGATTTATTGTGTCCTGTTCTCAGCCTAGTTATCGTTACTATATAGTTTGTCTGGAAGTTGTTAATTTCCTTAAACTAAGAGAACCTTGAAACATGCTTTGGTATTCTTAAGTAATCTTTCCTCTTTTTGATTACTACTCTCTTGATACTCGACGTTCCATTTCGTCATTATATGTTTTCTAACTCTACCGCTAGGAAATGTCACCAGTTTAATTTCTGGATAATTGTTCTACCTACCGCATTTCTACCAATTCTATCCACTATTGCATTTCCTTTAATACCACAGTGTGCGATGGAATCCACACTATAGTTTTACTTCTGTTCTCGCTAGCTATAAATGAAATATCTGTTTTCTTATAAGAGCCATTCGGTATTTAACATTTTCTTGCCAGTTCCGTGTGATAGTTTATGCAATACGACAAGATAGTCCGTTAGAATTGATACTTTTTCGCGGGGTAAACCTTCTAAAGTATTCTAAGCTTTTTAATATAGAAAATAATTCCAATTTTAAAGGAAGATCCAGCATACGTCGACCGAAAGGTTTTAAAAAATTCTCGACGGCTAGAATAATAAAATGCTGCTGTTTTATTTCGTCTCAAATCAAACAATCCATTGGTATAGAGGATTTTGTGGTCATTGAACCAAGATTTTAATATAACATTTATTATCAAATTTGCTATAGTTTGGAAATGGATGGTTTTGACAAGTCTAATAAAGATGCATCTGTTTATTTATTGGACGAAAGCGATGCTTTTATTTTTTATGTAAAATTCGTCTCCGTAGAATGATTAAGAAGAAATTTAACCGGAAGTTTTACGTATTCGGTATTAACTGCGTGAACTAGCGCAGGTTTCATTGACCCTAGACAGAGCCGAAGGGGGGCTCTCTGTTTTGAATAATTTGTAGTTTTTTAGTTTTTGTATTATTTAAATTTAATATCAGGGCTGTATATGCTATATGAGTCCGTATTATTGATTTGTATATATTGTTAACAGTGAACGTGGCTGAGTCCCCACTTGCTTCCTGTTAGGCTTCTCAATGACCTTTCTCACATTTTTCAGATATATTTTGCGATTCATATTTTCAAGACAATTTTGAATCTAACTTGACTCCTGGATAATTAGCTGAATTTTTTATGGTTCCAGATTTATTGCCTATTCTTATTAACGGATATGACCGTATGACCTACCTGGTCACTATTAGTCCCTGCACTTTTTCAGTATTAATCTGAATATGAAACCTACCTAAAGTTGATGTTAATTTATTTAGCGTCTTCCCTACTCTGACTGTTGCTATTTTTGAAGAACCTGCCGATAAGTATATCATCAAGTCATTTGCGTACTGAATAATTTTGATATTTGGTCCTTGATTTTTTTCTACATCCTTTATATATATATATATATATATATATATAGTGTATGTAGACATAGGCTGAATAGACCCCCTCAAGGCAATATCCTCCTCGCCAACTTGTTCTTCCTTCCGATAAAGCAGACAATTTTCTGTTATGAAAACAACTAAGTGTATCCAGTAAGCGAAGTATTTCGATTGAGATATTGCATTGCATGCTAGCATATGCCGTCTTTAGATCAAATTCATAGAAAGACTTATTTGAAGGTCGTTTATTAAGACTGTTAGGGTATCGCTGGTACCAAAGGATTTTTTAAACCCGTATTGGACTTTGGATACCATTTCGAGGAGGTTGGCCCACCACTCTATTCTATATTTTATAATATTTTCGATCGTTTTACCGAAAACATGAGAGTAAGGATACGGGCCTATATGAATTATAATCAATTTTGTTTTTACGGAGGTTTCAAGATCGGTTAAATGTAATATTCTGTTCAGGTATCGAGAATATATCCGGTGTTTAGTGATTTATTAAAAAAACTAACTAATATATTCTTGAACTTCGACTAGAAGCGCCTGGACAGCGCAATAGGGTATTCCACCTACCCCAGATTCTTTTTAATCCGTTTATAAGAAATGCTCAAAATTAGCTTTTACAAAAGGAAACGATATTAAATATTACACCGGGTTCTCTTATAATGTGAATAACACAACAAGCTCAATAAAAGTGTGCTTAAAAATAAATTCACAATTATTACGAGACTGCGTATTTTTTTTTTTTTTGATAGCATTGTTGCAAAGCACTTACGGCGACGGGATTAAAAATATTATTATTTCACACTAATGGAAGGTAAAGTCTGAGAATTTTAAATAATTATTTGTTTTTTGCAGTTGTAATCTAAAAATAAAAAGAGCTCCGACTTCAGTGGCGGCTCGTGTGCCAGTAATTAAACATATTAAATTTAAAAAAAAAAAAAAATATTTATTAAATGAAAAAGTTATTAAAAGATACGATATTTAATCGCGATACGTTACCAAAATACAATTAAACTATTTTTGGGATAGATTTTTAGTTTTTCTTTTTTTTTTTTTTTTTTTGCTCTGACCCCAAGAGTTGCAATCGTGAGTGTAATTTTTTAAACGACCAGAAAGTTGGAAAAAAAAAAGAATTCAGCAAAAGTATAAACCTCGAGCCAGAACATATTACGTAATATGTTCTGGCTCGAGGTTTATACTTTTGCTGAATTCTTTTTTTTTCCAACTTTCTGGTCGTTTAAAAAATTACAGTCATAACTATATATATATATATTAATGAATAAAATTTTTTCATTAGCACTTCTACGCACTTTATCATATGTTTTATATCCTTATTTTTGTATCTGTTCTTATTCGTTATTTTTAATTTTGCATTTAATCCGTTCTAACACGTTGCTTTTGTCAGCAGTCGCTTGTGAATCATTACGAAACGCTCAACTGAATTATCCCCGAAATGAGTTTTTACGCAGCAGCCGAGAATAGCTGTATAATGGAAGAGGAATTTCTGAAACTCTTTTATTGACATTCTCGATAGTTCAGTTAACTTCGATGAAATTACAATGTGTATCGATAATTTAATACTGAGAAAGAGTGTTTTTCTTCTTATTATTCTTTTGGATATTACCGCCCACTGCATACTCGGAATCGAACGATACCGATATTTTCACTAATAGCCCCGACTTTTTATGGAGACAGATTCAAATTTCAAAATCAAAGCATCGTCGTAGGTGAGATAGACTTTTCGTCTGTCCGAAAATGCCCCCCGCAAGACGTGTTAAATTTAAAGAGAAATATATTTTGTTTAATTACACCGAATAATGAGATGCTAACTAAATTTTTAAATCGTCGGAACTCTTTGTCGAAATCAGTGTGAATCCCGATAACAACTAAAACAAGAAACAGTCGAGCTAATTACATCATACCATAGTCAGGAAAATAACGGAGGGGGGGGGGGAGTTGTACGATTCGATCGAAATTTTTTTACGACATTTAGAAAATTCACTGGAGGAAAATTTCGATATTGACAGTTTTTTCCCCCTCTTCTATTAAGAACCGATAAAAATTCGAAATTTTTCTATCGAGAAAAGTTTCATCGACTAGCAAAATTATTCGGTAACAGTTCGTTTCAGGTAGAGCTCTGTTTACGGCTGAACTAATTTCGCTGGGATTAAATAAGGAAAAAATTAAAATGAGATGGAAAATTTCTCCGGCAGCAGGCAGTGTGACATTTCGATAATACACGTTCGGCAATATGGGGCCGCCGCCAAGTGGTCGAAGTAAGTATAATAATCTCCGTTCGAACATTAAAAGAGTGACTAGAGTAGACAGAATTAATACGGAACGGATTATTATGTCTTTATGCACGCACACAGAACGCGTATAACCCATACACGTATGTGTGTAATATGTATAGATGTGTATGAGAGTCGACAATTTAACATAGAAGAATTACCTGCCAACCTAGCCAATCCTCTACCTGACAGGTACTGCCTCCAATTCCAGTGATGAACTAGCTCATTACGACCGGGTACAACAGTACACACGCATGTAAAGCCGTGTCTGTCTTGTTCTACGTCTCTGTTTTACGCTGGTACCGTCCACATGCGCCCGTATCGTTCGGTCGCATGCTCGTCTGTCGTTCATCTCTGTCGCGCATCGGAGAAGCGGATGACATCCGCATAGGTAGAGTACACTCTGCATCCTCCGAACACGTATACCGAGGTCGTCGTGCGCCGGTGTTAGTGTTTTCGTTAGACACTCCAATCCGACCAAAATATAAACGTGAGCGAACGAGTATCTTAAAGGGTGAAGAACGAACGCGACCGCATCTCCATCGAAGCAAGAGCCAGAGATATCCGGATCCTGTTCGCAACTGCGTCGGTGACCTACTTCCGGGACTCAACAGTCGACTCGCGAGTTGTTCTTCTTTGCGGAGCTGTTTGGTTAACCGAGATTTTTTGATTGCGTTCTGCTGAGGAAAAAAGAGACACGAAAGTAGAGAGAATAATCGAGGAGGGAGGAATAAGCGGCGAGCAAGACGAGAAGAGAGTGAAAGAATAAAACGGACAGAGACGGCGAAGGTGCCGTGGTCTGAGCATCGCTAGCCCCTCGGATCGGATCCCTGGACATAATAATATTCATTTGCTGGCGGAGGATAGTCGTTCGGCTCGAACACTCAATTGTTCGGAACTTCGAACATGGTTCTGTTCTCGACGCAACCTTTTATTCTTCGCGCGCCCATTGTAATACGAATCAGAGAAATTAATAACAGTAATAATAACGATAAAAAGAAAGAAAAGCTAATAAAAATAATAAATAAGAAAAAAATGATGATACCGACGATGGCCGTAATGAAGATCGTCCTAATAATAGTATCGTAAATTAAATCCGAATAAAAAAGTCACCGCTCTTACGACTTTTTTACAATGCACATAGGTGGTCAACTTAGCGGGTCATCGGAGGAACCTCTTCTATCACCGACACGACCTATGCTCGCTTTATCGCTGCACATGATATATAAAATGCCCACTCCAAACGCGACCCAAAAAAAATTACCTTTCACTGCGCTGTTGATAAGAATTTAACTAAAGCACAAATGCTTCGGCTTTTTCGCTTTTACCTAT
The DNA here is from genome assembly GCA_039619475.1 of Icerya purchasi. Classification (NCBI taxonomy): domain Eukaryota; kingdom Metazoa; phylum Arthropoda; class Insecta; order Hemiptera; family Monophlebidae; genus Icerya; species Icerya purchasi. Next base: position 224,670,090 of record CM077116.1, read on the forward strand.
TAAACACGGACATCTATAATAACTGGCAACTTCATTTAAATATACACGTTGTCTTTTTAACAATCTTTCAGCCCCCTCCCTATGTTACAACTTCTACGCTACTTAATCGCTTTATCGAAAGAGGCTTTTTTCGACTACAACTACCGGAACGTAATTCTGTATGCTCTATACTCTCATTATATAATTGCAGCAATATTCAAATAATCGAGTTATTATATAATCCATAAAAAAAAAAAGAAGGAAACACATAAAGTATGGAGCGCGGTTAATATAAAGCCATCGTTCGTTGAAACCGAAACTAGTCGGAATATTTGAAATTATTATCAATTATTTCACGTTTTATGTGATTTTTATCAGTTGTAAAACTATTATTTTATGCGTTATGGCAATTGCGTTTAAAAATAAACAAGCCTATAGACGAAAACGTATTTGTTTTTGACTAGGTCTAATCATTTTCATCTTCACTCGATTCGCTGCCGAAATTTCAAGATTATTCCACCACGTGTTTTTACACTGCATTACCGAAATTTTTCTTCGGAGACATAGGTAACTGGGACAGAAGCGCACAGGGCAAATGCGCACACTGTGATAAATGCTTATATATGAACAAAAACGCATTGCAGAAGGAGGGCGGCTAATCTGTTAATTTTTCCGCTCTCGGCAATTGCGTCATTTGTCGAACGGCTTCAGAGAACAGCTGTTCCTTAAGAATGTTAAATTTAAAAAAATTATCCGCTATCAATTTTCTACAACGAATTAAAAAAATAAATACTACGACGATTTTTTGTATGATTGTCATTAAACTTTGTTTAATATTCATCATGTCTATATTACTCGGTATACAGAATAAAATTTCTATCAATAATGCATTCAGAGACGTCTCAAATATTTAAAATTTTTTTTTTTTTTTTTTGAGGGGGGGATGAAATACCGAAAATACCGAAAATACCGAAAATACCAATTCATGATGTCTTGGAATTTAAAAATAAGTAATTATTTTTTATACCGTACAGCGTGTACTGAAATGTTATATGGCGTTTTTTCACAATTTTTTAACAATTTTTTCAAAATTTTCGCAATGTACGTCTTTTATTTTTTACTTGTGCAGCGTCGAAATTGATTCAGAGAAATCTGTAAAAAAAAACAAAAAGATTTCTAAAATAAACTGAATTTTTTTTTTTTTTTTTTTTTTTAAAAAAAATTCATCTTTTTAAAAATTGGTTTACGCTAGAGTTCTATAAAAATTTTTTAATAAAACAGATTAAAAAATATCTGTATATATATATATATGTATCATAATTATTTACAGAATTACAGGATTAATGTTTCGTTCTTTTTTTTTTTTGGGGTAACTTTTGTTTCACACTGTTATGTATATGTACTAATTGGCTTTTTATAAATTGTTTTAATTGATTTGAGTTTTCTACTTGAAAATTTTGACGTTCAAATTAGTGTAAAAAAATATGCAGCTTTTGTTAATGCGGACAAAGTTGTTTACATATCGCGTCACCCTCTTCTTTATTTATTTCTCTTTTTATCGTTTTCATCATTGCTGTTTATTTCGATGATTTTTTTTTTTTTCTTTCGCATCTTTTGATTTCGTTGCTGATGAAAGCAACTGTTGTAATATTTTCGTCGACGTTAGGGTATTCTCGTTTGACAACAAATCTGCTCTCGATTATCATTTCGATTTTTGTGAAAAATGTAAATTTTATTTTACTCTAAACTTTTTTATTAAGGAAATTTAATATTATCAGAAACAAGTACTAGATATTATTTAATTCGATTTAATTCGGAACGGAATGCGCGTTTTATTAAGCCCGATTCCCGTTGTATATATATATATATATATGTATATATCTTTAAATTTTGCATAAGTCCGTCGTAATGGCCGTACGATGCTTGTGACTTTTATCAAGATACATTAAAAATATTTCTACTCCACTGTTGCTAATGTCTCGATGTCAACAGCCCAAAAATTTACAAGAAAAAAAAAAAAAAATCTACAATTGATTTCGATGAAATACTTTGGAAATATTACGGTGAATTTGTGATCGAGTTTAGCTGAGAAAAAGTCAATTAGAAATATTGCGTTCGAAGCAGCGTTGAAATAATTACATGTAATGTTGCTAACCAAAATTCATCCGCTTTTAAAGTTTTTCATATTCCAAATTATTTGGAAATATTTCATTTTTGTTATTCGGTATTTTAATCATTTAAAATCATTTTTACTAAGAATGCTAAGTAAAACAACGTTTATTATTTGCTTTATTGTTATCTAAAGATACCGTGGAATTTTCAATTACTGTACTTTTTGGATATCAGCTGGAAAAAAAATATATACGAGAAAAGGAATTAAAAGTACTACAGTAAAAATACAATCTTGTAAGTAAAAATAACTCTAAAAGATGGATAAAAAAAAAAAGAGTTATTAACGATAGAATTGAAAAACTATGATGTCTTATAAAGCTTATAATTCAAATATCAAATTAGATGTATTTGATTTTGAAAATATGTATTTTATCAAGGCCAAATTAGAAAATCCTTAATTGAAATATAAAATTTTCGAATTCAATATGCCGGACTTTAGAAAATGTATCTTTTATTTTAACTTTCAAAACTCGTTCTACTTGAGCCGGACCCTAAAGAGAACAATAATACATGAATTCTATAAATTAATTAGACAATTACGATTTTTGTTTTTATTTACTGAAGTTTCAACTCTGACAATATTTTGACGATTTTATAAGTATCCATATTGTTCACTATATCTAGTGTGTTCGCTTTTCAAGTGTTTCTTAAAAGATAATCTCTTATCTATAATTACACACCCAGATATCGAACATGATCAGCTAGTCCTGGTGCCTTTAATATTCAGTTGCCTCGAGGGGATGCGGTATCTACGAGTAAAAAGTATATAGTTTCTGTTCTAGTTGGATTAATTTCGATTTTCCATTTTTCCAAAAAAATTTTAAAACTCGCGAACTGTGCAGCTGCAGACGATTATAAATAGAGTAAACGTTTTACGTGAGCTACACAATAATATATAGCAGTATCGTCAGCATATGAAGCTATATACTACTTGTGTATTGCAACTTAGGCAGGTCGGATAATTAGACTGAAAAGAGAAAAGGCCCTAGCACACTACCTTGACTGCGACGGCAGTTCTGGTCATTGATTTAGCCTCTTGTAGTGAAACGTAAAAGGTTCTATTGCGCAAATAGCTTCTAATTAATTTGATTAAATATCTCGGAAAATTATATTTTAACATTTTGTAAATCAGCCCGTCGTGCCAGGTCATGTCTTGATTTGCAATGTCAAATAGAATTGTAATGCTGTGTGTTTATTTACATTAGAGTTATGCGTGACATGATCAGCGATCCTAGCAGCTCGATGCGTAGTAGAATAACCTGGACATTACGGATTTTATTGAAACTAAACGATAAACCTTGTGTTCCCCTATTTGGATATTATCGTTGCGATTAGTATCTTTCGATTACATTACCTTTTTTTTTTTTTTAAAATATCATTAGTGATTATATTTTTTGTTTCCTTATTTATTCTCTAATCTTTATTACTCGTTCTCTTTCAATACTTTTTCTTTCTGTTTCTCTGCCATTCTGAAATGATAATTTTTTGGGGCTGCCGGCATATTACTAGATTGTTTAGTGAATCGTTCGTTTTTGTTTTTCTTTTACTTTCTTTTTACTTTCTTTTTTCCGTTGAGGAAAAAAACACAATACTATTCTTGAACAAATTTAATGCGTACGAGTAAGATGAAGTGAAATTACACACCAATCGAAACTTCAATATTACTGCTAATAGAATTAAAGCAATTGTTTTAATTAATGAGTTTAAAATTAAAGAGGCCCTGGTGAATTTTGCGTATGTAAAATTTATAATATCTTTCAAGGGCTAAGTCGATGCTGTGAATATTCATTTAGTAAGTGATTACGATAAATTCGTGTCCTGAAAGGGAATATTTTTATAAATAGATTTCCGGTTTTTAGTTGATTAACACGGGGCTATCATTGAATATATACTTATTACTTTCGAGCCAAACGTGCTTCAACTGCGAAATGTATTTAGAATTTTACCGTTCGGCTGTATGACGACTAAATACAATTTGAATTAACTTGTAAATGAAACTTTTTCTTTATGTTAAAATATAATTAATGACTTGTCGCATATGAGAGACTCGGCACAAATAAGACTGACCCGATTTTTTTTTTTTTTTAAAATAGGCAAGTATAAATTATATACAAGTGCATTTAAAAATGGTTTTTAGGTTACTCTTTTAATAACCGCTTAAATAATAATATGCCTAAGGATATTACGATAGTTCTTAGAAGTTATTGTAATGTAACTGTTTAGGCAGTGATGTGTCGTTCACGTGGAACCTGGTTCGAATGCTGCTGCCGCATATTGAAGCTTGTAAAAATCCATAGTTGAGGACGTGCGCAAAAATTACAAAAAAAAAGAAATAAGTAAACGCTACTTTTAAATCAGAATTTCTTTCAACACAAAATATCTGATTAAGGGTAAAATATTTGTATTTCTAAAATTTTGATACGACTATTCTTCAATATACTTTAACGCGTAATTGACAAATGTAATATTTTTTTCATTCATTTTTGATAGAATTTAAAAATAAAATAAAATGGCAGCTTAACTGAAATAACTCGAAATTGTATAGAGCGCTATCAATATTATAAAATATTCCTTTACATCATCGAAGAGATTTTTTTAAAGAAGAGGGTGATCTGAAATTTAATAATAATAATAATAATAATAATACATAAAAGAAAATTTTCGAGTTCTAAAAAAAATTTTGAAAAAGAGTGATGAAAAATTTTTAAATACTCGTAATACATACTAAGGGGAGAAAAATGTGTACAATATTACAACTTTAAAATTGGAAATATTTGTTTTGAACTTAGTAGTATAGAAATGAATCTCTAATTTAACATGAATACATAAATGATATTAACATATTCCCAAAGCTGTTTAACAATAACAATCAGATGAATTACAAAAAGAAGGAATAATATTATAGGAAAAAAAAAATTAATATCGTCAAATATGTATTATATGGCAGTATTATTTACAAGGATATGCTAAAGTTCAATAAACTTCAAAAATTTTCAGCCATTATACACAGAATATCAAAATAATTAAAGCTTACAAAACAATAAATTATACAAATGCATTAGTTATAGCCGGAATATTTCATACGTAGAAATGGAAAAACATATATCAATATTTTTGCAATCAAAAATGAATTATTTCGAAAATATCACATATACAAATAATAGATGTGGAGAATAAAATGTTAACAGCTAGACGATTCAAAAAATATATCAGCGAACAATATATAGAAAAGTTTGAAAGGATGTGAATAAGTCATGACGGAATAACGAAAAGTTTTTTTCCAACCATTAAGAAGAGGCTAAATAACACGTACTATACTCCGAATATTTATGACGTACAATTCGTATCAGGACATGGAAATTTCAAAATCTATCTCAAAAGATTTAATATAGCGGAAACTGAAAATTGTAATAGATGCAACGAGCAGCAAAGTGTACAGCATATCATCCTGAGTGCATGCAACATTCTAAATATAGAGAGAGATAGCGGAAGACTGTGGTGAATTAATACGGGAAAAAATGAATATTTTCTGTAAATTGACCAAAAAGTAATTGGAATATCGGAAGTCCAATATATCAGTTTATATTAATATTTTTAAGATCAGATTAATGTACAATGTGCAGCGGAGGAATCCAAAACTTAATTGGATGGTTTCCACCGCTGACCTCATTAAATTTTTATATGTAAAATAAAATAATAATAATAATAATTTAACGTGAAGAATGCTAAACGAATTAGAGTGCTTGTTTGAGCTTGTTTCGTTTTATTCAATCGTAGAATTTATTTTAATTTCTTAGTGTGTTTTATTTTTCGACAATAAATTTATATTTATAAACGTTCCTTTATAAACACTTTACACGAATAAAATTGCAGCGGTGCTGTTAATAGTTTCATGTTTGTGATTTTCTCCGCTTCCGGATGAAATTCTCCAGGGCTTACTGTAAATTCTCCAAGTTCTACTGTATTGAGCATTTTTACCTATTCGGAACAAAATAACAAGTATAATAAACAAGCATGTATTCACCTATATTTAAAATAACAAGTGTTTACCTTGCACAGTAAAAAAGTTGAAAAACATACTGGGGTATCTGAATGATACACTCTGTAGTAAAAGGTGTAAGATCAGCGCCATCACCGACATTGCGTTTAACATTGCTATATTAGCTGTACATTTATGAGACTGAAAAAATAAAGGGATCAAGTTAATATGCCGATGATCTTCTAGCGATAGCCGGCGTAAATAAGATAAGTAACGTTATCGTTATAATAATAAACAGGATAATAAAAATAATAAATTCAATACTAAATGAGCGACATCTGAGTTTAAATCGCCGGATAAAACATATATGCTACTTACTCCAAGAAAGCGTAGTAAGAAGGAATTCCAACAGAAAATAGAAAAAGAAATAAACTAAATCAACAAAATATAATTTCCGGTACGGAGATTAAATATCCCGGAATAATAAAAGATATAAATTATAACAAACGTATGCAACATATTACCTTCAAACTCAGAAAAACATTATAATAAATTGAGAACGCTGTCCAATGATAAATTAGGGATGTGACGCAAAAAAATGAGTGATCATGTATAATACTTTCTTCCGATTAATCGCAGTATAAAAGTAAAGTGAGTGTCATAGCCTTAGCAGGGCGTCGGGGATTGTGCAATTAGCTTTTCATAATGTACTTAAAGGTCCCTAATGGATCTGATGAGAATACCGGGAGGCCAGTTCCTGTCTACTGGAGATCCGCCTTTACTTTCCACCCGATAATTCTCTGGTATAACCGATATTCAATTTCAGATTACGTATTACCTGGGGGCGATTTGGAACCATAAGTCTCGATATGACACCTCTGATTTTGATTTAATAGCCAAGCGCCTTAACTTTAATCTATTTCAAAAATTGAAAAAAGCAAATGGCAAGAACTTTAAGTCATTGCGAAGACTAATACTTATAGGCGTCACATCATCTAGTTCCGTTTACATGATAGCCTTTACAGCTCTATTGATCTTCACATGGAACAAGTTAATCAAATTGAGAAAGTTTAAAATAGTCATCGTTTACGTTCCATCGACTATATCTCGTCTCATCGTTCCTTTTTCAATTATTAACTTAACTTCGACTCCGCGAGTGCTGTTCAAACTATTTCTTCCTATTTTCCCACTCATTCTGGCGATTTCGTCACTCTTCATATTTGATTCCTTATCTACAATTTCCTCGCTCTCCAATCCATGTTGATTTGCTCCGAGTCGCTAACCATGTGGGCATTCGGGACATTATCGTACGCCAGCTTATCTGGCTGGGGTGAAAATAATTAACGGCGATAGATATCTCAATCGCAATGCAGAATGCACATTGGATGGAAGTGTAAAAAATATGACAAAAAAATTAACTGCTGCTTAGTTCATATAAGTTATCGATATCCATGTAGTGAACTCAAAAATTAGAATGGAGGTTACTTTACGAATTCATTAAGAGTGACAAAATATACCCGTATTTACAAGGGAAAGGAAAATAAGTATTTATAAAAGTAGAAAAATAGAAAAATGAAAAGAATAAATAGAATATCTGGCCAGATGGCAAGATCTTACAATATTTATAGCTATATATATCAGGGGCGAATCCACAGAAACATTGGGGGAGGGGGGGGGGTTATATAATTACGTAATATCTTATACGGAGGTAGTAGATTTTAGAAGTACCTTGTTTCATAAAAAAAAAATCAAACAGCCACGTCTTTAGAAATTTAAAAATGTTTTAAAAATACATAATTATTACAATTTAATTTAAATTTTACGACAGTTTCGTTCAAAAGAGAATAAAAACGTAACATTAATAGTTTTACTCGAAAACAGTATTAAATATTAGTTATAATTAAATCCATATGTAAAATTTATACAGATCTTTTATAGCATAAATTAAATTTCTCTGTTGTAACAAATTTTTTCATCGAGGTTTTTTTTTTATGTTCGGGGGTACCCTATTCCTCTCCGCTATCTAATACTAACAAAAATAAAATAACCAAAGAAATTGAAAAAAGGCTATTTTTAAAAAACCGAATTATTAATAAGTAACGCTTTCGAATATATTTATACCACGTGCGTCGTTCATCGATGCGTGGTTTAGTTCACGAAGCAGGCGATAAACGTGTGTGTAGATAAATTCGGACTAGCCGATGTAGATTAAACATATTTAGTTGTACAAATTTTCTAGCATCATCTAGCGGTGTCGTCACTGTTTATGCGACGAGACTGAATTTCAAGATTGGCGGAACACACAGTCATCGACATACTGTCACTCTCGATATCCTATTGCCGACCTGAATTAACCGTGCGACGCCCACAAGTTTAGCGACTACTTATGAGTCAATTACGTATTTTCCTTATTACCGAAATGAGGTCTCCGAACATCCTTCTCGAGCAACACAGACGCATTCGGTGTCCTCTTTACCGATCGTCTGGTTCGAATGAAAACTGGTTTAGTGTGGCCCGTCTGCGGTTTTAAAATCAGGAAAAAAAACAATAACAAAAAGGGCTATCCTCCACGCTGAAATTATGTAAAGCGAATGTTCGCAAAACGAATGTTCTCTTCCGTGCAACTAATTCGGAGACCTGCTTAAATTCGGACTTCTAAGTGACGCGCACACTACGAAATACCATATGGGGGGCATTCTTCACGCTAATCGGAAACTGTTAGCCGGATTAACCGACGAAACTTTGAAGAATGACATTTGAATTCCCCCTTAAATTCTTTCGTAAGCTAATTAATTTTTCCCGCACCCACCTGTAATATTAACTTTTTTCGACAACCCCTTTTCTTTTTTTTAAACTCGTTTTTCAGTAATTTATTTGGCTAGTTCTACGTTTTGAAATTAATCATCCATTAATAACTATTTGAATAAATGTAAACAATTTTTAAAAAATGACCATTTACATTACTGATGTTATATTTTTTATATTACACGAACGAATATATATATACATTCAACAATTCACAAAAGTATATAACATAATCTAGATTGTAGAAAAACATTAAAAAATTATGGTTCATTTTTTAATGTTTTTACCATCTAGATTATGTTATATATTTTTGTAAATTGTTGAATGTGTACTACTTCGTTCGTGTAATATAATAAAATGCTTTTTTACAAAAAATAAATACCCCGATACTTGAAGGTTTATTATAAAAATTTAAAGAAGGCACTAAAAAGTAAAAAATAATTACTCCCGATAAGAAAATATATGTATATCAGAGTGATATAACACTTAAGTGGTGATATCGTAATTCTTATACAACATTAATTTTTTGCAGTTGGAATTAAATTCATGTTAGGAACAATTTAATCAACATTTAATGCAGTTTTTAATTATTCTTTTAATATGAATTTGATGCCAACTCCAAAAAATTAATGCTGTATAAGAATTACGATATCACCACTTAAGTGTTATATCACTCTGATATACATATATTTTCTTATCGGGAGTAATTATTTTTTACTTTTTAGTGCATTTTTAAATTTTTATAATAAACCTTGAAGTGTCGGGGTATTTATTATTTTTAGAAAATAGCATTTTCAGTTTTACTTTTTAGTGCATTTTTATTCAATTAAATTAGAAACATTTTAATAAGAACAGACATTATTTCCACGCTGTGTGAAAACATCAAAAGCTACATTTCCATGGTAATTTGGCAAATTTATAGTATTTTAGGTCAATAAATCTAACTTGATGTTGAAACTAATCATGAATGAAAAGCATCCAAAAAGCTTCAATCTCCCGCATTATTAAGGATAATTCAAAAACTATCGGTCAGACCTTGATCAAATTTATATGACAAACACCACCTTTCAAATAAAAGAAGAATCATCAAAATCGGTTCATCTAGAAGAAAGTTCTGTGGTAACACACATAAAAAAAAAAAAATACAGTCGAATTGAATACCTCCTTCTTTTTTGAAGTCGGTTAAAAAATATAACATCAGTAATGTTAACGGTCATTTTTTTTTAAATTGTTTACATTTATAATATAGAGTTATACGGCAGGAAAATACGTATAATAAAAAATTATTTTACTCCTGCTCGTAATATATTTATTTATTTTATTTATTTATTAGCCTTACAGTGATATAACGTTACACAATATACATTGAAGAGTAAATAAACTATTATATAATTTAATTTAGCCCTGAAAACGAGCAAAGGCCTCCCTCAACCGAGCCCACTCTAGTCTGTCATAAGCCACCTGATGGTATTGTTTGTGTTTTAACATTTTAGCGAAACTATCTTCCCACCTGTTTTTCGGTCTTCCTCTTTTTCTCTTCGCGCGTATATTGTCCAATCTGTTACTTTTTTTAGTCCATCTTGTGGTGGAATCCATTCTTGCAATATGTCCTGCCCAGTCCCATATTTTCCTTCTTATTGCCCCCATGTGTGAAATTGTTTTTAACCTTTAATTTGTTTTTGATTCTTTTTTTTTTTGAGTTTATTTTGTCTTTTAATTTAACTCCAATCATAGATCTCTCCAATGCGTTTTGACACATATTTCAATTTTATTCATGATATTATTTGTTATTGTCCATGTCTGACCTCCATATGTTAAGGTAGGCAGGACGCAAGCGTTTAGAATTTCCCTTTTTAGTTCATTTCTGTAAGGTCCCTTAAAAATATGTTTCAGTGACCAGTATTTTTTCTCCAAGTGAGTGCGATTCTAAGCTCCACTTCTTTTTTTGTTTTATTTTTTAGAGATATTAGTTGTCCTAAATAAATTATACTCTCTGCCTTTTCGATTTCTGCGTTGTCTTAATATATGATAAAAATTTAATATTTTACTAATCTCGCTTTAAATGCTTTTGAGCTTCATTTGACATCTTCTGGAAAATGTAATTCCGCATAATTTTTCCTTTTCTTTAAATCAAGTTCTCTTGTAATTAGTATTAATTACAACATTTTGGTATCCGTTCGTTACCGACGTATTTTAGATGAGAGATCAGACAGCTGGACCATCCATGAACCCAAAGGCATACACCATGAAACACCCTCGTAACCTTTGCATTATCAACTTTTGCTTTCCAGTCATGTTCCAGCAGTTGTTAAGATATTTCGTGCAGCCCCAGTCTTTTCCTCTTCATCATTCGAATATTTTTCGGTAAATTTTAAAACTTTTACGGACTGAGTTTAATTAATATGTGTATTTATGTTGTAAAAGGACTAATATTAATTTTATTCGAATGACTTAAATAGCTTAATAGATCTACATTATCGTTTCTTGTTTTTATTTCTTATCAAAAATCAGTTTCTTGTTCATTTATTCCTTAATTACTTCATATACCGACTAGTGGACAAACGATTTATCGTCAGCAGACAGAAAAGGAAAAAAAAAAAAGACGGGGTAGGGGAGATTTTGAATATACTAAGTGCACGCGTAAAGCGTTTGGCATTATAAGAAATAGAAGGGGAAAAAAGAAAGATGCATTATTTTTGAAGCAAGCGTTCAACTATATGTGATGGGAGATATAAGTAAGCAAACTATTTTTTATTTTTACTGACTTTAGGAGAGAAAGAAGTTACAAGTTCTTCGCGTATGTTTTTTTAATGTTTGTTCGCGCATAATTTCATTCGAAAGTGTCTCATTCAACGGTAGTACCATGTAAGTATACCGTTCAATACCGGTGAACGAACGAACTGACTAGTCATTAAGATGAACGTTAAAGATAATTCTTTTTTTATTTATTAATGATTAATATAACGGTTGACTTGAAATATTATTAATATTAGGCGTAGAAGTTGGAAAAATTGAAGTATTATCAATGTTAGTTAACACGGATAAATATTTATATAGATTCGAATAGGGAAAACAAATTTTAACCTCTGCCACAGCGCAAATTCGAAAACTTGCCTTTTTTTAAAAAGTCGATTTTTAGAAAAAAATTCAAGTGAAAATTGTGACATGAAATGTTAAAAAAAAAAAAAAAAAAAAAAAAGTATCGACTTCAATATTTACTGTATAAATTTAATAAAAACGCATTAAAAAAGAAAAAAAAAAAAAAATTATTCGATAGTTACGATTTAATCATTTAAAAAAATACCGACTTCAGAATTTAATAACACTGGGCGCTAAAAAGTAAAAAATAATCATTTGATAAAAAAATAATAAATTTCACAGTGTAATGATATTTTATGATAATTTTTATACGACACTAATACTTATTTACTTATTAGAGTCGGCACGGGAATCAAAAATTACAACAATAATTTAAAAAAACATTATTAAATATTCATTAAATTGTTTCTATTAATTATAATCTGTGATTTCCATGTCTACTGTAATTACACACGGATTAATGTTTTATAAAAACCATCATAGTATAATCACGTTAAGGTATGTATATTTCACCGTGAAAAATATATATTATCATCTAATGGAGAATAATTATTTTTTTCGTATTCTTAATAAATTTTTATAGTAAATTTTTAATTCGATATTTTTTTTAAAAAACATTTTTTATTCGTTTTATTTTTTTTTTTTTTATGCAAATATATTTCATTACATTATTTAATATTCCAATTAAAAAATTAAGATTTTTCGGTTGTGATACGGTAATCTTACGATATTACGGCGTTATAGCCCCATAACTGGGCTGAAAGAAATTCAATAATAAATTATTTCGTAAAGCCGTAAGGTGGGAATATTTAGAAGGTTAAAAACGGAAAGTATGTATATTTATTAAATAAAATTCCAAATACGAGTCGACAGGTAATGCATAAGCCGGGTAATTGCGAGATGAATTAAAATTAACAAAGAAACCAGAAATGTGTATTATTAATAGTATTAAATTAGGGAATTAGCGGTAAAAAAGGAATTTTCAAAGTGTCGCGGACAACGTCTTGTCAGAATGATAAGAGATCACTCATGTGCTTCGGCCGAGAGCAGTATCGAAACAGATAACGTTCACGCTGGTTCAAAATCGCGTCATCTCGTAAGAGTCGTTATATTATCGGTAATTTTGTTATTTTACGTATGTGTCACGGCTCGTGTTCAAATGAAGCTAGTCAGAGCAAAATAAACTAATAAGAAATTCAAAAATAAAAAAAAAAAGAAATATATAATTATTTTAATAACACCGCGAAGAATCTAGTCCAGTCAAAAAACCCTAGTCTTCACGCGACCTACCATAAAAAAAAGAAAAAAAACAACGGCTTAAAAACTGCCGGAATTAAGGACGTTGATCAACGAAGGAGTACGGGTAGCGGAAACGATCGAAGGACAACATCGTCCGAAGCGGTGAAGATCTTGGAAGCCACAAGGATTAAACAGGCCAGATTTTTTTATATTTTACTTAATGTTGTGATTATTTCGGTGTAGATGTGTATATGTATGTTTTAATTTATGTGTGAGTAGTAATTTGTGTTATTTGTTTCGTGCATTTGTATTTGCGGTTTATTTGTCTTTTTGGTGCAGCTGCATTGCCTCCTCGATATTGTTTGCGGCGATTTAGAATAAAAAGAAATAATAATAAAAATAAATAACAATAATTACGAAACAACCTTATTGAATAAGCGTGGATGTGAGAGGTTCTCGGCCGACTAGGCAATTCTTCTAAATTCACGTTTAGCAAAAATAAATAAATAAATAAAAAGAAACAAGATACTAAAAGAAAAAAATTTATCGCACAGGTTTATTGGAACAGTTCCGACGGAGCTGCGATAATACTATGCGAAAAATGACGTAATGAAAAGATTTTATTCAGTTCATTTTCTATTTATAGCAAGTTTTAACAAAAAGAATCACTGAGGGAAAAGTGTGATTTCAGATATGCTAGACATAGCAACCAACAGTGTCGATTTAATTCAACGCGGTACACTGAATTTCTTTTGTTAGAATACAATCCGGTAAAGACGTAGCTTTTCATTACGTTTGCAGTATAGTTTCAGAAGGGATAGGGAGACCTAATCTCGAATGTTTATCTGTTTGGAATGTGATAGTGGCGTGTAAAATGAAGAGTCGTAGTACCAACGAACAAGAAAAACTGGTTTAACACTTTATTTCGGAATCTCATTGAAGGAACTTATATGTCGGTATTTTACTTGTTAATTCATTAAAGTAATATAAGATTAAAGAGGAGTTATAATAATTTTAGAAGTCATAGATTAAGTGAAAAATAATATTGGAAATTTTAATAGGACGGTAAATTTATTGTCCCGACATTGTCCAATCACAGAGAAATGGATGGATAAAACCAATTAAAGAAACCTTATCATCGGGCAATGTGCTTTATTATTATCCAAAATAAACTACTAATCGATTTATCACGGTGTGAAATCAGGGTACTATTTCGGAAGAAATTATGGAAGAAGCCCGCGGTATATATTCCATCATAGATCATCGGATTCGTTATGTCAAGACCGTTTCACTCTTATCACTCCAAATGATGGTATTGAGAAGATTTTTAAAGACGGTCGTTACGCTAACAATAAAATCTGAGGAGGCACTAGCGAACGAATTTAGTTTTTTTTAATCGCCTAATTGTATAGGAATTTCAGCTAAAAAAATTTTTTTTTCAATCCTTAATTATGCAAGAAATATATTCAGAAAGTATACAGTGGTACGGAAATATTAAAGGGAGAAACTGTCCGAAAAGTTTGTAGTAAGAAATTATGTTCCACGTCAAGCGCATCGAATTAGTATATTTGTGCAGACGGGGGTACGCAATTTTCAACAAAGATCTTTTCGAAATATTACAAGCGTTACATACTCTCATTTCCAGCAGAGTATTAAACGGTTTTTTGACTTTGAGCGATCAATTGCAGACTATTAAAAATTTACCACAATAAAAAAATTTGTTTCAAACGCGACGACGGACCGCTCCGATGTTAAGGCTGTCCAGATCGCTTTGGAAAGCATAATTCATATTTTAGAATAAATAAAGAATATACTAAAAGAGAATACTAACTGAACACATTATTACACTTTAAAATAACCCCATTAATATTTTTATCAATGTGTGGCTATTATAAAATATATTAATCAATCCTAATCTACTAAATAATACCGAAATATGCTACATAAATAAATATAAAGATAACATCATTAATAATAATGTTTTACTTGAAATTAAAATATTTTTAAATTGCACATTGTGTTATTTAATTATTTATTTATTATTAGTTTCAAAAATTTTATGTTTTATTACGATTATCATCGGCTTTTCCTATATGTCTAGTCTTCATTTAAAAAAAAAAAAAAAAAAAATAAATATATATATATATATACATATAGTGTATTTCTGTTTTAACATTTCAGTGTACATGTAATCAGTAGTACAGAAATGCATAAATAACTTTAATGCTAAAGATGCCGGTAATAAGACGCGTACTTACAATATTGAAAATATTTTAGACTTTGATTTTATTTTTTTATTATTTTTTATGAAATTTAAAATTAAAAAATTTAACGGAATCTTTGGAAGGGAAAAAAATCGATATTATTGGCGCTTTGCAGTTAATCCGAAGTAGAGTAAAAATATACATATATATTTCGAGAAATTAATTTTGATGAACAAATTAACACAATCAATTTCTCAGTTCATTTTGTAAAAAAAAAAAAAATATTTAAATTAATCTCGAAAAATTAATTTTTCACGCCGTCACAGAGTGTAGCACGAAAAAAAGAATTGATGAAACTCCGGGGAGGCTATGTCATTTTATAGAAAAGAATTCGCAGCTGTTTTTTTTTTTTTTTTTTTTTTTGATATTTTTGTTATTTGATGCGTTCAAGACGACTTAATTTCTTTCAATTTTTCAACCTTTTTAAAAAATATTTACTAAATAATTCTTCAGTCGAATTAGTAAAAACATAATGAATTTACAACATTCTGAAATTTTTAAAGAAAAAGTAGAATGTTAACATACTACTCTGCGGATGCGCTTATTCATGAGAAGAATGTACACAAGTTTTTTTGTAGGTATTTCGAGAATTGCATTTAAATTACCAAATATATATACTGCCTTCTGCATTCGAAGTTATTCACCTCGTTTTAATGTCTTTCATATCATCAATATCTTGTGAACGATCATTTCTATAACAAGTTAAAATTAATTTTCATTTACATACAACGCGACTAGTAATGACTGTTTTGATTCACTTTTTTCTTCAAAAAAACAAATATTAGAGAAGATAGTTATACTCATGAAATAGTCAAAGTATACAGTGAAAATTTCGCAGAATAAAAACGAAAATCAAAATTTACTAACTAAATTATGCTACAAAATATTACATCAGTCTTTTTGTATACCTATGTATTATTGTTTTTTTTCAGGATTGGCCTCAAGTAGAATGAGTTTTGTCAGTTCAAATAAAATATATATTTCCAAAGTGGAATATATTTAATTCGAAAATTTTATATTTTAATTCGAAAATTTTATATTGACCATCCATTTTTTAAAAACCTTTTTATAAATTTCAATGAGGTGGTGTACAGATTTTTAATCAAATTTGGAAGTCAATTTTTATGATTGTAAATACCGTAATTTTAACTGGTCCCACAGTATTCTCATCAAGTCCACTTAAATACGTTATGAAAAGCTTAATTTCACAATCCACGATACCTTATCAAGGCTATGGGACTTACTTTACTTTATAAAACTACTTAATATGAAAAACGTTAATATGCAAATTTGACTCGGAATTAAACCATATTTTTTTAATCATTATACTATTTATACATTAATTCGATAACATCAAAATGAGCAACGTCAAATGTTTTCCGGAACAGAAAGGGCGTTTACGGTTTTCATGAAATTGTTCATCCGGCGTGAATACTCTCCTTAAGATTGACGAGAATATTGCAAGGACAGTAAGGGAAATACACAAGAAAACATTGAAATAAACAGAGCAACAATCAAAACGATAAGAATGAAATAAGCAGACAAGGAGAGATTGTCGTATATTGGGAAATTTTAGTTTTTTTATGCTAATTCGGGTGCTAACATTTCTTACAAAATTTAAACCAATTTATAAAAAACGTGAAAAGAAAGTACTGCGGCTTTTTTGATAGAAAAAAAACTTTACCGTTAAGTATTTTTCGAATTACCATTTGGAAGATCCAGGAGCAGGAAGGGTTCTCATCGAGAGATCGGAAGCATCGAGTTTGTATACATTTTATTTACACATAAGTTTATACTTCTGAATTCTAAAATGTCATCGTTAAAAAAAAAAAAAAAAAAAAAAAACAATAAAAAACAACAAAAAACGATAGTAGTTATAATGATCCAGATCCTTGCTGGGGTGGTAGTTTATGATTTTCCGAACTCATCATTTTTAAAAATTAAAAAAGGTCATCCCATAACGGTACAAATAATACTAACGGAACGAGTTGCCTATTCGGTATATATATATATATATAGTAGAGATGTTTATTGGGATGCGTTCATTAACGGTACGACAGAACGGGTAAAGATTGGTCTTCTGCTAAGTGTACTTTTTTCTCCTACACATAACATTTTTATGAATCGGTCCCGTTTGTATGATATAAATGAAGTCGCCGCCGCGAATTTGCTGGGAACCGTCAGCGGCGACCGGCAAAAAATAAATACATAAAAAGATCCGGAAACTGGAAGATAGCAGGCAACGCTTTTTGTGGATGTTTTTAAAGTCTGTGTAAGGCTTACCTTTTGCCTAACTATCAAAATAAAGGAAAAGGAAAAAAACTCGGACGAGGAAATGGCCAAACAATGCGCTGTCGTTTTTTACCCATTTGTTGTGAAAACACGAAATTATAAGAGGAAGCAGCAGCATTTGCAAAGGTATCTCTCTATATAGCAACACGGAAATTAAACCGGGAAATCGGCCGTTGTAAAAACGGAACGTTAGCGTGAAATTCATAAAAAAGAAAACACACAAAGGCGAAATGGCGACATTTTACCTGCGTCTGACAATAAACAGTGAAAATCGAAGAAACCGAAAAAAATCGGTATAGGCGGTATTCTGAAACTGTAAAGAAAGGAATCTCAGAGTATCTTGGTTCCGCATTTACGGGCGGCAATTTTATATGGCTGACCCCATTTAATAGTTCCGGCTCTGTTCAATCGGAACCGACAAATCTATCGAAAACTCGTGTTTTCTGAACATGTGTACACCATTAAGAAATGCTACAAAATTAGCAAAATTTTCCGAATAATATGAAAAACCAGGTATTAATTTTAATAAACGTCAGATTGACAAAAAATACTAAAAACTTCTTCAAATATAAAATACACCATACATGTCGGTAGTGAAATTTTATTAAGAAGTCATATAATTTTTTTTTATACATACATATACATTCATATATAGTATATATGTATCGGTGGCGGATCCACGGGGGCGAATAAGAGACATTTCCTTCCCAAAGAACCAAAGCCTCTATGAAAACATTTCTTATAACAGAGAAACTTAATTTATGCTATGAAAGATTTGTATGAATATTATACCTACGGATTTTAATAATTAACATTTAATACTGTTTTCTAATAAAACTATTTCCTTTTTTATTCTATTTAATATATAATTGTCGTCGATCTTTTGCCATTTTTATTTATTTTTAATTTTTATTTTGTAATTTTAATTTTCAATGAGAAATATATATATATATATATATTTAAACTTGCTCACGAACAAAGAATTTGGATCGGATTACTAACAAAAATAAAGAAATAAGTACAATCTAATAAAAATATTATTTTACTATTTCTAAACTATCACCATATTTAAGGTATAATTTTATAATTCCGTTCTATCGATTATTCTACTTTTTTCGCGAACAACCACGTCACAATTTTTTTCTGTTAACGTTTCGAATAGCAGTGCTCTATTCATCATCAGAACCATAGACACGTTAACAGGAAAAAATTGTGACGTTGTTGTTCTTGAAAAAAGCAGAATAATGGTTAACGACAATATAACTACGAAAATTTAAAATCAATTTCGTTTTATTTTTCACCTCTAAATATAAGACAAAAGTTAAATTAAAAATTGTAATAATTATGTATTTTTAAAACATTATTAAATTTCTATAAAGGTCGATATTCGGATTTTCTTTATGAAACAGGCGGTATTTCTTAAATTTACTGCCCCATCCGTAGAAGATTTTACGTAATTATATAATTTCCCCACCCAAAATTTCCTTCTAGATCCGTCCCTAATATATATATATATATAAACTCAGCCATTTTGGCTCGTAAGGGGCTATGCTCCTTGACCCCTCTTTCTTACATTTCTGTCTCTTTCTCTTCTATACTATGTATAAAATTATTAAAATCTACAACGTAATTCTTAGGCCGGCCCCTACTAGATTTTATAACGAAAAAGTGTCCCAATTTTATATAATAAAAAAAAAAAAAAAAAAATACAACCAATAATTTATACCATAAATTTGATAAAACTACTGAAACAACTTAACGTACTACAACACATATAAGTAATATTTCTTTTGCGTTTCCCCATGATATTATTAAATTAGCAATATATAGTCTTTACATGCTTCTCCCTTTTATTATTCATTAACCTTCATCTTTAATAAGAAGTATATTCATTATGTGTTTCTAAAAACGAAAACTGCCATCGAACGCAGAATTGCGGAAACGAAAACGGAACCAACTGTGCAATAGCGAAGAATTTACCACATTCATATATGATACGACTTTTGATTCGAAAACGACAGATATAGAAAATTTTGGAAAACGGTTGATAGCATTTTAAGTCAACCGCCTCTGTTATACTAATCAAAAATAAAAAGGAAAAAAAAATTATCCGAAAGGACCACATTTTTTCAGGTTTTTCGACGATTACTTCAATTTATGTTCACCGATTTTCACCACTACTCACATAGTACCTAAGTTGATCTAATGGATAAAGAATCAGTAAAATCTGTCTGTATAAATATGAATTATGCGCGAACAAACATAAAAAAAAAAAACAACAAACATACGCGACGTACGTACAACCTCCTTCTATTTGCAGGCCGGTAAAAATTAAAATATAACATACGTTACATAAAATTGGAACATTTTTTGTGACATTGTTTCTAATGGGGGCCGATCTAAGAATTACATTGTAATTAATATATACATACATATAAATATATAATAGTTGTTTAGTATGTTGTATTAAATACTCTTTTTTTATCAAAATTAAATTTACTTGCATTACGTATAAACCATGCCATTTCAAACACGGCAGGAACAAACGTACATTGAATGAACACAACAAAAGAATTGAAATATACCGTATAACACTGAAAAATATATCAATTTTTTAAAAAACTCAAATTTGATACTAATTGATGGAAATGGTCTTTATATGAGTACAAAGCCTAAAAAAAAAATTAGTATCAATAGTTTATTCCCGATCCACTCGTCAATATTGTATGTAGGACTATAAACTAAAAAAACCAATACAAACAGGAGGAACTCATCTGCATCTTTACTTTTGTTTCTTTTTCTTGTTATTTCTTCCTTCATACATACATACATATATATATATATATATATATATATATATATATATATATATATAAACTCGGCCATTTTGGCCTCGCAAGGGGCTGTGCCCCTTGACCCCTCTTGCTTTCATTTCTGTCTATTTCTCTCCTATACTTTGTATAAAATGATCAAAATTTACAACGTAATTCTTACTGGCATCAACACAAAAAAAAATAACATAACCACAAAAGTCCTATTCTAACATTTAACTTTCATTATATAAAATTAAGACATTTTTTAAATAACAATAACAAAAATCCTATGAAATATAACAAACGTTACATAAAATTGCGACATTTTTTCGAATAGCCTAAGAATTAGGTTGTAATTAATATATATACATATATATATATGTGTATGTATGTATATTTATGGTACATCTGTTCAACTACTTGAGGGGTAGATTACAAATACACAGTCTAAAATTATATAGTTATTAAGGAAGGCGGTTGAATAACAGATTATTTTATGCGAAAACTTCCAGTTTATATCGTGAGTTCAAAAATTACGTCATCTTCGAAACCTAATAGAGATTTTAAATTATTTTTGTAAGTCAGCTTTCTTCGTGGATTTTCCAAAAATAGTTATGTCAGTGCTTGAATTAGCCGTAAAGTTGAACAGGAAATTAAGCTATGGTACGAGGTTTGGATGAGCACATATTGCGTTTAATGTTCTCCATGGTGAATGATGCCCCATTCTTCAAACAAGTGGTCTAGTTTTCCCTATAAAACTGAAGAATTTCCGAGTATTATTAATTGTTCTGCTACTTTTTTCCCATTTGGTAGTGACCTTTTTTGGTGTTGGATAATATCTGAAAGTTGAAAGCTTAAAATTTTTAGCTTCTTTTTTAAAAAAAAAGGAAAGTAGTAAACACTAATGTTACTGAGTTTATTGTACGTGTGTACATTTAAAACAGTGTAACTTTGTTTTGTAACACAGAATGAAGACCCAGAACATGATTGGAGTAGTGATTATTAATTTTAAAAGGTTCCAGTAGTAATGAACTATTCATAAAATTACACATTAGCGCTTTTTTGTTGTTTTTTTTTTTTTTCTCTAAACGATGAGTTTTTAGAATTCAGAAATACGAACACTTATGCGAAACTAATATGTACACACAAACTTAGGCTGTCAAAAGGTTAAAAATATTATTTTTCAGAATAAATCGGCTATTAATTAGAAAAATTTGTTTATAATGACTGAAATATAACTCAGTTGTTCCAGCCGCTAAGCATCGAAATTCTACAGCGCAGAATTTTTTTCCAAAAAAATCAAATACATACGCACATTTTTATTCGCTGGCCGAGATTTTAGTTCATTTGGCCACTATAAACCTATGAGAGACCTTCTATTCCTTTTAATCTGCTATCTTTAACAAATTTTCTTAGTTCACAGTTCGGCACCGGTTTTGACCGCTTATTTTCAACGTTTTACTCGCTATTTTGATTATGAAAAACTGAAAAAGAACGTCGTTTAAAAAGAAAAACGCGGAAATTTCGATAAAGTTCTTCCTCAGCGATAGGTCGAAAGCTTGTAAGAGAGAATTTTGCACCTGGACAGTGAAATCGAAGATCTCTTTATTAATTGTAGAATATTATAGACCTTTGCTGGTTCCGTTAAAAATTTTACGATTACTATAACGAAAAAATACGCGCAACCTTACGCTATTGATATAACTGCGACCTTCTTCCAGCTACATAGCACACGCCGAATACTGGAAAAATGCACTCGGCTAATTGCTGGCTGAAGTAAATTAAATTCAGGCTCGATTTAATTGCCGCATCAAAAAAGGCACTCAGCGCACTCCTGCTCATCCCTATATAATAATATACAAGAGGCGGTACAGAGGAATTCGGTTCAAAATAGTTTTAAACTCGACGATCCGGTTATTTCATTCGGAAAATTTCTGATCGATTCTTGATCGCAATTTCCTCAGTGAAGCGTGAATTATCCGGTATCTTTAGGTATTCTCCATAATAGCGCGATGGAATTTTATATTTAGCCAAAAAAATTTATGGTCGAGAAAATCAGAAAGATTAATGATACAAATAGGAGACGAGTCCCGTTCATGAGATCTGTAGAAACGCGTACGACAGTTCGAATTCATTGGCCGTAACAAATTACAGCGAAGGACACTAAATTTTTTTCTCGCACATAAGCGCGATACTTGTGTATATGACTCATTTGCTCGTGAGCTCTTCCACTGACACCAATCATCGTCGAAGTGAACGGCAAAATAGTCTGTCTTCCGTAACACATGCTTGCAACGAAAGAATGCCGAAGAGAGAGCAGTAGCAAAAGACGAGTCACATTTTCTAAAAACCGTGTCAAACCACAAAATTATTTTTTCGCCAGAATTCCCATTTGTAATCCTAGAACAAGCGTCTAGAATTTTTGAATAGTAATTACGCGGTAAGTTAATTACACCGCGCACAGGTAAAACGAAATCGTTCAATTTACGGTTCTGACAGTAACACTAGCACCTTCGTGTGTGTAATAATTTGTTTTAGAACAACACAATAATTTACAGCCAAGATAATGAGTATCGTAAACTTTAAATAAGACTAGCGAAACATATTTTTAAAATAAACGAAATAACAAGATCGATGGTGATTATGTGTCAGTTGAATCGGAACGGCTCAGGAAAAACTAAAAAATTTTCGACATAATTAATTGACAGTAAAGATGAGTCCCGTGTGAATTTCGTATCTCTTACGAATTCAAATACATTTATGAGCATTCGCCGAAACCTAAGTTTCGCCACTGCGCTCTGACATGCGGCTGTTTGAAGAATTCTTCGATTTACACTTATTTATTGTGTCTACTCCTCTTTTTTCGTTTATCCGATAATTTCCTAAATTGTGTATTTATAGATGAATAACAGCGCCGTATTAATAATAATAATTCAAATTCAAATTCAAATTTATTTTTATAAATAAACAAAATGCGCGTTACAATTATAATTTAAAATAAATCTAGTATCCGGAACCCCCCCTTATGCGCTATAAAAGCACGAGTAGCGAAATATTCTAAGAATACATGAACTAAATTTATGTTTAAATATCTAAAAATAAATACCCTCTATAAACAACAAGTCTTCTTTTATATAACATATATGTTTAGCTCATGTTTACATCGATTATTTGAGGTGGTATAGTGAAATGAATAATCACATTAACAAAAGTAATTATGTAATTATAGATAGTATGTAAAATTAACTTTCTATGTATCATTAAACTCACGGATACCCCTATCCCTTCGGCCAGTACTATAAATATTTCAACTGTTATTTATTTATTCGTATGTCTACGGGTATCAAAAATGGGTTAAAAATCAGCGAAAAACACTAAACGCTTTAACCAATAATTAAACAGAGATCAGTATCGCATGTGAATTTTCACGTTTACGTCGTCACCAACTATATATATTCTTATACGTGTTATACTGTAACGTCAAGATTTTGTAGCCACTCTATCGCTAGGCCCGTCAATTTGATAATCTCTTCCCAGCCACCCACCAAAGCTCGCTTCCGACATTTCTTCAGGATACGATGCATTGTCTGTTCCATCTCGCCACAGTCACATGTCGCTTCATTTTCAAATCCATATCTGTTCATAATTTTCTCGCACCTTCCATGTTCCGTTCGGAAGCGGTTCAACCTTGTCCAGATGCTTCTTGGTAATTCAAAGCCTGATTTATAAATATAAAGCTAAAGCTAGTCTCCTAATAAAAATATTGATAATACTAATATCAATAATAATATTAATAATAATAACGTATTAACAATAATAATATTATTAATAACGTATTAATAACAATATTAAATAATAATAATATTGGAAACCCTAAGAATAAATAGTAGTATTAAAGTATTCCTAAATGAAATCAAAAAGATTACTCAGCTTTAATAAATTTCATAAAGACGAAAAGGTAAAGAAAAAATAAAGAGCATTCAGATTTATATATTTAAAAAATAAATAAAATGCTTTTTTACAAAAAAATAAATACCGATACTTGAAGATTTATTATAAAAATTTAAAAATGCACTAAAAAGTAAAAAATAATTACTCCTGACGAGAAAACATGGGCGTCGTCAGCGGGGGACAGGGAGGGGCAGCTGCCCTCCCCTGAAGCCTTGAAACTTTTTAGTCAACCGGCATTGATGAGTATTCATAGGCGCGTAATCATGGACAATTTGGAAGACTTACGGTTTTAATTAAGATTTTATTCTTGTTTAATAAAATATTAAGCCTTTACAACTTATAAATTTTATTTCTCCTATAACTCATATCCTCTTTCTATCATATTGCCTCCCCCCCTGGCGGCTGGTAACTCATCTTGCCCCTCCCTGGCTCATCGGCTGGCGACGCCCTTGTGAGAAAATATAGATCAGAGTGATATAACACTTAAGTGGTGATATCGTAATTATTATACAACATTGATACCTTAATTAGAGTAGGATTCATATTACATATTCCAAATTATAATTAAAAACTGCATTAAATGTTCATTAAATTGTTCCTAGATATTGTAATATAAATTTGATGCCGACTCTGATTAAGGTATTAATGTTGTATAAGAATTATCACCTTAAATTATATCACTCTGATATATATTTTCTAATCGGGAGTAATTATTTTTTACTTTTTAGTGCATTTTTATAATAAACCTTGAAGTCGGTATTTATTTTTCGTAAAAAAGAATTTTATTTTACAATTTTTAGCATCATTATATTTGAATTTTTTTCTTGTTAAAAATCAATTTTTTTTTTCACATCATTCTCCCCATACTTTATACTTAAAAAAAATCGATTTCTTTATTTTGAACTGCATTTCCACGGTGTGAAAACATCAAAAGCTACATTATTTCCGTGGTAATATGACAAACTTATAATATTTTAAGTGAATAAATCTAACCCGACGGTGAAACCAATCATGAATGAAAAGCATCTAGAAAGCTTCAATCTACCGCATTATTAAGGATAACTAAAAAACTACCGGTCAGATGTTGATCAAATTTAAAAGGGACCACATGAGAAGCATCATCTTTTAAATAAAAGAAGAATCATCAAAATCGGTTCACCTAGAAAAAGGTTAAAAATAATAATAAAAAAAAATAAAATACAGTCGAATTGAATACCTCCTCTTTTTTCGAAGTCGGTTAAAAATAAATGACCTATAATAAAAGCTTTGCTAAATGGATTAAAATTAAATAATTTCTATTTTAAACTGCGCTGTTTGCGTAACGATGTTTGGCAACATCGCTTATGATTGTTAATGTTTACAGTCTTAATAATAATAATAATAATAATAATAATAATAATAATAATAATAATAATAATAATAATAATAATAATAATAATAATAATAATAATAATAATAATAATAATAATAATAATAATAATAATAATAATAATAATAATAATAATAATAATAATAATAATAATAATAATAATAATAATAATAATAATAATAATAATAATAATAATAATAATAATAATAATAATAATAATAATAATAATAATAATAATAATAATAATAATAATAATAATAATAAAAACAGTGTGAAAAATATTAAAAATTTAATAAATCAATAAATAGTTATAATTCTCCGAATATCAGTTTAATAAAAGTATTCGTATTTTTATAAAAATTTCGTGGCCCATTTATTAAGTTTTATAAATTCGATAATCTTTTTCTACTGAACTACTGCTTAGATTCCCAGTAATGTGTTCGTGAAAGTTTACAATTTTCCACTTAATGTAGTTCGATCGCCATACTATACTTTCGTAATAGTGTTTTACGTTACATTCTATTTTTCTCACAATAGTACACCCCGGATGAGACTGTTGGGCTAGATTCCTATATAAAATATGTTCTATACATACTAAACGAGCACCTTCTAAATGGAAATATTTATTTCATTCATAAAATTAAAATTGTTTTAAAAATTCAATCAATCAATCGATCAATTATTGAACCCAAGGATTCGTTTATTCCGTCCGGCCTTCCCTTTTAGGTCCGAGGATGTTTGCCGTCCTATATTTTTTATAATCAGTTTTATGTAGCTATTTTCTATAATCACTTTTAGTTTTTTTCTTCGGGTCTCAATATGTTCTTTTACGGTGTTTATTAAAAAACTAATAATTACGTACCACGGCCGCCTGGAAGATTTTGTTATACTCCATTACCAAGTCTTTCCATTATTCTCAAAGACGACAGGACGTTCCTCAGATAAGTAATAAGCTCGTCGAAAAAACCCTTGGTAATATTTAAAAAAAAAAAATGATAATAATAATAATAATAATAAAGAGTTCGTACAGAAACTGCGGCAAGAGAAAATTGATAGTCCGGTAAAACTTGATTTAATTGATAATATCGGTTAAAAAAAAAAAAAAAAAAAAAAATATTCAACGGAATTACGATGTTTTTAGATTATAAATCGATTCGTAACAGATTTTCCCGATTTAGGTAAGCGATATAGGAAGTTAGTTAAGTGTCGCGTAGTCATTTAAAAAATATAGAAAACCGTCAAATGATCCGATTTCTTTTCCCGATTGCAAAATTTGGAGTTGTTATTACGCCGCGGATAGAACTATATGCGGTTATGTATGAAGTTCTGTTAAACGGAATTCCGATAAAACGTGCACCATAAAGTGGCAAAAAAAAAGTTGAAGTTTTTCTATCGAATGTCTGGGGGCGAGGGGGGGGGGCGCCATTGCGTCTTTTTTGTTATTTGGGTCAAGCGGTCACACTAATTTCGTGGCCCAATTTGAATATTTACCTTTGAAGAAAGGGTCAGTCCGATCTGCCCTATGAGCGTACCACTCATTAGCGAGACATTTAAATTTTGTGTTGTTCTTTTTGCTCTTTTTTCCCCATTGTTGTCACTATCGTGCTGGTTATTTGCTCGTTGCACATATATAAACACGTATCAGTCGGCTTCGATATATGTAAATACAGACATCCGAATGCGGTCCCTGAATTATACATGCCTGTTCGATGTCACGAGACGTATTATATCATGCTGCATGGAAAAGGTTTTTGTGGGATCTTTTTAATTCTCGAAGGACAACAGTTGAGGGATCCTCCTTCGACTGATTGTCGATGCGCTGACCTACATAACTCTGGTCGGCGGCGTGTCGTTCAAACAGCAAAAAAAAAAAGCCTATGTGTTTACAACCGTTTAACGAACCGTAACATACTTTTTTAAATACATATTTATTTTACCACTTTTTTTCCTTACAGGCTGCCTTTTTTGGGCCTCTTGGTAAAAGACCTTTCCGTTTAACTTTTAACAAGAAACTTACTAGGTCACACGGTTATAAATTAAATAAAAAATGCCGTAGCAACGATGCCGAGACGGTTTTTGTGTTTAAATCGGTTTATTGGCCGAATCGTTTTATTGGTGCAATTTAACTCGGTCGACGAATTGGTTTGGTTTTTTTTTTTTTTCTATCTTTCGTTTGCCTTTTTGTGTGCATGTTTTTTTGTTTTTTTTTGGCGTATATGTGTTTTTTTATTTTTGTTCGAGCTTCGTAATAGTACGTGCCTAAGAATCGAATTCCCAGCGCGGATTACATTTTGGCATTTATAAATAAAATTTTGAAAAGCCCGAAAAACTCGACCCATCCAGAGAAGGTTTTTTTCCCGAGACAAAATTTAGACTAAAATGTTTACACTTCAAAACCAGCGCATCTAATTTTTGCCTTCTAGCTGCGAATCAAAATGCGCCAATTCAAGTATCATTTGAATTTTGGAACAAAGGGTAGTTAATTTTATATATAGTAGACTAATGCAACTTTGTCACTTTGTCAAATAAGTACCGGGAACTGATAATTCAAACTGATCGCGCTGAAGGGATTTCATTTTTTTTTTTCGCTAGATTGATAACACTGTCTTTCATTATGATGCCAAATTTGAGCGCAATCTGTCTACCAGTTTGTTTACAGCAGTTGGATAAGTGAATGTACTTAGTGTTACGCGATTTTTACGCGTGAACTATATTGAAGTTTGCCTTAAATTTTGTGTTGCGAATGGAATTTCATTGAAAATGTTAGAAAAGACTTTTAGTGATTCAGTTTTGTATCAAAAAGCTGTACATGTGGGTGGGGTAGTAAGCAAGTTCCATACCCATGATAGGGCGTCGGAGATTGTGAAGTTAAAACGTACAAAGCGTTTAAGACGGGACCGAGAGATCGTTGAAGACATGTCGCGTTCTAGGCGACCTTTGATCTCTACCGGCGAACTGAATATATGCGAAAAAAAATCGCATACATAGAAATGTATGAAATAAACGCACAGTTGGTCGAAAATCAGTAGCACACCTGTAGAAGTTTTTCGAAGAACAGTGAAGAAGTATGAAGAAACTGGGGATGTTATGGCTTGTTTGAAGACAGTTTCTCATCTACAAAAACCTTAGCTAGAAATTATTAAAACAAAAACATATAAATAGATAAATATAGAAATATGAAGAATTTGAACATAAACATTGATGAAAATGCTGATTTTAAACAGGTCCAAATAGTGAACTACTAGTAATCATTTAGCCAGTCCAAAGCCCAGATTAAGTGTGATGGGAATTAGACATTGATCACCCGGCTTGAAAATTTAAAAAATTCATCTCGCCTACAAAATGCTGAAGTCTAAAATCTTGAAGTGTGCCCAGAATATTATTTCCTCGTATGCGCCTAATTCACTGTGTGAACATCGACGCAGTGAAAAAATTGAGCTTGAAAATTGTCGTACCGGCTTAAGAGAGTTGACATCTCACAATTCTGACTGAAAATTCGAGCACTTGTTCTAAAAAATACAAACTTTCTTCAAAAACAGTACCGTGAGAAAGTCGCATGTCGAAATGCTTGATCGTGCGAATTCCGATTCAACGTTCATGGAACACATCATAACTGGTGATGAGACCTGAGTCTACGAGTATATGACATGCAAACAAGTCAGCAATCATCGGAATGGAGAGAGAAAAATGAGCTGAAACTGAAAAAACCACGCCATATTCGCTCAAAATTCAAGGTGGTGATCATTGTTTTTTTTCGATATCCGCGGTCTGGTATATCATGAATTTATTCCAAAGGGACAAACGGTTAAAAGTAAGTACTATTTGAGGCCGTTTGCGTGAGAAAGTCTATCAAAAACAGCCAGAATTATGGAAGAACGACGATAATGCGCTATCATGACGAATGTAAGACCAAAAACGTAATAGCTACACCATCGATGATTAACCTCCATATTCGCCTGATATAGTTCCGTGTGACATTTTTTTGTTCCCCAAACTCAAATTTCCGTTCCGCGGAACCCGTTTTGAGTCCATTGAAGCCCTTAAAATGAAATTCGTGGAAGGATCTGAAGGCCATGCTGGAAAAAGCGCCTATAAAAAATGTTTCGAAGATCGGTGAAAAGCGCCGGAATATGTGTATAGCCTCTAAAATTTGAAGGCAACAAAATAAATTTTGATGATTGTATGTAAAATTTGTGTTTTATTTTAAAATTCCCGGTACTTTTTTGACATCTTCGATAGATTAAACCGGTTGCAGCGTAAATGACAGTGCACCCTCCTGGTTCGACTAATCGTACTTTTTTTTTTATAGTTGTGTTGTGTCCAGACCGAGTGTGTCTTCTTTCGATCTTTTCCTTCTAATATTTCTACACCATTAGTTATATAAACTCGCACGAAATTACGGCCCCCACCCCCACCCCGAAGTGTTTAAATATAGGCGACCACCAATCTATTTTTATTTATTTTTTCTATTTTTGGAAGGAATTTTATCATTTTTTTCTCGTAGTTCAGCATATCCTACTTTTGAATTTTTTATCCGATATCATGTTTTTTTTTTTATTTTTTGGGCGCGAGCCAGCAATTTAGTCGGGTATTGAAAGAATTTGAACTTAGAACTGAAATACATAAATAGTGATACGAGCAAGAGGCGCATTAGGAATTAGGGTAAGCCTAAAAGATGACAAATTAGCGTGTTCGGTCTCGAGATAAGAATTCGGTAATTGCGAAGAGAGAGTTTTGGTGCGAGGAAAAGGCGCAAAAAGGCGAGGAAACTGGCGAAAATCGATTAAGGTGTAAATGAATAATGGAAACGATAAGCGGAACGGCCCGGGAAATCACGGATGAAAAGATTCGGTTCGATGAAAAGAAAGTTTATTAAAAAGGGAAAGATGTACAGACATCCCCGAATGTAATACAGAATTTTTTATATAGGAAGAATTTTAACTGAATAGTGAGCGAAAGATGCCACAACGTGAGTCAAATAATCCGCTATTTCATTATCTTTTAAGCTCACGTTAGACATCTAGAGAGCTAATCGGGGTGTGAACGGAATGGATTGCGACGAAACTACGAATGAAAGGTATCGAAGAATAGGCGCAAGAATAATTTGATAAATGGAGAGAAATGGCTTGAGGAGTACTCATGGAATCGCAGATAATGTAGTAGCTAGAAAGAGAGACTTGAGATATATCGGGGCAACATATTAATTTAACGAAAAATATAAAAAACAAAAAAATAGTAAAAAAAAATAAAGAAGATATTTATGTTCGGCAGGATGAAAAAGTCTTTCCACTCGCTAGGCCTCCTCGAATCGAAAATTTCTATGAAGAAAATAGGGATTTGATACTGCCATGGAATTTTTGCATAATTGTTGCTATGAGAGGAAATTAGAAAGAAAGGATTGAACATGTTGGGAAGATGGGAGAAATCTGCAGAGGTAGAAATAGGATAGATTATTAAAAGAAAGTTCAGGCGTGAAGAAATACCAGCTAGGATTGAAATTTCTCCAGCAGTAAAGCGCCAACTCTACAAAATGAAGAATTCAGGCGAAATGAGTTTACGCCAATGGTAGCCGTTTAGAAACGAAACGATAGCCTACATTAAATCTACGGAAGAAAAGACGAAGCGTTTTTGCCTCGGAGCAAGTAGAGGAAATTTACGAGCATCAAAATGGAAATCGGAATTTCGGATCCTTTGTATTTGCAAAAAAAGAAGAAATTTAGAAGCACAGCCGTAGAGAAATTTAAAACGGATAATGGATTTGTATAAGGTAAATAAGGATGAGATTCTTATCATTTCGTGCCAGAAAGGACTTTGAAGTTCAGCCTTTTAAGAGTAGAAGAGAAAAGAATTCAGTAGGAGAGAGAACATCGAGGAGAATTATATTGTCAGAAAGGGCAAGACATTCGAGAACCGTGCAAATTGTTGTTACCGTTTGAGTTACCTGATGAGCGGGATCAGACATTCCTGTCATCACATGAATGATGATTGGAATTTAGGAACAGACTGAGATAAAAGTGACGGACAACCAGGAAGAGCGCAGATGGAAATGATGTTGAGTGGCCGTGCAAAATCGGAAAGGACGAAAATTTAAATGAACAAACATTGCCAGAAAGAGTGAAAATGCCATTCTGGATGAGGATTGCTGATCTATCGGAATCGCCGTCACGATCGCACTTGATTGACTTGTATCCTTTTAAAAAACAGGATTCATATCCGATTGTAACTTTATTTCCGAGATAAACGTTGTTGATACAGAAAAAACATGTACGTATCAATATAATGTATGTATTTCATAAAATGTCTTCTGGTTATTAAGGCGATGTTTTTAAATAACAACTTACTTTTAATAAACGTCATTTCTCGTTTGAAACAATTTTCAGCGGTTTATTTATTTGCCGGCCAATTTCCCGGTCGTGGTTTATTACACTTTCCAAGAAGTATTCGCAGCCATTCGCCGTTGACTTCGTTTTTATGTTTCTACGTTTTTTATAACACTTAATTTACCGGCATTTTTTATCCTCGCTTACTTTAACGTTAAAATATTTTTAATTATTTTTACTAAATTTTGTCTGACGTTCCAATATTCGTTACCACGATGCAAATCGAAATATTCCGAATTATTTATCTTTCAATCGTGATTTATATTTTCGAATGATTTTTCACATATAAACATTCTACTTTACTTCCGTATTTAATTTCTATATTGTAACATAAAGTAGTACATAAGTTGATGTTATATTAAACAAATAAATAATATAATTATGTTGGGAACCCACAGACGGGCTAGTGCCTTGTGGGACCCGCAAATTATTTAAACAAAAAAAAAAAAAAAGAACTTCGACTAGGGTTCTTTTTTGTATTTTAGAATTTTTTGTTTTTCATGTCACACAGCCTCATCACTGAAACTGTTCAGATGTCCAAGAATGTTTAAGATATCCCCCCGCCCCCACCCCCCGGTGGTAACCTGCCGAAATGTTCTAACATCAGTATATGAACTTTCCGATTTCTACAATAACAAGATTGAATTACCATAATCGCTCTTTATTTGTCCCTTTCTTTCCAGAAACTAAATTAATCGCTCCACAACTTTTCGATAAACCAAAAATTTTAAAACCCGAAAACTGTGCAGCTCTAGACTATTATAAATGGTAGACGTTCTATACAAGCTACAATATAATATAGTAGTATCATCAGCAATATAAAGCTAAACTCGTGTGTTGCAACTTAGGCAGATCGGACAAGTAGACTGAAAAGAGAAAAGGCCCCAGCACACTACCCTGTGGAACTCCTGCGACGGCAGTTTTGGTCATTGATTTAGCGTTTTGTAGTGAAACGTAAAAAATTCTATTGCGTAAATAACTTCTAATTAATTTGATTAAATATCTCGGAAAATTATATTTTAACATTTTGTAAATCAGCCCGTCGTGCCAGGTCGTGTCTCGATTTGCAATGTCAAATAGAATTAATCCTGTATGTTTATTTACATTAGAGTTATGCGTGACATGATTAGTAATGCTAGCAGCTTGATGCGTAATAGAATAACCTGATCTGAAACCAAATTGCTCCACTGGAAGTATGTTATTACTATCGACGAAATTACGAAGCCTGTGTAGCAAAACTTTTTCCATTATTTTGCTTAAATTGCTAAGTAAACTAATGGGTCGTATATTATTCACTTGGGAAGAGTCTTTGCCTGGTTTAGGAAGCGCAATGATTTTGGCTACTTTCCAGAACTTTGGAAAATAGCCGAACCACATTGTAGCATTGATTATGTGCGTTAACTCTAGTACCCCCTTCCGAGGAATCTTATTTAAGATTTTTGCCGGGATATTATCATCACCACAAGAGTTTTTTGCTTTAGATTTTTTGAGGTACCTAAATATTTCAGCAGGTGAGGCAGGACAAAACTCAGAATGAAAAATAGGAGAGAACCTGTAACGTTATTGAAATCAGAGCTAGTTAGTAAACGTTTTACTGTATTAGTAACTAAATTATTTTGATATGTAGACGCAAGACGCGCGCTCGTTTTATGAATATTTGAGTAATACTCGGCTAACAACTCCGCTTTTGCTTGATCCTTATAAACATAGACGTGTTAAGATCAGAATCAAATAGCGGTGGAATCACCCCATAGCTCTTACTATACCGCGAACATACTTTCCATAAACTTTTATCTTGTGTATTAACATTCGTTAGAAATTTTTGAAATTCATTATTTTTGGTTTTTCTAAGTACAAATCTGACTATTTTTGTTAAGAATTTGATTACAGGTTTCAGATAACCAATATTAGAGTGAAATCGGTATTTTGTATAAATCCTCCGAACATAGTTTTCAAGTTTAATTATATTACGGAGAAAACTCGGAACGTAAACTTGCGGGAACATCTGACACGTCTTTTTTGGTATAAATAGATTAATACTATCAGTAATTAATTTAGTAAAGTTATTCAACCTGCCATCAATATCAGAATTATCATTAATTGGTTGATTTAAATTAATGTGCTATCTGAGCTATATTTTTTGAAACTATCCCAATCCGCATTATTAAAGTCTAGATACGACCTACTATTTAAGAGCTGTTTTACATT
This sequence comes from Icerya purchasi, assembly GCA_039619475.1. NCBI lineage: Eukaryota > Metazoa > Arthropoda > Insecta > Hemiptera > Monophlebidae > Icerya > Icerya purchasi. Next base: position 224,704,640 of record CM077116.1, read on the forward strand.
ATTAATAATCGTAAAAATTGGTTTATAACATATACATTTATATTTATCCGTGCCTCTAGCCGACAGTTACTGTGCATGGCACGTAAATTTAAACAAATAAATAAATAAATAATTACTATTATTATTCGTAGAAATTAGACAGCTGTATACATAAAATTTTTTAGCGTATTCGACTTATTGTGGCACAGTTTTTTCATATTAGGAACTCTTAAACATTAAATCGTAGATTCATTTGTCGATGACTTCACTCTTCAGCAACCTCCGTTTTCCGAACTTCAAGAAATGAAATTGTGCCAATCAATATTCCAATCCAATTTATATTATGGTTTTATCGTTCCATTAACATTGCATCTCGGCTACACTACACTAGCAGAAGTGTTGTCAAACGATTTCATTCAAGAGCCTATTTCGGTTTCTATCAATTTTTTGTCGCATCCCTTAGAACTAACAGTTCTTTACCGTGTTGCTTTCCTTAATCGCACTAGTCAGCGAAGAACTTAATAGCTCGCTTCCCATACTGAACCTTTTTCCTTCCGCTTCATAAATCCTTATATACCGATTTTATTCTTCACTGATATATAATTCGGTTCAGTTATCCTTAAATAATCTTTCTTTTTTTCCAGTTAACCGCTAATTTTCCTTACACAATTACATGTTTCCAACTTTCGATTGCTACTTAATTTTCTTATGGCAATGCTTTCATGTTTTTCCTTACGAAACTCAATTTCATCCGAAATTTCCGTTTTCGATTGTCTCACTGCTCTTAAATCCCCTCTTGCAGAAGCATATTCGCAGATGTTCTTTAGGTTATCTAGTTTCCTCATAAAAAACGCCGATTTTCATCCTTTCCGGTCTTCTTTCGATTTCCGAAATCAGTTCCTACTTCTAAAAATATACCCACTCAAAGAAAAATATACGGCTGCACTTGAAGTAGACTTAAGGAAAACTGATAGATAAAACAAGGTAGAAAATGGAAAAAGCTGAAAAACTCTCAAAGAGGAGAGAAGAAAGAGAAACAAAGTCGGGTTTCGCAGCTCTGAAAATCGTTTACGTAGGTCACTATCACTACAACTCTAGACGGGTAGACAAGATTAATAGCAGTTCAGTACTGGACTATGCCTGGTCTCGTGCTCATCCAACGTTGGATTTCTACATACCTCTTGAACATTTACACCGACTTTACATGCTTTTTTTTTTTTTTTTTTTAAATTACACATGTCTCTATTCTTTATTTTATAAATATCATACAAAGTTACTTAAAATTATTATACGGAAACATGAATACCGTTATCGATAGAACTTTTATAACCTTAATTTATTTATGTACTCTGTGCCTAATTTCATTCTTATCTTACATTATTACTTATAATTACACATATACCCATCTTCCAAGTATTCCATACGCATTCATGTCTACACACCGAACCCGTGTATGTTTTATTACCTTATGTTAACATTAATGTCCATGATCCATTTTTTTACTTCTATTTTGGTTGCTTTCTTGTTAGGTGTAAGTTTCCTAAAAAATTTTGATCATCTATTCTCTATATTTAGTCATATTTTACAACAGCCAATGAAGCAGGAGCTAAATTAATTACATCAAACATTATGCATTGTTATCGATTCACTGATTTATGATGATGATGATTATTATTATTATTATTATTATTATTATTATTACTAAATGAGTGTATTTCCGTGTTATTTTTTTCTGTTACCTCGGAAGACTCTTTTTCTTTTTTCATTTTTCTTCTTTTTAATTGATTTTAATTGTGGGCATTTACCTACGGCAGCGCTTTATAATTTACGACAACGGGACTTGAACTAAATTTCATATGAACGAAACATTATTTATTTATTAATTGCCTGGCTTTTTTGAGAAACATTGAGTTTTTTTTTAATATAAAATAATATTTTATATACATATTATCGTTTGGGCGCGCCAGCGGCTTTGACCGAACAACTACAGAAATTAAGGAAAGGGTTAAATAGAGAGACGATTAGTGTTTTATTAATGCTATCATTTGAGACCTCGTATTATTTATTTTTTTTTTTTTTTAATTGGGCTCGTCAACCGAGGACTTTCACCCAGAAACAATTAAGGGAAAACGAAAGTTATATGGTGAGGCGATCAACTATCGCTAATAAGAAGGAAACAATGGAGGGGATAATAAGTGTAGAAGGAAAAGACAGGATATAACGAGCACAAAAAGGAGCAGGAAGCCCCAGCCCAAGCAAGTGGGAATATAGAGCCGAGCGCTCCACCGAAAGAGTAGAGCACTCAAAGAACACGTGATCGGCGTCACAAACAACCGCATCATTTGAATGGAAAGGACAACATGGGGAAGAGGTCAACGAGAGGCGAAAGAGTGAGGAAGGTAGCAAGGAATGGTTAAAGCGCAAACGCACAATGGAGACAACAACAAAACGAGGAAGTGAAGGAAACAGAAGGAACCAAGGATTTGAAGGAAGATTAGGCTGAACGGACAGATAAAAAGAGCGACAATTAGGAAAGGAGAAAGGGTACATATTCGACCAAAATCTGAGACGGAAATATTTACATAAAGGCAAGAGATTAGAGGATGGGACCTCGTATTATTAATAAATTCTACATTCAGAAGAATTCAATTGCAATAATTGCGCAATCGTCATTAAGGAAACGTAAGTAATTCAATTGAAATAAAAATTATCCAACGCGCGTTAAAACTTTAGTTCACGTCTATAACCTATGGAGCAAACCTTTGAAACATGTTGCTTATGTTAAATAATTAATTAAATAACGTACGCTTCCTTAATGATGATTGTTTAATAGTTGTAAGTAATTTTTTTCGGAATATCGAATTTACCGGTAATACCGAAGTCTGAAAATTGATGTCAACAGTCTTCCGAAAAAGCGCTCCCGTGCTTCGGTTAAGCATGTTCGACCAGAACTTGATTCAAATACCGCTGCCGTGCATTAAAAACAGTACAGAAAATGTTAATTAACTCTATTACGTCGAGACATGCTTTCTTACGGTGCCCTTCATCACCTTTATTCCTTACTGCTTCCTTTTCATCGGCCTTATGAATTTTACTTCTTTTTCCCGTTTTGTATTTTTTTCTGAAATGGAAATTAGCGAATCGGTTACGGATGAGGTTTTTTTTAACTTTTTTTACTGACATCCATGAACGGAACTTAACTGACAGCCTAAATCCGAAAGGATGGCCTCTGGGCGATCATTTTTCGTTTTTCTATTCGGCGACTCTTTTTTGCCAACCCCTAGATCCGAATCCTTCGAATCCTCTGGATCCTCCGAAAAAAGATATCCTGTACACTGTTTGTTCATTCGAATCGTTTATTGCCTAAATATGTGATATTAACAAGCTGGCGTTATTCAGAGTGCATTAACTATTTCTGACCATTTTTGGGCGTATTTCTTCCTTTAGAAAAACAACAGTACAACATTGCGATTGCCGGTATGTGAATTTTCCAGTTTCATGATTCAAAAATCGATCAACGACGTAATTATTATTTTCGCCCTATCGTCTACTTTTCCATACGTTTCCGCTACGGGATAATATTACTTTCAAATACTTTTTTCACATCGATTTGTCATTTGCGTTTCAATTTCTATTATCTTCCGAAGCCGATTAAAAATTCTTGACGCGATTAAAAGTACACAGGTACAAAATTAATTTTACCATTTATTTTTCGTCTCATATAATTTCCGGTAATAATCTCGCTTACTTTTCCTTTAATAATTTTGATCTCTCACCCCCCCCCCAGTATATTTTCTTTCTAATTCCTTCAGGTCTATGCCCCAGGCGGTTATTAAACAGGAATTTCACAGCACTATTAGTTCCCTCTTTCCTTCTTATCCAATTTTTTCGAATCCTTTCATCTTCCACCTTTCTTGTTCTATTTTTACAAATTAATTAATGACTATCCTATATGCGATTATTTATAATTCTTCTAATTGTAACTTCTCCCACTATCTGATAATATCCGACTCCATGAGTGCCCTTCAGGCTATCAGTTTACACCTTTTTTCCCCCTTTCTCTTCAGACTTCATCATTGTTCGTATATGATCTCTCATTTACAATCTTTCCTTCCATCACTCTATCCACGTTGATCTGCTGTACGTTCCGGCTCATATAATCAGGGTAACGAATTGGCGGATGCTTTAGCTCAGGTTGCTGTCCGTTCGCGCATTTACTTTAAAAAGATCCCTAGCACTAATCTATTATCCTTAAGTAAGAAATTTCACACGAAATTTTGGTCGGATACGTCTCCTTTACCAATGATCGTTCCTTCTACCTTTCAATTCAACCTAACCTTCTTGCTAATCGTTGGTTCTCAGAATTCCCTTCCCTTCCACGTTCTGTTATCATCCCTATTATTCGCCTACACTTCAAACACACACTTTAATGCCCGCTTCCCGCTATCGTCTCTCTTTGTTTTCCTCTGATTATTGCCGTCTACATCCTAACGAAATAGTTGTCTGTGATACTAATCACATTTTCTTTGAGTGTTCTGCTCTTTCTGCGAAACGCTCTTCCCTTCCTCTTAAAGTTAAGGCTTCCTGCTCCCTATTGTACTTCCTAAATCCTGTTCTTTCCTTCTCGGTCTGTTGTTATTCCTGCTATCGGTTCCTTTATTTTTCCGATCGAATTAAGATCTAATTAGGTAACTCTTCTTCCTATCGTTTCAGCGTGAAGTCTCTGGTTAACGAACCGAAAAAATTTATTTTAAAACTCGTCTGGTTTTGATCGGCATATCTGATTTTTTTTTACAATTAAAAAAACCTATTCCTATAGGAAAAATTGACCGGCATTTAACATTTGGTTGATGAGCAGCTCGAATGAAAAAATTAGAAAAGAAAATCAAAAAAAAAGTTCATCAGGTAGGCAAATTCTTGCAAATGATAATTATTTATTAAGGAAAAACAATTATTAAATGTTAAACACACTTCGATAAAAAGAATACATGTACCTAACAACACAGGGCCGTGCCCAGAATTTCGGAAGGGGGGGGGGGGGGATTTTCTTTGCATATTTATTTTCATAAATAACAATACATTTTTCACTAATATTTATATTAATAATTTCCATCATTTCGATTTATATATGTATTAATAATTTACATTAATTAATTATCCCGTATAAAAACATTAATAAAAGTTACATTAATGATTATAGTACTCGTGATGAAAAAATTTTCGCATACAATATTAATAAAGTACCTAAAAATATGCGGCATATTTTTTTTTTTCTTTTTTCTTTTAAAGGTAAGATAAAAATGATCAATATTTATTTTAAATTTTTGATTGATTTTTTCCAGACCTTTGCGTATTTATAATATATATTTCAGTTTTAATGGCGGTGGGAAATTGTCCCCAAAAACCCCCCGTGGACACGGCCTTGCTCGACAAAACGAAATTCCTCCGTAATCTTAATTTTCCTCCTAGCTGCTAAACCGACATACCGTACGACGTTAATTCCTATATACATATATATATATATATATATATATAGTAACAGAAATCAAACGGGAATACTGAAAAACCTATGACCGCGTGCGGATTATTTACAATACGTCGGAAAAGATACAAAGTCGGTTAGGCTTAGTGTGGTTTTCGGCCTGGTGCGCTTTAAACTATGTGAAATTGTTATAAAACACTTAAAGTGTAATTTATTTAGTAGTGCAATGGCGTATTTTTCACGTGCGTTATACGGCTAATAAAAATAGGCGACGTTCCGATTATACGGAAGAACGAGGCGGTTTCTATGCAACCGGATTGTTAACAGATGTGTAGTAGCATTCTGATTCGGGAGATGTGGTAAGAAATTTATGATTGAAATTTCTGAACTTCCATCTTGGGCCCGGCTGGAATAGCGCAGAAAGACGACGAACGGAGTTTAATAGTGCAACGTGCAGAGAATACGTTCCGCATTGTGGCAGAAAGAAGATCAGATCATTGTTAATTATTACAATTAGAGCATGATACGTGTACACACTTGTAGAGGCCGCTGGTAATCGCGGAAAAATCATGCTAATTACAATAATGATAATAATGACAGTTAATGATTTGGCCGATAATGATAGCGCGCTGCTGATAATCTAGCGGCCTGCTAACGTTATGTCAAAATCATTTTGCTTCTTATTCTAATTTCTCAATTTTATCGGCCGCGCACCGTATAACACTTTGGAATCTTTTCCTTCTACCGTTCGTCCGGCAGCTCTCAGTTAATCACGTCCGCGCGCAACCGAATAAGGCCACAGGCAGCCGCACGCGCCTTATTAACACATGAACACGTTAATCCGAGAAAATTTGAATAATGAAAGAGAAAGCGCTCACGAAGCACAGTCAACCACACCGCCTTCCAGACGACACTTGTGCCATCTCTCTCCGTTCCAGTTCATCCGTATAATCGTAATTCCCGCCGGACCAGCAGCGACATTCAAACAACTTATTAATGCTCTCCTCGCACTGTTTACGCTTCCAGCGTATTCGGCGCCACCGGTACGATGTAAGCCCCTCGAAATTTATACCTCCTAGCTGTGAGTCAACTCTTGTCATTCGGCGCGATAACAAGAGCAGAGAGGGGCGATCGGTAGCTGCGACAGCGTCTCGGTTCGATGATAAAAATTTTAAGGTTGAAATCGGCACACTTCAGAGAAACCGCCGCGACCATGTCCATTTCCTATGAAGAAGAGATTTTTCGAACTAAGAAAATCCGATATACCTACCACTGTAGTTCACAATGATGGCGCAGTTCGTTCGGCAGCGGTGTTCCGTTCAAGAGTAGGACCCGGTTCGAATCCCGATTCTGTAAGTTAAGAATATAAAGATAAATTCATCTTGCGCTGACCTATTGACGAGTTCAAAATGAATAAAAAATAAATAAATCAAAACGGATGCGTAAAAAAAGTCTACATTACGAGCAGCATCACATTATATACATGTATGTACATACTACATGGCTATACACACACATACACACACACACACACGCACACTGGTTTGTTTTGTTTATTTTTCGCAGTTCGGAGATGCAGAAGGCATCTTTTTTTTTTTTTTTTAGCTAAAATCGTTTTCCCGGTAATCGTTGATGGATGAGTAATGAAACTTTAGCAGCAAAGTGTCTTGGCACTATAACACAGATTGAACGATGAAAATGTAAACTCTATACTTATCCTTTGTAAAGCTTCTGCGCTATCTCAGCTGTTTTCCTTAACAGCTTCCCGCCGATTAATTTTCTTTCCTACTTTGCTTCTTAGCCGGACTGAATCGATTGTAAGTTCCTTTTCTACTTCTAAAATAGGGAGGCGATTACTTCCTTCGTACTTCCCTATGCAAATCCACTGTTCACTGTAAACTATTGCTGATTGTTAATTGTTCCATCGTGACTATACATAGTTTGTTACTACGAAACATGTCGGGGGTTTTTAACGTTTTCATTACTTCAACATTTATAAAACTACAATTTCCGTGTTTAATTGCACTGTTTTCGTTTTATATTATTGTGTCACCTGTATAATATGTATGTTATTTATCAGATGGATATAATCCAAAATTCCTACCTTCGTCTCTGTCTCGGTTCCCTCAAATCTCCCCTGCTGAATCAAAAGTGTGTCTCACCTTTTCATTCTCAGATCCCGTTGAGGATGTCAGTTTCTTTCTAAACGTATTTGCGTCCTTGAAACGTATGTCTCTTTAGAAAATTTGCGTGCTTGCGTCTATCTCTCATCTACAGTTTCTCCTTATAATCTTCCCTACTTTTCCTTCAATTTTAGCGACCTTTCTCATTCTCGCAAGCTATTATTATTTTTTTCTCTTTATTCCAGATCTCCTCCGAAATCTGTAGAATTATGCAAAAATTCCAAGGTACCATCCGATTCCTATTTTCCTCCGAGACAAGATGAAATCTGACGTTCCATTGTCACATACATCTCCTCTCAGCGTTCCTTTCCCGATTATTTGATTATCTCTACAATTCCGCCAGCGCTCTCCGAATTTCCTCTTTCGTATTTGATCCCATATCTATATATATATTCATGTCGATATGCTCCAAGTCTCTAGCTATGTGGGCACTGCGGGTAATAAAATCGTTGACTCGCTGCTTCTTCCCGCTTTTATTTCAATAAAATTCCCACATCAAACTTGCTTTCCTTACAGTTAAAATTCCATATTCCGGTCAAATATTTACGCTCCTCCCTTTTGGAACTTTTCTTCTATCGATCTTTCATCGAATCTCTCGTTCGTCTACGACATAATTACCTTCCTCGCCTTTTGCAGATGATACAAAAGATAACTGTGCCAGTCAGCTGAAACACTGGCTGTCACATTTGTTTATAATAGGTCGGAGATTTTGATTAAAGATCTCGCTCGGTCAAGTGCCATAACCGGTCAGGACAATATTTCGTTCGTGTTTTAATCTTTTTTTCCTAAATTAAAAACAAATTATGGCAAGCGCTACTACGAAAAGCGCAGATCACAATCAACATCATCTCTGCGTTCTGTCTAAAGTAGAAATTCATCCTTTTACTCTGGTTGTATTTTCGTCATTTAAAGAACTCAAGAAGCATCTAAAATGTTTCCAATGAAAAACCGTTTCGTTTCGAAATATTCCGGAAATTTACGGAGTTCACGATGGTACGATCACGCAACATCACATTTTCATCGTTTTTACAATAGCGAAGTTGGCAACATTTTAATTTAAATTCACCAAAAAAAAACAAAACAATAGCGCTTAAAATTAGTTCCATTCATATTTATTAAAATATCGTTTGAAAAAAAAATAATTTCCTTAAAACATTTCTCTTTAATTATAGTCGCTATACACATATTATGATTATTTTCATATATATCTTATATATATATATATATATATATAATTCTTCTGTGCGTGTGTTTGTGACTGAACTCCTAAACCTGTTGGACCGATTTTGATGAAAATTTTTGTGTGTGTTCAAGCGGATTCAAGAATGGTTTAGATTCACAATTCGGTACACTACACGAAATATGAGGGTTTTAAATAGTTGAGATGAGACCAGCGGCACAGAAATATATACGGGACGAATAAAAAGAATTTAACAAAAAATTAATTTTTATAAAATTATAAATAAAATTATTACCACGGTAAAAATAAACTAAACCTAAAAAAGGATAGGGACGACTACAAAGAATTAATCAAGCTTGCCATCAGATGAGCCTAAGATCGAGAACGGTCGTGGCACCGAAAGAAAAAAAAGAAGAAGAAGAAGAAGAACCCCTCCCGAAGTTTTGATCTAGATACGGTCCTGTAAAATGATAATTGTAAATGTTTATAAGTTCTTCCAGAAGTTTTAGCTAATAACCCAAATATTGTTAAAAGCTTTAATTTTAAACAAGTACAAAATAACGGCTACTGCTGCATGTAAAATAGCAGTGAAAAGTATTTATAATAAGTATTAAAAATGATACCGATAAATTGGAAAATAAACTGATGTGTAGAACGCCGCGAAAAAAAAAAAAACACATGAACGAAAAGAATTGATTACCGGGCTAGATAATTTTAATGAAAATATAGTACGTATTCAGTTTTTCTATTTACATAGTTAATTTTTAAATAATAACACAAAAATCGAATATTCTAGATGAGCATTGCTTCAGATTTATTTTAAATTTGCAGATCAATCGAAGTATCAATAAATTTCACAAACATTTAAAAATATAGCAATATGCATACAATACGAAACAGTTACGCTTAAAATTCTAATCGCTTTTTGGAGAGGGAACTTTTAAAGTAAAAATCGTTATTTCACAATCAGTTGAGTTTCTATTGACTTTCGATTTTTCTCGTAATTATCACAGCTTAAACACTTCAAAAACCGCTAGCTCTATTGAAAATGCAAATTTCGATCTATCGGTCAGTGTGTAGGTCCAAAATTATAACTTTTTCGAAACCCGTATCTGGAAAAGTATTTTCTTTCCGTTAATCTTAGCTTACCCGAACAAATTTAGTCCTGTCAACCTGCTGAAATAGAGCGGGTTCGAAAACAACTTAAAATTGTCCTCGAAAACATTGTGTAGCGCGCAAGGTTTTGCAAAAAGTTAGCCTGACACGTACACTGCGGGCCCTATACTACCGATTTAAAAGGAATACGATTTTTGTGCTTGTTCAATGTATGCGTCTGTTTCGAGACAGAAAAACAATTTATATTCAACTGCAATCGAACAAGATTATTATTATTATTATTATTATTATTATTATTATTATTATTATTATTATTATTATTATTATTATTATTATTATTATTATTATTATTTTTAATTTTCTTATTTATTATTATCTCATTTATTTCATGCTTTTATCGCTATATTCGCACTTCATTGTAATTCGAAGATATTATGTTTAATTTTACTTTTTGTTTTTCACTATTCGCGCTACTTAGCGCATTTGTGAAATTTTGTAATAATAATAATAATAATAATAAATAAATTGAAATTGAATTGAATTGAAATTATTATTATTATTATTATTATTATTATTATTATTATTATTATTATTATATAGTTCACCGTCAAAGGGGGCAGAGTTGCTTCTTTTGATGATGAACTTGTTCGAATTTGAACTGTGTTGATTATGAGTATACAATTGTTCAGCGGCTATTTTACCTCTTGCTTTCTTGCTGCCATCAATCGTGACGTTACAACAAAAATCACATACTGCGGTTAAATAACGGGAAATGCAATATTCTCAACCGAAAAACGAAAGTGGAAATACCGTATTTCAAACGAGATAAATTTCAATTGACAATTTTAGCAAAAGTACAAAAAAGTTATCAACAATCAATAGACAGAAAAATCTGAGAATCTGTGCTTAAATCGGTTTGGAATTAAGATTCAACAACGGATATTATACATCGAACCATTTTTACAATAAGCGCCATCGAGACGTGGAAATGTTATAATTCACCTTTTCACGAAATCAGATAAATACATTGATGACATTGATGTACACCGACAGATGATAAATAATTACAGAGAATTGATGCAGTCGAAATGTAATCGGTTGAATCACATCACGGAGAAACAATCAAAACAGCGATGGACACACAAATTTGTTAAATCATATTGATTTACACTTTACGTAAATAATGTTAATAAAAACGTACGTATATTTGTAAACGTGGTTAAAATAGCAACAGCAGAGCGTAATTCGGGGGCACTGCCACGTGCATTAAGCCTATGACTCGCTGTAGTATTTCTGAGAGATCGGGCGAAGAACGTGACAGCTTCTTTTCGTTTAGAGCGGATAATTTTTATTTTAACGAAAGAAATAATAGTCTCTAATATTAAATGTAACGCTGTCAGCGCTATATTTATATATTTTACACGGTGACTTATTCACAAAAGAACATGCCGAACACGAATTAAAAAATGTACTATTAAAATTCTTTAAAAACACATATATGAAAAATATGCCTTGAATAAGTTCAGTCGAGCATGATGTTTCATGCGCTGAGGAATTCGTGTATAGTTAAACGTAACTATAATTTACATTTACGATAATACTAAAGACAAAATAAAGAAATCAGATTTTTTGCGTTGCAAACCGGCGGCGGATCCGGAAGAACAGGGGGGGATTCCTAATTACGAAAAATGTTCTACGGTAGGGAGCAGATTTGAGAAATACCCCTTATTTTCCATAAAGAAGATCAAATAATCACCTTTATAGAGAAGTTCATAAAAATGTTTTAAAAATACATAATTACTATTACAATTTTTAATTTAACCTTATATTTAGTGGGGTGAAAAATAAAAGGAAATTATAAAATTCTAGAACTAAAATGGTATTTAAGAAATAGCAACGGCATATTAAATAAATAACTTGGTAAAATACGTAAGGTAACATGTAATAATATTCTTTCTCTGTAAGCGACTTTAATTGCTACTGATAACCCCCGGTTGAGACTAATAATCGTCCGATGTACCAAAAAATGAGCCTTAAATATTAATAAAAAACACACCTACACATCAGTGCTGTCAGCATTTTACTTTCGAACGTTGTAAAAAAGTTTTTCTAACCGCGGCGTGATTTAGAGTGGAAAGGGTTTTCAAGGAATCAGCGTGAAGGCAATTTCTGGACCAAAACAGTCGCCTTTATAACCGATGCGGAATAGGAGAGGAAATCCTGACTGCGAGCCCGGAGCAGAGATATTGTTTACAAATAAGGGTCACTACGTGCTGAACGGCGACCGGACGAAAATATTTATTATAAATAACGAAAACGATAAAACAGTGAAAAGAATACGAAGAACGGACGCAGTGGCTCGCCGCCCGGCCAGGCTCGCTTACTTTAATGAAGATACTTCGATGTGCACAACAATACGATTTCGCCCAGGACAACTTGTAGACGAGATGTAGGTGGTCTCAGCGGGATGACGACAATAGCCGGGCCCGTTGTTGTTTCCCACGATTATTCCTGCTGTTTGTACACAAATGGCCGACCACAACTGTGCTACAAGCTTTTCCACAATTACTGGTGGTTTTATTGCGGCTCGTGGTTAAAATGCCCGCTACCGGCTAATATTCTAAAATGCTACTTTGGCATCCTTTGAACAATGATGCCATTTCTCTTGGTGGGACGCGGGTCTACCATTTCTCCAACAATGACGACTACCTTTTCTAGGCTAGCAGGCGCGTCTCGCCGTTAATACCGTTTTCCGAAAATATCCATCATTAGCAGAAATTACTAATCACCAAAAACGCGCTAGCTCGGGCACTCGGCGACTTTTGTGCGAAAATCATGTTAACGGAAAGAAAATTCCATCCGGCGACAAAGAAGCTCTGCACTACTATCGGTACATTTACAATTGTAAGAAATTCGCCGACAGAGAAAAAAATTAACTTTTAATTTTTTTTTTGTCAACTAACAGGAGGAAGATAATAGAATTTGGTTGAAAGACAAGCGAATAATGCAAAGCGGTGGTGTAACGCAAAATGATGATGGAACCAGAGATAAGATGAAAGACTAGGACAAATATAGACGGAAGGAGAAAGTGGTGGAAGATGATAGAGCGTAAATATCCGACCAAAGTTTGGCATAGAATTTTTTACATAAAACAGATTAGAGGAATATTTTAGGGAAAAAAGACGATATACGCATTTCTTTTTTTTTTTTTTTGTTTTGTTTTGTTTAATGAACATTCTGAAAAAAGCTATCACAGATATCCTAGAGGAGGGTTATAGAAATGAAAGCACTACTTTAAAAACAATTTAAACATCGTTAAGGAAAAAGAAAAAAATTTTAAACGGGCTGTTTTTTTTTGTTTTTTTTTTTTTTTAATTTAAAGGAAAGAAATTTTTTTTTTGTCACTTGTTTCAAAGGAGATAATTTCCAAAACACCATTCAAAGGAAAATGACGTTAAATTCCACATTAAGAAGCGCGTCAAACAGTTTCGTAACATCTCTTGATTAAGGGAAATCGAGCTAAAATTTACGATAATTAGATGAAAAAAAAAAAAACAATCGTTTTCGCGTTCCCAGCCTAATAACGATCTGTATATTTTTTCTTCCTATTGTTTCTGGATGAAGTCCCTGGTTGACGAATCCCCCCCAAAAAAAACAAAAAAAAAAACAAAAAACAAAAACGATCTGTATAGTTATTATTATATGTTAGTGTTTAATTTGCTATTATCAAGTTTCAGTTACAAATTCGATAGGATGTCATTTACTTTTCTCTGAATCTTTCGGTAAATTTGCTAGCGAGATAACATTTTCATTATGACATGAATATGTGTGTTATGGCTAGGGGTCATCCCAAAAATTTGTATGCCCCGCGAAATTTTATCAGAGAATGTTATACCTTGGAAAAGCAAAAAAAAAGTATTATTTACACAGATATCGCGGATGATGCGCTGTAGACGCTGTCTTTCGTATCAGGAACTCGGAAAAGATGATAGGCCTCCAAGTGGAAGCACTGAATGCGTTTCGCACAGCGTTCGCAAATGTTTGTATAATTTCCGTCGACGAGTGCAATATGATCGGATCCGCTCTCCTCAGATAGAAATTTTCGACTTTAACACATTATACATGGACGTCCCTTGTTACGGATATGCTGTTTACCGGCGACCTCTATCAACTACCGCCTATTTGCCCAGACACAGATTTACAAGCGATTGAATAAAAAGTTCTGCTGCGAAATTATCTGGCAGCCGCTACGTTACTACCTGCTCGTGCAGGTAATGCGACAATGGTCAGCCCTTACTTCTAGAGGAGAAAGCGGTGCTCGAGGCCCGTTTCATGGATTGCAAAGTCGTCAACCGCAAGTTGGCTATACGCCTTTTCTTTCGTAACGCAGACGTCGATCAGTTTGACGTAAATTCCGTACAAGGCGCTGAAATGGTCAAAGTTCTCGATGCTGATCTTAACTTGGATTTACGAGGGAGGTCGCATGGTCCTACATTCATGGAATTTATGTGCGCAGAATTCGGACTCGAACTGAGCAACGAACCAACCATTTCCACGTCACGAAATTCCAATTGACGCCGTCTTTTCACGACACGTCGACGCACTTGAAACGCACCGCTATATCATCTCCTAATTTAGTACGCTTCGTCCTCTCCTTTCGATAACGACGCATACCTCCAATGTCAATGTTGTAAATGGTGTAAACAGCGTAACATTTATCGATGGTGCAAATAATGTAAACGATGTTAATAATGTTGTAAATACTGTCAAACCGTATCCGTTTTTAAAGAATCACTTGCTGTACAGTAAATATCATAAACACGTCAGCTTTCACACTCGTTGCTGTCCATAAGATATAAAGCCTAATGACCGTTCAACAAAATAGTATAGATAAAATTCTTATGTCGAGTGAAAAAATGAAGGAAAGGAAAAGCTACCCATAGGATATATATTCATATATTAATGTATCTGCGTGAAGCGTAGAAACTCGTTAAATTTTTTTCACTTTATCACGTGTGTGTTCACTGCTAATTCGCGTGCCATACAACTCAGGCCACAAAGGAGAAGACGGGAGTTAGATTTCAGAAAATAGGTTGGTACGTTTAAGGAGAAAGATTTGAGGTACTCGAAGAGAAACCAGGTGGAATTTTTTGAAGATAAAGAGATTGACCTAGAAGCGCTGTAGGCGATAAATTTTGTGCAAGTTAAAAGGTATATTATTTGGGGCACTCTGATGGTTACAATACAGAGGAGGAAGAAGATCTTTGAGGAGTCTGACTATATAGGATAATGCTGTATGACCTAGGCGCAGAAATTACGACTTCTTTCGAATTTTATGAAATTGATGTTGTTTATGTGGTGAAGCGGAGTCACGCGTGGAACGAAATTTGTTCGGTGAAGGAACAACTCAAACTGACTGTTGAATCCAGCGATTACGATACCCAGCCTGATGAAATTGAATTGAGTACCAGAGAATTATCTAGGGGAAAGTAAAGGCGGATAATCCAAAAGTAGAAAGGAACTGGCCCCCTCCCTACTGTCATTAGTGCCGTTGGGCTAGGTACCACTATGGAAAGCTTAACTTCACAATCCATGATATGTCAAGTATAAATGGGACTTACTTTACTTACTTTACTTATTGGGACAAATAGGTCAAGGGGAGGTTGGAGACAGTAACTATCTCTCGCTACTGTGCCATTAAGGGAGTTATCTTTAATTTCGACATGAGAAACGAGCCGTGCCAATGGCACACATAATCGCGAAGACGGGATCCGTTTGCGAAATGTTCTTTGTTATGTGGCATTCACGTGCGCATCACGAAACTTTGCATTATGCGTGAGTGTTTCTTCAGCGAGTCAGCACGTATCAACGGTAGACGCGAACTCTGAAGATCTATTAAGTATTCGATGATCGCGAGTTTGATTACAAATAGTTCGGTTGATAAGACGGAAAACTGATGTATGAATGAGTACCGAATAATAACATCACGCAAGGAAGTCATTCCGCAGCCTAGTCACTTTTTGGACCCGCCCGAGTAAATTAAAAGAAACACACATAATTTAGGTGATTTTATTTAAAAAGTCTGTAAGGGGCAAATTAAATTTAAGAGTGTGAAAGGGATCCACGAATTCTGTTAAATTTAGAGATTGGTGTAAATCGTTCTGCCTAAATTAGTAAATGTGTGAAACGAGCTGTTTATGTCAGCGGCATTTTATTTGAGTTGAAGAATCAAACAGGGAATGTATGCTGTACATTTTACGGAAATTCTATGTGCTTGTGCGTATAACCGCGTACAGCACTATTTTTTTGTCGGGGTTAATGTAGACTTGAACTCATTAGTCCGTTCCAGTTCTATATTATAGGTTTTAAAAGTATCTATCAATGTCGGTTTGGTGGTATTTCCTGCATTCGTTCCGGTCGTGAGCTCTTCGGATGTATTATCCTATGTTTTTTAGTTTCGGATTTTTAATAGTTTCAAAATCTAGAGATGATGACACGTTGATGAAAGAGAGGATGAAGATATCCCCCGATGATGCGAGGCGTTTTTGCGATAACTGCTTCAGATGGATCGCTTATTAATGGAGGGAGCTGCGGATTTTCAGCGTCCCTTTTAATTAATGTCAGTTGAATGTCTTTGGGATACCACCGTTTGAAGCGATATTGTTGGCTGGTCATTTAATTTCGCCGAGGTCCACATTTAATGAGCAATCGTTGCGCCTTTGTGACGAAAAACAGAAAAAATGCGTCGTATGTTAGGAAAGCACGATAATTTTATCTTTACATGAGGGAATAAAAGAGTTTAGTAGTTGAGTTTTCCTGGATTGTTAGCGTACACACGTCTGCGCGAACTTAAAATACATTCAAATTCCTCATAACAGGTCGTATAGGGAGGGATATTTGACCTTAACTGAATGTTTGGATCTGCTTTTAAGAAGTCTAGAAGACTCTATTTAGAATTATCGAGGGCTAACGTCCGGCAGCATTATTATTCTATCGAGAAAATCTATTTAGTCTTTTTCAGTCTTATAAAAAAATCCTACGCGTATTTCGTTGGCGATGTTTCGCTAGAAATATTATTCTATCGTTATCGTGAAGCTGCTAAAACGTTTTTTAAATCTTTTAGCGGGGATAACCTTATTGCTTGAAGATAGCCGATTATTTGGAAACGGAGTAAACAATTTAAAATTAAATGCTCTTTGTTCTTCGGTTGAATAATCGGTGATAGGGGATATTTCCTTCCTTGTATTGTCGTGGCAGGGCGCGGAAGATTATCGTGTTTAGCGGGCCCGATTGCACGTATAAAATGGAACGAACTCACCGATGTTCAACTGTTGTTGCATGTTAGCGATGTATCTCCGGCTACCTGCTGATAAGAGAAAAATGATTACGGTCGCGGCGTGATTGAACTGCGCTGACTGATAACAGAATAACGCACAAACAGGTGACTCTATCAGCGTTTAATTGTTAGTTTTCGTCGTTTATTTTACCGAATAGCATTTTGAAATATCGTCGGCAATCGCTAATATTTTTTATTTTGTTTTTTCGTATTTTATTAAACTCCCCTTTAAAACCGGCTTCTTATTTTTTACCTATGATAATTTCACGCGTATATTAATTACAGAAACATCACGCCCAAGGAATAAAAAAAAAACACAGGTAGCCAAGAAACGTTCAGAAATCACGCGAGTTTTATTAACTCTGGCTTTATTCTTTTCTTTTCCTCATCTTTCATAGTTTCCGCTACTTCTAATTGTCTATTAAGTTTCATTTTCTTCCTCCTTCCTAATTTCTTAAACTGTAGCACTGAGTTAAGCCTTCGCCTGATCGGCCAAAAAAACCGGAAGAAAAAAATTATTCTAATCAAATAAAAAGGGGAAACTCAAATTTTTCGAAATAAAAAAAAAATCGATTTATGCGTAAAAAATAAAACGATTTGAGAAGTGTAACGTTTATTAGCAATTCGAATTTTATTTATGCACACCAAAAAAAAAAAAAAAAAAAGATCATAAACAAAATATATAAACTGTTACTAAAAAAAAAAAAAAAAAAAAATCATTCGCTTTACCAATACTCATAAAAAAATCATCCATAAATAATTGCATTGTAAATGTAAAATTTGTTCGCATTATGTAAATTTTCAAATAATTTATTATATATCACTTCAATAGAATATAGAAAAGTGTATCATGTTCTATTTTTGTTTCGGGTTTTTTCAAAAACGGCTTCGCTCACTGGAAATGACGGTGGGGACAAACTGGTCAAAAAGCATCCGTGAATGTTGAACCTGAAACTAATTTACATTTATCGAATATTATCGGCCGGCGTCTGTGTAATGTCTCTAGCGCTTCTATAACTCCCGACGGAACTACAAACAAACGCACCACCGCCGGTTAGACTGATGTTCCCCTCTCCGGAAAACTCTGGAACTAAATTGGACGTTAGATGTTATTTAAATCGAAAGTGTAATTACAGATGACCACTTAAACTCGCAAAAACTTTGAAAGAACCATGGATTTTACCAGCCGATGATTATAAGTTTCCAGTATCTGCAAGACGAAATTTGCGCTTTCAGTTGAAGTGGTAAAGCCCCTGGCTTTCATACTCAAAATCAAAAGCATTTTGCAGAATTTTCGTTTTAACGGAACGATCTTCTGAATGTAAAGACATCCGACAGGTGTTGATCAACTTGTACGCTAACTTTTCTTCAAAAGGTAAAATGCGTTACGAATTTTCTAAATGCACGCCCGATATAATAAATGTATCACGGATGAAATTCGAAACTAACAGATCAAAGTAGTAATATCTTCCGCACTTCATTTTGTCTTACGATGATACGCTGTTTACGTACTCTAAACATTGTAAGAACACATTGAACACGTTGCAGCTATCGAAGATTCTGGGGACCAGGCGTTGCAAATTTAATTATTAAAGCGGTGAAGAAGTACGCATCAACGTTCTAACGCAGCTGCATCGATGAGTGAGCATTTGAATGGTGTCCAAGCGTGGTATCCGAAGCACAAGCACGCGTCCTAGTTCTCTTTATGCATATTGCCGGGTGCACAGTCTGCTGAACAGACTCCCGAAATCGCAAAAGGTTTGTAAAATCTCTTAACACACATGAGTTAAATAATCGCCTCAGTACTAAAACATAAAATTACCGAACCGCTACGTGGCGATTCCGGAAAAAGTTCACTTGCAACGTGTTGGAACAAGGCGAATTTACAAGCACGAAGCAACGCGCTTTAAAGAAATTTATATTGAACAACTTATAGCAAAGAAACATCTCAGCAAGCTGTTCAACATACTACTTTTATGCAGAAGTAAGAAATATGGTTAAAGAGAATGGAGGCACACAATGTAAATGTCACGCATGGTGTTAGGAAACAGTTAAATCGAGTTCTCCTAAATCGGATGTTGTCTAGGTTAGAAATTTCGATTTTTTTGATTTTGTTTTTAGAACACACGACGGACGCAACAGTTAACTCTAATGAATTCTTAAAACATGGAACAGTAGGCGCGCCACTATCTCGTCTGTCGCCACAAGTTTAATTTTTAACATTAATGAGACGATATTAATATCCTCTCGTAAGTCCTTCCATAAAGAAATTCTTCTGTGGTCATGAATTTGGAAAGTGGCAGTTACTTCTTTAAAAACGACTCTAATATGTTTAGACCGGGCAATAGTGTATCCAAAAATTTACACACTTATACAGATTTTAACGGCGCTGCCACACCAGAAAGTAGTATAAATTATAATAAGTGTCTGTTTAATTATCGTTACTACGGCGTCTCGGTAGGAACGGTGATTGTTCGGTACGCATATTTATTTACACACCATCTCAGTGCTATTGGCATCCGCTTATTACGTTGTAATAAAGTTCTGTTCCTGTGCTTTACGAAAGAACAATCTCCAGTGTATAAAACTTAAAAACTACTTACGCAAGACGCAAAAAAAAAAACAAAACAACAGATTAAACTGTTTAGCTCTTTAATGAATGTTCACTTATGCATTACTGGCAAAATCCGAATCCTGACGGTAGTATATACGCTTAGGTAGAAAATGTAACGTAGCGAACATAATACAGAGCTGTGTGTTACAAATTGGTTGCCCGATTAATGTTGACGTATAAATTAAAATTATACTGTTACATAGATTTTTATAACTCGTTGTTTTTATTTTAACGTATAATAGGTAAAAAAAACACAACAATATAAAACAATTAATTTATATTTATTTACCTGACGGACAATCATGGGAGTTATTTTCTCCCGTAATCATGGAGCTTTAATAAATATAAATTAATTGTTTATATTGGTGTGTTTTTTTACTAATTATATTTTAAAATTATATTATTTATAAAAAAAAAAAAAAATGGTTATTTTGACTAGCGTAATATGTGTATTGAATTGTGTTATACTTATAATTGCTATTCGAACATTAACTAAGTAGCATTGCAATTGTTTAGTAGTGTTAAATTAAAATTTAAAATTTAAAAGATTATAATTTGGATCTTGTTTAGTTCCGATTTCAAGAACCAGTATTGCCCTTAACAGGAACTAAAATTTTGAAAAGCGGGATATGTTACCTGAACGAAACACAATTAATTAACCTAACGCCATAGTAGCTGGCTAAATCATTTCTTCGAACTGGACAAGTGAATGTAAACTGTTTAGTCAGAGACGCGCATTGTTAATTTCAATTGTTTTAATAATTACTTGTCTCGTATAACATAAAAAGTAAAATAAATATATAGCACACACCGCACAAAATGACCTATTCGTATTAACCTTTTTTGTAGGTTTCATACGTTCGAAATTCAGTAAGGTCTAGATAAAGATAAAAAAATTGAACTACCTATTCAAATCTTCTTTGAATGCCCCGCCCTTGATTCTGAACGCTCTGTTTTGTACTCCAAAATCCTAACACTAGGTCTTCCTGCTCCTTATAATTCTTCCTTTGTCCTTTCCTTTCCATCTCCAGATATAGTTCCTGTACTTCAATCTTTCCGAAGCTCTATTTCTAATCGTCTCTCTATTTAACCCTTTCCATAATTTCTGTAGTTGTTGGGTCAAAGCCGCTGGCGCGCCCAAAAGATAATATGTAAAATAATTATTATTATTATTTTATATTTAAGAAAAAACAAACTATAATTGTTACAGCTGGTTAACCAACAAAGAGCATCGATTAAGAACTGATAAAATGATGTCATAGTTTATATTTCAAAGATGGAAGATTCAGAAAATTCGGATAATCCTTAACAAGGAAATTCACGTACCGCACGAGTAATGGCGGCTTCGTGAAAAATAATAAGCAGAGAGGTTCGCATTAATGAAATATCGAAAAACAAGTTCAGTCAAGCATGATGTTTCATGCGCTGAGGATTCCGTATGTTAAGTTACACATAGCTATACATTTATCAAGGGCGGATCCAGAGAGACATTTGGGAGGAGGATTATACAATTACGTAATATTTCATATGGTAGAGGGAAAATTTAAGAAATACCTTGTTTCATAAAGAAAATCAAACAGCAATCTTTTTAGAAATTTAAAAATGTTTTAAAAATACATACTTATTACAATTTAATTTAAAGTTTGTTTTATTCTTAGGTGAAAAATAAAACCAAAACTTTAAAATTGTAGCTGAAACAGTAGTTTAGAACCTGAAAAGTAAATTACTCTAGTAAAATAGAATAATAGTATTTTTTATTAGACTTTAATTCTTTTTTATTTTTGTTAGTAATCCGATCCGAATTCTCTGTCCGCGAGCAAGTTTAAATATATATATGTATATTTCTCACTGAACTATTTTTAATTAAAATTACAAAAAAAAAAATTAAAAATAAATAAAAAGGACAAAAGATTGACGACAGTTTCGAAACGGAATAAAAAAGGTAACATTAATAGTCTTACTAGAAACGACAACTTCGAAAGTTTCGTTAAGGAAATGAAATAGCGCTTCGTTCATCTTTCCAACAATATATCACATGCCCGGAAAAAACTTAATTTTTTCAAAATTTCCGAGCTTTCGTTTACCTGAGGGCCTACATACAAAAATTGTAAGCTCGGCTATAGTCTTCCTATATAAAGTGGTCCTTTATGCATAAGTTTGAGATATATTTTGGTTTTCTCTACTTTTTTATTCGAGCTATTGTTTACGTGAACATAATTTTTATGCCGTTTTTAAGCGGAGGGGTCTGTATAATTTTTTTTAATCGTAATTTTTTGCTTTTATGAAAGAACTTCTACGTTTTGTTTTATATTTTAAATTTCACTTTTAAAGGTTTATCTGGTGATGATTTATGAATTTTTTAAAGGGGTGATTTTTGAGGTCCTTTTATATTCCATGTTGTATGTTCTTGACGATTTTTTGATTTTTCCCCGCCTGAAGTAATTGGTTAGCTTGAAGTTTTTTATAGACTGTGATAGAAATTTAATTGCAATTAATGATATCCAATTTTGAAGTTCATAAGTCAATCCGATCGTAAGTTATAGATTTTCATTGAATATTTTTGTCGTTTCTGAACCATCTTATTAGGATTCCGTGTAACATTATATGTGTGTACGGAGAATCCTAATAAGTAGGTATCAATTTAAAACTGTAGTTTCGTTTCATTTTTTTGTGATCAAAATTCAGCCGTTTTAAATTTGACAGGAAATGATATTCGAAATTTTTTCATAGAAATTTAAAAAAATTATTAGCATTATTTCTTAAAAGCAAAAAATTGTACTTATGGAATAATAAAAGAATTACAAACACCGTAACACAATACTAAATAAAAACTTAATATAGTAGAAACTTTTTCAAGAATTTCTCAACTTCAGTTAGATATAAAAAGAAAATATATTATTAAAGATAAATTTAGTATTAAATGTTTGAAATTTGTAAGAAACTTAAATAATTCATCTTCGGCAGAAGAAGTGGGTATGATAGAATTATTTGATCAGAGGTGAAGGTTGGATTTTCGGAAAGTGCCGATTCATCTGTTTTCGGCTTCCGAAAAATTTTGCTCTTCTACTATTAAAAGGCTAAATTAACTGAAAGCTCCGTCCCCGATTGTAATTCTTACATTCTCATCTTATATAAATCCATTATCCGTTTCAAATTATTCTACTGTTCAACTTCGGTTCCGGTGTACAAAGTCCCGGGCAAAACCGAAAGTTGTCAATTTCACAAATTTGAAGTTATCTCGACGACAGTCTCTCCCCGGCAGGGTAGCTGGACTTTGGAGGACATTTTAAGTTTGAAAACGAAGGTTTCAGGAGGAATGTTTCAAAAAAAAAATTTCATTTTTCCAAGTAAAATCGAGATCGGCAAAAAAAAACAAAAAAAAAAACCTTTCACTCTGTTTGAAAAACTAACGTCCGGTCCGAATAAGTCACTTGCGACGAAGGCGCAATATTTCGATATGGTCCAGTCAATTCGCTAGTATGAGGTTTTAGAATTTTCATTTTACTAGAAATTCTAAAGGATAGAAAAGGGGTGGTTTGTGACACCCTATGCATAGACATTAAGTCGTGTTCATGCTTAACGTTCAATTATATTTCCAAACTTAGACTATTTACTAATAAAAATAAACTTTTTACGCAATTTCTTTTAAAAATAAAAACAAAAAAAAACAACTATATAACCAAAAAAAGGGGGGGAAACCTTTTGACGGTTCACGTGCTCGCATACTTTTACAGACCAGCAGCTACTGCATACGAATGATTTTCATTTTGAATTCTTTTTCACGCTGACAATTTTGCATCGAGTCAATCCATTCAAATGAAACATAAATCAACAATCATTGTACAGCGTTATGATTCTACTCTTCCGTTCTTCCGATTGTTGAGCCAGAGCAGTTCGGCTCGGTGAAAGGATTAAAAAACAATGTTAGCATAACTACACTACACATTACGTTACTTAAAAACTGTTATTATTTTAATAGCATTTTCTAAAAAAAAAAAAAAAAAAAACAAAAAAAAAATCAGCGAATAATAAATAAAAATTAGATAGGTGAGTAACCTACTGCTCTAGTCAACGATCGTATAAAATGGCTTACACAATAGTGTCCACAAATCATTTATAATTTCAGGTTAAGACCATTGCCAGCTAAAACAAAAACGCCCTCTAAACAATAACTTGTCTCCAACGATTTACCATCTAGGAAAATTTTTCATTGTTTGCGTAAGGCATTCGCTGAGATTGAATTAGCATTTCCGTGTTGGTATTTACATAATTAACTAATTAATATTAATCTGGTAATTAATGCTTTGTAAATTTTCTTGCATATTTCCGGGTACCGTTTGCGCTACATTAGTGAAGTTGAAAGAATTGCGACTTTTTCAACTTCTGAATTCAAATATGGAATTTTCGGAAATTCCGCGAAAAACTGGAATAAGATAAATTATCATCGCGTTTCGGACTATAGGATTGAGAAAATATTTTCATAGGAGGACGCGAAAAAGGCAAACGGGTTTGAATGTAAGGAGACTAACTGAAAAGTTGCGATAATACGAGAATAGCGGATCATCTACTTTGTGAGAATTATCGCAAAAAGTCCTTATTGCTAAGTAATTGACAAAATGTTGCCAACACCAAGACATATCTGATTTTTAATAATTATCTGATTTGTAATAATTATCCGATTTGTAATAATTATCTGATTTTTAATAATTATCTGATTTTTAATAATTCTCTGATTTTTAATAATTCGCCGTATAGTTGCAATATTTTTTCAGCAAGCTAAATCAGCGATTGCATGTGATTTTCCGGAAAATCTCGGAATT
This sequence comes from Icerya purchasi, assembly GCA_039619475.1. Lineage (NCBI taxonomy): Eukaryota > Metazoa > Arthropoda > Insecta > Hemiptera > Monophlebidae > Icerya > Icerya purchasi. The sequence goes on from CM077116.1 coordinate 224,729,350, forward strand.
GGAATTCGAAGAAAATGCGTTTTAAAATTTATAAGACACGAGTTTTCACTGAATCGTCTCGAAAAAAGTTTCTTCGTTAATTTTTTCCTCTTTTAATTATTACTAGTAAAGGTTATATTTTTCGTGCCGCCTTCAAGGACGGACAACTTCCGAACGCGGCAACTGACCAAACTGCTGAAAATTCTGTTTACGCTGTAGATGCTCCTCAAGCGGAAAATCGTTATGTGCCACCGATTAAGAGGTCAACAAGATAAGAGGAATGGAGAAAAGAAAATGGAGGTCAAAGGAATCCAACGACAGATAACTGGGACAAAGTGCAACGTCGGTTGAGAACCCTTTGCTGGGCCGATACCGCACAACAGCATTCAAACTGTTTTACGGCTGATTAGATTCGCCGATTAATTTTAACGAAATTTGCGCAATACGCAAAGCAAAGTCGAACGCATGACAGACTGGATACATCCTCCTTAATTATCACTCTACCGCTGTCAGCAGTGCTGCGGTTACTTCATTATCAAACCGCCCGTACGAACGCGGCGTTATTATTTTTCACTATTTTCAGTATTATCATTACTATCGAAAATAATTCCGCCTAACCGGAGAAAGAAAATCTAGCCCCAAAAGTCTCTCGTCTGAATCGCAGAAATGAAATTAATGAAATCCCTCAGCAGTCCGGTTCAACGTTCTCTAAAATATAATTCGGCTTAAATAGAGTCGGACATGAAACACAGTGTGATATTTTTACTACTTTACCACTCGACGACCATGTTACTCATTTTTTTCTCCTTATCCGTGTCAAACGATGGCGCTCGATACTATGACTGCTATCCTTTTAAGTGTATCTTAATACTAGAAAAAAAAATAAGAGAACAAGAAAACAATACTTAAAATGAAAAAGATTCATCATTCAAAGTTTTCTCTTACGCTTCATTTCTCTATCGTTTTTCACGCACTGTCCAGCATCCGAAGCTAATCTCAACACTCAGATTGTGTTCCCTTTTCTCTTTTTCCGAACGAACGGTTTTTAACATTCTGGACTGACGGAAACGTCGACCGTTTGATCCATTTACATTATTATTTCAGACATGTAATTCAAAAAGCTGAATTTTTATATCGAAAAAGATTACCGAAAAGATGTGTTCGAACAAACGTTAATTTTTCGCACCTCATATTCACATACGGGGGTCAAAAGGGGCTGTATGCGTCATATAGGCCAACTGAAGTGTTGGACATTAGCCTCTGCAGCTCAACTCCTACTCTCACCCTCACATGATGAAGCCGAGAGGCATATGCTTGTAGGCGACTAACGAGTGAGGAGGTGAATAGGAAAATATAGTTATACCACACTCATGCCTGCAATAAATTTTGTTCACAAAACAATTAGAAAGCAATGATCTAACCAGGAGATAAAGAAATAATAACACCAAAAAAAAAAAAACATACGCAATCAGAAATAAAAGATAGCACAAATAAGTTTAATAAAACAAAACTTCAAAAACTTTAACCTAGTAACAAGGATAAAATGCATCTTCCAATCAGCCTGGTCAGCTTGGAAGATTAGACTAAAATTCTCGAAGATGACAGTAAGAAAACGGAAGGTCGTACTGCCAAGGCCAAATGGGTAAATCAAGGATAAACATCGATCACCTTTTCCGCCTAATATCAAAAATAAATTAGAGGTAATCACAACTACCGATTATAGAAAAAATAAGAGAAAACTGAACAATGGTAACACGTAAAGTTAACATTGGCTACTTACAACTGTAAAATGCTTTCATCTGAAAACCGTATACTAGAATTAGAGCATGAATTTTCAAAGATAAAATGGGACATAGTAGGATTGTGTGAAACCAAACGAGACAAAGAAGAATTAATACATCTAAGGAGTGGTAATGTCCTTTAATAAAAACGGAGTAAACAAGAATATAGCTGACCAAATAATTCAGTGCAGGGCTGTCAGTGGCAGAATTGCGGAACTAATGGTACAGATTAACAAAATTCAAAATCGTGCAGATATATGCTTCAACAAAACATTCAGAAGAAGATATGGTAGACGATTTTTATGAATACCTAGAAAATACAGTGGAACGTTCAAAGGAGCGATATGTGTCGTGGTTATGGGAGACTGGAATGCGAAAATAGGTAAATCAAATAATGAGACTTTTGTAGGAAATCATGGATTAGGAACTAGAAATTAACGAGGAGACAGATTGTTCAGACTCGCAAAAGAAAATAAACTGTATATCATGAATACTTATTTTAAAAAGCCAAAGAAAACCAGATGTGTGGACCTGGCGCAGTCGAAATTGAACCACAAAAAACGAAATAGATTTTATTTTTTCAAAAAATAAAGAGATAGTAAAGGATGTAGGAATCATTTAATACGGGAAGTGACCACCATCAATAAATAGAGAAAAATATTACTCGTCTTCAAAAAGAGACACGAGAAGTAGACGATTTGAGTTCTCTGGTAACAGAAATATTGCTAATCAAGGTACCAAAACAAGCGAAATCAAGAAAAATATCACAGAACACTAAGGATCTGATATAAAAGAGAAGACAGATGAAAATAGGACAGGATACAGACAGGATTGAATACAGTGAAATATGCAAAACTGTACGGAAAAGTATGCGAGATGATATTAGAACGCACAATAACAAGAGGAGAGAAGAGACAATAAAGAACAACAGAAGTATGAAAATATTAAGAAGAAATTTACAAATTTGGAATAATAAAATAAGTCTAAAAGACAAAATTGAGCGTAGAAGTAGAACAGATATTTCCAAATAATCAGGGAGTATTACCAAGAATTATATAATGATGAAATGATAAACACGCCGGGTAAAGATGTGCAATACAACATTAACAACAAACAAATAGATAAAATATCGAAAGAAGAAATAATGGTTACAATTAAAAGTATAAAAAATGGTAAAAGTGCAGGACGAGACGGAATCCAAGGGGAAATACTGAAAAAGCAACAGAAGAGATTTCGAGCCTGCTAGCGAACCTTTTCAATCTCTGTATTCGGAAACAGAGAATACCGGAAGCCTGGAATTAATACTACTACATAAAAAAACCGATAAGAAAGTAATAAAAAATGATAGACCCATTTCATTGAAATTTCTATAAATTGTCAACAAAAATCATTACAGGAAGGATAAACGAACAGTTAGACAGATTTCAGCCGAAAAAACAAGCAGCCTTCCGAAAAGGCGTGGGCACTATAAACCATATACATTACACGAATGAAACAAATACCAGAAAAACAAAACGTATTTCGACGTCCATTATACATACTATTAATAGACACTATGAGAAAGCATTTGATTCTATTTCAACACAGAGCGACCTTAAAGAAACAGCCGGGGTAAATAATGAATATGTTTCAGTTATACAGCATATATATAAAAATGCAAAGGCCACCATACAGGTTGGTCCGGTGGAAACAGAAATTAACCTATACAAGAGTCATTAGGCAAGGAAACTCGATGTCATCAAAACTATTCATTATCGCAATCGATATTTGAGAAATTAAACTGGAACAGTAAGGGTTTAAAAATTGGACAAACATATATCAACCATCTCAGATATGCGGACGACATACTGCTTCTTAGCGAAGATATAGATGAGCTAAAACAAATGGTACAAGAACTTAATATAAGAAGCAAGGAAATAGGTCTGAAAATCAACATAGCGAAAACTGTCTTACTACCGAATGAGTTCTCACAAAATAACAATATTATGATAGACCAGATAGCAGTGCAGAAAGTGCTCTCATTTAATTATTTAAGACAGATTATAAAAGGTGATTACAAGAGGAAATAAGAAGAAGAATACAAATGGCTGCCCTAGGGCATGTGGTAAATTAAAAAACATCTTACAAAATAAAAAGATTCCTATAAGTCTTAAAAGGAAAACATTTAATCAATGTGTACAATAAGTAATTCACAACAAATTAACTTTAATGTAAAAGAAAGCGCGGGGTGCTTACTATATTTAATAAATTAAATCGACCTACAAATAGTTAAAAAATAAAAGAAAAAGTATAAACAATTAACATCAAAAGCCTACTACACGCTTTCTTTTACATTAAAGTTAACTTGTTGTGAATTAGTTTATTCTTATTTTGAGCTTATTAGAAAAACTTGAAATATATTGACTCGGGAGATTTTCATCACTGTTGAATATTATCTTTAGATTTAAAAATTATTTTTTCCTCTTTAGTTCACAATAAAAGTGTGTTTTTTTAATCTTTTTAAACTGTAATTTTATTTAACATTTATTCTCACTAAAGTGCAGCATAAGATTTAAGAATAATTTTCTTTCGTTGCTTAAAGTTCTGTTATTGAACCTTTTAATTACTTTACACCGTGGTTCGTAAAAAAACAGAAGCATTAGACTGTAATACATTTCACACCTAAGGTAAAATTTAATAAAATAAAAAGCGCGTAAAGAAAATGACTTAGCGACATCTATGAAATCAATTTCGAACCATATCAAGTTGTTGATAAACAAAGGACACTGCACTTATTATCATGTTTGTAACCTGTAAACGGGGTCATTGTTTTTCCTTTTTTTTTCTGGTGATCCTGGTTAAGACATTAGGACAAAATTATAAAATTATTGAATTGCCATTCAAAATGAATACGTACGTAAATTTTCAAATTATTCGGACGTCGGGATGTAACATATTTAACCTAAAGTAAAATTTAATAAAATATAGAACGTGTAAAGAAAATGACTTAGCGACATCTATGAAATCAGTTTCGAACCATATTAAGTTTTTGATAAACAAAGGACACTGCACTTATTATCATGTTTGTAACTTGTAAACGGGGTCATTGTTTTTCTTTTTTTTTCTCGTGATCCTGGTTAGGACATTAGGACAAAATTATGAAATTAATGAATTGTCATTCAAAATGAATACGTATGTAAATTTTCAAATTATTCAGACGTCGGGAAGTCAGTGAAAATTGATTTGTAAAATTTCATTACACTTACATATTACTTACTTACATATTACTCATTTACGTACAGGTTAAACTAATAAAAGTGTGTTAAAAAAGAAAATAAATGGATCAGGGAAACTACAGGAATAAAAGATGTATTAGAAACGATAAAAGAATCAAGATGGAAATGGTCATCTTGCAAGACATCCAGAACTCCTTGCAAATATAGTGACAATGTGGGTACCAAATGGAACATGTAAAAGAGGCAGACCATTAATACATTGGGTGGGCGACATAAATAAGTTTCAAAAGAACGGGACAAGCAAAGCGGCAGACAAGAAAAAATGGAAGGAACTTCGAGAGAGCTACATTCAGCAGTGGATTGAAAATAGCTGAAGATGATGGTGATGATATTCGTATACACTACGATGTAGATTTCGCGAATCACAAAACACCGGGCAGAGTAGTTTGGTAACGTCGCTTCATGAGCTATCCAAAACCAAAAAAAAAAAAAAAAAAATACAAGTAAAAGCCGCTTTAAAACTGTTGGAAAATCTAAAACAAGTTTAAATAATTTTCTTTGACTTAGGCAACGCTGTCCATTCAAAGTTTTACCCGCGCCCCGTGTATTCATGAGACGTTTCAAGAAAAATGTTCGCCGGAAAATCTCTGAGGATTAATAAAAAAACAGTTTTTATCTACACGCCATCTCACACATTGAATCCCCACTTTCGTGTAGTACCTTTGGCTGAAAATAAATATCGTATTAGCCGAGCAATTCCCCCCCAGAGGCAGAAGGAATATTTGACTTTATTCAAGCCGAAAAACCAAAAAATTCGTGTCAAAGCAGGTGAAAGCCGTACTTAAACACGACCACACTTTCCATGGCATCTGCGTACAGCATCGAAAGGAGGTCCAATTTTGAAGGCGACAAATAAATTTACACAATCAAATTCCTAAACAAGATTTCTAAAGCTGGATCCTCATTTTTTTCCCTGGTTTTCGAGTTTATAATTTTATTTCAATTTTGAAACCCATTCGAATCTCCGAATTCCAATTTACAATGAGATTAGTTTAGTGTCGTTGTTTTGCGGATTGAACAGTCCGAATACATAAAAAATACGCCCAAGAGGAAAACGTTTTACTATTATTGTTATTATTATTATTATTGTTATTATTATTATTATAATTATCATTATTATCGTCATAGAATATTATAATCGGCTTTGGTAAAGATTTAGTAAAAAATGTTTACTTGTCTCCAACAATCAAGAAAAGGCCCCCGTCGTTGGCGCCGTAATTTGATGAGACAAATATCGAATTATATTTAACTCAAACGCGGACGGCAAAAATGGAAAAAACGAAACAGGAAGGTATTCAATGCCCATGACACACGCGTATATAAGCTTCCGTATCATTTTAACAAAATTGATAAAAAGTTGAAAAGCTTCGTCATGATTCGTTCGAGAAATCGTTATTTTTGTATTTCTTCGAGTGATAATTAAAATTGATCCGCTTTTTCAGAAAACTGATACATCGTCGGTAGCGAACGGAGTTCATATTGTTAGTGGAGACAGTATTTGAAGGGCTCCACAAATTCTGATCACGATAGCTCAAATATCATATCTCTGTACAATATTCCCCTAATAATAACGGCAGGCAATTGCTAATCCGTGTACAAAAGAAGAGAACGGATACGCAGCACCGTAATTTATAATTGAAGAATGCAGATAGGACTACTTCAAAGCGAACTTGCTACGATGTAAATAGACGTGATGTGACATCCGTGGTTATACGTTTCTCCAAGCGTATAATAAATGCAATGTGTCGAGTTTATAATATATGCTGTATTTCGGGATGGAAAGAAACTTCAGGAACAAGGCAATTTCAAGACATTTTTACGTTCAACATCAAACTTCAAAATCGAATAATAAAGGAGGTTCGCTATAGGAGTTTGGCTTTGCTTCTAAATTTTTCACAGTTAAAAAAATACGCCAAACACTTTATCGTTCGCTAGAAAAGTGTTAGACGTCTGTTATTAAAAAAAACCCGACGAAACATTTTTTTTATTCTTTATTTTTACAGCACTTAAACCGTTTAATGTTTTTCCGCTTTATATATCATACTTTATCGAGCTTTTTTCAGAACAAAAGTTGAAGATGATTTTTTTAAATGTGTATTTTTTCTTTTTTGTTTAATATGGAAAAATTTTAAAAATCCGATAAAAAAAATTACGATATAAATAATCGATCTAAATTCTAACCGTTCTACATTCATATCCTTTTTCCATCTACACAAGCACAAAATCATGGTCGGATGTCTACATTACCTCCTTTTCTAATCCTTATTACTTTTCCAAACTAATACAGCCTCCTCCCCTTCATCACAGTCTTGGTTTTCTGATTTTCCCGGGCCTCAGTGTCATTTCATTATTTCCTCCATAACGCATCTTCGTTTCAACCATAATTGTCTTCTTTCGTCTCTTTTTCATTATTCTATTGTTTCTTCTCCACATTGTATTTTTCATTCCCTGGAACACGACCCGCGTTTGTGATGCGGATCATTGTTTTTGAATGTTCTCTTCTTGTGCAGTTGTGCTCCTTTCTCTACACTAAATTATTACACCTTAAACTGCCTACTCCTTTTTGTGCTTCCTACATACTTTCCTTTTCTTCGCCAGATATTGTTCCAGCTTTAGCAGAGTTCATTTCCTCTATTTCTCTATATATTAAAATTTAATCCTTGTTCGTAATTCTTAGATGATAGGTCATGCCCCCTTGGTTGGCGTTTCCAAAAAAAAAAATAAGTACATTGGTCGTATATGAAGAACATATAACACATTTCCAATATCGATTAAAAATTAGACGATAAAAAAACATTGCTTAATGCTCAGAGTTAATGAAATTACACCACTTATTCTGTCCGCATAATTATTAACCAATTTACGATCTACTAGCACGCTGTTATTTGTTCGTATCAACGACCATCCGTATCATATCGTAATTTACAGAAAATTCGATTAGCCACAAACCGCTTCTCTCTTCTCCCAGAGCGCTTCTACTGTGCCAGTAATTTTTCATCGGATAATCAGTTTAATGAGCCGGTGTTGTTGTGTCTTTAATTATTTCGTTCTTTATGTAAAATATATATTTTCCATCTTTGTTTTCTCTTATGTTGTATTTTGTTAATTGATTTTACGGCTTCTCTCTTACATTCATTCTTGAATAATCACACTTTAGCCTTCATAAAGGACAATATTGCAACGTTTAGTGTTTAAATGTTTTTTTGTTTTTTTTTTTTATATAAAACATCGCAAGTTTACCTAAAACTACGTTGTCCGCCTAACATAATGTAAATATCTGTAAACTTATTTTTATACTATGTTCGCTTCACCTTCTGTTCGTTATTTACATATAAATATTTATTATACGAAGAACGTTCACTGTAAGCAGCAGGCGATGTAAGGCAAAAACCTAATTCACCTTTTTATGAGCGAAGATAAAATGTTAATAGTAATCGATTCCTGCATGTCGTTAAATTTCCTAAAATTCGAATATCGGTACTTTTAGCGTACTTTTATTTAAGGAAGGGACGTATCCAGGGTGACATTTTTGGGAGGGAAATTATATAATTACGTAATAATACCTTATACGGTAGACAGTAGATTTAAGAAATACCACTTGTTTCATAAAGAAAATCAAATAATGACAGCTCCTTAGAAATTTACAAATGTTTTAATTACAATTTAATTTAAATTTTGTTTTATTTTTAGGTGAAAAATAAAACGAAACTATAAAATTGTAGCTGGAATAGTAGTTTAGAATTTGAAAAGTAAATTATTAGAAAGAATAGAATGATGGTATTTTTTATTAGACTTTAATTCTTTTTTATTTTTGTTAGTAATCCGATCCGAATTCTCTGTCCGTGAGCAAGTTTAAATATATATAAAATGTATGTTTCGTTGTGCTATATAATTAACTCTTGAGGACGAAGAAATTCGCAATCTAAATTCGATTAACAAATAAAATTAACATTTTTCAGAATTTTTTTATTTGCGCATAATATCCTTGCAGACCGATTTTAATGATTAAAATGTAATGGTCAGTGGTGATCACTATGCATTATCGGCGAGCATAGATAGTCAACGAATAATGTAAAAAACGATATTAGAGATGTTTAATATAACAAACAGTGGCGGCTCGTGACAAGTAAATCTGGGGGGCTCTGATGTAAAATTCCAATAATTTAAAAAGTGTAATGACATAAACTTACCTTGCTTTTTTGTCCGCATTTTAAACTAAATAATAATATTTTCTAATCTTTTCCTTATATAATGTACAAACCTTTGCATTGGGTAAGTTTCACTGTTGACATGCCCCAAAAAAAAAACAAAAAAAAAAAAAACATGTGGCATAATTTCATAGAATAAGGTAAGCCAAAATATAAAATCCGGGTCTTCTAAGGTTCTTCGTAAACTATACGGTTTCTTGCATGTAATGTTTTTATTACATTTTTCTTCTATGTAGTTCTTCGAAATATTCTATTAATTTTTCTCGATTTTCGAAAACAATGTTCACTGTACTCGTATTATAGTTCCAACGTGTAGTGACTGTTCTAGGTAATTTCCGATTTACAATTTCTTGCAGTACATCACATCTATGAGCAGAATTTGAAAAAAAGCTTGCTATAGCGGACAAATTTGAAAAAAAGATTTTAATTTTAGAATCCTGGCTTGTTGCTTTTTGCATGATTAAATTCAATTGGTGCGCATAACAATGAATAAAATGACAGTATTTATATTTTAGTTTTATCTTCGCCTATACGCCATTTGTAGAATCGCTCATTATGCTCCATCGTAAGTTTGAGCAATAAGCTTAAAAGGTTAGTCTCTCCAATTAATTTATCTAATTCAGTTTCTCAAATATTGAACGTTTGAAAAAATCACCGTAAAGCAAGTGTCGACAAAAAGCACATTCAAAAGTAACAAAACCTATATCGCAAAATGTATTATTTAAAGAAGAGAAACAAGGATAAAAGTAAAACAAAAAAAAAAAACATCAAATTGAAACAGTGTGCTTCACCGGGTAAACGGACGACTCGGCGCGCGACGCGGATGTATTGTTAAAACCGGCTATAATCACGTGTAAAATTGACGAGGGTTCATTTATCGAGAGCCCACAGACGCCTTTAAGTTACGCTCGGGAAACTTCGGCTTTATTCGTTTTTCGCGTGTATTTTATATGCGGTTTGGAGGCTCAAATATTCTGAGCCCACGTACTATATTATTGGTTGCTAATATCGTGTGACCAAAAAATCAGCTGTTAACGACCTTGACGGTATACTACACTACGAGTAGATCGTACAGTTCCAGCGCAGTAAGCATGAACCCGATAACTGTTATCAGATGTTTCAGCTGTTCGTTTAACAAATCGCGCAAAATACGGATTTTACAATTATTTTTAAAATACACTCCTGCAAAAAAAATTATTTTAAAATTAAAAACTCTACTCTATAACACTGATTTTTTTTCTTGAAGTAATTAAATAAGATGTATTTTTTGAAAACTCACACAGGGAGGCTCGCGCCTTTGAGCCCCCTAGGACGAGCCGCCCCTGATAACAGACACTAGTGAAACACTTAAAATATTATGAATACGTATTAAAAGTATGGAAACGTAATTTCTTGGAAAAAGTTAATTCTTAGTGTAAGACAAAAGATTAAAATATCATATCAATGTTACCCATAGGAAAAAAGTGAATTCAGCAAAATTAAACATCTAAAATTACACAGGGTGTAAAATGCGAAACCCAGCTGCATTGCAATAATAATATAGTGTAGAACACTAAAATATTGCTTCAAAAATGTATAAACTAAACATGCTAGAATGGAAAAAAGATAAAAACCTGAATAATCGTAATTACAGACTAATTATACTTAAAAATAACATTACAGAAGTCCCTATAGTGTGCGCATTAGCTAATGATATATAGTGTGCACATTAGCTAATGATACTATAGTGTGCGCATTAGCTAATGATACTATAGTGTGCGCATTAGCTAATGATACTATAGTGTGCGCATTAGCTAATGATACTATAGTGTGCGCATTAGCTAATGATACTATAGTGTGCGCATTAGCTAATGATACTATAGTGTGCGCATTAGCTAATGATACTATAGTGTGCGCATTAGCTAATGATACTATAGTGTGCACATTAGCTAATGATACTATAGTGTGCCCATGCGGGTTGATTGCTCAGAATTGTAATCGTCTGCATTCTTAATCAAATGAACATCGATCAAAAATAATTTTCGCTTTATTAACTATAACATCTTCATAACTTTAGCTAATTATGCGTATTATTCATTTCAGTACAACGGGGAACATTTAAAATACAACGATAATGCGACTATTGTGTAGGAGCTGAAGTTTTTCGAAGTTGTAAGATCAAGCACCGTATTGAAGAAGGAATAAGTTAATCTTGGTTAAACAATATTTTTTTTTTGTATTCGATAAGTTTTTTTATTGGAACCACTTGGATAGGATTTTCGATTAATAAATGGCTACCAGGTTTAATTGCTTTTACTCCAATGGGTTTTTTATTAAAAATTAATTTCTTATTTAGAATTACACCCAAGCGGACATGTACGATCCTGGTGTGCCTTTAATAATAATCAGCTGACTTCCGGAGAAGTAGGCTATCTACGAGTGAGAGGTATGTAGCTACAGTTTTATTAAAATTTGGATTAATTTCAGCATTTTTCCAGAAATTTTAAAACACAAGATACAACTGAAGACGTTTAATGAAAATTTCACCTTCGATATAATATAACACATCATCCGTATATAAAGAAATGATTTCAGATCTCACCAGTTTGGTAGGGCAAAGAAGTAGACTGAAAATAGACCAAGGACAACGCTGCTACGTTGTGGAACATTTGTAACAGCAGTTCTGCATATCAGCGTTTTGTATGGAGACATAAAATATTGCGTAGATAACTGCTAATTAGTTTAATTAAATATATCGGAAATTTATATTTTAACATTTTACAAATTAACTCGTCATGTTAAGTCGTGTCAAATGCCTTTGAAATTCCGAATAGAATTAATCCTGTATGTTTATTTATATTAAAGTTATGGATGAAATAATCGGCAATCTTAGCAATTTCATGTACTGCAACCTGGTCTGAAACCAAACTTCTTCTCCGGAATTGTATTGTTATTATTGGTGAACTTAGTAATCTATGTAACTTTTTCTGCTATTTCGTTTAAGTTGATGAGCGGACCACTTGAGAGGAATCGTTTTCCTTGATTTAGGTAGTGCTATAATTTTAGTAGCTATTTTCCGACATTTTGGAAAATAGCTAAATCACGTCGTCATAGCATTGATTATAAGCGTTTTAACTTCGGCACATCTTTTCGTGGAATCTTCATTAAAATTTTTACCGTCGGTGTATTATCATCATCACATGAAATTTTAGCTTTAGATTTTTTCAGGTACTTTAATATTTCCAACAGAGAGGTAAGAAACTATATTCAAAATGAGAAGCAGGCGAGAGCATTGTTATTGTCGGTAGAATTAATTAATAAACGTCTCAATTGGAAACTAAATTATTTTGACGGGTAGAAGCAAGGCGAGTACTTACTTTACGCATATTTGAGTAATACTTAACAAACAACTCGGCTTTACTCTTCATAAACATAATCGGTGTAATTACTCCTCATAAAGAACATAACTTAGACTTTTGTTACGTGTATTAACATGAGAAAGAAATTTTCCGAAATTTATCATTTTTGTTATTAGGTGATATTCATTAATTACGTAAGCTATTTTTCTTTCACCCCCCCCCCCCGCGGCCGGTGACATTTAGTGAGACTTGATGGACCCCTTTACCCTCACGTGAAATTTACGCTACAGTTGTTAAAGAATTAAATTTATTTTCATAAAGGAGAAAAATAATATAACGTTAAGGTGTACTATAACGACATTATTTAAATTTAATAAGATTAAGAGTAAAAACAGACAACATCACCTTCCCTGATTTTTCATTCACTCCGTGGACATTTATGTACTATACCAATTTTTTTTTTCTTTTAAAAACTCTGAACCTTATTTTTTACCTTTTTTTTTTCTTCTCAAAATAAAAGTTTTTGATAGCCATGAGATTTTTTCAGCGAGCAAAATAGGACACTTCAAAAAAAGTAAAACAAAAATTTAATAATTTTTTTTTTATCTGTATAATAATGTTTATTCTTTAAAAGTTGGCGTGAGATTTTCAATTATCCCTCCCCCGGCTTAAAATTTGATGAGATTTTGCTGGACCTCCCCCCATTTTGAACTTACGTAATTAATGGATATCCCCTTATTAAGTAAAATCTTAATTAGTTAAAAATTCAATTAAAAGTGTCAAATATAAGGTCAGAATGAAATCGATATTTTACGAATCCTATGAACATAGTTTTTGAATTTAATTATATTTCCAATAAAACACGAAATATAAACTCGAAGGAAAGTTTGACACACTCTTTTTTTTTTGCTGGTCGCGATAGCCTAGTTGCTAGAGGCTAGACTCCATTCGCAATGCTAAAATTGATACTTTGCAACACTTCACGATCGCACTGTTTTTATATATAATACTATATTACAATATTTTAGACCTGATTATCCAAGTGAAATAGTGGTCTAGTGGTAATGTATACGAATGTAATGCTTAAGGCGATCATTATCACATGCGTGTACTACAGGCAAAACTAACAGCGAAGTTATCTTTTTATTTTAAAATATTTAAACAAATGTTATGTATTTTATATTAGAGAAATTTTCTTAATGTTATAATAAATTATGTAGAGAGTATTAATAGTTGTTTTATTTTTAAACAATGTGAAATATTTTTTATACACTTACTACTAACTTTAACTCGAAATTATTTAAAATAAATACGTGCAAAATAAAAATTGTAAAAATAAAACTAGTTTATTATAATTATGTGAAAAAAAGCGAAGGTTAAAAAAAAGATGTGAATTGGAGGGAAAAGCAAAACTATAATTTCAACCGAAGTGAACATAAATTTAATAATTATTTTCGGGAGAAAATGATTTAAAAAAAATTATTTACATGAACAATTTCCACAGAGATTAGCCGTCGGAACTCACATAACATTTTATTAAAATCGTCAATGCTTTGCGAGTTTTTATTTACACTTGTTTATAAAAAGATGCGTGTCTTCCTTATCATAATTGTACATTTAATTAAAATTTGCATAATTCTGTTCTTACATATTTGCATATCTGAATATGTATTTAATGATAATGTTTAAATAGACACAACTTTTAACTGAATGTAATTGTAAACATTATGTAAAGATCGTTTACCATTAAATATTTTTAAAGCACCTTAATTACTTCCGAAATCCTGTGTCTCAGTTTGTATTACATTTTTCGATGTACTATACAAAATAAGTTCATAAATAATAGATAACCATTTTTTCTAGGTTCGAGAGTATAATTATGGTTTCTGAGATTGTTGTTAGTTGAATAATTTGTTGTATTGCCGTAAGATTTTTTCTGAACTTTATTTCCCTTTAATTCTTTATTTCATTTATTACCATTATTTCTGCTCATCATTATTATTACAAAATGCCTCTTAAAAAAATTCGTAACCATACGGGTATATTTAAATAATAACTGTAATGTTTTAACTATGCGTTTATAAATCGACAACATTTTTTTTAACATTCAAACCCCTATGATGTTGAAACCATGATTTAAAAACCATTACATACTGCATATAGAAGATAATTTCTCAAATGTTCATTGTTAGTCGCTTTTATAACTCTATTTTGTAAATATAATCTTTCGCTCGATGGATTAATATCGTGTAATGTCCGAACTTTTTCAAATTAAAGTTGAACCATAAAACTTTATTTTTATATCGATTACAATAGAAAAGGAGTAATGTAGTAGAATATATCGTACAGTATTCATAGTTGTGCTTCCGGATGCAATTAATATAACTATGTAATACAAGTGTGCTACATCATACACTTTATAATATATTAGAACACTGAAATTCAAACTTCTACAATTACAACAAAACCGGATAAATGTTAATTGTTAACAGTTTTAGGACATCAAGCGTACAGCTAACATCTGCTGACGCAATCTACTGGCGCGGATATGGAAAGAAGCAAAAAAATTGGTACGATCGTGTCGCGTTGCAAAGTATCAATTTTAGCATTGCGAATGGAGTCTAGCTTGCTAGAGCGCTTGACTTCCGATATGGTGGTCATGGGTTCGATCCCGAGCGACGACGAACTCATTACAAGAATTAAATAAATAAAAATAATCGCTAATAATCACGTGGAAGGCAATGGCAAACCACCACGTACAATATTATATGCGCGCTAGGTCAGTACACAGCAGACCCACACGGTACTGCATTTGTATATCGATAAATCAAATGATTACTATCAGTTCCGAATGTGGTCTTGCGTGTGTATATAGCGTACGGCACCTTAAGAAGAAGAAGATAAACAGATTAATAATCTCAGTAATTAGTTTAGCGAAATAATTCACATGATAATCTATTTATTTTATATTCGCAAATATTCTATTTTTAGGATTTAAATCGCCAACTAATATGACCTTCGAGTATGAGTGTTTTAATGTCATCAGAAAATTATATGGATATCTAGGTGGTTAATGTGCAGCACAAATAACAAAACCGTTAATATTTTGATTAGTGTGATATGAAAATTCAAAATAAATTTTTACAACAATTCACCGAACGTATTCTAAACAGGGTAAATGACGGTTGTATATGCAACTTTGTGGTCAGAGAAGTAAAATTCGTTTATACTTGATTCAACTTTAAAATTGATATTGAAGCTTTTAGTTCCTCAAACAAAAATATGATCTAGGCAAGAAACATAAATGGAGTCATATCGAGTATATGTCGGATCATTTATTACACTATAAAATCCATTTGCAGATAATAGGTTAAGATATTGCGTATTTTTTAGTTCGTTAAGCAGGTTTATGTTATAATCCACAGTTAAAACTAAGGTAAAGTCTAGTACAGCGATAACATTACTTAAATGCAGGAGAAAATTTGAATATGATGACTCACTGAAACGATATATTCCTATAATTGAAAAATAGGTTTTCTTGTCGAATTGTAGGTTATGATAGATTTTATGTTAATACTTGAAATTTCAATTTCATTTTCAAAGTTTAAACTATTTTCAACATAAATTATTACACTCTCTCTTTTAATATTTCTATTTTGTTCCTTAGAGGAAAATCCTGGAATTCTAGAGTGTTCAAGTTCATCTGTTTATAGCCATGAATATATTTGTTTTTTGTTAGTATAAGTATACAGTGGGGTTCCTCGAAACGTGATCATAAACTTCTCGCATTTAAAGTAAATAGATTAATTTTATTTGAATTCCTTGAAGAAGATGGTTTTTATTTTTAGTTATTATTTAACATTAAAATTTATAGAAAATTTGCACACCAAATGAAGCATAATATAAAATTTGATGTAATGTACATTCTGAGATATTAGTTCACAGAATTTTACGTTAAGATGGCATAAAATTGCGCATGATCTGAGACACTATTTAACATTAAGAAGTTTTTAGTAAATTTAATGAAAAAACGTCGTTCGTTAATTAAAAATAGAATAACAGGAAAATTCATATATTAAACTCTACACACGATAGAAAATATTGACATAATGTAAAACCAAAAAGGAATTAGTTCGCAAAATTTTATGCTGTGAAAGTGTGTGAGAAAGACTAGGACTTCAAAAAGTTAATATTTTTATTACTTTAGCGAATGGATTTTCTGAAGATAATACATCTTACTGGACAATAAATTCTTAGTCTGGCTAAATTTTAGCGGTACAACATTTTGAGGGGGCGTACTATAATAGTACAATTTTCGGCTCAATTTATTCCCAATAAAATCTTTTTGTTTAATTATTTAAGAAGAAATAGTAAGTGTAAGCTTTCTGAAACGTTAAGTTTTAAGATTAAATTTTTAAACATGGCGTGTATCGTAGATTGTTTTCCTAATTCTCATTCTTTCATTGTTTTTTTCCCCAAATTTTATGCAAACTTTTTTCATTTAAATTTAAATATTTAATAACTCGCCAGACGTTATTGTTCAGTTTTTATTGTTTTGTTTACTAATTTATTTTTTACGCATTTAATCAGTCGAACAAAAAAAAAAAAAAAGAAAACACAAAAACCGACCCTTTTCAAAGCCATTTTTATTCAGATTAGAATATTATGGTTATATCTCTCTTATTAACATTTTAAGCACAGAACAATTTCAAAAAAAAATCTGTTTTTTAACAGGAAGATTGATTTTGTTGGCGTGAAAGCGTCTTAAATAAGAACATTTTTTTTTTCTGCAAAATTAATATACTCGTATTTAACAGACTGTGCATAATATTTTGCTTTGATATTTACATTTTAATTATTTAAGAATGAATTAGAATTTATTTAATATAAATTATCCAAGTGTATACAATTGTATTATCCTTTGTTTTTCCAATAATTTCATTTAAATGCTTTGGGATACAATTTGTAATTTATTGTCAACATTAGGCTATATAGATTCATCACTGAAGTTTGTTTTGGGAAAGAGTTATCCTGTCTTGATATATTTATTTATTGAAAATTGAAAAAAGTAATTACATATTCCTGTATTATCACTGTAGATGAATCGGTTAAAAAACATTCTTCTATCTCATGCGGATGTAGCTTAAACTTCGACTGCAAGATATGATTGATTCAGACAGGTATACACAGAGTAGTTAAATAAAAACGTTTAAAAATTATATAAATATAATATTCCATATAATATTCAGTACCGCAAAATATTAATGCTTAATTAAATTAATGAAATTTTTCGAGCCGGAGAAAAGTGCAGAAACAATAAGCAAAATCCCTATATATATATATATATATGTAACTCGGCCATTTTGGCCTCGCAAAGGGCTGTGCCCTTTGACCCCTCTTGCTTTCATTTCTGTCTCTTTCTCTTCTATACTTTGTATAAAATTATCAAAATTTACAACGTAATTCTTATTGGCATCAACACACACAAAAAATAACATAATCACAAAAATCCAATTCTAACATTTACCTTCCGTTATATAAAATTAAGACATTTTTTCGTTACATTTTTCGTTACATATTTCATTACATAAAATTGTGACATTTTTTAAATAACAATAACAAAAATCCTACAAAATATAACAAACGTTACATAAAATTGGGACATTTTTCTGGGACATTTTTTTGGGACATTTAGCGTTACATAAAATTGGGACATGTTTTCGAATGGGGGGTAGCCTAAGAATTACGTTGTAATTAATTTATATTAAATGAAATAAAAGATAACGAGGAGTGAAAACAAATTTTAAAAGGAAGAGTAGGATAGGGATTAGTAATTATGTTAAAGCAAACACCGAATGAAAATTCATTTTGAAAATCTCTATAATAGAGATGTAATATATGATTTTGTGTTTTTTTTACTGCATTTTTCTGTTTGAAACAGTATTTTAAATAATTGTTTTAGCAGCTATATACTTTTTTTAATACATTTACATATGTAACTTCATCGCTTTTTTTTCTTTTTTTTTTTTTAAATTTAAAATATTATAAAAATAGAAGTTATAGACGAATATTCCGTTACTTTATCCGTTTTGAACTGCTTAAAATACTGTTTAAACCGATCTTCTGGATGACTATGTGTGACTATATCTACAATTAAAATATTGCATCTATAAATATTAAATCAAAAATACTGTAAAGTACATAATATATTATATAGCGTGATTTTGTAAGAGACGTATATATTTACAAGAATATTATGGGAATAAAGTGCAATAAATGAAACTACTATATGGTTTACCTGAAACTTAATAATTTTCAAGATACCGAAATTTTTAGATTTTTGGAAAAATTTGACAGTTGTTTCCCTAATAATTGAATCAATTAAAACCTCTCAATGATCTTATTAAACTTCTTCGAGATCAATTTTGTAGTTTAAAAAAAAAACGCTCTACTTAATAAAAAATGAAATTAACAAAAAATATGCTACAAGAACGAAAGGGGATCAGCTGGTTAAATGAAATTATAGTAGAATAAGAAATAAATTTTTAAATGATTATAAAAATTCCAAAAATTTAATTTATTGATTTACCATTCAAATTTTGATGTTTTATTTCTAAAATGTAATTTTACTTACTGACTAAAATTGATTTATTCAATCGCATTACTAGTTTTACGTCTGTACATAAACAATGCTTGCTCGCTAATAATATGCGAGGTTTTCAAATGCAAGTGAAGCCATAAAACAGTTTATAATTTACATGTTTCTCTTTGAAAAAGAGGAAATTCTTTATATTAAATAATGGATATCCTTTTTTAATTTAACGTTTGCATAACAATAAACGAGTTTCGCGGTTCTAAATATTACATGAATAAATATATGCCTTTAATAGCGGTCTAAGTAATTAAATTAATATATCAATTACTGGAATAAGTATGTATATCCCGGCTACCACTAATAAAACCACTAAATCAAACAAAAAAAAAGTTTAAAAACCTTAGATTTTTTTATTCCAAACCTAGAAATTTTATGTATATTTGAGATTTTCTAAAAAATTAAGTTTAATTTATTTGGAAAAACATTGTTTTTACAAATAAAAAACAGTTTAAACATATTAATCTTGTAAAAGTTTTCTAATTATAGCCAACTATTGAAATAAAAAGTTGTCACAGAATAATAAAAATATTGTAACAAAACATACAATAAAGATCAGGTTGTTGTTTCAGTTCGGTCAGCTCTTTTAAACTCTCTAAAAATAAATTTGTTAAATAAATAGAACGAAGTAACTCAAATTACATATTAATCAGCGATAAAACGATTTGTGTTTAATTTTCTATACTTCGAAAAAAAAGAAAAGACAGAACTCAATTTTATTCTGATTACATTTTAAAGTAAGATATAACCTTATAAAAATTTGAACAGGTGATGATTTTAATTTTTCTTACACTTTAAACCAATGAGCGAAATATCGCGTGGCTATAATAAATTACGATAGTTTACATATTTCAGTACATTATTTTTCATCGAAAGTTGTTCATATTTAAATATTTAGTGGCGTTTTATATTAATCAGATTTTTTTTTTATCCTGCAATTGTCAACTTTTAGGTCTTGTTAAATTTTTAATAGGTCGCAAAGTTGTCAAATAAATCTCGATCCTTATTCTCGTTTAATTTATAAGAAAGTCCTATATTATATTAAATAAATAATAAATTTAAAATAAACGGAGGATCATATGAAATCTGCCCCAGGTGATTTTTAAAAATCAATTTGATTGATCGATTTCTAACTGAAAAAAAAAATCTTGAAAATTTCAGCTTCCAATCCAAAAAGTTACCAACATAATTTAAAAAAAAAAGCTTGTTTTTTGGTGTTTATGTTATTGTAACTGCTCTGCTGGATATTTTTTAACAACAATTTTTTTGGTAAGAATTATCGATAGAAGACGTTAAAAAGATTTTTTTTAAAGAGTTTTAACCGACTCCTTTTTTTTTGAAATATAATAAAAACGTTGTCATTCAAACACGTTCCTTTAGCTTGTCACTCACGAATTTTTCACACAAAACTCCTTTTGTACTCTTTTTGGCACGGTATAATTTTCAACTTGATTCATTATTCAGTGCAACATAGTCAAAAAAATAAAATCGATTTTTTTCATATTTTCTTCAAATATTGTCCACTATTTACTAATATGTTTTTTCATTTAAAGATACATCCCAAAATATGATGCTTCCATACTATTGAGAATAATTATTCAGGGTTAATATGAAAAAAAAAAAAAAATCAACTTTTTATAAGTTATTTTAATATTGTTTAACAAAAGTTCTTATCGATTATTTATATTGAATAAAATAATTTCACATACAATATATCGAGTTTTCTTTAACACAAGTAGTAAAATAAAATAAACTAATTACATTATGAGAAATTCTTTGCTAAGATTATTTTAAATAACGTCAGTTAATCTTCGTCATTATTTTCATGAACTGCAGCATTAACTTTTTCATCTTTAAACAAACGACTCAGTATCACAGCAGGTCTTATTATTTTAATCAAATATCAAGCGTGAGTAAGATAATATATAATAGACGTTAGAGCAACACTCGACAGTGCATCTACCACGAGCACAATTATAACAATATCAACTAATACCAGAGATTTTATTCGCACCTGGTTGATAATCAGTGAAGTAACGGTATGTTTTTAATATTCACTTATAGTTTTATAAAATTAGGTGTAATTTCCACATATTGAAGTGTAATAGTACTATTTTCATTCATCAATTCAGTTAAATATAATACAGCCTGAGAAATTTGATCCTAACAAAAATTTTAAGTTCTTGTTCCATTAACTCAGAAAAACCCGTTAAATGGTCTGAAGTTATCGTTGTAAAAAAGGATCTTCAGTTGAGGATACAGATGAAATTGTTGTTGAAGACGATTGAGAAAATATTAGTTAGCTCTCGATATTTACTAGCTCTGCGGGTAAGTCATCAATGTCAATATATTTGGTTGGTCCATTTAAAATGATTTGACACTTGTTACAGAAAATATTATTAATATTGAATATTTTTACAACTTTTCCCGTTGCAATCTAGGCTTCACTGACTGTCATAATTACTTTTCTATAGCCTACTGTTTTACATAAATAAATATTGCAATTGGCGCATTTGCGTTGGAATAATCAATTTTCAAATCTAAATGAAAAAAAAAACAACTATATATTAAGAATGCAGACATACATAATAGTAGATAGAAAACACTTCGATGAAAATGAGCAAACGAAGCACTATTCAAAGTTATAGTATCATCAAATATAATGATGAATTCAATAATTAGATTAACTATCCAATGTAATTCGATCGTATAAATTGAAATATAGTCTTAAAATAAATTCAAAAATGCGTAAATACATAAGTTAAATGTTTAATACAATCAAAACAACAATAAAAGTTATATCATTAATGTCAGGTTAGCTGAAATCAAACAACACCCAAGAGGTCATGAAAATAGTTACTTAAAGTCCCAGCAGATGACCTTGTCAGGTACCAGCAATAATCCAGCGCTAATTTTAAACTTATAAATATAATAGAAATCAAAATGAATGTTATATATATATTTTTTTTTCTTTACGTATATATTAACACTAAATAAAAATTCCCGATAGTATGAAAACGTTATATCATATTTTTTTGATGTATTCTGTTTTGCGTTATTAAGCGAATGCTGTACTCGCCCTTATATATTTTGAGAAAGCTCTGAAAAAAGGTCTTTCAATATTGCGATGATAAGCAAAAAGGGAAGCTAATAAA
This sequence comes from Icerya purchasi, assembly GCA_039619475.1. Lineage (NCBI taxonomy): Eukaryota > Metazoa > Arthropoda > Insecta > Hemiptera > Monophlebidae > Icerya > Icerya purchasi. The sequence goes on from CM077116.1 coordinate 224,751,738, forward strand.
CAGAAACGGAAAAACGAAACAAAGGAAGGGAGAACAACTAAAGGAAATAAGGTAATAAATGGAACAAGGCGGGCGAGAGAAAGAGACTGGCCCTAATATTCTCTTTAGTTCCATTAGGCTTAGTACATTATGAATCTTAACTTCACAATCCCCGACGCCTGTCAAGGGTATGGGACTTTCTTTACTTACAAAGAATACGCAAAAATCGGGAATCAAACATTATTTTTAACGCTAAACGATCGAGCGAGCGAGAATAACAGACTTTCGAAAACACATTAACCGATTATTTCAAAGTAGCCTCATAGAAGAAAGGAATCATAACGACCTAAATTCTTAATAACGCTTATCTGCTAACTTCTAATTTAATATTAAATTGAGCGAATAAAAACGAATAAATATAAAATAAAAATATTCCTTAATTGATAGTGATTTTGCACATGAGATCGCAACACATGTTTAAACGAAAGAAAATATTTTATTAGTAAATAGTGGATAATATTTAAAGAAAATATGAAAAAAATCGATTTTATATTTTTGACTATGTTGTACTGAGTAATGAATCAAGTTAAAAATTATACCGTACCAAGAAGAGTACAAAAGGAGTTTTGTGTGAAAAATTCGTGAATGACACGCGGAAAGAATGTGTTTGAATGACAACATTTTTATTATATTTGAAAAAAAAAGGAGTCGGTTGAAACTCTTTAAAAAAAATCTTTTTAACGTCTCTTATCGATAATTCTTACCAAAAAAATTGTTGTTCAAAAATATTCAGCAGAACAGTTACAATAACATAAATACCAAAAAACAGGTTTTTTTTTTAAAATTATGTTCGTAACTTTTTGGATTGGAAGCTGAAATTTTCAAGATTTTTTTTTTCAATTGATTTTTAAAAATCACCAGGGGCAGATTTCATACGCTTATCCGACTAAAATAAATCAATTAACACATTAAATTTACAAATTCACAAAATTTTATATGGAATATTTAGAAGTAATGAATTCCATCCGTACGCTTTTACGAATCAGAATTATGATTCGCTGTAAATGATTAATATCATTTTCGTTTTTTTTCTCTTTTCATATTTATTTTTACCTTACGCAATGAGTAAACAAATGAACTATTAATTATTTTTTGAAATAAGGAGAGAATATATCATCGTTCGAATATTTTCTTTTTTTTATTTTAAAATATTAAATAAATATTAACCATTTTATTGTTCGAACTTACAAAGAAAATGTTCCAACAGTTCTGGAATAATTTGTCCAAGTAAGTAAAGCTGAAGTAATTTTCAGGAAGTTGATTTCCGATGATGACGTATTATTTTACAAAGGAAAATTAAAAATATAGAGGGTACATAAACACTACTAGTGGTTCTCATATTCTTTCGTTGTTTAACGTGTTCATTTTGACTGTTCTTTTCCATTTGTATTAAACTCGTTTACTTGGCGAATTGTTTTGAAATTTCTTTTATTATCTATGGTTTTTGATTATAGATACGTGATCGTATTTGTTGTTTGCATATATTTTATTTCTAATTTAAAAGTAGTCATACTCATCATATTTTAGTGCTAGGTACATAGTTTTTTTTTATTAAAATTCAATAAAAAAAGAATTAGATTTGGAAGTAACGAAACGAAATTTTAATTCCCTAACGAAAATTCCTAAACTTAAGGAAATTCTGGAAGAGAGCAATGATACAAGAATTTTTAAGCACTCATAAATAAATACATTTATATGTGAATGCTACATGAAAAATATAGACGACATTACAACTTTAAAATTCGAAATCTTTGGTTCTAATTTAGTAATACATAATTGTAAATTATCTTTATCTTTTTTAACATAGCATAAAACAGAATTGTCAGCGATGAAACATTATCTTTGATTCACTATTTCTTGTTAATTCGATAAACGGTAACTTCATTTTTATTTACGTGTGCACGTGAAGAATATTATAATTGTCAACTATAGTCTGCCTAAGTTCCACTTTCTAAGATCAACTCTTACAACGTTCCAACGTTCAATTATGTTTCAAAATATGATAATTGTTAAAAAGCAGCAGCACTATTATTACGTATTACTAGCGCAAAACATGAATTAATAGTTAATTGCGTTAATAATCGATTTAAAAAATAAAAGCCATAATTTTAATTATATTTATATTTACTCAATTTCGGAGTATATTACTTACTTGAAATAAATGAATCGCGGCCACAGATATACCAACATTGTCATGCGCTATTAATTCTAAAATTGACGGAATAACATTCAGATTTATCAAAAGATGATAAAGATCTGGTAAAGCAGCTGGTATGTACAATTTTTTAATGATTTAAAAAAATCCTACCTCCGACTCTAAAAATCTACAGACATTAATGCAAATTAATATTCCTTCCATAAGAATTATTTTAACAAATTTAATATTATCGATGAAGAAGTGGTCATTGTGTTTTTGTAAATATACTTTTCTTTTAATTATTTTTATCTTTGTAGAAAAATGAAATTTGTTGTTAACGTGTATAAATTTAATTTAAGTAACGGGATTACAAATGAGAAAAACAAATAATCGTTAAAATATACACTAATAAAGTATATTAAATGATGACAGACGTTTAACATACTTTTTATAAAATATATAAAACCTCAAATACAAATAAAATTATAACAATACTTCAAATTTAGAACTATGAACTGGGAATAATTTGTTGACTTTAAAAATGTTGATTATTTTTGCAACAAAGATCACGCTAATGAGATATTTCAAATTCTTTTCGTTGCCATATTTACTGTTTGCCTGTTTGAAATAGCATAATTTTACAATTACACATTCATTTTATATATATTTCATTATAATCATTTAGCAGTTTTGTTTTTATGTTTAAATTTAACGTGGAAAGATTAATATTTTCATTTGAATATCATACCAAACTGATTTCACGATACTTATATCTAATTAATACGTTTAATATGATGATAATTATTTTTAATATAACCAGATCAATTTGTTAAAAATTGGGATTTTATTTAGAAATTATTATTCTTTTTTAATATTTAGTTTCCAATAAATATGCGTGATATTTTTCTCAAGATAATGATCGGTTCTTTCCTAAATAAAAAAACCGTACGTATCGATTTTAAACTACAAATGGTAATATAAAATTATTACAGTTTGTATAATACTGTCGCATAACCTCTGTTGACTCCGAAAACAAAAGTACACGGCAAAAGAAATTTATTTCGTAAAAAAACGCGGACGAAGCGACGTCGAATCGAATAAAACGTGCGATGCTGAACCATATCATTATCTAGCCTCTTAATGGCCCGGACGAGTTGACACAGAATCACGGCTCGTCCGAGATCTGTTGGGGAGAGGAGAGGATTTTGATCAGTGTGACCAGGAAGGAGTTTGTGGTTCCCACATGGCTCTCCCTCTTGGAGACTGAGCCCCAGTGGGGTGAAGTTGCGGAATAAAACAAAGGAAAGCAAAAATGGAAGTTTTACATGGATATTAATTATATGTAGTATGAACGGAAGATAAAGTAGTAAAAATTAACACATAATAAGGTCGTTTATGCGAAATAATAAAAATGGTGTAGGTAAAGTAAACTAAATTATCATGCTAAAATGGCAGAATGGCACCTAATCGTTAGTATGAGGAGGTCGGAAGAGGAACTAGGAGCGAAATGAGTTTGAGGGATAGACGAAATTGGAATCGCAGGAGTAACGAGTGTACATAATTGACAAAATTGAGGGATGAAACTCGGTCGGAGAGTTGCTTCGTTAGCGGAATTGGAATGCTCGAAAATGAATGTAGACTAATTATATCGATCGGAAGTAACGTAAAAGTTTCAGGCGAGATGAGTGCGAAATGAAAGTGGGAGAGGACATAGGCGCCAATCTAAAGAAGAACGGATATTTATTTTATTTTAAAGAGATCAGAATAAGAGGGAATAATAAAACGGCTTTGAACAACGATCCAGAAAAATGATTAAACTAAACTAAACTAAACTAATAAAAACAAAAAATTTACGATCTTACAATTTTGGAAAAAGTAAATATTACTTTCGCACACGGCATGAATTCAAAAAAAAAAAAAATTATTATAGTAGTACTAGAGATGAATAGAGGAGTGTGATTCGATATACGTTATTCGAGTAACAAAAATAAAATTAATTGCATAAAATAGTAAAAACCTGTCGGCGTTACTCGAGTGTAGTTCTGTACCAAATCGGGAATCGGATTTATCTGGGAAACTAATAAATGAAGGTCACGGTCTCATCAAAGCGAACTGGTCGCCTGATGGGGCGTCCATACCGTGATTTCGATATCGTCGGAAATAATTCCTTATCGGAATCGGCATCCTTATTTAGGAATTCGGGATCGTCAGAAGGTGAGGCGTCATCATCGGGAAAGCCGTAAAAATCGGAATCGGAAACTGAATCGTCCATATCTTTGCTTGAAGGTATCGTGTCGATGGGCCAATCGAAATCAGTTAATAGAAGGTCTGGATCATTGCAGGGTGATGTGTCAATCCATTCGTCATTTTCAGAGTTGTCTTCTAAAATGAATGCTGGCTTCAGTCTATCCAGACTAACTCTGTCAATTTTTGCGCCAAATTTCAATTCGTAGCATTGCGGGTAACGGTTTATAACTTTAAACGGACCGTCGTAGACAGGTTGTAAAGCTGTCCGATGTCGATCTCGACGGACGTAAACATGAGTGCAGCTATCGATGCCCTTTTGCAAAAATCCTGAGCGTTTATTAATGCGTGCTGGCTTTAGGAAAACATTGTTGATAGTATCGGATAATTTATTAATTAGATTCGATTCGTTTTCGACCGGCGGTAAAGCGTCGATCATCTCGCACGGTAGCGATAGCGGAGTGACGTACGTAAGTTCGGCCGGCGAATGGCCAGTGTGGTTGATCGAAGTTCTTATGCCGAATAATACAATGGGAAGGGCTTCGTGCCAATGTTCAGTTTCCTGGCAGCGGATAGCGGCTTTCAAAGTACGATGGATTCTTTCCACTTTTCCATTCGATTTTGGGTTGTAAGCTGTCGTATTGATGTGGGTTATACCAAATCGTTGTACGAGTTGTTTGAATAACTGTGACGTAAATTGGCTTCCACGATCTGTTGTGATAATCGAAGGGCAACCGAATCGGCAAATCCATGTTTCGATGAAGATGTTTACAATCGTATCTGTTGATATATCTTTGACTGGAACAGCCTCCAGCCAGCCGGTGTATCGGTCAATAATCGTGAGGATATATTGATATTCACTTGAACGAGGTAAAGGTCCAACTAAATCGCAATGTACATGTTGAAAACGAGAACTTGGGGGAAATTCGCCATATGGTGGTTTCATATGTCGGTAAACTTTGTTGCGCTGACACAAATTACAAGTACGCGCCCAATGTCTAATATCTGTGGACATACGCGGCCAAACAAATCGTTGCTTAATTTTGAACAGCGTACGTTTGGGAGACGGGTGGTCCATGTTGTGAATTGCCTGATAAATCTTTCGGCGTAACAATATCGGCACAATTGGTCTTTCCTTCTGATCTACGTAAATCATTACATCGTCGATCGCTTTCTCAGATACTTCAATCTTAGACGACCTGTTTTTGCGTATCGCTGTTATGTCCTCGTCTCCTTCCTGTAAGGTCCGAAATTGTTTTGTATCGAAACTGTACTCGTCTAACATGAACGCATCGATTCGTGATAAATAATCGGCGACTACGTTATCTGCACCTTTTATGTAACAAATGTCTTCGACATACTCAGCAATAAAGCTCAAATGACGCGATTGACGGGTGGACAACTTCTCCGCGGGCTGATGTAATGCGTGGGTAAGCGGTCGATGATCAGTAAGTACAGTGACTCTGCGGCCCTCAATAAGATCCTTAAATTTCCGAATTGCGTCGTACACTGATAATAACTCGAGGTCGTAAGTGCTATATTTACGTTCTGCTGGTGAAAGCTTACGTGAATGGAACGAAATAGGCTGCAATAAATCGTTAACTCTCTGGTTGATGACTGATCCGATCGCGGTAGACGAGGCATCGGTCATGATGACGATATCGGCGTCAGCTGACGGATGCGCCAGTATTGCGGCCTCAGCTATAAGTTTCTTCGATAATCGAAAATATTTATCGAGTTCCTCAGTCCATGCAATCTGCGTCAAATCTTTCTTCTTGCTCCCCAAAAGGAGGGAATTCAATGGGGCTAATACTTCGGCTCCTTGCTTATAGAAGCGATGATAAAAATTTATAACGCCAAGGTAACTTCTCAAATCCTTTTTAGTGACTGGGCGTGGCAGCGTTACTATCGTTTCAACACGTTTCGGGTCGGGACGTATTCCTTCATGAGATATTTCATATCCAACAAATGTAATTTTGGGTACAGCGAAAATACATTTATTTTCACTCAGCTTCAAGTTATGAAGCGATAACTGTTTGAGCACGGCGTATAAATCTGACATATGTTGTTTTGGATCCGCGGAAAAAATTAAAACATCATCTAGGTAGGCGCGCGCGAATGGCAAGTCTTTCAATACGTGGTCGATGGCTCTTTGGAAGGTGGCACCCGCGTTTTTTAGACCAAACGGCATTACTTGAAACTCGAATAACCCAAATGGTGTCGTGACAGCAGTTTTTTCGATGTCCGGAGGATACATGGGAATCTGGTAGTAGGCTCGTTCGAGATCAAGCTTGGAAAACACGGTTGTTCCATACAGATCTGAGTTCATGTCATGTAAGTGTGGAATAGGATATCGGTCAGCGATTGTGATGCGATTCACCTGACGATAATCTCCGCATACACGCCAACCATCGCCTTTTGGGACGAGTGTTAAAGGTGAAGCCCAGGGAGATTCGGATCGACGACAAAATCCAAGGTCCATCCATTCATTAAATATACGACGAGCATATTGAAATTTTTCTGGCGGTAGACGGCGAGGCTTCGAGTGAGCGGGGTGCCCGTTAGTAATTATCCGGTGTTGAACAGGGGATAATCGAGAGGTGTTATAAAAAGTTCCGGAAAATAAATCTTTGAAATTATTTACAATGGATGTAACTGAGTCTTGCTTAATAGCAAGGGTAGCGATAGATGAAGCGGCAGGAGTCACGTCGCTCGCGGAAGGTTTATTCGATTGCAAATTATTACGAGTTAGTAATCTTTTATTCGCGACGTCCACTAATAATTCAAAATACTGTAGAAAATCAGCGCCGATGATTGGCTGGGCGATATCTGCTACTTTAAAGGTCCAGATAAAATTTTGTTCAAGGTTAAAATCTAAAGATAATCTTTTGCTACCTAATATTTTGAAATCGGTACCGTTAACTGCTGTTAAAACGCCCGAAGACATTTTGTTGTAATTCGTGACTAACTTAATTGGGAGAACCGAACATTGCGCGCCTGAATCAATGAGAAAGTCAAATCCAGTGATTTTGTCCTTGATAATGAGTCTATATAATTCGATTGAGGCATGTGTAGTTGACGTTTTCATGGTTGTTCGGCTGGGTTTTTCATCCCAACTACAAGGTGGGCGGCATTGGCGAGCATCTCTTCCGTAGGTATCGTGATACCAACACAAAGTCGAGGAATCTGGTCGCGGTATCTTATCGGAAGAAAATGGTGGCGACTGTCGACGGATGGGAGTGGAAGTAGAGCTTGGCTGGAAGTGTGCTTGATTGAGTGGACGATTGTGTTTTTTAAATGGATGATAACTGATTGAGGTCGAAGAACTCGGAGATAAGGATAAGGCATTGGTATATTCGGTACCAGAGCTGGAAGAATAGTTTTGAGATGGATTCGAAGATGTCCTAAAACGATGTAGCGACATAAGGCGATCGGCCGTTGCGGCTAATTCAGCGATCGGCGTATTTATAGGGAGGGTAGTCAACAATGATTGAATACTAAATGGTAATCGTTCTTCCCAAATGATTTTCACAGTCGCTTCGTCTAAGTGATTCCCAGCAAGATCTAACATTTCTGACAACAAATGAGACGGCAAACGATCTCCAATATTAAGATCGGTTAATAGTCGTCGAAGGCGAGTATGGTCCGGCTGGTCGTATAATTTTAAAACAATGGATTTGATATAAGAATACTGGTCGTGGGTAGGCAAACGTTTAATATCGTGCCGAATACTATGTAACAGGTCGCTATCTACATTGGCAATAAAGATGTCAGCTTTTACTTTTTCATCAACTATGTTGTTGATGGAAAACTGAGCGTCAATTTGGATAAACCATAATTGAGGATCTCGTCTTGAAAAGGGTGGAAATCGTATTAAACTGGGGAAGTTGGCGTGATTTGGACAATTAAAGGTTTGATTCGGCAAAGAAGTGTCGTTACTATTTGCCATATTCGATAAAGTTGAAGAACGTGAAAAAAATTAAAATACGGTAACGAGAAAAAGGGTATCAAAAAATTAAATTGAAAGTAAAACAAAATTACATCGGAATAATAGTTTGATTTTAATGATCGTGGTCGTATGCTACCGCGAAAGGATAGTATGTTCGTTTCGAAGTGCGGAGACAACGAAAAATTTAGAAGACGCGTTGTACGATTTATTACACGATTTTAGCGACAGTATTCGACCACGCGGTTGATCGGCGAACCGTGTCTCGTCATCGTGGCGCCGTTCAACGAGCGGACGTACTGTAAAGCGACTACAGCGTGTTTACGAATCCAGCGTCTCGGCGCCTGTCGGTACGCGGCTGGGGGAACATATGTAAAGCGGTTTACACATTCGCCCGTAAAAAAATCATAGTAAAAGTAAAAAATTCGCACAAATTTTGAAAATCGAAAGGTGTTACCGAATTCGATCACGTCGGGGTCACCAATTTTGTCGCATAACCTCTGTTGACTCCGAAAACAAAAGTACACGGCAAAAGAAATTTATTTCGTAAAAAAACGCGGACGAAGCGACGTCGAATCGAATAAAACGTGCGATGCTGAACCATATCATTATCTAGCCTCTTAATGGCCCGGACGAGTTGACACAGAATCACGGCTCGTCCGAGATCTGTTGGGGAGAGGAGAGGATTTTGATCAGTGTGACCAGGAAGGAGTTTGTGGTTCCCACAATACACATATTGTAGTACATCATCTGAATCGAATTACATTTAAATCACTATCGAGAGATTGCTTTTATTATTTTCAATTTCTATAAAATCGTATGAAATACAAACATTTTAACGGTTCATATATACATATATATATAGGGCCGTATCTAGACCAAAATTTCAGGGGGGTTACGAAAATATTTTTATAATTACACACACATATATATATATATACATGTGTGTGTGTGCGTGTGTTATCATAAAATATATTTATTTATAAATGGTACACTAAAGCCTCGTAGCCAATTATTTTATATACAATATTTAAACACTACAATAAAATCAAATAAAAAATAGTCGTTTCCATAGAATTCATAGAAATTTCAATTTTCTTTTCTTTTGTCAAAAATTGAAAAGAAATAAATTTATTCTGAATTTCGGTCCATTTAATTCAAGCAGTTATAATTATCGCGGACATTTCGGCGGGGGGGGGTGAATCCGCAAAACCTCCCCTTAGATACGGCGCCGTATATACATATATATGGATAAAACAGAAAAATGTAATTTTACTACCGTATGATGTTACATGTGCAAAAATATGTAAGGAAAAATAAATTATATAATATAGTAACGATGTAAATAACTTTCTTATCTGTTGTTTCAAAATTTCTTAACTTTTACGAAAAAATGTTACTTTATTTTACTTTTTTATAAGATTTTTATATTATTGTTCATCAGTTTAACATTAAAATCACGAAGTTTTAACTTCACTTTCAGTGAATCGAAGCCCCTGATGAAGCAATTTTTAACCTTTCGATTCCTATTGTATTAAAAAACAAAATTTCTTTTTATTATTAACATCCATGTAAAAACGTCTGCGTTATCATTACACATTCTTTTATAGGTATATAATTTTATATTCTCAAATCAAATAATTATTTAGGTAAAAAGAAAAGGGAAAATTCAAGCAATTGAAAATAATTGAATCTAAGAAGACTCTCCAATTTGACAAAATCTATCAAGAAATGTTCAGTTCTCAAATTTTTACAATTATATTTTTTAAATTTTACAATTCAAAACTTTTTTTTGAAATACCTACGTGATATAAATGCAGAAGTGTATTGTGCTATTACATGAGTGAATATGTGAGTTGGTGTGCGAGAGAGTGCTTGTGTGTGTGGAAATTTAAGGAAAGGAGCGCCGTACAACGTTTTATGTAATTATGATAACAAAGTTCCAAAATAAAATGATGATAAAAACCAAGGGTTTCTTGTCAAAAAATTTCGTTCTAACGTTCCAACATTTGTGAAAATGTATATATTTTTCAACGGGTGACGCAGACTATTAGTTTTAGTAATATAACTGACCACCATCAAAATCGACTATTGTTCAATATGTTAATTTTTGACGCTTTTTCAAATATATATATATATATTTATATGTATATACCAACATATATATTGATACGGATTCGATATTTACGGCGCTATCTAGTGATGCTGTCGAGCTAGAAATTATTCTCTGGCTAAAATCATTAATTTTCCGTCTCTCGGGAGGAGAATTTTATGTTTTATTACGTGTAATATGTTTTTTATAATTGACGTTATATATTTTGTGTAAATTGAACGTATTTATGTTCATATAATAATAAAAAATATAACGTCTGTAACTGAATGTAGCAGTTTAAAAGTTTTTAAAATCTTATAATTTAATTTAAAACTTTTGCTTTTAAGAAATAATCTTTTTTCTCTTTTTTGACTTCTGTTTTCTTGCCAATTAACATGAGCAACATCCCCATCTCACACGCAAGATTAGTCACTCTTGAGGTTTTAAAAAAAGTATATAAATTCCCAAGCATTGATCGCTTCCAAGTTTCTTGCTTTTCGGCATGATCGTTTCGGCATCGGCGAGCAGGGTTTTTGTTCAGATTTCTTTTTAAACTTCATCAGCTAAACATTATCACATGCGTTAGTGAGAAACATGGGTTACCAAAATTGTTTCCAAATCTCTAAAAACGTTTTTTTCTGAGTTTTTTTTTGGGGGGGGGGGAATGAGGACACCAGCCCAAGAAATGAACAGAAGAAGAAAATAAAGTTAAATTCTTAAATATTTAAGGATAGAAGATTAAAATAATTCGAAAACAGGAACAACAGAAGTAGAAGGAAATGAGGGAACGTAAGAAACACGATAAAAAGTAGGGATACCGAATTGAAAGCACGGAAAAGTAGAAGGACGATTGTTTAATAAAAAAGGTCGAACTTTCAAATAATTTATAATCAAAATCACAAGTAATGTATGTAGAAGGATGATGAAAAGAACAAAATGGAGTAGAAGCAGATGAAGACTGAGAAAATGATGCAAGAAAAAGATTGTGATTAAAACAAAAGCAACTCCATCAAAGAAGTGTTATCTACCACCTGCGTTTTTAAAGTGATCGGTCGAAATACATTTCAGTCTCGAAGTGATCTTGGCTTCAATAAAGTTAATCTATAACTTACTATTGATAAAAGACTCGCTCGTAGAAGTGGAGACGATAGGTAGTAGAATATCGGGAGGGAGTTAACAAATCAATCTTTACACTCATATCAAAGCTTCAATCAGGAATCTGCAGTTTAACTGTGCTGTGAGTTCGAAGCCATGCTTGATCCTAGGGAATGAAAGGGTGGACGCAGCTGCTCACTTAATCATCACAGGTCCGTACCAGTTTATGTGATATAATGGATTCTAACAAAAGCTTAAGATCTATGAAATTAATTGCAAAAATGAAATAGTCACGTAAATGTAGTGTAATTACGAGATTCTCAGACACAATTATTATTCTTTTAAAACACTTCTAAACAACTAGAGTGACCATTAATAGAGGAAAAGATACTTTTATATTTTTTTTAAATTTTTTTCTTACATAATCAAACACATTAAATTGCAAATATTATTGGTAGCTGTCAACAAAACCAACAACAAAAGTATAATAGATAGATTTAAAAATAATCAATACACGCCAAATTTTTTTAATGTTCAATTTATAACAGGGCACGGTCTATTTAAGGTATATTTATATAAATTTAAGATATCTGATTCTAACAACTGCGTAATATGTAATTTTAGAGATGATGTTTTTCATATACTGCAAGGTTACAATTATAATAATAATAATAATAATAGACTCTGTAATTATGATATAAAACAACTTGTACAAAATTATTATAATGAATTTAACAAATTTTTGCAAGTGAAGAAATAAAATTCCGGAAAAATAAATGTACATGTAAGTAGTAAAAATATAGTACATATTGTAAAATACTGTAAAATGGTAATTAATATAATACTAAATATTAAATTGGATGGGTTATATTAATTCCGTTATTATGATAAATCAATTTTTTTATTTTACCTTTTCGCGGAAATTCTTATTTTTTGAGAAAATGATTTCACAGTCAGTACTGCACAAAATAAACTATTTGGTAGTCGATTATAAATGAAACTGCTTTCGGATTTATTACAAAATTTATATTTAATTAATAAGTTATTGAAAATTGTCAAAATTCGCAAAAATTAAAGCAAAGGATAGGTAGACTGCCGATTTCTCTTATTCTATGATCTGCTGTATGTGTCATTGGAAAATTTTTCAGTTTGAGAATCCGACAAATAAAAAAGGTATAATAAACCAGAACTAATGTTAAATGTTGTAAATATGAGAAATAGTGTGTATTTAGCCACAAATCCTTTACCTGAAAAAAAGAAAAAATATCAGTAATAAGTTCTGAAAAAAAAACAAAACAAACTGAGAGACATTAATCCAATACCCTTAAATTGAAATAGGCAAATTATTAAACTTATAAAAGTATGTCAAGAATACACAGTAGAATTGAAATAGCACCAAACCGTATTTTTTTTGTAGCACAAGCAGTTTTCTTAAATGTCTTTTCAATCCTATCTTGGGACTGAATTATTCTGTTTTAAAATGATTTTTCGGCGATTCATACATATGAATGTACATCATGCTTTACACATTATCATGTATCTATCCGAGAGAAACTGATATCTAATTTTTCTGAGTTAAAAAAATGCTAATGACCTCACTTCAATTACCAACGAGCACAACAGAATGCTACAGAAACATTGTACATATTTTAAAAACGAAAATTTTAAACCTCTCCAACACTCTAGCTATTTCGAGACAGGAGTTTTCGTGTTGTCCTCTAACATTTGTATAACTCCATTCCTACCATTAAGATAAAAGTGAAACTTGAAGCAAGGTCACATAGTAAAGTCAATCAACAATATTTTACATAAAAATGACGAAATATCCTCTATCCTTGTTTAATGTTTCGTTTACAGCGACGCGTACTGTATTGCAGAATATTAAATAACTGAAATTAACTAGTTTTAGAAAGAATTTCATATATGGAGGCGAACTCAATGCTAAGCACACTTACTGGAGCTCAAGATTAACAAATCCCAGAAGAAACTTCAAAAAAAAAAAATATACATAATTTAAACTTGAAGATCCTAGCCTTCGGAAAAGCCACATATTGACCTTCGCATCTTAACAGGTTACCGTATGTATTTGGCTTCTTTGTCATTAAAAGAATAACGAAATATCACAATACCGGCAAATCCACAGTGGACTTATCTTCTGATCATACAGGAGTTAATTTAATATTAGATGCAAGGCCGTGTCCAGGGGGGGTTTTGGGGGCTACCACCCCCCATGAAAACTGAAATAATTATTATAAATCCACAAAAATCTGAAAAAAATCAAAAATTTAAAATAAATATTGATGATTTTTTAGGGTTTCTTAATTACCTTTAAAAGAAAAAATAAAAAATATGCTCCATATTTTTAGGTACTTCATTAATATTTTATGCAAAAAATTTTTTATTACGAGTATAATTAATAACATATGTAATTTTTATTAATGTTCCTATACGGGGTAATTCATTTATGTGAATCATTAATATATAAATCAAAATGATGGAAATTATTAATAGTACGAATATTAGTGAAAAATGTATTGTTATTTATAAAATAAATATGCAGAGAAAAATCGATCTGTAGCTCGGTATAATATATTTATATTTCCTAAAGGTACGTTTATCTTTTCCTATTTTTATGAATATTCGTTAAGTAACTTGAATATGTCATCCGGAAGTAGTAGTGGAGTCAAAACAATAAGCACTGGAACGAAAAGAAAGGACGATAAGTTACCCTCTTCCTCGAAAGAAATAGCCAAGTCAGCGGAGGAGACGTTAGGAAGTGACAACTTTGAGATGAACAAGGAATTTCGGAAACAGCTAACGAATAACGTCACGCAGTTGGTTAATAACACATTGAGAAACTTCTTTGCTCAGTTGAATAAGCAAATAGTTTGCGTGAATACCGAAGTAAATAACAGGTCAGATGATTTAGAACAGTGTAGCCGACCAAATTCGCGCATGATATTTCCGAGGTGGATAAAGAAGACATTGACGAATCTATTATTAAACTTATCGGTAAATATTCCGTTGGAGTCCATTTGTAGATCGCATCGGCTTGGTAAGCATAAATCGGACATTAATACTACTAGGCCTATCGTAGTGAAATTAATAAGCATTATTCGATGATAAGAGATTATTAAAAGGTACCCCGTTTTAGTGATAAGGAAGCACTTGACTAAGCGCAGAATGAATGCGGTACAACAATTATCATCTAAATACAGCGGCAAGAGCGTCAGACGGTAAAATTAACTGTATCGTCCATGGTAATCAACGGATTGTGAAAGAACACTTTCTGATTATGATAAATTATTGCTTCTGCCCATTCAGGATGAATCTTAAGTTTCCCATCTTCCGCGTTGCACTTCTTCGTGTCTATGTTATCTCGTTTATATGTTTACCTATTTTTCTATATATATACAATTATACTAAGTTATGTTTAAGTATGAGAATGTGTATGTATATCATCTCTCGGGCAGCTCCGCTAATTACGTCAATTTTCTTCATCTTTTTCACTTTACTCCGATCATATTACTTGATTTCTGTTTCATGGTATTCTTTTAACGATTTTTAATAAGTAACGGGAGTAAATTTTTGAAAAATTCAAACTATGTTTTTACCAAAATGTACAAATGTTTAACATTAGAATTAATTAACTGACAACTCTCAGCTTAAGTAATAATTACAACGTTATTGGGTTAACTGAGACATGGTTGAATGCAAAATTTAACGGTTCTGAGTTGCTAAGGTGCCGTTATTTACAGACGAGATAGGGATTACGATTTAACTAAAATTACTAAACGTGCGCACTAATTGCTGTTAAAAAATCGTTAAGATTGAAACGTGTGAATGATGCTGTAGCGCGTCGTGTGATCATATGTTAAAGTACATACCGAAGCATATGTACCACTTTTGTTAATTGGAATACTTTATTTTCGACCTAACTCTAATAGAACAATGCATTCAAATACTTACGGTAAAATTTGCGATTACGTATTACGAACGAATTGTAGGTTATTGATTTTTGGTGATTTTAGTATTCCTGCTTTCCTGTTAGATGACTATTTAGTGTGTCAAAGACTTTCAATGATTTAATAGAAATGATGGAAATTTGTAACTTAATGTCTTACATTTGAACTTATTCTTTATAAAAGGTTATATACACTTCTAAAACATTGTATTTCAATTGATCAGCATGGGTTTGTTGAAGGTAGATCGGTTATAATTAACCTAATGACGTTTACAGATTATGTTTCTGCGGTACTAAGTAGATCCTCGCAGATGGACGTAGTGTACACTGATTTCTAACAAGCTTTCGATAAGGTAGATCATTCAGGTCTGTTGCGTAAATTAAACAATTTTGGGTTCTCTACTGGGTTATTAAAACTTATGGAGAGTTATTTGAGGAGTCGAGAGCAACATGTCCAATTTAGTAATTGCAGATCTTTTCTCTGCTCCTCCGGAGTGCCGCAGGGTTCTCTATTTTAGGCCCATTCCTCTTTTTATTGTACATCAATGATTTACCGAATGTTGTGCAGTATTCCAAAATTCTGTTATATATGCTGATGATGCAAAATTATTCAGAGAAATAAGAAATGTTGAAAATACTATATCTTTACAGAAGAATGTAGATAATTTTGTATCATGACTGTGTTGCTAATAACTTACCGGTGAATAAGTCTAAATGTAAATTTATCTCGTTTACTCGCGTAATATGCACCCCACTTCTGTCTTATATCATATAGAGGGTTTTCTTTTGAAAAATGAGATGGCAGGGATAACGGATCTTGGTGCTTTTTTAGGAGAAAAATTTACATTATCGGTTTTGGCAATTTTTTATTTTTTTTACGCTGGTCTGTGCTCCTAGCTAATGTCTTCTGCCTTTATCGTTACATTAATTTTCTCTGCCATCTTGATTACTATTTCTGCAAGATTTTCGTCAGGTTTTTCAGTTATCCCGTGTATTTCTAAATTTTCCTCTCGTCTGTATTGCTCCAATTTGTGGACTATACAGGTTGGTTCTTTAGATCTTTTCATCTGTTTTCATTGTTTCCGCCGTTAGCATGACCACATGCTCTCTAAGCCCTTTTACCTCCTCTACTAACATTCGTACATTTTGTATATATCGTCGTATTTTGCTGATATAATAAACTCAATAAACTCTTTAATTTCCGTCATCATTTCAAGATTGTCCGTTATATCGATTTCACTTTCGCTGTCCGTTTCTGTCTCATTTACCTTTGTGTTTTTTTAGCTTTCGGGTATATTTATACGGCTGCCACTGCTCTGACTGCACTGCCTTTTACCTTCGTTTATTTTTATTTTCAGTGATGCTATCGTTTTTTTCCGTTTCGGCATTACGTTCGAACGATTATTAAGTAATATTACGTTGCTCACTCGTGTTTTCCGTTCGGGGGGAACGTTATCTACCTATCACTGATAACAGTGCAAACAATTCATTACTTTAACGTGTAATAAACTCACATTTATATTACACGAATCGAAATTTGCCATTAGAAGATAATTTTTATACAATTAATAAATATTTTAAAAAATGAAAAATAAAACTCAGTCCCAACAAAACTGATGTCCCCGCATTACGTTAGATGACAATGTTATCGAATTCAAAAAAAGTGAATCTATTTGGGAGTTATCTTGGATCGGGGGTTAACTTTTGATAAATATATTAACTAGGTAACAAACAAAATATAAAAGCAAATATAAATAGATTTCCGATCCTCGAGAAATTCGTAGAAATCTGAAAAAAAAAGAACGATTAAATAAGTACATATATTGATTTTATGAAGAGAATTATTTATCAGCAGTTATAAATTAAAAAACAATAAAGTGGAATGAACATGTTTATAGTTTTAAAACATGAATATTAGCCAAGAAAACAATTTTTAAAAACAAATATTACGAATCCTGGCTCGGTAAGAAACAATATGAAAAGCCGGTTAATAGAAATAAAAGAAAACATTTAGGCTATGAAATAGGTTGAGGTTCTTAAGGCATAAAAAAAGAGCAAAGCTGTCGAATTAAAAAGAGTTGGATTAATTCGAACAGAATAATTCGGAATAAGAGTGACCTTACATTATAAACAAATTAAACAAGTCACGAAGTGTAAAACAACTGAAACATCTAAAGGCCAGAGTGACAAGGAAGGTGTTTCGTGAAATTACAAATTTTTCACCGGCAACGAGCAGAAAATTAAAATGACTTTCAAGTCATGCAATGAACATTTAAAGGTAATCTTTTTTAAAATTAATATATGACACATTTCTCGCGAATTTGGCCGTAAACTTTTATTACTTTTCATGTTCTATTATGAAATACATCAGCGCGCCGCCATCCAGAGAAACATTTCGGGATGGCAAGGGGGGATTATATAATAACGTAATATCTTCTACGGTAGGCAGTAGATCTGAGAAATACCTTGCTTCATAAAGAAAATCAAATAGCGACCTTTATAGAAATTCATAAAAATGTTTTAAAAACACACGATTATTACAATTTTTAATTAAAATTTTGTCTTATATTTAGGGGTGAAAAATGAAAAAAGTATAAAGTGCTAGCTAAAATGGTAGTTTAGAAATAGTAAGAAAGACAGTATTTTTATTAGACACTTTACTTCTTTTGAGGATTCCGTACATAATGCACGGGATTCTAATAAGATGGTTCAGAACTACAAAAATATAAAAAAATAAAAATCAATAACTCACGAACGGTTTGACTTATAAACTTCAAATTTGGAACATAAATTACAATTAAAATTCTCTTTAAAACGATCGAAAATTTCAAGATCACCGATTACCCTGGGCGGTAAAAAACCGACAAGAATATATAAAATGGTATTTAATACGACCTCAAAAATCACTTAAAAAATCATAACTCATTCACCAGATAAACCTTTAAAGATGAAATTCAAAATATAAAATAAAATGCAGGAGCCCTTTCATAGAATCAAAAAATTACGATAAAAATATTACTTAACCCCACCGACCTTTTGGGCCAAAAACAGCAAAAAAAAAGTTTACGTAAGTATTAGCCCGATTAAAAACGTTGGATAAACTAAAACGTATTTTTGACATATACATAAAGGACCGCTTCATAGGAGAAATATAGCCAAGCTTACAATTTTATATCCAGACCCTTGGAGCGCCGAAATCTCAAACATTTTGAAAAAAATACTTTTTTTTCTCGGCATGTGATATATCGTTGGAAAGATCGATATTTGTCGGGAACAAAACCGTATTTCATTTCCTTAACGAAACTTTCAAAGTTGCCGAAAAGTTCAAAAAAGCGCGAAAAATGACGTGTCTCCCCCCTTGGCGCCGCGGGTGTTATAACTAAAAATATTGAATACGACTAAAAATATGCGCTTCCACGTACATTTCTTTAGCTTGGAACATCCGGGTTTCCAGCTTTAAAATTAGACCCTCGGGGCGCCAAAAGCTCAAAGATTTTGAAAAAACTTTTCCTTATTTTCCAGGCATATGATATATTGTTGGAAAGGTCGCTATTTGACGGAAACGAAACCATAAGTCATTTCGAAGTTGACGAAAAGTTCAAAAAAGCGCGAAAGATAACGTATGCCCCTTTTTCTTGACGACGCGAGTATCATAGTTAAAAATTTTGAACAAGGTTAGAAACATCTGCATTCCCGTATATTTTTCTAGTTTGAGGCATCCGGGATTCCAACGTCAAAATTAGACCCCGGGGGGTGCGGAATACTCGAAATTTTTGAAATTTTCTTTCTTTTCGGTCACGTGATATATCGAATAGGAGATAGCTATTTTTGTCGGGAACGAAACCGTATTTCAAAAAATTACGTTCTTCTTCCTTTTTGCAGCGGAAAAATCAAATTGCTTTTTTTTTTTTTGAATTTAGTGTTATGTAAATATAAATATTATGGTTATCGTTAACTTACATACGGAATCCTCAGCGCATGAAACATCCAGCTTGACTAAACTAGTTTATTTTTGTTAGTAATCCGATCTTAATTATTTGTTCGTGAGCAAGTTTAAATATATATATATATATATTTCTCACTGAACTATTTTTAATTAAAATTACAAAATAAAAATTAAAAATAAATAAGGAAGACAAAGGACCGATGACAGATGGGTTTGAAATAAAATAAAAACGTAAGATTAATAGTTTAGTGGAAAACAGTATTAAATATTAGTTATAATTAAATCCATAGGTAATATTTACACAAATCTTTTATAGTATAAATTAAGTTTCTCTTTTATAAATTTTTTTTTTCATAAATGTTTTGTTTTTGGGGGGGATGGGGGGGGGGGGGGTATTCCCCCTTGGATACGCTACTGAGTACATTATTAGTTTCTTTGAAATTTTGTAATTAAAGAATTTCTGTTAGACGTTAAAAATAACATCAAAGGAACCTCGGAGTTAGTTTATTATTTCCTTATACGGTCAATCTTCCACGTATTTTTGAAAAGTTCAGTGCATATGATTGGTTCAGAAATTCTGGCTCAAGATACTGTCCACTTTGTTCTTTCGTCCTCTTCCAATTCCACTTCCCTCTTTCTGGCAAGTCCGTTAAAACAAACAGTATGCTCGATTCCGACATTTATATCCCTTTTGTTAGATACGTCACATCCCTCTAGAGCAATGATTCTTAACGTTTAAGTGATGAGGGACCATTTGACAAAATTTCTGTCTGCCATGGACCATCAATACACAGTAAATGTAAATAAATAAAGGGTTGTTCTATCTATCTATAAGTAAGACACGCATAAAATTGTTCAAGGCCAACAATATTTTAATTCTTTTTACGAAAATTTTACAGAATAAAGGCAAATATATTATTTTAATTTCGATTTCTGTGACTGCATACTTTTTACTAACTTCTGAATCTTTGGCTCAGTGCTACTCAAAGCTAAACACATGTCAGCACTGGCATCCAGCCGATTTCGGCGCTTGCTTTTAATTATCAAAAGCGCCGAGAACCCCTACTCGCATAGATATGTCGATGATAACGAAGTTCGGTAACGTACAGCAATTTCTTGAATCTTTCGGGGAAAGAAATTGCCTGTTTGGTCCAAATATTTTCAAAATTAATTCCTGTCACGAATATGTCTTTCAAGTTACTATATTGTGTTGCATTTCGATCACTTCTTCTTGAATTTCATCAGGCACCTCAGAAACGTTGACCACTTTCCGAACACACCTTCGTCCTCACAGTAGTCAGGAAAATAGCGACTGAATTCACTTTTTAAATTTTTCAAATAAAGTATCATGTTCTTTTGTATTTCTCCTTTAATCTCAGCACGCTGCCGGTCAATAATTCGATTCAGCGTATCAAACGCAGAAAATTTTTTTCTTCCAATCTTGTCGATCTATAGCTCGATTTTAGTGATAAATTCACTAATTTTATCTTCATATGCAAATTTATTGCTTGCACCACCTTGCAACTTAAAATTTCACGACCCTTGCAGTTGAAGGTTCAATTTATTTAGTTGCGCGAAAAAATCAACCAAATAAGCAAAACACATTTGAAATTTTGACTCGCATGATCCAGCAACTCCGTTGTTCTCCTTGTTAGTTAATAATATTTGTAATTCCTCTTTCAGTTCGTACAACCCCGACAGCAGCATATTTCCTTTGGAAAGCCGACACACTTCCGTATGGAAAAGCCGAGTTTCGTGTTCAGAGTTCATATCAGAGCACAATTGTTTGAAGAGACGAGTATTGAGTGCACTCTTTTTACTGAAGTTAACTACTTTTGTAGCTTTAATATTTTTAGGATGGCTTCGCGGACCACTTTGAGTGCTTCCAGGGACCACCGGTTAAGAACCACTGCTCTAGAGCCTAGTTGCTTATAAAATGCTGGCTTAGCGTGGAAGTTAAAGACGTTCGAAATGCATAATTATTCAGTTCAAATTATCAGAAATAAAACGGTTATTGTAAATAAATTCGAAAGAAGTATAATTACAACGGGTCCCTCACTGCTTATAGAACTTCGAAAATTGTGAAAGTAAGCATGTGCTAGGTCAGGTAAATCAAAAAAAAAAAAAAAAAAAGAACAATTCCTGGAATAGAAAGGAAAATTTAACTAAACAAAAAGAGGGAAGTTTATTTATCAACAACAACAATATATCGACAAGTACACGCGGTTTTTTAACACTTTGTCTAATGTTTTTCGGTACGTACCAACGATGATATATCAAATTAACAGCGTCACACTCGTTATTAATATTCTCGCGTTAAATTTATCTCGTAATATCGACTTGGTCACCTTTGATTTCGACCTGGAAAAGATTTAATTCTGATAACTGACTTATTAGATTAATTTCACCGACATACAAACGTACAGTGTATGTATTAAAACAGTGCATTGCTTTAACTGCATTAACAAGAGGCAGAATTAGTGACGTCATGTAATAAAAACGTCAAACATACATTAGTCCGATTGTTCTTTTTAATTCAGTTCAAAGTCAGTTTCGTAGTAATTTCAAAATGGTGACCAAGTACGTGCAGTTATTTTGCTTATCGCTATTGACAGTAAACGTTTCTTCAGATTTTGGTAATTTCATGAATTTTCGTTCTTTCTTTAAGTAAAGATTTTAACTTATATACATATTCTAATGTTATTTAATTATTAAATTAGTTGCACAACATTTAAATTGCGACTGAAATATATATATATATGTAAACTCAGGGCCATTTTGGCCTCGCAAGGGGCTGTGCCCCTTGACCCCTCCTGCTTTCATTCCTGTCTCTTTCTCTTCTATACTTTGTATAAAATGGTCACAATTTACAACGTAATTCTTACTGGCATCAACACACACAAAAAATAACATAACCACAAAAATCCAATTCTAACATTTACCTTCCGTTATATAAAATTAAGACATTTTTTCGTTACATTTTTCGTTACATATTTCATTACATAAAATTGTGACATTTTTTAAATAACAATAACAAAAATCCTACAAAATATAACAAACGTTACATAAAATTGGGACATTTTTTTGGGACATTTAGCGTTACATAAAATTGGGACATGTTTTCGACTTCTATTTTTATAATATTTTAAATTAAAAAAAAAAAAAAGAAAAAAAAGCGATGAAGTTACATATGTAAATGAATTAAAAAAAGTATATAGCTGCTAAAACAATTATTTAAAATACTGTTTCAAACAGAAAAATGCAGTAAAAAAAACAAAATTATATATTACATCTCTATTATAGAAATTTTCAAAATGAATTTTCATTCGGTGTTTGCTTTAACATTATTACTAATCCCTATCCTACTCTTCCTTTTAAAATTTGTTTTCACTCCTCGTTATCTTTTATTTCATTTAATATAAATTAATTACAACGTAATTCTTGGGGGGTATTATTCTTTATTATATTTTTTTTTTGATTGTGCGGCGAAGAATTTATTGTTGCATTGTATATTCCCTTGATTACAAAAATTGGTGAATGGCCGGGAAAAAGAATAATTATTTTTTCATTATTTCGCCGAATACGTGATTCAAAATTTCAACTCTGTACCTTTTTTTTGTGTTGTACTAAGCATTGCAATAAGTAAATTCCTTTTCATATACTAGACTTCTTGCATTCTTACATGAGAGCTTGGCTAAGTATGTGGTTTGTATATTTGTACTACCTCGTTTCGACTTGATGTTAGGGGTTGGGGTGCTATACAAGAGCTCAGAGGAGTCGTTTCTTGTCCATGGTCTTGTATTGAAATAAGCAGCATATATGCGGAATATAAATATTTTGCATCATAAATCGCTTCATTTCCAATAAAAATTCCACATACCCTACGTTTTTGCTAATTTTGACCATGACCTACGTGAAATTGTTTTTTTTTTTTTGACTGAGGTATAAAAGGTTAATGAAGGGTCTAAAATACATCTAAAAATGCTAGTTTTTCTTTTTTTCGCTTATGTATTTTCATTTGTAAAAAAAACACGAACAACGTTAGCGAGGTGTTATTTGAAAAACGAGGGGAGATTAAGAAAATCGATCAACTTGCGCTTAAGAGAAAAAAATTAACTGTATTTTTGAAAAAAAAAAAGAGGGTTTCTTAAAAACCAAGCGAGTGAGAGATTATTTAAAAACTTCTGTTACGTATGTTCCTTGTTGGTGGTACTCAGGCCCGTCGTTAGCTGTTTCAGCGCCCGCGTGCAATACCGACTATGCAGCCCCCTGTTTAATTACGACTATCTATATATATATACGATGAGATTACCTAAAAGATTCTTTAGTGTCATCTCATCAAGGCGCGAAAAAAAAAAAAAAATACTTTATAAAGAGAAACTATTTATTTTTATTACTTAATTATTTTTGCTAACTTAAGTGTAAAAAACTGTATATATATATATTTATCTGAAGAAATTTAATTCTTCTTGATTTTATGTTTGCGAAATCTGCTATCAGTTTTTCCGTATCCAAGTTGTCTACACGATTTAATGTTCAATTGAAATTATAGCTAAATTACTTAGTCTTTGCTATCGTTGATTTTAAATAGTATTTTTTGTAATTTTTAACTTTGAAAAGGACCTTCCACCAGATGCAACTGAATTTGGCAATGTAAGTAATATTGTAATATTCTTAGCGCATTGCTGTATTCGGAAATGTTGAAAATAACTCTTTAGTAAAAAGATATTGTAATAGAGTTTGCGAATCGTTAGATTTATTTTCCGGAAAATGCAACTTTAAAGTATATATTGATTTCATTAAATATCAATACTGTGAATGCCCCTGTTTATCGTTTTTAAGCTTCAGATTTAAATCTGTACCATGTTATCATTAATTCATCATCGGAATAATGAAATAAGTTACTGCTGAAAAAGCCAAATACGTCGGTAAATGTTTTTAACTCCTAAAATCTATCCTTTAAAGAAATAAATGTCCTAATCTAGGCTTATAAAAAAAAAACTCCACTTTGTATTTGATTTTGGGGTCTAGTTAAAACTCCCGTTTCAGGATTCTTTATTAATTTCCTTGTGTAATTTTAATATATATATATATTTTTTTTTTATACAAGATTATTAACACACAGCATAGATACTGAATTACATATTAAAATATTTTTAAAAAATTTAAAAGATATTATAAAGAATTGTTTATAACGTTTTTGCGTAATTAATACCTGCGATTATGCACTAATTCAGCACTATGTCTATGTTGTAAAGTTGTTCCCCGCCATTTCACCTTTTTTTCTGAAGCATGTATTAGAGTCATTTGAGCGTCATTTTTAAAAATCATATTACTTTCATCCCTGCAATTATCTGCTTTTAGCTCCTTCTTGATCATTCCATATCTTCATTCTATACCCGCTTACTCTTTACGCTTTAAGTGTGATTAATATTTATTTGTTTTTTGAGGGGCTCTTTAATTAATATAATATATTTATGTAAAGATTCTTTTTTTGTCTAAGAAACGTATTTATATAACCTTCCAACAAAAAATCAAACTTTCGTTCAACTAAAGATCACATATAGGCGTCATTTTAAAATTAAATAAAATCAGTAATTGTCGCATAGTTCTCTGCTCTTTATTTTAAGAATACTCCGTTATAAATCGCGGTTGCGAGTTAGTCACACAGAAATCTCCCAGAATTGCCGAGCGTAGCTTGTATATTCAGATTTGGTCGTAAAGATTTGATTCAGTAAAGAGACAGAACGCGACTTGCACCAAAAATTAATAAAATTTAGATTATATTTTATACATATTTACCACAGTAATTATTTTATTTTACGTTCAATTTAAATTTACTGTGGTAATCATCTTGTTTAATTTTGTTTTCATTTTATCAAATGTGTATAATTTTTATTTTTCACACGTCATTGATAAAAAGCTTCCGTAGCTCGGCTAAATCTAATCACATTGGAAACTTATAAATTATACACTAAATCCTCCCGCAGGAATTAGTCTATTCGCTGGTGAAAAGCCGGGACTAAATTGGTTTAGTAATTCGCGAGATTAGCGTGCACAGATAGACAGGCAGGCAGACCAATTTTCCGACATTAATTTATGTATATGTAATTTCATATATTTTCATTTATATTACTGCAGAAATGAAAGATAATACATTAAATTGTAACTTAAAACAGTATTTGTTTATGACTGGAATGTTTTAAACTTAGATTTTATTAACTTACACGAAACTGGTTTTAAGCCCATCAAAAACAAAGAATTTGTACGAACAACCTACTTTCGGGCTTCCAGATTTAATTCGAAATTCAAAGGTGGATTTATCAAAGAATATTTTCTGGATGAAAAAGACACCTCAAAAATTACCCCAACAGCAGCTACATTGATGAAATATATCAAAGACGATGTGCAAACCTTGCATCCGTTCATGTCCCATTTTAAAAGTATTATTACGGAATCAGAGAAAGTTCATGAAGAAATCGAATACATAGCAACAGAAACACAAGCTATCGTCAACAAGTCGACAACGCTGTACAATACGTCAGACTCATCCTCACCGATTAACATTGATTTCTACAACATTAACCTACACGGATTGGATTTCAAGAATCTTAGCTACAGTATAAAGGTAAACATGTAATTTTTTATTTTTCTTCAGTAACATTTTGAAGGAATTAATTTTGCAGAAATAGATTTTCTTAAAATTAGTTTCTTTTAAGTGGAAAGTAATGAACTACACTAAATAAGTAATCTTTCGACTTCAATTTTTTACATGGCATCCGTGTATTGTAATGAAGGTGTAGCAAATGCGCATTGACGCAATTAATTCTGGCGAGGAAAAATTCAAAGAATAAAAATTATTTCAGTTTCGAGAAATCAGCGGAAGACTCACTTGATATTTTGGAATCTAATTCAACGAGTATTTAATATTTTTTACCAATTCTACCGATAGATGAGAGTATCTTCTGTAGTAGTATTTACTTAAAAATTCAAATGATGCAAATGAGTCCGTGAAAGTTAAAATGCTTTGAATACATATATCCGAATTTCCCTACAAAAGGTATTGCAGGTGACAGTGAATTTTAGTAGATTATGTATTTCTCTTTTCTTTTTTTTTTTACGAAATAGTCTTCATTTAAAGTCGAGAATATTTTTGCCATCGTGGAAACACCAATTCCAGTTTTTGACCTAATCTTACTGGAAACTAACAGATCTACTCAACAAATCACTAAGGTTAAAAAAAGTTGGAAAATACAGTTGTATTTGTTGCGTATCATTTGAAACTGTACGCGTTTATTTCATGTCTCAAAACGTATGTTTCCCGCCGAAACTTTATCGCTACAGTGTTCTTTTTATAGCTCATTTATAATTGCTTCTTATGTTCATTTCGACTCGGAAGGATATCCTCTAACTGTGTAAGTAAAAATTACGATGAGACAACTACACCGATTAAGCCTCAAGGTAGCATGTTTTTACGGACCCCACGTTCATACTGAAATACTGGGAATGAACAAGTTCTGGTAGTGGGTCGCCGGGAAAGTTTGGTTCAAGAGGACAATGTTCAAACTTTAGGGGAAGATTTTGTGATTGAAATGATGGTACATATTTCGCAGTATGAAATATTTTCGGAAGTAGGAAAGCGGAGGGCAACCGGATAAAACGCACATGCTGGCAGCTGGAGAAGTTCGATGCACTCCCAAAATGGTTCTCAGTGCGGAGTGATGTACAGGAGATCAAGGAATTTCAATAGAGAAGTTGATTTCTCACATGCATCGCAAGAATTTTTTCAAACGGAAATCTAAGAATTTTTCAGAGTGCGCGCTGACAAATAAATTACACCGATTATAATAATTCGTTTTTAAAGATTAAGGAAAAAACCGTGTACCAGGCAGACGAAATAAAATTATGTTATTTTCTTACGAATGCGAGGAACAATGAAAAAAATGTGTAACTAGAATTCGTAGATATTTCAAGATTGCTTAGTGAAACCAATTCTAAACAAGTGAGGTGATAGGCTGCAATGATTTAACCAAAGTCGATGAATATGATAGGCTGCAAAGTACATCGAACGTTTCCTGAAATTATCGAGAAATGTTATTTGCTAGCTTCATATATTTATTGTGTTACTTAATAAGGACGACTCCCCTCATTTGGCAACTACTTATTCATATAAATATACGTACTTGAATTGACAGAAAAATCATGTTTAAAAATGTTGCACTTATGTTATACATTTAGTGAAATTTAGTTGGTTACATTTTTCATGTAAATGCGTAAATAAAAGTGCACACATGCATTGGCAATAAAAATAAAAACAACTTAAAAATTAAATTAATTTCAGAAAAATCAAAGGGATTCATCATGATCTACAATGTGGCTCCGAAACTTGCCAGTTTATTTTATTTTTTTCGCGAATTAACTCCGTTATTACTTTTATTTATGTTGATTTTCTTATTAAAAATGCGTAGGGTTCAAATTGTACATCTAAACGATATTGCACTGCATGGCATAGTTTCCTGGGTAAAAATGTTGTCCATTTTTAATTCAAATTCAAATTCAAATTATATATTTATTTATAGACACGCTCGACTTCTAGGTCATTTGCGTCTTCTATACATTACAATTCAGATGTTTACAGATAATCTTATACTGTTTAAACGGAAAGTTATGTATCTTTTACAAATTTACACATATTTAAGAAATCAAAAAAAAAAAAAAGGTAATTACAAATAATAATTCTTCAATATGTTTTTTAGTTAGTTCTTATTGTCGATAAAATTTCTTTCCTTTTTCTATATCCGTTATTTTCTTAATTGTACCATCCAAATTTACCTATTTGTCACGGACTTCTCAAGAAAACTTCCTGCCGGCTGTTGTGATTTAGCTTTCGCTTTTATTTTAACCTCACCGCCGGGTTTATTTATTTTTTATCCTATTCTCACTTTACGTTTACTTTTTTTCGTCTGTAAATAATTAAGCGTCGTTTTTCTTGGGAAAATGGGAATTATTTAATATCTTTATTTTTTTATGTGTAATTATGTTTCGCATTATTTCATAAATTAAATTCATTTCTGCACTAGCGCCCCTATAAACGAATGACCATTTTTTATTCTGATATTTGGGTCAGTCAATGTACAACAGGTAGTTGCGCGGATGTTGTGCGTGTGAAATTTTAGCAACAGGTTCTGTGCGTGTTTTGGTCACGTAGATATGTATATTTATTTTTAATTTTTTTTATATATTAAATTATGTTAAAACGTTTGTTTAAATTCGTATTGTAATTAAGTATAGTGGTCCGACGTCTTCATTCGAGGACTCGCTAAAATTAGTTGCGCCGTGGATATCCGTTGAACAAAATCGTGTGTATTTTGTATAATATTTGTTCGTCGTTTCGTTAGTTCATTTTTTTTTTGTTTCTCTGTATCCGTATTTTGTTTTGTGACCCGGCGCGCTTCGAGGGTCTTTACAAATTATTTTCGGGATTGACTACTTTCGAGTACATTGCGTGAAAACTCTATTCGAGTATAATTATTTCAGTTTTATTTTTTTTTTTAAATTTGAATTTTACTTATAAGGATATACACTTTTTTCTATTATTTTATTTACAACAGTTTTTTCTTTTTCCATACGCTCGAGCGTTTCTACTTTTGTGCTAAAAGAATAATTTTAAACGCATCTCATTATCTTGTGTATCTGCATCTTCGCATCCATTTTATCCTTTTCTTACCTTCTTTCCTTTTTTCGCATGGCTCTCTTTGTTCGGTAGAACAATTTACACACATTTAAACGTACTTATTTATTTTTCCAACGGAACAATTACCATGTGTCATAGTAAATCGGTATGTTTTTATTGATTTTCAGGAGAATTTGCCGTATACCCCGAAAGCTTTAACCATATGCGGTAAACACAATTTAAAAATTGACAAATCCTCTTTTGTGGGCAGCTTTTGTTACGATATAGCCGGTGCAAATTTTTCAGTTCAATCATTTGAGTCAGCAACCAAACGGTCGTACATTTTCGAAGTTGAAGAAATACTGAAGTACGACAAAATCAATAATGCAAATGTCACATTTTTGCCGAAGGTGAAAACGAAAAACGATTCATCGCTACAAAAGTTACATTTGGAAGCCCTCCTAAAGTCAAATTTACCGTTGACGAGCCTAATTACGATCGCTAATCTGAGCAAGCAGGATTACATCAAATCGAATGTTTTATTGCTTTGGAAAGTGAATGATATCCTACCGTACGAAATTAAAATTATGCCGAGTGTGGCAAATTTACTCAAACTATGTTGGAAAAAGATAATGATCGAAAAAAATGATACCGCTATAGTGGTGACCAGCGATGTCAATGGCAAGCCAATTCGATTTGAGAATATCGAAAAATTTTGGATACGTCAACCCACAGTTGAAAATTTTAATTTTTCTAATGCAAATATTATGCTCCAAGTAAGAGCAATTTACGGCAACCCGAAAGCGTTCATTCATTACGAGTCAAAAATTTATCCGGTGAATTCTATAACGTTGGCTTTTGAAGTAAATTTGACGCCCAACGGCCGTTTAAATGTTGATTTTTCGAACAGAGATTATTTATTACGTCTTAGGAATTACCAAGAAGCGAAAGAACCGTTTGATCCCATCGACTTCGCTACCACTGATGTTAATAAGTCCACGAGAGATGCGTTAAATTCGTTTGTGAAACAAAAATCTCTTAATTTCATTCGAGAAGCGCTTAAAAAACCGAGCGAAACCTAACAAGAAGGACAAAAGTACCTTTTCATCCCCCCCACCCCCCACCCCACTTTGTTAAAATTCGTACCAATAACTAACCAAACGCGTACCAAAGAATATCATGCCATGAATGTATGTTTCATTATCACACACACACACAATCATTCAGAGTTTTTTAACATTTGAACCTGGTACTGAATAAAAAAACAGACAAAAGATCAATGGAGTGAAAAACTTAAAGAATTCTCAATACCAAAAAACTTCTTTAAATCGCCATTATTATTTCTTTCTTTCATTTTTTATTCATTATTATTTAACGACGCTCGACAGCTTGGGCATTTGCGTCGTCACTGTAAATTTTTAATTTATTATAAATATTATATGATTTTAGAAAGTTTAGTAAGATGCTAATATTATTCGCATTATCGGCTAACGTAAGTTGGTCACGCTCAAACAATACCAACCTATAAAAAATGTAATCATTTTCTTCTAATTTATAGAATAGACTTTTCTTCATGACAACATAAAAATTTATCAAATAATAATTGTAATTAAAAAATTGTAATGCGTTCATTACATAGGCTATATAAAAAACAGGTTCAGTCAAGCATGATGTTTCATGCGCCGAGGATTCTGTACGTGAGACCATAATTTAGGTTTACATAATACTAAATTCAAAACAAAGAAATTTCATTTGTCGCGCCATAAAGAAGAAGAGACACGTAATTTTTCGTGATTTTTTGAACTTTTCTCAACTTCGAAAGTTTCATTAAGGGAATGAAATACGGTTTCGTTCCCGACAAACAGCGATCTTTCTAACGGTATATCACACACACTTGGGGAAAGAAATATTTTTTTCAAAAATTTCGAGCTTTAGGCGCTCCGAGGGTTTAATTTTAAAGTTGGAAACCTAGATGTTCCAAATAATAATAAAAATAAATAAATACATAAAAATGTTTAAAGAAAGTCGAGTATGTTGAAAGAGTGATAGTGTAAGTAAACGAGAACCAGTTGCTGGCTGAGAGTTGTCGGATTCAGATCGATTTTGCCTTTGAGGGATGCGCGCGATGATTGAGCAATAAATGAACATCAGTTGTGGGGGAAGAGATGTAGCACGAAATAAGAAATCGATTTGAAAATTGTCCAAGTCGAAGAACAGATTCGTCAAATAGTGGAAGAAGATTGACTATTTCTTAGTAAGAATACCTCTGATGCCACAACCACTGAAAGAAGTACGATCCAGCAAGGTCTCAGTGATCAAATCGTTTCGGGACTCGGCTTTATAGTTAGTAAAGTTCGTAAAAAGTGAAATATATTAAATCAATTACCGCGTCTCCTTGCCGAATTCATGGGGAATCCGCACCAAACCAATGTACACCCGCCTGCCATCAAGGAACACCGACGACCCAGCAGTCATAACTGAGTGATACGTACAATTTATATACTTGTAAATTAGTTGTGTTTCTCGCGCAGCTGGTTGATTAAGAAAAATTGATGTATGTAGGAATTTTAGGTAATACGAATTTTAAAAAGGAACAAAATTTTTTATTTCATAATTAAATAATAATATTAAAAAAGTTCAGTCAAGCATGAGGTTTCATGCGCTGAGGATTCCGTATGTTAAGTTAAAGATAACCATAATTTTCATTTACATAATACTAAATTCAAAACAACAATAATTCCAAAACAGATATTTTTAGTCCAGTTCTTTTTCACACATCACGCAGTGTCATCATATTGTACTGCAAAAAAAAATAAATTCTAATAAATAAACGCTATTCAGTCCTAGATTTTTGGAAGGATTAATTATCGATAAATATTTAAAAATTTGTAAATGTACTTGTTTGTTTTCCGAACTTCTATATAATTATATTTGAATACTATTATTTAAACCACCTTCTTCGTTTGTCACTATTTATTAGATTACTATACTGAGAAGTTAATTTCTCAACTGTTCATCAAATAAAATCAATAATTTTCTTGATGTAATTTCAATAATTACGATTTTTAAATAAAATTTATTTAGATATATACGCAAAATTTTAAATAAACTACAGCAAACATGCCAGAATGCGCATATTTTCAACACCATTCGAAATTTATAGCTATAATATTCGCGATGCAAACAGGGGGCTACATGTTAGTTCCCGCGCTTTTTGAACTTTTCGGCAAATTCAAAAGTTTGGTTAAGAAAACAAAATACGGTTTCGTTCCCGACAAATAGCGATCTTTCCAACGATATATCACATGCCCGGGAAAAAAAATATTTTTTCCAAAATTTCGAGCTTTCGGTGCCCCCAAGGACCAGTTTTAAAGTTGAAAATCCGGATGATCCAAACTAGAGAAGTATACGGGTATGCGCATTTTTTTAACTGCGTTTAAAATTTTCAGCTTTAATATTCGCATCGCTAAGCGGGGGGACATGCCATTTTTCGCGCTTTTTTGAACTTTACGGCAACTTTGAAAGTTTCGTTAAAGAAATGAAATACTGTTTCGTTCCGGACAAATAGTGGCCTTTCCAATAATACATCACATGCTCGGGGGGAAAAATACTTATTTCCAAAATTTCGAGCTTTCGGCGCCTCGAGGGTCTCATTCTAAAGCTGGAGAGCCGGATGTTTCAAACCACGGAAATATACGTGGATTCGCTTATTTTATATCTTGTTCCAAATGTATAGCTATAATACTCACGTCGCAAAAAGGGGGCTACGAATTAGAGCTCGCGCTTTTTTGAATTTTTCAGCAGCTTTGAAAGTTTTGCTAAGAATATGAAATACGGGTTCGTTCCCGACAAATAGCAATCTTTCCAACGATATATCACATGCCCGGGAAAAAAAATATTTTTTTTCAAAATTTCGAGCTTTCGGAGCCCCGAAGGTCCAGTTTTAAAGTTGGAAGGCCGGATGTTCCAAACTAGAGAAATATACGGGGATGCGCGTATTTTAAACCGCGTTTAAAATTTCAAGCTGTAATACTAGGAGGGGGGACACGTAATTTTTTGCACTTTTTTGAACTTTTCGGCAACTTTACATAACTTTTGTAGCCTTTATATTTTAAATTTCAGCTTTATAGGTTTATCGGGTGATGAGTTATGATTTTTTAAGTGATTTTTGAGGTCGTTTTATGTACCATATTATATATTCTTGATGGTTTTTGGGGTTTTTTGCCGCCCACGGTAATCGGTAATCTTTAAGTTATAGATCGTTTTAAAGAGAATTTTAATTGCGATTTATGTTCCAATTTTGAAGTTTATAAGTCAAGCTGTTCGTGAGTTATCGGATATTTTAATTGAATATTTTTGTCATTTGTGTACCATCTTATTAGGATTCCGTAAGTTGTTACGGAATCCTAATAATTACTCAATGTTACGTCCACGGTATTAACGAGGCCGTAGTGCATGCCTGGGAGTTTAGTTAAACGGATAATACCGTTACAAAGTTTAATAATTCCAATTCAACTATTTTTCGGTATTCTCACCGAGTAAATTAAATTGACGATTTACGTAAATTTCACGATCTTCACTAAATAACTGCTTACTAGTACATGATTGTGATAGGTTGGTACGAAAATGTTATCGTCTCGCTTTTTGTCAGAACCGAAACATCGATCGTACATTATTAGAATGTCTTTGCAGCCAGGTTAAATAATTTGATACTGATTATTCTAATACTTTTAATTTACAAAATCTTTTCAGCATACAAATATATTATTTTTTATAAAAGTGTGACGCTTCAAAAAAAAAAAAAAATGGTGTATGAATTACATTATTTTTTTTAATTAAAGAAAGAAAAAAAAAAAGATCATTTTAGACATATTTTTTGAAAAAAGTAATGTATGTTACTTTTCTGTTAATGGCAAGTGTATGGAAAATGTTTTAATATGATAGGGGATTATATCACGAAGCATAAATCGCTAGCATAGAATAGGAATTATTAAAAAGTTTGCCGAACTTACGATCTACAAAAAAAGAAAAGTGTTTCATGTAAATTCTCTTTTTTCTTAAATAATAGAAATCTACTGTAGACAAATGTAAACGATATTTGTACAACGAATTTGTGCAAAAAAAAAAAAAAAAAAAATCCTTTAAACTAAATACTTATCAAACAAATTAATTTAAAAAAAAATCCGACTAAATTATTTAGTTGAAAGTAATCTAAGAAATTATAATAGAAAAAATACTAAGTTTATTATTTATGTATAATTATTTCATGTGGAATACAAACAATTTTCTTAAGAGCACACATAGAGAACGTTTCAAGTAATGAAAATACTTAAACCGGTGTTTTAGCTACTGAAATTCATTTAAAAATTTTCTGTTTAAGCTTCACGATTAAACGTAAAATATGTTACACGTTTGAATGGTTGAATATAGGAAACAAAATGACGTAAGTTGAGGTACAATTATAGCGGGCAATATATGTACATATGTGTTTATTTATTAAAAAGAATAAACAAATAAATAAAAAAACTCGAATTAGGGATAATTTTAACAAAAGAACACTGTAATAGTTCTCAAGGGTGTTCGATAGAATTCATTACAAAATTAAAATTCATTATTACACTTTCGCTAACTTTAATTTAAATTACGATATTTCCTTTTCTGATGCTTATTGGCTTTTTTGTATACCACTACTATTTAATAGAATAATTAGAATATGTTTGTTAATTTTTTAAATATATTATTTTTATGAAATTAACCTTCACAAAATGATCGACATAACAGTATATAGTTTTTTTTTGCAATCTTCAATATTTCCACATACATTTATCGTAACGTATGAGTTGTTTTTATTAATTTTTCCACATATACATCTATTCCAAATCATTTAAAGTTAATGACAATTAGATTAAAAATATTTCAAGTCGATCAAAAACAGTTACGCGTTCTGCGTATAAAATTTACTAAATACTGCGAGAAATTATAACCTCTCTAATAAAGTTATTATTATTTGTAGAATCCACAAGCATTTGTTTTAAATTTTTAAAAAACTGCAACTTTTAATTTATGAACAAGATTTGAACTTACATTTACACATCTTGTGATTGTGTTAACTTGCGGTTCTAACTACTAGGCTACAAAATTACTTCGACAGGCTTTTTGTGTGAAAATATTTCTTTAAAGTTTTAAATACGAAAACAGTGCAATCGTGTCACGCCGCAAATGCCACCCCAATACGTATGACAGATGGAGTCTAGCTCAGTGCGCAGTCAGACAGCTTTGGCCCCAGATATATACGTTTAGATCTGCTACGGTCTTCCCCAGAGATTACTACGTGCGATCACACATGCAACAGCGAGTCAAAATGGCGCGAAACGCCGATAAGCTTTGCTCTAACGAATATTTCTAGCAACACGATTGGAGGACACATGTCTACTTCCTCATGTTCAGTTGGTCGTTGAGCTTATGCGCTTTGTCGTCGCTTTGTTCGTGATTAGAAATTTTTATCTTATGAAAAGGTAATTAAGTTTGTTAATTTTCTATTTAAAGGATTAATTAGGACGAATAAAAATTTGCATATTTTTTTTTTTTCCGATTCGTGTGGCTTGTAAGTAGAGAGTAATTTCAAAAGTGTAGAAGTTATATATTTTTAAATAAGTTTCGAGGCTCAAGCGGTCGTCACAGAGCAGAAAAAAACGCTAAACGTTAATATCTATTTAATCGGTGTTCACGCGAAATTCGATCGAATTTGTTACATTAGCGAACAAACAAATGATATCGTTGCCGCGAATTTATCGGAAGGTTGCCTAGATCGCCATGGAAGCTAAATCAATGAAGAAACTCGTAAAAATTGATTGGAGTGCGGTAAGTCTTTTATTGCTATTTATGTTTTTCATGCTGATGCATTATTGCTACAATATTAATTAAAATGTTATAAATTTTGCATATATACATATATATATGAAAGTATGTATTTTTTTCCCGTTTATTGCAAAATCACTGTTTTTCGAACATGTATGTGATAGCGAGTTTCAGAAATGTATTTTAAAATAATTTCTAGGTTTAAGTGGGAATTTTATAAATTCCAAAAATTGCATCTTTTTCTCGATTTATTAGGGTTTCGTGGGCGCGCTTTCACGCAAGTATATGTAGTTCAAAAGCGTATTAAGTTAGATTTGAATTACAAGTTGAATAGAAATAACTGAATGAATGAAAATCATCGTGAAAAATGTTAAGTATTAATAAAAAATTTACGTTAAAAGAACAAAAAGTATAAATTTAAAAATTTTAAGGTACGATACTGTACATATTTAGCAAGCTGGGTATATTTTAGAGACGGTTTTGTGAAATTCGTGTTTATGGCTACTCCGCTGTTTAAAATTAAATTCGGTAACATAGTAGGGAAGATGGGCTTTTCGATTACCATATTCTTCCGGTCTTCAAGTATCACGTCGTAACCGTTGGACATTATTCGTGTATATATCAGCAGTTTTTTTTTTTGTTTTTTTTTTCTCAATTGAATGGATTAACTGCCTATAATTAAATTAGGATCAGTAGACAAGGGTTTAAATAAGGGCTATCGATCATAAAATAATAAAACCGGGAGCAATAACAAGTTAGTAAATTGTCGAGAGGAAACGGTAGATGCGAATTTCATTTTGATAAATTTTACATTCACTTTGATCTCCTTGCTTCCTAAAGAAAAGGAGTGTTTATTGTACTACTGCATCATGATCTCTCTACAAAATTAAGTCTAATCGGTGATTGTTCTCGTAGGTATGCAGTCGAAATCGCTTATAAAAGGGGCGCATTAGGTGGAAGTCATTTGTCTCTTATAACCGGCTGTCTCACTAAAGTGAATATTTTAAAATTTCTTATTCGAGTGAGTGGGTGCTGGAATATGTACAATTTAACAAGTGATTATCATGACTATAACATTATTAATGTGTAATATTAATTACACAGAAATTAAGAGGAAAGTACAGTAGGCATGCTAAGGGAAATATATCTAACCTGATATTTATAAAAATTGTTCATTTATTATAAAAATGTACTGTAGTTGTTTGATGTAAGTTTTTCATCTGTTGTGTTTGAATAAAATCTGTACAGTTATCTAACGATGTCATAGAACCACCTACATTATTCTGCTGCATAAAATACCGCCCATGTTTTTCAACACATTTTTTCGCCGCTACTAGACACAGGTAATATACGGAGATGTCATCCGTGTCGTCATCATTTTGTGATTCTTGGATTTGATTCTTCTTTGCTATGTTTTCCATAATTTCGTTATCCGAATTTTCATTACTTTCTACTTTAGTAATTTTATAATTAGGCTCCTTGAAACCGCAATGAGCAAAACATTGAATTGTTACAAAAGAGAGACTTTTCCCCAGCTATCAGCGATAATCGAGGAAGTGTACACTTAAAATAGATATCGTAGAAAGAATTGAAAAAACAAATGGTTTTATATTTACAATAAAATTTACGTTAATAAAAAAGAAAAAAAGTACATATTAAAAAATCAATACTACATGATAAATTATAATTATTACCAGTGTTTGCATTAAATAACGAAGTCAATCAAAAATTTTTTATCATTAGAAAAATTTATATTTTTCCGACAGATACGTTTGTTAAAAATTCATTAAACTCATAATTATCATTATCATCATTGTTGTATTTCTCCCATTCGACGAGAGGTTGCACGTCACGAATACTATAAATTCTGACACCTAGCTAATTTTGTTAATAGGAAAAAATCTTTAACACCCATATTTGTGTATTCATTAATTCCAGTCTTCTTTCTCTTGGAGCTTTTCCTTTAATTCTTCCCTAAGTTTTTTACTAGATTAAATAAGCCTTCTTATTATATTTTTCAATTGAGTAAAATGTTATAGTGCACAAGTTGAGTCCCATCTAGTAGGAAAGTCTTACAACAATATCATTGTAGATTTCCTTCTCTTTATATTAGCTTCTTTATCATAAATTGCTAACATTAGTCCGTTTTCTATATTCCATTTCGTTACGGTTTTCCAAATTTCTATCGCAGAATTTACATGCGAGTTTTTGTACAGTCTAATAAAATTTAATTTAGATTAAGCCATTTATAAAATATCTGTTACTGCAATGAATTTTTCCGCATTGATAGATGTCCAGCAGTCTGTTGTAATGCAATTTTTTTATACGCCCTTAACATCTCTTTACACTTCAATACTTTATTCTTCATAATACTTGGAATTAATGTTCTAAATATGATATGTTTATTTGGAAGTTCGTATGAAGGGTTTAAAGAAGTTAATACCATTGTTTTCAACCACACAAAGGTTGAAAATCTCTGAATAATTATCGTTAATGTTTTTATTATCGAGACTGCCTAATTTTTTTGAATGTACGTAATAATTTGGCGCTGGTTTTTAATCTTTAGGTTCGTACTACTTTCAAAATTCGGTTCCTCCGCCAAAGTTATTGAATGATGACTTACTCTTTACAGTATTTCTTTGAGAGGAGCAGTACTAGTATGATTAGAAACAATGCTCCGTCTTTAGTTAGCCTTTCTAACACCCCCAGGCAAAATTCATCATGGCCTCTCTTTGAGAAATTTAATTCGACTTGAATATTTTTATTTTAAAAACATTTGAATTTCTACATTTCTTACCTAATTAAAATTATTTAAATAAAATTAATAATTAATATATAACTAGGGGGCTTCTTACTTAAATCATTCCGTGATATAAAAACAATTAAACGGTTACCTGTACAAGGAACATAGCTGTATAATAGTTACACATTATGTTAATCCTTTACTCGGAATACCTTCTACTAGTACTCTATGGGCAATGCATAACCGCATTTGTCGCCATAGTGTGGGCTATAAGCTTTATATATTCCTGGATTTCTACGGGCGGTGCTTGAATGCATTTGCTGCCATGGTGTCCAGGTGCTATATGAAATACATTCTTTAACCAGGGTCCTATGGGCAATGCCAAGTCGCATTGTAGCTATGGGGGCCGGATACTGATATTATATATTTCCTAGCACATCCTCACAGCAGAATTGGTGTCTCGGACCTAATTCTCTCGTTGGAGGGATTGGCTTGATTTATTTGATAGGTTAAAGTGGAAGTCACTGGCGCTGTTTATGGCCTCTTAAGCCGGTACAGTGGAAATAAAAAAAAAAGAAAAAAAAAATCGAACTTGGAAAATATTTTGAAAATAGAATTCTCAAAATCATAATATTTTTTTATATATTCAATGGTTCTTTTGTATGCCTCATTAGCTTCTTTTTTAAATTGCTCCTTTACAAAGGGCCCCAAGAATTTTAAATTCCTCATTATTTTTGCGCCGTAAAACCCGTCACGTAATCGGCTTTCAACCTTTTGATTTATTACGTAATTTAAAATAATGAAAAAGCAAGTGTGAACGATAAATTTCAAGTAAAATAATCAATTATAAACAACAATGTTTTCTCAATTGGTTTTAAAATGATTAATTCTAATTGTAGCATTAAAGAACATATTGTAAAAACATTCCAACGGGTTCATTATCTTTTTATAATAAATGAATACGCCGTGTCAGGATATTTTGGTTCTAACGAAATGCATGACCTAGCCACTTAAGTCGCCTCTTGCGGATATTTTGTAATATACTTCTTTTTTCCTTTAATCTTTCTAGTACTACTTTGTTATTTATTTTCTCGACCCAACTAATTTTCCGAAGGCGCCGCCAACACCACATTTCAAATGCTTCTAATTTATCGCGATCTCTCTTTTTAATTACCCATGATTCCGCACCGTAAAGCGCCACTAACCATACCAAAGTTTTAACCATGTTTTTGCGTATGCTGACGGACATTGTTTTCTGCGTAATAAGTGTGTATTTGTCGTTGAAAGCTTTTTTCCCCATTGCTATGCGATTGTTAATCTCCTGCGAACAAGCCATGTTCCCATGTTATGTGTTATGTCCTATTCATATAATGATGCATAAAATATAAATAACATTACTGTAGTGTGATTTTTGTAGAATTAAATTCGCCGCACTCTTTTACAAATTCCCATATAATTGTATGGCATGTTGCTTCACCACGACTTTTAAAATATGTTGCTATAGCAGGCCAGGACAGTATCAATCGATTAACAGCTTTGTCCAAACTTAACACTACCTAGTTGGTCTCTGTCGTGAAACTTTTCTATATTCAATTTTGAATTTTTCGAAAAACGTTTGCAATTCGTTGGTGTGTTTTGCGCTATTCGAAAATTCAGCATAGACTTTCGTAATTAAGTTTTCAACATCGTAGGATAGAGCTTTCACAGCGTTTCTGGCAGCATTCTGAAGAACTTGACAATTGCAATTTGCTTTTATTACTTTAGTGCCAGCATATTTATCATTTATTTTCTGATACACGGAACTGTGAACACCATAATTCACCGATAGGGATTTGCCGAGGATGCAGATAACAAATTAGTGTCAAATTCGTGTATGATCGCTAGACGCTCAGGCTCAGTCCGATCCGATCCGAGTTCAACTCAGTCAATTGGCGAAAGCCGTTCGTCATTTTAAATTATTGATTTAATGGCCGAATTTCGCTCTGCTGTCACCGCCTGGAGATTTTGATGTTAAACCCGTAGTCCGGACATGCACCATTCAAACCCGTGGACTCCAGGTCGAACCCGGACAGGTGGCATTGCACGCACGCAGCCTTTTATATTCTCGCACGAACCCCATCATACATTTCCACTCATTCACATTTGTAAAATAAGTTAACGGCTTATGAAATGCTACGTAATTGTCTATTAAGATGATAATTATAATAGAATTTTTTAAATATGCATGATTAAATATTTACGACGTTTTTTGTAATTTAATAAATATGGTAGTTATACAAAATTGCACCTCTATATATTGTTTGATTTTGGGTGTGATATTTATTAACGTGTAGCCCATGTGAATTGACCCGAATCTGGTAATGCTATGTGAATAACTTATATTGAGCTTTAGTTTGTTTTTTAGTATGTACGACAAAATTTGTACCTTATAAAGTTCCTTTAGGGTTAAAAGATTAGCTGCTCCCTCCTTACCAATTAGATGAAAAATTAATCTTCACAGTATTTCTAAGGATTAAGATGATTTTTCACCGACCTATCCTAGTTCATGACCCCATATCCCAAAATAGGCTGTTATTATAATGTCAAATATAACCGGTACAAATGTATAGGTGAGAAGTGCTTCTTATTACGATGATGAAATATATAAAATTTAAAGTATTATTGATCAGAATTCAGTTAGATTTTAATAAAAGTTGAAAATTTATTTTTATTTTTTCTTTAATTATTAAATTTAATTAAACTCATGTAAATCAACTTATAAGTAGCAAAAAGAATAACATATTACTGATTACTGTGACATACTAGCAGTTTAACATAACGTTGTACTATTTGTAAAACAACGAAAGTAAACAGCACGAATCGATGTGTTAATAGATATTGTGAAGAAATTTCCAGCGAGGTATAAAGTAAGATTAAGGAAACAAATATAACAAAACTTATTTCGCTACACCAACCATGCAATTCATTTAACCTCAAGCTATTGTTGTTACGCTATAGAAAATTATAGAGAAATAAAAAAATAAAACTCTATTCCGGTCAAACCAGCCATTTAGCCGCCCTACAATTATTATTGGTGTAAACAAGAAAGATCGCTACTATGAAAAATTTGTTGCTATTATTAATATTTACTAATGGAAATATACTTAGTCAAAGAAGAAAAAGCAAATGCATCAACCAAGAAATTGATAGAACCGAGAAGAAAAATGAACCCACAAAAGTAGCTTCCGCATTTACGCACACAAACAACTCATCTACATTTGCAAAAAAAATCGACGCATTCACATATTTTTAAAATAATCGAAAAATTTAATATACGATTATACTATTGGAAGAGATTAAATTAAACGACGCGAGTCATCTGTTTAAATTCATTAATCCGGCTAATTCTAATAAGTGGGCTATTTTCTTTGTTTCTTCCCATTTTGCCTAAAAATGAAACGGCACAGAAAAATAATAATGATAATAATAATTTGAAAAAATCAACTTGGCAACGTGGACACGTTTGGAAGGTAGAAAAAAAGCAGCTAGAGAAACGAAAGAGATTGACAAATAGCATAGTTGAGAAGTGCATACGTGCGATTTTACGACTTGCGTTATTGAATTGTCATTGCTTGATGGCGACACTAATAAAAATGCGTACGGACAAATTAGTATACAGTAAATTTCCGGTTATTTTATTATTTTTCCGGTAAATAATTCGATATCTACTTCGAATTTCATCGTAAATAAATAGACCTGTACACCGACTAAAATTAAGCATCGCTTGTTAGGACGCGAATGAAAAAAATTAAAGCAAATTTATTTCTCGCAAAATTTGCAATCTCATTATTCCTTTTTTAACATGCGGCAAATCACCACATACTGATTGCTTTACACCATGAAGCCGCGATCTGTTGTGGTTTGGTTCTTGTGTGTACATATATTACCGTACTGAAGAAAGCTGTAATTCTATCTCGAATATTTGTATAAAAAACAGAAATTGTGACTCACAATCAATCTAGTATAATAATGGATGTATCATTTATAAAAACAAATCGAGCGAGTAAATATATACATACCTGATATTTTTATTAGTTAAAATATTTATTGCAAATTAAAATGATAGTGTATTCAATTAGATTTCGGCAACAGAAAATAAGAAAACTGTCATTTGTTTAAAAAATTATTTCTCTTTTCATTTCCTATAAATTTTTATTTTATACGTCAAAAGTACATTGTAAAATATTTCCTTAATTACATGCAATAGCGTCTTTTTATACTTTCTTTTTTTTTAAATTTTTTAGTGTTAAACTGTAATCTACAGGTAATTTGTTGAATTAAAACATTGTAAATAACAAAATGAAATGTTTTTTTTTCTTTTCTTTTCTTTTTTTGCTTTACCAAAAAATGGCGTCCATCCAGCAAACTTAAGAGATTATAAAAGGAAGAATTGAACTATTAGAATCTAATTCGATTGGCCACTAGGGAAATAAAGGAAGCAAGACAAGGAGGACTGTAAACGAGAAAGACGAAAGTAATTGTACAAGGTGGGGATTCTTTATTTCAAAAGTTCGGAGTAAAAATATAAACATTCAGGTAAAAAGGAAAAACATTCAAATACGAAATGATTGAGGTCGCATGCTAAATGACAGTTATAAGAGTGTAGCGGGTAATCAGAAGATATAGCGGGAGATAATCTATGAAGAGCGGAAGGCAATAAAGAGTGTCCTGTACATAGATTACAAATAGGAGAAATCACTTGAGTGACGAAGAAATAGAAAATAATAAAACCTAGAACGATTTGGGAGTGAAGGCTGAATAGATAAGTACAGTGAAGCGGGATTAGAGGAAGTTGAATGATAGGTATCAGAAAGAGTTGAAATCTTTTCGGTAAAAGGACTGCATTATGGCTGCGATTTGAGCTAAATAATCGACTGATTTGTTTCCAGCAATGTCGATATGACTAGGCACCCACATAAAATTGATTTAGATAGTATATGTAGAAAGGAGATCATAAATAATAGATCGAGTTTGGATACTGAA
Organism: Icerya purchasi; assembly: GCA_039619475.1. NCBI lineage: Eukaryota > Metazoa > Arthropoda > Insecta > Hemiptera > Monophlebidae > Icerya > Icerya purchasi. The sequence continues at coordinate 224,795,497 of CM077116.1, forward strand.
GGAATATCACATAAGTAGGAAAGAGAAGGGAGCAGATAGCTAAGAGAACATTTTTAAAGTCGGATATTACTATAAGTATTTACGAGAATTACGAGAAGACGAAATAAATAAAATTGAACAGAAGATTGTAGTATGTTTGTTCGAAAAAATCATCGTGAGCATTTTAACTGACCTTTTCTTGGCTAAAATGTAACTGAAACCAAACAAAAGTAAAGCGAAAACAAATATGGAACCTTTCAGGCTGAGCTTTTTTACATGTTTCTTAATTTTCTACAACTAAAAATCTATTGTTAAAGATTATCATATAAAATATATATACCACTCCAGAGATTTATGAGAACATTTAAAATATACGTATCTATTTTTATACGGTGCTTTTAATTCTATCTTCATTTTTATTCATTTCATACTTTCTGCTATAAACTTGCATCATTTTTTTTATATTTTCCAGATTTATTTTTAATTTTATTCACTACCTTTAATACTATGCCAGTTTTACTTAGTTCCTTTTAAATGTTACCAAATCATTGTTTCCTTCCGATGTTTTCAACTTTAATGTACGTTTACATTACCATAAGTTCCTTTTACATCAATGAACGCTGTAATAAACAATGTAATCTGGTTTTTTTATATAAAAATTGTTATAAGTGAACTTAAAGCAACAGCAGTTCTTTTAGTTTTAATAAAAACAAAAAAAAAGAACAATAAAAATTAAAAATTAAAGATAAGTTCATTAACTTATAAATAATTTAAAGTATACTATTAGATTAATAAAACTTATTTTGCCATGATTTGGAGTATGTAACTCCTGAACATGTCGGCTCTTTTTAATTTTTTAAAATATAATTTTCTGTAATATACGTTTTTATAAATTTCTAATAAAATTTATTTATGCTTAATAAATCCGTATTAACTTTACTTTTCGGTTATTAAATTTTTAAATACACTTTTTGCTTCTTTTCCTAAGCCCAAAAAAATTAAGAAAAAGTAAAAAAATTATTCTCCGTTTATTTATTTTATTTTTTCAATTTGTAATAAAGCGTTTGTCCGCTTAGAACTCGTTATCTGAAGTGTTTTTCTTTCTTTTTTTCTGGAACTCCGAACTTTAATGTTCATGTCACACTAAATATCGATAAGGCTTCTAATATACTGACTGACAAGGCGGGTGGGATTTATAGAACACTGGACTTCGAATGGAATAACTCGCAAATCAACGTTATCGGAGTTATCGTTTCGTGTATATTTACATTAAACATTTTTAGCAGTATTTTTTCACTTCTGATTTTCATATAAACGTTTTTGTTGTTTTTGGGTGGAAAAAAAACTTTAACAGCGGAATCAGATAGCAAAAAAAGTGCAGCATTTAGTCTGTTTAAAATTCGACAATGATGACGCGTTGTTGCCAACACGAAATCATTCGTACGTTTGTCTGATGTTTTTTTTATTCACTGAGTAAACGAAATCTTAAATTTAGGCAAAATGGGAAGTTACCGATTTACTGCGTGTGCTGCGGCATACCTACTTTGCTCTATTAGGGTTGTTCATCTTTGACATCAGATGAAATCATAGCATACCCACAGTGTGCAATTGCCGATACAACAAGAACCCGCAGTGCACTCTCTATTGCCGGAATATTATCGCCGCACTTCTCTTACAGACATTCTGACTAAAATCTAAAGGAAGCCGTTTAATCACAAACCTAACGTGATCTAATATACGAAAATTATACGCACCTTTAAATTATAATTTCTCGTAAGCAGCTTAAATTTTTACGATTATTCTAACAGGTATTCAAATCGTATCAAGTTATAAGCCGATTTATTGAATTATTTAACTTTATTAATAATACGAACAAGAAAAACCTGACGGAACAATTTAATTAATATTCGAAAGTTAACGATAATGGACAAATATAAAAAATCAGGTATATATTGTAATGTGTATTTTACGTTATATTATGAGCCGTCAGAGGTGGCAACCCCACGAGGTCCTATCGAATTCGTGGATTTAAAAATGATCAATTTAGTTCTTATTTTAATATTATTATTTAAACGATGAAATAGAAAATTTTTATTGACTTTAAAATTTACATTACCCAAATTTCTACATTCATATTTCTTTATCGACCTGCCGTTGAAAAGACACAAATAATAAATTTACAAAATTGACACGGGAAGAAACAATTAAATAGATAATATAAATTATACGTATCATTGTTCGCCGGTGGTGGAGCAGGAACGCGGTGATGACCATTTTCAGATTTACGATCGGACCGTAATTCTGTTGATGTAGGCACGGGAAACGACTTTACTTCGATTGTACCATAAAATTTGTTTAATTTTTTGTACTATACACGTACGGCGTTAAAAATTTCACGAATCTGCTCAGCGATTTTACTATTTCGCTTTGCAGAAGCTATTTTTCCTTGAAGCTATTAGCTCACGAGGACGTTACAAAACGGGGTGCTTGCTTCACGATGGATGTATAAAAACAACTGACTAAAAAATGGACAATTACTCTGATCAAAGGCAAGCCGCGACTGATTAATTTTCATAATCTTTTTTGGCCGTGTCTCTTCGAATTCCTTTGTTTTCTCCGCGACCAATCGCCATCAGTTTTTACTAATGGGGCGGGCATTTCTCCAGTGACCGTGTGAAGAAGGTGTATTCACCCCCCGACTGACAAACAAGATTTCAAACGTGCGCACATTTTCTCTCACTACGCTTTCTTTTTAAATAAATTTTTCATTTTAAATTTATATTTACTTTTATATTACCTCTTACGCATTACGGTATGAAATAAAATGTAGTACAACTAATTAAAAGGGTGCACATTGTAAAAATAATTAGAAATTGAATTTTTTTTTTTTTTGGAACTTAGACGTACCAATATTATATTATTATTAAAAAATCGCGTGTTCAATCATTTTTTTAACAATAATAAGCACGTGTTAACCGCGAAATTGTCAATAAGATTTATAAATATATAAAATAAATAGAATTAGTATATTATCCTCGTTACGATCCTCGGTTAATTACAACACAGTTTCTTGTTTTATTTCTAATACGACTTTATAAATTTTTGCCGGTTTTACAATTTTTGGCACATATTTGATTAAACAACTGTAGCTACCTGAGAACAAAAAACCAAAACTGTCCATTTGTATAATCACAGTAATACTTAGAAATTCCATTATCCGTATTAGGCGATGTCCAATAAAGCAGCGAAGAATATGTTTTTCTATCCATTTGCCGGGATTTAATTTGAACTACATATATTTTTAACCGTTTTTACATATAGCGAACTTTTATTATAATCTTCATCCATTATTTCACCCAAGTGTGATGATACTGTTTGCGAAAAGCTAGCATGGTTCTTTATATAATATGTACAAATCTTTACTAATCATTCCTGGAAAATCGAGTAAATCATTTCACCACCCAGTATTTGCAAATGGTACTTTTCGTCACGTTCAGTGTTCTTTTTCCTACATTATTCCCTACGGTATTGTCCTATTTTGTTCTTGTTTTTCTGATGTTTTGACGGTCAGTCCTTTGCCTTCAATGTGTTTTTATCAGAACTCAAGCATCTCCCAAACTTATCATGCAAAAAACAAGCGATTCAAAAGTATGATTGTGTTTTTGACAGTAATTTATTGTTTAATTTATGACCTGAAAGAGGATGTTTTTGTTTAATTGCCTCATGAAATGTGATCCTATTCAACGGCGAATTTTCTTATGCAACCGAGTTTCATTTTTTTTTTTTTTTTTTTTTTTGTTTTTCTTCTGCGAGTGTGCGACTAGCCTTGTGGGCTATCTAGCACTTGGCGTGTAAGTGGTGATAATTTGTGGAAACTCCTATCCAGCGGTATGAGTTTCATCTAGTATCCGGCTTAATATATTTGAATCCTATAGTAAGTCCGTTGGCTTCATCCGCTTCAAGCGTCTGATTTCATTGGAATTATCTAGTAATGCAACGGCCAGGCTATTTTTTGTGTGGCGTCCTAATTTTCGACCGTACAGTTTTGCAGCTTTTTTGATTTCTTCACTAATTGTACTTATATGCAGATCTGTATGTAATGTATGATTGGTAATGTACCACGGGGCATCTGTAATTTCTCTCAGGATTTTATTTTGGAAACGTTGTATCTGCGCAATGTTACTCGGCTTAGCACATCCCCAGAGTTGACATCCGTATGTCCAGATTGGTTTCAATATTTGTTTATATAGTAGTACTTTGTTTTCCAGGGACAGTTCTGATTTCCTTCGCAAAACCCACAGTAGGTTTCTATATTTCAAGTTCATTTCATTCCTTTTCTTTTCTATGTGTGTCTTCCAAGTTAATTTTTTATCTAAGTGAATTCCGAGGTATTTTACTGTTTCTTTAATAGGTATAACCTTACTGTTAATATAAATATCCGATATATTACAGTTCTTCTTATTTGTAAACGTTATATGCGCAGATTTATCCTCATTGATCACTATACGCCATCGTTTGAACCATGTTGACAAACTATTGACAGCTGATTGCAGATTATTATTGATAGTTTCTACTGAGGTGCCTGTACATAAAATTGCAGTGTCATCTGCAAAAGTGGCCATTTCTGTTTCAGCTGGAACAGGAATATCGGAAGTGTATATTAAGTATAGTACTGGTCCCAGTATACTGCCCTGCGGCACACCTGCTTGGATCTGGTGGAGCTCCGATTCTGCTTCCCCGTATTTAACAGAAAAATACCTTTCACTTAAGTAGGATTTTAATAATTCAAAGAATTGGTATGGGAGGTTGCAGTGAATTTTATGCAGTAATCCCTCATGCCATACTTTGTCGAACGCTTGTTTAATATCAAGGAATACAGCATCACATACTTTTTTGGTTTCTAAGGATTCTTCTATTATGTTGACTATGCGATGTACTTGCTCTATAGTACCATGTCCCGTTCGAAATCCAAACTGGTGCTCGGGTATCAAATTTCTGTCGTTTAAGAATGGCTTCATTCTTTTTAGTAATAGTTTTTCATATAATTTTGAGAGAACAGGAAGTAGTGCTATTGGACGATACGATGCAAGTTCTTCAGCAGGTTTTTGGGGTTTTTTGATCATAACAACTTGTGAAAATTTAAGCTGAAGAGGAAAATATCTTATACGAATTATAGCATTAAAAATGTAGGTCAACAGAATTAATCCTTTCCGTGGTAACTCTTTTAGTATTTTTGAAGTTATTAAGTCATACCCAGGAGCCTTATTTGGGTTCATAGTTTTGATTATTGATTTGATTTCGCCAGGAGATGTAATTTTAATATTGTTGCTTTGATTTATGTTACACAGGAGTGACGGTAAACAATCTGTTCCAGAGTGAGGTTGAAATACATTAGCTAAGTAGTCACCAAATTCTTCTGCCTTTTCTTGATCACATCGAGCCCATTTTCCATTTGAGTTTCTTATCGGATGTGATATTTCTGTTGGTCTTTTTAATCTTTTTGCTGCTTTCCAGAGAGAGTAATTATTTTGTTGAAGAGGTGACAAATTTATCAAATAATCTTTAAATGATTTATTTTTTAAGTTCTGTAATAAATGCTTAACACGTTTTGTTTGATTATTTAGCCTGGTTTTGTGTATTGGGTTGCGATGTGTTTGCCATATTTTCCTTAGTTTTCGTTTTAAAGCTACTTCTTTCTTAATTTCTGCAGGATAGAATAACTGGTTGATGTATACTATTATTTGGCGTGGCTGTCCAAGCTGCTTCTTGTACTATTTTTGTGAAGTATTCCACTGCTAGTTCTATATGATCCGTGGTCTTGAGAGGGATTTTTAAATTTATCCTATTTTCTAATATTTCACGAAATTGATCCCAATCTGTTTGTTTATTGTATAATTTCGGTCTGCATGTTTTCCTTATAATTTTTTCGCTTATGGTGAGTACCACTGGTGTGTGGTCGGATGATAGGCTACTATCATTACACGTATCAATGTAGTTTGTTGGCAGTCCTTTAACCACAAAAAAATCTAGTAAGTCTGGAACCTTACACGGACCAGTAGGCCAGTATGTTGGAGACCCCGTGGAGTATACCGTGCACCTGTTTTCATCAAAGGCCAGTTTTAACTATTTACCTCGGGGGACAGTTAATCTTGATCCAAAATAAATGTTTTTTGCATTAAAGTCTCCTCCAATTATATATGCGTCACCTAGCGTCTTTAAGAATTCATTAAACTGCGCTTTAGTGATAATGTGTCTTGGAGGGCAATAAATCGCTGAGATGGTAATATTACTTTTTTCCTTTCTGTCTATGACTACAGTTGTGGCTTGTAGGTAATTATGCTCATATTTCCTTAGTACATGATGTTTGATACTTTTTTTTTATTATAACTCCTGTGCCACCGTGTGCAGTGCCATCAGGGTGGTTAGTGAAATATGAGTCATATCCCAAGAAATTAGCAAATCTAAAGCTTATTAAGTGTGTTTCTGAAATTAATAATATATCTACATTGGATTGCGTAATATACATTTGAATTTCATTTGTATGGTTTAGAATACCATTGGCATTCCATGTAACAATTTTTAAATTTTTCATTTCTGATTAGTTGCTATTGTCATGATGGTTTGGATTACACCATTCAGTAACTGAGATTGCTGATGCATTATGTCTTTAAGTAGATCTTTTATTTCTGTCATGAATGTTTGCAACATATTTGTAATTTGTAAATTAGTATCAAAATCAGATGAGTTTTGAGTGTTCTGCTGTCTTGTTATTTGTGAATATGTTGGTTTTTGCGGTGCTTGGTCTGTGTGCATCCTTTGATTCTGATTGCCTAAATTAGGCCAATATCCAGGGAATATTTGATGATTTGGATTTGAAATATTATTGACTGTTTTTGCTGACTTCTTAAATCGTACTTGCTGAAGTTTCCTGTAGATTAGGCACCCTTTATAATTGGAGGGGTGGTTTCCTTGGCAGTTGGCGCATACTGGTGGTTCATCGCGTTTCTTTTTACAGTGAACAGTATCATGACATCCACCGCATTTAACACATACATGTGCTCTTCCACAATAAGTCTTGGTGTGACCGTATTGCTGACAACGAAAACACTGCGGAATTATATTTTTCTTTCTTGGCGCTTCCACTTTAATTTTCATTTGGAGTAATGTTTGTAATTTATATATATCACTATTATTATCCTGCGGTTCTAGGTCCACAAAAAATAAAGAAAGGGGTAATTTACTCGCTCTATGTCTAACATTACTTATATGTCGCACTTTATGGCCTAGTTCTTCAATAGCCATTTTAATATCGTCGGTATCGATGGAATGGTGTAGGTGACGAATTACTACACGAAAGCTTCTTTCAGATTTCATCTGATAAGTGTGATGTTCTATTCCTTCTTCTCGGAAGTATCTAACTAGTAAACGGTAATTGTCGGAATTGTTTGTTTTAATTTGCACTCGATTATCTGCGAGTGTCTTACAGGTGTAAGAGTTAGGAGGCAAAATATTGTTTATATCGGTTAACATTTGAGGGTAGTTAGCCACGCCATACACGGTAATTGTAGGTGGCTTCGGTTCAGTTCCACTATCATTATTTGTCATTTGAACATGTTGATTATCAGTATCATTATCTACTGTGAGAAGTGCAAATCTATTAGCACTTCTGTATTGATTATCAGTAGTATTCTCAGAAGAAGAACTACTTGTTGTGTTTTGTTTTTTTCTTTTCCTTTTATTTTTGACTATGTGCCACGGATGTTTATTTGGCTGAGTATCTAGTGTATCATTTACAACTACAACGTCCATAGACGGAGGTGATAAGATTGGTGTATAAGTGTGTCTATGATTATCTATACTCGATTTTGCTTGAATAGATAAAGATGTGTTATTACCGCAACCGTTATTAGTAATATCGTCATCACTTACAATATTGTTATTGTTAGATAGATAATTAAGATCGTTATCACCTGAGCTGTTTGTAATGCCGGTATGAGATGACTGCAGCAGCGGGAATTTATCATCTGTATTTACGGAGTTTTCTTCTTTGTCCCACCGACGGCTGTGTTTCGGCGAACGAAGCATAAAACTATTCGTTCCCGAATATCGGGAATTACAACACTTAACTAACTTAATATATTTCACGAGAGTGAGATAAATACGAGAAAGCACAAAACCTCAACGCGAGAAATAACAACCAGTTCAACGTAATAAAAACTGTCGACCCGAGTTTCATTTGACTTCTTTGTTATTAGTTGATTACGTTTGCCTTTTAGAACTGGCATTAATTGGTCGGCGACACTCGAATTGCGCACCGGAAGTTTGCCGGTATGAAATATAAAAAAACGAACGAAAACGGCATCGGGATCATAACCGCTCTGTGTTGGATTCAGTGGTTCCAAAACTGATGGCCGCTTTATAACATTTTTCGATGGCCGCTCAACATTTTTACGCGTCGTATACTTAAAAAATGATATTTAAAATCCGCAAACGAAAAACAATAACACCGATTTATCTATTACAAAATATTTCCTCTATAACGACGACGACGGTTTATTAAAAAATATTTCAGAATACGCCAGGTTAATTTTAAAAATATAAAATTTTTCAAACTTCCAGTTTCATTTTTCGTTTACGAAACAAATATATAATTTTGATAAATAACTGTGATATATTTATGTTCTCATTTATAATCATTAAAAATTGATTCTGGCTTTTGCAATTTGCTAGTTAGCTCAACCTTCAGTAATTTAACATACACCTAACAGGTCTATTTACATTTATTATCTTTTATCTTTCTAGTTTCAAATTTGTTATCAAACGTGTATTTTACCTGACACAGCGACGGCTAAAGTTATTTTTTATTTATAAGTTACTATTTTTAATAAAATATTTCGCTTTCATATATACTATTAATGTTAATTCCGTGTTACTACATTGATGTTAAGCAATTAATAATGTTGACAGTTTTACGACGGGGATGAATATTTCTGGAACAGTTGGAATTCTACAAAGCCGCTGTAAATAAACAATTCTCAAACACATCTTTTTATTTGCTATGATCAAAAGTGGGACAGTAATTTAAACAGTCGAATTACTGTGATGTACCATTGCAAGTCGGATCATTTTTGATGTTTTTTTATGAGGAAAAATTATGACGGTTTCACATTTAAATGTGAAGTTGCAAAAGTAGTATTAAAATGCTCTTACAGAAAATGCATAATGTTCGAATAGCTTTTATAACCCTTGAGCACTTCACATCGCACAAAAAATTATTCTACTTTGTGCAACATTCCTTAAATGTGTACGTTCCTAGACTGCTAAAAATATTTAGAATAAGAACCGTACTGCTAACGGGATGATAGACTATTTTTCGCAAACCTTTAAGGTTTTTTTCTAAGCAACCGAAATGTAGTTCCGTTTATCCAAATAGCAAACGTTCCCCATCGAGATATGATAAGACATTTTGAAAGTCACTGAAAGAGCGACTTCTACTCATTTTATTCCTTCGTCGTTTTTATAAAATCCAAGTATTTTTTTTAAAGCGGTGCGCAATTCGAGTTCTCAGCGGGCGGGCTATTTCGAGTCGGTGCGCAATTCGGGTGTCCCCAATTGATCAACCGTAAAAAATAGTCTCCTTTTTCGAGAAATTGAATTAAAACACTTGGATCTGTTATAATATTTTTTGAAATTTTTACACCCTTTTTCTTTGCAGTAAATGCATATGTATCACATATTCACCAGTTGTGCAAATAGTGAATGGTTTAAACAAGTGTATATTGTTCTTAGTTGGTTATTTAATTCAAAAAGTTTTCTAGCCATTTCTGAAGAATAATTTAAAATGGTTTCTCTTAACATTGCATTTATGCCAAAAACGCTAGGTAAAACATCTTTTTCAAATGATTTCATTACTGAATTTGATTAATCACAGATATTAATTGTTCACGTTGTAATCCAAGAACTATTTAAATACCATGGCATTTAATTACCAGTTTGTAATATGAATAAAAACGCAATAGAGCTTGTGTTACATCAGGAATCTGTATCACACGTTGATATTATTTTAGTACGTAATTTTGGGCGCACCGGTTTTGCGAGCCAAATTCCTTATTTTCACTTGATTGATGACTTTAAATGACGAAAATGATTTTATGAACAAGAAGTAAATTTTTCTCTGGCAACAACGCATTTTACCGCTATACGGAATCGTAGATAAAATAGGAAACTAGCGAGCAATTTTTGGAAATGTTTATTCAGCATATAAGAATAATCAGCAGTTTTATCCAGAGGCGAATCACTGCCGACGATAGACAACTGATTTCAAAATTTTTGCGAACGTGTAATACTGTAAGCGTACTACTTTCGAACTAAAGATGATCCGGGCTGTTCATTTGTCGGAGCAGCTCTGTGGCAGAAATGCTCGAAGCAAAATTATTGTCTTTGCCTTGATAGTTGATATGTAAAACTTATGATTGATATGTATAAAGCTTATATTTTTTTTCTGGATAAAAAAAAACGGTAATTTATGTTTTGTTTAAAGATGGATGAATTTTAAAAATATAAAGGAAAAAAATGAAATAAAATCTTTTAAATTGTTTTTTTTTTTTTGTTAAATAAAATAAAGTGTTCACAAAATGAAACAGAAAAAATAGCACATGATCAGTAAAACAGGAAAAAAACCACCGGGTTAATGTATTCGATAAATTCTTAATGGTTCTTATATCATCCAGTATTACATCTTAAAATAATTCTAATTCTTGGAAAATAAGACGAATGTCTGAGAGATATTGTGTAACAGAAAAACATGCTGTCGCGTCTGGTTACGTTTTTTTGTGTGTGTGGTAATGCGACTCTGTCAGCCGAAGTATCGGAATAAAGAAGGCACACGCCGTTTTAGCGGTTATCAGAGTAACTGTCATCTACTGATCGTTGATTACGAATGATTTTATTTGACTATTTCGATTATTTCGATTGTTTCGATTGTTTCGATTGTTTCGATTGTTTCGATTGTTTGGGTTAAAAACTCTCGTGAACTATCGATTGCTAATGAACAATTAATAAAACCTCTCGGTTGTAAGAATCATTTCAATTGGAAATAATAGTCATTTCGAATGTAAATAATCGTAAGGTGTAACATTATAAATTCGAATTCCCAAATGTTCTTGTGAATTAGAAATATTATATCGATTTTCTGATTGCCTTTTGAATAATTGACCTTTTGAAAAAAATGAAATTACTGATCAGTGTAATTGAAAACTAGGCTCATATTAGCCACAAGTTCATTTATTGGTCAAATGATAGCTCTTCTGTTTATTTATATGTTGTATATCAAGATTTGCTGTGACCGGTACATGATCCGACGGTAGATCGATGCTAGTTGTGCACAACTTATAATATTCTTGTAGACCTTTGCAAATGTAAAAATCTAGTTTGTCCGGTATTCTATTGCAATGTTGCGGCTAGTAAATAGGCGTCATCGGTGATAGGATGGATAAAGGATTTGATTGTATTGCCTTATATAATATCTGGCCCTGTTTATTATTTTTTTTTCAAACCCCAAGAGTAATGTTTGGAGTTGTAGTGGCCACCACAGATAAACATGTTACCTAGGTTTTTAAACATCAGGATATATTCACTTTCTCGTACATATAACACCCAGGATGACAATAAATTGCAGCTATGGTTAGATATTTTTTTGCGTATTTTGATGTTTACTGCAACTAGTTGGTATGCATATGTACAATAAGAGAAATGAAAGTGGTGCGTAAGAGAATTTTTGACCAATACCATACAACCGCCGTGAGCCGTTCTACCCGGTGCTGTGCCCCGTAGCTTGTGTAGCCGGCCATCCTAAAGCGTTTTCTATAACATAAGTGAGTCTCTGTGATCAATGCAACATCAATAGAATTCTGATTGAGGAAGATTTCTAATTCGTTTTTTTTTTCTTTGTGCAATACCATTTGCATTTCACGTTAACATTACTAGCAATGCTTTTATTTGACTGCATTTATGGTATTATGTGATTTATAACTTTGGTTAATAGGGATATTAAGGGATTTATCATTAATTTGAATTCTGATAGGAAGGATGTAAGTATATCTGAGATGTTATTATGTGGATTACTGGCCGATTTGTCTATGAAATTTGTGTTAGCTTGATTGATCTATTGAAGTTTTACTCTGCTGGCACACGAGTTGCAACTGGTTCTCTTTAAAGGAGGGAATTCTTCTGCAGAATAAGCGTGTGGAGCCATTTGTTTTAACCCTTTCGGTGGATCTTTTTCATTTTTCACCAACAAAAAATTACTGGTTTTATTTCCTTTTATTTATACCTCAAGTAGTAATCTAAAACAGAATTTACCCAAATAGAACTTATAGGAGTTTTAAAAAAAGTCGTTCCCAAATGGGAACAAAAACAGCCAATGGTACTTTTTACTACACAATGTTTTGTTGCTGACATAAACTTTTTATATATTCAGATTCCGCCAAAGTGTAATATATAACATGTTATAAACTATACACAACTTGTAGAACAACATAAAAACTAAATTTTATGTTTTAATAAATTTTATTCACAGCAGTCAAATTTACATTGACATACGGATCAGTTTCCTTTGTATTCACAGTTTCATTTACATCATTCCAATCTTCATTAACTTTATTTACCTAATAACAGTGTATATGGAATTCATACATAAATAATAATTAATATTTTCATATAAGACTGGTTGACTATTATGAAAAGATGCATACTTCAATTTCTTCTATCAAGTGATCAACATCATAGTACAAATTTGTTTCCGAAACCGTTTCAACTTTCTCATCTAAATCAAAATCAAAATCTGATTGATCACTGTTTAAAATATCAAATATATCTTTGTCACATAAAACACTCATATTGTAAAATAAAATATATCATTACTATACCGCAATATCAATGTAGGTGTAATTATACAGTAAAAACTTATTTTACAAACTCCGTTCTGTGGCAATGTTCTCAAAGGGGAACACAAAAGTTCAAAAAAATATTAGAACTCTATTGTTGATATAAATGATTATGCAATGAATGATTAGTAAACTACATACCTTTCTACAACAAAATTAATGAAAACATAAACTATATACCCCTTAAAAATTATAAAAACAAGTACAAAACACACTGAAATCGCTAATTGTAAAAAAACAAAATCACTCAAGAAAAATCGTTTTTAATTTTCACTTCAATCAATTTTTTCAATTTTCCCCATTTCGGATATTCCCGATGGGACAATTTTATTTTAATAATATATATACGCATAAAATAAATACAATGTTATTACGAACGCTAATAGTTATAAACATGTGTTACATCAGTGATGATAATACATAGTCACTGAATGTAACAAAATAATATTTACATACAAAGTTACTGAGATTTATAATTCACTTATTATGATATATTTTAACTAGGAGAGGATTGATCAGGTACTTGCGGGTTTAGTGTCAGTTTCTTTTTCATAGTAACATGGAAATATTCTAGGAGGTGTTTTGCATTTTGAGTATTCAGTAGAAGTGGGGTGTTTTCACTAATTTTGTATTGTTGTCGTAGCTCTTTAAAGGCTCCACATTTAAAAATAGTATGATATATATCATCAGTTTCATTTCGTTCACAATACTGACAATGTGGCATAGATTTAATCTTGAATCGATTTAGGTATTCTCCGAAGTTTCCATGTCCAGAGAGTACCTGTGCATTGAAGAAAGTTATTGCAAGGTTTGACAATTTAAGTTTTTGCCGAATGTTAGGGAAAAAAATAAAAGTTTTTCTGCCTGTAATCTCCCTCTCCCATCGCAACTGCCACATGTCAATTAAAATATTTTTAAGACAGGTTTTCAGTTTGATAACTGGTGGCTTGGTGCCAAGATCTGTGATTAGGGTATTGTGTTGCATAAATTTTAGTGATTTGACATTGTTTAAGTTTAGTGTGATTCTATATTCACTTAGGATAGCCCTTCCGATGAGAAATAAGTCAAGAGGCAGGATGTTAGCTATGATACATGCTGCTGATGTAGTGGCTGTTTTATACAGGGATGATATATTTAGTAGGTATTTCCTTTGGTACTTGGTGACTTTATTAAGTATTCTATGGTTGATATAAATTGCTGCTCCATATCCGAACATAGACTGGATCAGTCCTTTATATAAGATGACCCTCTCTTTGTGTCGAATTCCAAAGTTGTTTGGTGTTAGGATACGTAATTTGTCGTAAGTTAGGTTACATTTGCGGTGGATATTTTCCAGGTGTGAGAGGAACCGTAATTTATGGTCAAGAGTGATCCCGAGATATTTTATTTTGTTGACAATTTTAATTGGTTGGTCAGAAATGGCTGCAGTTTGTTCAATATCTCTAAGCCTTTTTTGGTTTCCAAATATGATTGCTTCACATTTTTCCACCGCGAATGTAAGACCCAGGTCAGTTATTGTGCCCTTAAGCTTTCTACACACAGCAGAGATTTTACTCAGATTTGTGTAGCGCTTAATGTTGAATAGTATGCACAAGTCATCTGCATAGGATATTAGATCGCAATCAATGTTTAGTGTTTTACAGCAGAGTTCAATTTCATTGTGGACTTTAGAATAGAGTATGTTCCATAGTGTTGGTGCCAGGACTGATCCCTGGGGAACACCGCAGGATAACTTTTTGATGGACGAGGCCAAGTTAATTTTTAGGCGCGCATAGCGGTTCTGAAAATAGCTAATTATAATATTTATTACAGATGGATTAATTTTGTTGTCTTGTAGTATATGAATAATGGCCGACCACTTACAATTGTCGAATGCACCTCTGATGTCAAAAGATATAACAAGTGGTGTGCATCCATTAGTGAGACAGTCTCTAATAGATGAAGTTAGTTTATATACTGCGCCTTCGGCAGAGTGACCATATCTGAAACCAAACTGGTTTGGGTGTAGTGTTTGTTTTTCTGTAATTTCTGTTGTTAGGATTTGATTTATCACTTTTTCATACACTTTTCCACAAGAGTTATGTAGTGAAATTGGCCGATAGGCTGTGACTTCTGTTGGTGTTTTGCCAGGTTTTTGTATTAGGACTAGATCAGCGATTTTCCAAGCTGTGGGGAAGAGTTCTAATTGAAGGCATTTATTAATGATATTGTAGAATAAATTTGGAAAGTGAGTATTAATTTGTTTAACTATTCTGTTTGTGATCTTGTCACTCCCAGCAGCTTTCTTGTTGCAGAGTGATTTAATTATTTGGTTCAGTGTATATTGGCTTACGTGAAGTCTGTTGGGAGGAGTGGATTGAATTATGTTTAATTTATGGTCTCCCTTTAGTGGTAAGAAGTGGTTTAGAAAGGCATTACATTTTTCTTTATCATCGGTGATTTTCCTATTTTGGAGGTTGATATCAGGGATTTCAATTTGTTTGTATTTTTCTAAAAGAAATTTGTATGGTTTGCCCCAGGCACTAGATTCTGAAATAAAGCGTTTAAAGGATTTCAATTTAGCTTGCATGATTGATTTTTTATAATTCTGGTTTAGTGTTTTTAGGATGGCATTAGCAATAACTAGTTTCAATGGGTTCTTTGTTTTATTTTTGATTTTCCTAATTTTGTTAATCTGTAGCTTACGTTTTTGAAGGTCTTGTGTCCACCAATCATTAATTTCTGGCTTGGCTATTCGTGAAGTATTATAAATTTTCTCAATTAGGTAAGAGTTAATGGATGTAACGGTGTCATCGAGGTCAAGAGAAGTTTTGCATGAATCTATGTTCTGTACAGTTTTATTGATATTATCACAGTTAATAGCTTTTATAAGTTTGGGTATATCCGCCTTGAGAAATAGGGTTTTATTTTCGTTGATCATACTGACATTTAATCGAATAGAAAAGCATTTATGAGGGGTGAGTTCTGCATAGTGTATTTTAAGATTAAACAGTGTTTTAATTTTATGAGTGACTATGAGGTAATCGATAACACTTTTACCATTGTAGTTTTCAAATGTAGGAGTATTCCCATTAATTATGATTAAATCATTACTATATATTAGGTCATATAGAAGCTCAGAGAACTAGTTGGTATGCATATGTACAATAAGAGAAATGAAAGTGGTGCGTAAGAGAATTTTTGACCAATACCATACAACCGCCGTGAGCCGTTCTACCCGGTGCTGTGCCCCGTAGCTTGTGTAGCCGGCCATCCTAAAGCGTTTTCTATAACATAAGTGAGTCTCTGTGATCAATGCAACATCAATAGAATTCTGATTGAGGAAGATTTCTAATTCGTTTTTTTTTTCTTTGTGCAATACCATTTGCATTTCACGTTAACATTACTAGCAATGCTTTTATTTGACTGCATTTATGGTATTATGTGATTTATAACTTTGGTTAATAGGGATATTAAGGGATTTATCATTAATTTGAATTCTGATAGGAAGGATGTAAGTATATCTGAGATGTTATTATGTGGATTACTGGCCGATTTGTCTATGAAATTTGTGTTAGCTTGATTGATCTATTGAAGTTTTACTCTGCTGGCACACGAGTTGCAACTGGTTCTCTTTAAAGGAGGGAATTCTTCTGCAGAATAAGCGTGTGGAGCCATTTGTTTTAACCCTTTCGGTGGATCTTTTTCATTTTTCACCAACAAAAAATTACTGGTTTTATTTCCTTTTATTTATACCTCAAGTAGTAATCTAAAACAGAATTTACCCAAATAGAACTTATAGGAGTTTTAAAAAAAGTCGTGCCCAAATGGGAACAAAAACAGCCAATGGTACTTTTTACTACACAATGTTTTGTTGCTGACATAAACTTTTTATATATTCAGATTCCGCCAAAGTGTAATATATAACATGTTATAAACTATACACAACTTGTAGAACAACATAAAAACTAAATTTTATGTTTTAATAAATTTTATTCACAGCAGTCAAATTTACATTGACATACGGATCAGTTTCCTTTGTATTCACAGTTTCATTTACATCATTCCAATCTTCATTAACTTTATTTACCTAATAACAGTGTATATGGAATTCATACATAAATAATAATTAATATTTTCATATAAGACTGGTTGACTATTATGAAAAGATGCATACTTCAATTTCTTCTATCAAGTGATCAACATCATAGTACAAATTTGTTTCCGAAACCGTTTCAACTTTCTCATCTAAATCAAACTCAAAATCTGATTGATCACTGTTTAAAATATCAAATATATCTTTGTCACATAAAACACTCATATTATAAAATAAAATATATGTATCATTACTATACCACAATATCAAAGTAGGTGTAGTTATACAGTAAAAACTTATTTTACAAACTCCGTTCAGTGGCAATGTTCCCAAAGGAGAACACCAAAGTTCAAAAAAATATTACAATTCTATTGTTGATATAAATGATTATGTAATGAATGATTAGTAAACTACATACCTTTCTACAATAAAATTAATGAAAACATAAACTATATACCCCTTAAAAATTATAAAAACAAGTACAAAACACACTGAAATCGCTAATTGTAAAAAAACAAAATCACTCAAGAAAAATCGTTTTTAATTTTCACTTCAATCAATTTTTTCAATTTTCCCCATTTCGGATATTCCCGATGGGACAATTTTATTTTAATAATATATATACGCATAAAATAAATACAATGTTATTACGAACGCTAATAGTTATAAACATGTGTTACATCAGTGATGATAATACATAGTCACTGAATGTAACAAAATAATATTTACATACAAAGTTACTGAGATTTATAATTCACTTATTATGATATATTTTAACTAGGAGAGGATTGATCAGGTACTTGCGGGTTTAGTGTCAGTTTCTTTTTCATAGTAACATGGAAATATTCTAGGAGGTGTTTTGCATTTTGAGTATTCAGTAGAAGTGGGGTGTTTTCACTAATTTTGTATTGTTGTCGTAGCTCTTTAAAGGCTCCACATTTAAAAATAGTATGATATATATCATCAGTTTCATTTCGTTCACAATACTGACAATGTGGCATAGATTTAATCTTGAATCGATTTAGGTATTCTCCGAAGTTTCCATGTCCAGAGAGTACCTGTGCATTGAAGAAAGTTATTGCAAGGTTTGACAATTTAAGTTTTTGCCGAATGTTAGGGAAAAAAATAAAGGTTTTTCTGCCTGTAATCTCCCTCTCCCATCGCAACTGCCACATGTCAATTAAAATATTTTTAAGACAGGTTTTCAGTTTGATAACTGGTGGCTTGGTGCCAAGATCTGTGATTAGGGTATTGTGTTGCATAAATTTTAGTGATTTGACATTGTTTAAGTTTAGTGTGATTCTATATTCACTTAGGATAGCCCTTCCGATGAGAAATAAGTCAAGAGGCAGGATGTTAGCTATGATACATGCTGCTGATGTAGTGGCTGTTTTATACAGGGATGATATATTTAGTAGGTATTTCCTTTGGTACTTGGTGACTTTATTAAGTATTCTATGGTTGATATAAATTGCTGCTCCATATCCGAACATAGACTGGATCAGTCCTTTATATAAGATGACCCTCTCTTTGTGTCGAATTCCAAAGTTGTTTGGTGTTAGGATACGTAATTTGTCGTAAGTTAGGTTACATTTGCGGTGGATATTTTCCAGGTGTGAGAGGAACCGTAATTTATGGTCAAGAGTGATCCCGAGATATTTTATTTTGTTGACAATTTTAATTGGTTGGTCAGAAATGGCTGCAGTTTGTTCAATATCTCTAAGCCTTTTTTGGTTTCCAAATATGATTGCTTCACATTTTTCCACCGCGAATGTAAGACCCAGGTCAGTTATTGTGCCCTTAAGCTTTCTACACACAGCAGAGATTTTACTCAGATTTGTGTAGCGCTTAATGTTGAATAGTATGCACAAGTCATCTGCATAGGATATTAGATCGCAATCAATGTTTAGTGTTTTACAGCAGAGTTCAATTTCATTGTGGACTTTAGAATAGAGTATGTTCCATAGTGTTGGTGCCAGGACTGATCCCTGGGGAACACCGCAGGATAACTTTTTGATGGACGAGGCCAAGTTAATTTTTAGGCGCGCATAGCGGTTCTGAAAATAGCTAATTATAATATTTATTACAGATGGATTAATTTTGTTGTCTTGTAGTATATGAATAATGGCCGACCACTTACAATTGTCGAATGCACCTCTGATGTCAAAAGATATAACAAGTGGTGTGCATCCATTAGTGAGACAGTCTCTAATAGATGAAGTTAGTTTATATACTGCGCCTTCGGCAGAGTGACCATATCTGAAACCAAACTGGTTTGGGTGTAGTGTTTGTTTTTCTGTAATTTCTGTTGTTAGGATTTGATTTATCACTTTTTCATACACTTTTCCACAAGAGTTAAGTAGTGAAATTGGCCGATAGGCTGTGACTTCTGTTGGTGTTTTGCCAGGTTTTTGTATTAGGACTAGATCAGCGATTTTCCAAGCTGTGGGGAAGAGTTCTAATTGAAGGCATTTATTAATGATATTGTAGAATAAATTTGGAAAGTGAGTATTAATTTGTTTAACTATTCTGTTTGTGATCTTGTCACTCCCAGCAGCTTTCTTGTTGCAGAGTGATTTAATTATTTGGTTCAGTGTATATTGGCTTACGTGAAGTCTGTTGGGAGGAGTGGATTGAATTATGTTTAATTTATGGTCTCCCTTTAGTGGTAAGAAGTGGTTTAGAAAGGCATTACATTTTTCTTTATCATCGGTGATTTTCCTATTTTGGAGGTTGATATCAGGGATTTCAATTTGTTTGTATTTTTCTAAAAGAAATTTGTATGGTTTGCCCCAGGCACTAGATTCTGAAATAAAGCGTTTAAAGGATTTCAATTTAGCTTGCATGATTGATTTTTTATAATTCTGGTTTAGTGTTTTTAGGATGGCATTAGCAATAACTAGTTTCAATGGGTTCTTTGTTTTATTTTTGATTTTCCTAATTTTGTTAATCTGTAGCTTACGTTTTTGAAGGTCTTGTGTCCACCAATCATTAATTTCTGGCTTGGCTATTCGTGAAGTATTATAAATTTTCTCAATTAGGTAAGAGTTAATGGATGTAACGGTGTCATCGAGGTCAAGAGAAGTTTTGCATGAATCTATGTTCTGTACAGTTTTATTGATATTATCACAGTTAATAGCTTTTATAAGTTTGGGTATATCCGCCTTGAGAAATAGGGTTTTATTTTCGTTGATCATACTGACATTTAATCGAATAGAAAAGCATTTATGAGGGGTGAGTTCTGCATAGTGTATTTTAAGATTAAACAGTGTTTTAATTTTATGAGTGACTATGAGGTAATCGATAACACTTTTACCATTGTAGTTTTCAAATGTAGGAGTATTCCCATTAATTATGATTAAATCATTACTATATATTAGGTCATATAGAAGCTCAGAGAACTAGTTGGTATGCATATGTACAATAAGAGAAATGAAAGTGGTGCGTAAGAGAATTTTTGACCAATACCATACAACCGCCGTGAGCCGTTCTACCCGGTGCTGTGCCCCGTAGCTTGTGTAGCCGGCCATCCTAAAGCGTTTTCTATAACATAAGTGAGTCTCTGTGATCAATGCAACATCAATAGAATTCTGATTGAGGAAGATTTCTAATTCGTTTTTTTTTTCTTTGTGCAATACCATTTGCATTTCACGTTAACATTACTAGCAATGCTTTTATTTGACTGCATTTATGGTATTATGTGATTTATAACTTTGGTTAATAGGGATATTAAGGGATTTATCATTAATTTGAATTCTGATAGGAAGGATGTAAGTATATCTGAGATGTTATTATGTGGATTACTGGCCGATTTGTCTATGAAATTTGTGTTAGCTTGATTGATCTATTGAAGTTTTACTCTGCTGGCACACGAGTTGCAACTGGTTCTCTTTAAAGGAGGGAATTCTTCTGCAGAATAAGCGTGTGGAGCCATTTGTTTTAACCCTTTCGGTGGATCTTTTTCATTTTTCACCAACAAAAAATTACTGGTTTTATTTCCTTTTATTTATACCTCAAGTAGTAATCTAAAACAGAATTTACCCAAATAGAACTTATAGGAGTTTTAAAAAAAGTCGTGCCCAAATGGGAACAAAAACAGCCAATGGTACTTTTTACTACACAATGTTTTGTTGCTGACATAAACTTTTTATATATTCAGATTCCGCCAAAGTGTAATATATAACATGTTATAAACTATACACAACTTGTAGAACAACATAAAAACTAAATTTTATGTTTTAATAAATTTTATTCACAGCAGTCAAATTTACATTGACATACGGATCAGTTTCCTTTGTATTCACAGTTTCATTTACATCATTCCAATCTTCATTAACTTTATTTACCTAATAACAGTGTATATGGAATTCATACATAAATAATAATTAATATTTTCATATAAGACTGGTTGACTATTATGAAAAGATGCATACTTCAATTTCTTCTATCAAGTGATCAACATCATAGTACAAATTTGTTTCCGAAACCGTTTCAACTTTCTCATCTAAATCAAACTCAAAATCTGATTGATCACTGTTTAAAATATCAAATATATCTTTGTCACATAAAACACTCATATTATAAAATAAAATATATGTATCATTACTATACCACAATATCAAAGTAGGTGTAGTTATACAGTAAAAACTTATTTTACAAACTCCGTTCAGTGGCAATGTTCCCAAAGGAGAACACCAAAGTTCAAAAAAATATTACAATTCTATTGTTGATATAAATGATTATGTAATGAATGATTAGTAAACTACATACCTTTCTACAATAAAATTAATGAAAACATAAACTATATACCCCTTAAAAATTATAAAAACAAGTACAAAACACACTGAAATCGCTAATTGTAAAAAAACAAAATCACTCAAGAAAAATCGTTTTTAATTTTCACTTCAATCAATTTTTTCAATTTTCCCCATTTCGGATATTCCCGATGGGACAATTTTATTTTAATAATATATATACGCATAAAATAAATACAATGTTATTACGAACGCTAATAGTTATAAACATGTGTTACATCAGTGATGATAATACATAGTCACTGAATGTAACAAAATAATATTTACATACAAAGTTACTGAGATTTATAATTCACTTATTATGATATATTTTAACTAGGAGAGGATTGATCAGGTACTTGCGGGTTTAGTGTCAGTTTCTTTTTCATAGTAACATGGAAATATTCTAGGAGGTGTTTTGCATTTTGAGTATTCAGTAGAAGTGGGGTGTTTTCACTAATTTTGTATTGTTGTCGTAGCTCTTTAAAGGCTCCACATTTAAAAATAGTATGATATATATCATCAGTTTCATTTCGTTCACAATACTGACAATGTGGCATAGATTTAATCTTGAATCGATTTAGGTATTCTCCGAAGTTTCCATGTCCAGAGAGTACCTGTGCATTGAAGAAAGTTATTGCAAGGTTTGACAATTTAAGTTTTTGCCGAATGTTAGGGAAAAAAATAAAGGTTTTTCTGCCTGTAATCTCCCTCTCCCATCGCAACTGCCACATGTCAATTAAAATATTTTTAAGACAGGTTTTCAGTTTGATAACTGGTGGCTTGGTGCCAAGATCTGTGATTAGGGTATTGTGTTGCATAAATTTTAGTGATTTGACATTGTTTAAGTTTAGTGTGATTCTATATTCACTTAGGATAGCCCTTCCGATGAGAAATAAGTCAAGAGGCAGGATGTTAGCTATGATACATGCTGCTGATGTAGTGGCTGTTTTATACAGGGATGATATATTTAGTAGGTATTTCCTTTGGTACTTGGTGACTTTATTAAGTATTCTATGGTTGATATAAATTGCTGCTCCATATCCGAACATAGACTGGATCAGTCCTTTATATAAGATGACCCTCTCTTTGTGTCGAATTCCAAAGTTGTTTGGTGTTAGGATACGTAATTTGTCGTAAGTTAGGTTACATTTGCAGTGGATATTTTCCAGGTGTGAGAGGAACCGTAATTTATGGTCAAGAGTGATCCCGAGATATTTTATTTTGTTGACAATTTTAATTGGTTGGTCAGAAATGGCTGCAGTTTGTTCAATATCTCTAAGCCTTTTTTGGTTTCCAAATATGATTGCTTCACATTTTTCCACCGCGAATGTAAGACCCAGGTCAGTTATTGTGCCCTTAAGCTTTCTACACACAGCAGAGATTTTACTCAGATTTGTGTAGCGCTTAATGTTGAATAGTATGCACAAGTCATCTGCATAGGATATTAGATCGCAATCAATGTTTAGTGTTTTACAGCAGAGTTCAATTTCATTGTGGACTTTAGAATAGAGTATGTTCCATAGTGTTGGTGCCAGGACTGATCCCTGGGGAACACCGCAGGATAACTTTTTGATGGACGAGGCCAAGTTAATTTTTAGGCGCGCATAGCGGTTCTGAAAATAGCTAATTATAATATTTATTACAGATGGATTAATTTTGTTGTCTTGTAGTATATGAATAATGGCCGACCACTTACAATTGTCGAATGCACCTCTGATGTCAAAAGATATAACAAGTGGTGTGCATCCATTAGTGAGACAGTCTCTAATAGATGAAGTTAGTTTATATACTGCGCCTTCGGCAGAGTGACCATATCTGAAACCAAACTGGTTTGGGTGTAGTGTTTGTTTTTCTGTAATTTCTGTTGTTAGGATTTGATTTATCACTTTTTCATACACTTTTCCACAAGAGTTAAGTAGTGAAATTGGCCGATAGGCTGTGACTTCTGTTGGTGTTTTGCCAGGTTTTTGTATTAGGACTAGATCAGCGATTTTCCAAGCTGTGGGGAAGAGTTCTAATTGAAGGCATTTATTAATGATATTGTAGAATAAATTTGGAAAGTGAGTATTAATTTGTTTAACTATTCTGTTTGTGATCTTGTCACTCCCAGCAGCTTTCTTGTTGCAGAGTGATTTAATTATTTGGTTCAGTGTATATTGGCTTACGTGAAGTCTGTTGGGAGGAGTGGATTGAATTATGTTTAATTTATGGTCTCCCTTTAGTGGTAAGAAGTGGTTTAGAAAGGCATTACATTTTTCTTTATCATCGGTGATTTTCCTATTTTGGAGGTTGATATCAGGGATTTCAATTTGTTTGTATTTTTCTAAAAGAAATTTGTATGGTTTGCCCCAGGCACTAGATTCTGAAATAAAGCGTTTAAAGGATTTCAATTTAGCTTGCATGATTGATTTTTTATAATTCTGGTTTAGTGTTTTTAGGATGGCATTAGCAATAACTAGTTTCAATGGGTTCTTTGTTTTATTTTTGATTTTCCTAATTTTGTTAATCTGTAGCTTACGTTTTTGAAGGTCTTGTGTCCACCAATCATTAATTTCTGGCTTGGCTATTCGTGAAGTATTATAAATTTTCTCAATTAGGTAAGAGTTAATGGATGTAACGGTGTCATCGAGGTCAAGAGAAGTTTTGCATGAATCTATGTTCTGTACAGTTTTATTGATATTATCACAGTTAATAGCTTTTATAAGTTTGGGTATATCCGCCTTGAGAAATAGGGTTTTATTTTCGTTGATCATACTGACATTTAATCGAATAGAAAAGCATTTATGAGGGGTGAGTTCTGCATAGTGTATTTTAAGATTAAACAGTGTTTTAATTTTATGAGTGACTATGAGGTAATCGATAACACTTTTACCATTGTAGTTTTCAAATGTAGGAGTATTCCCATTAATTATGATTAAATCATTACTATATATTAGGTCATATAGAAGCTCAGAGAACTAGTTGGTATGCATATGTACAATAAGAGAAATGAAAGTGGTGCGTAAGAGAATTTTTGACCAATACCATACAACCGCCGTGAGCCGTTCTACCCGGTGCTGTGCCCCGTAGCTTGTGTAGCCGGCCATCCTAAAGCGTTTTCTATAACATAAGTGAGTCTCTGTGATCAATGCAACATCAATAGAATTCTGATTGAGGAAGATTTCTAATTCGTTTTTTTTTTCTTTGTGCAATACCATTTGCATTTCACGTTAACATTACTAGCAATGCTTTTATTTGACTGCATTTATGGTATTATGTGATTTATAACTTTGGTTAATAGGGATATTAAGGGATTTATCATTAATTTGAATTCTGATAGGAAGGATGTAAGTATATCTGAGATGTTATTATGTGGATTACTGGCCGATTTGTCTATGAAATTTGTGTTAGCTTGATTGATCTATTGAAGTTTTACTCTGCTGGCACACGAGTTGCAACTGGTTCTCTT
The DNA here is from genome assembly GCA_039619475.1 of Icerya purchasi. NCBI lineage: Eukaryota > Metazoa > Arthropoda > Insecta > Hemiptera > Monophlebidae > Icerya > Icerya purchasi. The sequence goes on from CM077116.1 coordinate 224,820,739, forward strand.
TAAAGGAGGGAATTCTTCTGCAGAATAAGCGTGTGGAGCCATTTGTTTTAACCCTTTCGGTGGATCTTTTTCATTTTTCACCAACAAAAAATTACTGGTTTTATTTCCTTTTATTTATACCTCAAGTAGTAATCTAAAACAGAATTTACCCAAATAGAACTTATAGGAGTTTTAAAAAAAGTCGTGCCCAAATGGGAACAAAAACAGCCAATGGTACTTTTTACTACACAATGTTTTGTTGCTGACATAAACTTTTTATATATTCAGATTCCGCCAAAGTGTAATATATAACATGTTATAAACTATACACAACTTGTAGAACAACATAAAAACTAAATTTTATGTTTTAATAAATTTTATTCACAGCAGTCAAATTTACATTGACATACGGATCAGTTTCCTTTGTATTCACAGTTTCATTTACATCATTCCAATCTTCATTAACTTTATTTACCTAATAACAGTGTATATGGAATTCATACATAAATAATAATTAATATTTTCATATAAGACTGGTTGACTATTATGAAAAGATGCATACTTCAATTTCTTCTATCAAGTGATCAACATCATAGTACAAATTTGTTTCCGAAACCGTTTCAACTTTCTCATCTAAATCAAAATCAAAATCTGATTGATCACTGTTTAAAATATCAAATATATCTTTGTCACATAAAACACTCATATTGTAAAATAAAATATATCATTACTATACCGCAATATCAATGTAGGTGTAATTATACAGTAAAAACTTATTTTACAAACTCCGTTCTGTGGCAATGTTCTCAAAGGGGAACACAAAAGTTCAAAAAAATATTAGAACTCTATTGTTGATATAAATGATTATGCAATGAATGATTAGTAAACTACATACCTTTCTACAACAAAATTAATGAAAACATAAACTATATACCCCTTAAAAATTATAAAAACAAGTACAAAACACACTGAAATCGCTAATTGTAAAAAAACAAAATCACTCAAGAAAAATCGTTTTTAATTTTCACTTCAATCAATTTTTTCAATTTTCCCCATTTCGGATATTCCCGATGGGACAATTTTATTTTAATAATATATATACGCATAAAATAAATACAATGTTATTACGAACGCTAATAGTTATAAACATGTGTTACATCAGTGATGATAATACATAGTCACTGAATGTAACAAAATAATATTTACATACAAAGTTACTGAGATTTATAATTCACTTATTATGATATATTTTAACTAGGAGAGGATTGATCAGGTACTTGCGGGTTTAGTGTCAGTTTCTTTTTCATAGTAACATGGAAATATTCTAGGAGGTGTTTTGCATTTTGAGTATTCAGTAGAAGTGGGGTGTTTTCACTAATTTTGTATTGTTGTCGTAGCTCTTTAAAGGCTCCACATTTAAAAATAGTATGATATATATCATCAGTTTCATTTCGTTCACAATACTGACAATGTGGCATAGATTTAATCTTGAATCGATTTAGGTATTCTCCGAAGTTTCCATGTCCAGAGAGTACCTGTGCATTGAAGAAAGTTATTGCAAGGTTTGACAATTTAAGTTTTTGCCGAATGTTAGGGAAAAAAATAAAGGTTTTTCTGCCTGTAATCTCCCTCTCCCATCGCAACTGCCACATGTCAATTAAAATATTTTTAAGACAGGTTTTCAGTTTGATAACTGGTGGCTTGGTGCCAAGATCTGTGATTAGGGTATTGTGTTGCATAAATTTTAGTGATTTGACATTGTTTAAGTTTAGTGTGATTCTATATTCACTTAGGATAGCCCTTCCGATGAGAAATAAGTCAAGAGGCAGGATGTTAGCTATGATACATGCTGCTGATGTAGTGGCTGTTTTATACAGGGATGATATATTTAGTAGGTATTTCCTTTGGTACTTGGTGACTTTATTAAGTATTCTATGGTTGATATAAATTGCTGCTCCATATCCGAACATAGACTGGATCAGTCCTTTATATAAGATGACCCTCTCTTTGTGTCGAATTCCAAAGTTGTTTGGTGTTAGGATACGTAATTTGTCGTAAGTTAGGTTACATTTGCGGTGGATATTTTCCAGGTGTGAGAGGAACCGTAATTTATGGTCAAGAGTGATCCCGAGATATTTTATTTTGTTGACAATTTTAATTGGTTGGTCAGAAATGGCTGCAGTTTGTTCAATATCTCTAAGCCTTTTTTGGTTTCCAAATATGATTGCTTCACATTTTTCCACCGCGAATGTAAGACCCAGGTCAGTTATTGTGCCCTTAAGCTTTCTACACACAGCAGAGATTTTACTCAGATTTGTGTAGCGCTTAATGTTGAATAGTATGCACAAGTCATCTGCATAGGATATTAGATCGCAATCAATGTTTAGTGTTTTACAGCAGAGTTCAATTTCATTGTGGACTTTAGAATAGAGTATGTTCCATAGTGTTGGTGCCAGGACTGATCCCTGGGGAACACCGCAGGATAACTTTTTGATGGACGAGGCCAAGTTAATTTTTAGGCGCGCATAGCGGTTCTGAAAATAGCTAATTATAATATTTATTACAGATGGATTAATTTTGTTGTCTTGTAGTATATGAATAATGGCCGACCACTTACAATTGTCGAATGCACCTCTGATGTCAAAAGATATAACAAGTGGTGTGCATCCATTAGTGAGACAGTCTCTAATAGATGAAGTTAGTTTATATACTGCGCCTTCGGCAGAGTGACCATATCTGAAACCAAACTGGTTTGGGTGTAGTGTTTGTTTTTCTGTAATTTCTGTTGTTAGGATTTGATTTATCACTTTTTCATACACTTTTCCACAAGAGTTAAGTAGTGAAATTGGCCGATAGGCTGTGACTTCTGTTGGTGTTTTGCCAGGTTTTTGTATTAGGACTAGATCAGCGATTTTCCAAGCTGTGGGGAAGAGTTCTAATTGAAGGCATTTATTAATGATATTGTAGAATAAATTTGGAAAGTGAGTATTAATTTGTTTAACTATTCTGTTTGTGATCTTGTCACTCCCAGCAGCTTTCTTGTTGCAGAGTGATTTAATTATTTGGTTCAGTGTATATTGGCTTACGTGAAGTCTGTTGGGAGGAGTGGATTGAATTATGTTTAATTTATGGTCTCCCTTTAGTGGTAAGAAGTGGTTTAGAAAGGCATTACATTTTTCTTTATCATCGGTGATTTTCCTATTTTGGAGGTTGATATCAGGGATTTCAATTTGTTTGTATTTTTCTAAAAGAAATTTGTATGGTTTGCCCCAGGCACTAGATTCTGAAATAAAGCGTTTAAAGGATTTCAATTTAGCTTGCATGATTGATTTTTTATAATTCTGGTTTAGTGTTTTTAGGATGGCATTAGCAATAACTAGTTTCAATGGGTTCTTTGTTTTATTTTTGATTTTCCTAATTTTGTTAATCTGTAGCTTACGTTTTTGAAGGTCTTGTGTCCACCAATCATTAATTTCTGGCTTGGCTATTCGTGAAGTATTATAAATTTTCTCAATTAGGTAAGAGTTAATGGATGTAACGGTGTCATCGAGGTCAAGAGAAGTTTTGCATGAATCTATGTTCTGTACAGTTTTATTGATATTATCACAGTTAATAGCTTTTATAAGTTTGGGTATATCCGCCTTGAGAAATAGGGTTTTATTTTCGTTGATCATACTGACATTTAATCGAATAGAAAAGCATTTATGAGGGGTGAGTTCTGCATAGTGTATTTTAAGATTAAACAGTGTTTTAATTTTATGAGTGACTATGAGGTAATCGATAACACTTTTACCATTGTAGTTTTCAAATGTAGGAGTATTCCCATTAATTATGATTAAATCATTACTATATATTAGGTCATATAGAAGCTCAGAGAACTAGTTGGTATGCATATGTACAATAAGAGAAATGAAAGTGGTGCGTAAGAGAATTTTTGACCAATACCATACAACCGCCGTGAGCCGTTCTACCCGGTGCTGTGCCCCGTAGCTTGTGTAGCCGGCCATCCTAAAGCGTTTTCTATAACATAAGTGAGTCTCTGTGATCAATGCAACATCAATAGAATTCTGATTGAGGAAGATTTCTAATTCGTTTTTTTTTTCTTTGTGCAATACCATTTGCATTTCATGTTAACATTACTAGCAATGCTTTTATTTGACTGCATTTATGGTATTATGTGATTTATAACTTTGGTTAATAGGGATATTAAGGGATTTATCATTAATTTGAATTCTGATAGGAAGGATGTAAGTATATCTGAGATGTTATTATGTGGATTACTGGCCGATTTGTCTATGAAATTTGTGTTAGCTTGATTGATCTATTGAAGTTTTACTCTGCTGGCACACGAGTTGCAACTGGTTCTCTTTAAAGGAGGGAATTCTTCTGCAGAATAAGCGTGTGGAGCCATTTGTTTTAACCCTTTCGGTGGATCTTTTTCATTTTTCACCAACAAAAAATTACTGGTTTTATTTCCTTTTATTTATACCTCAAGTAGTAATCTAAAACAGAATTTACCCAAATAGAACTTATAGGAGTTTTAAAAAAAGTCGTGCCCAAATGGGAACAAAAACAGCCAATGGTACTTTTTACTACACAATGTTTTGTTGCTGACATAAACTTTTTATATATTCAGATTCCGCCAAAGTGTAATATATAACATGTTATAAACTATACACAACTTGTAGAACAACATAAAAACTAAATTTTATGTTTTAATAAATTTTATTCACAGCAGTCAAATTTACATTGACATACGGATCAGTTTCCTTTGTATTCACAGTTTCATTTACATCATTCCAATCTTCATTAACTTTATTTACCTAATAACAGTGTATATGGAATTCATACATAAATAATAATTAATATTTTCATATAAGACTGGTTGACTATTATGAAAAGATGCATACTTCAATTTCTTCTATCAAGTGATCAACATCATAGTACAAATTTGTTTCCGAAACCGTTTCAACTTTCTCATCTAAATCAAAATCAAAATCTGATTGATCACTGTTTAAAATATCAAATATATCTTTGTCACATAAAACACTCATATTGTAAAATAAAATATATCATTACTATACCGCAATATCAATGTAGGTGTAATTATACAGTAAAAACTTATTTTACAAACTCCGTTCTGTGGCAATGTTCTCAAAGGGGAACACAAAAGTTCAAAAAAATATTAGAACTCTATTGTTGATATAAATGATTATGCAATGAATGATTAGTAAACTACATACCTTTCTACAACAAAATTAATGAAAACATAAACTATATACCCCTTAAAAATTATAAAAACAAGTACAAAACACACTGAAATCGCTAATTGTAAAAAAACAAAATCACTCAAGAAAAATCGTTTTTAATTTTCACTTCAATCAATTTTTTCAATTTTCCCCATTTCGGATATTCCCGATGGGACAATTTTATTTTAATAATATATATACGCATAAAATAAATACAATGTTATTACGAACGCTAATAGTTATAAACATGTGTTACATCAGTGATGATAATACATAGTCACTGAATGTAACAAAATAATATTTACATACAAAGTTACTGAGATTTATAATTCACTTATTATGATATATTTTAACTAGGAGAGGATTGATCAGGTACTTGCGGGTTTAGTGTCAGTTTCTTTTTCATAGTAACATGGAAATATTCTAGGAGGTGTTTTGCATTTTGAGTATTCAGTAGAAGTGGGGTGTTTTCACTAATTTTGTATTGTTGTCGTAGCTCTTTAAAGGCTCCACATTTAAAAATAGTATGATATATATCATCAGTTTCATTTCGTTCACAATACTGACAATGTGGCATAGATTTAATCTTGAATCGATTTAGGTATTCTCCGAAGTTTCCATGTCCAGAGAGTACCTGTGCATTGAAGAAAGTTATTGCAAGGTTTGACAATTTAAGTTTTTGCCGAATGTTAGGGAAAAAAATAAAAGTTTTTCTGCCTGTAATCTCCCTCTCCCATCGCAACTGCCACATGTCAATTAAAATATTTTTAAGACAGGTTTTCAGTTTGATAACTGGTGGCTTGGTGCCAAGATCTGTGATTAGGGTATTGTGTTGCATAAATTTTAGTGATTTGACATTGTTTAAGTTTAGTGTGATTCTATATTCACTTAGGATAGCCCTTCCGATGAGAAATAAGTCAAGAGGCAGGATGTTAGCTATGATACATGCTGCTGATGTAGTGGCTGTTTTATACAGGGATGATATATTTAGTAGGTATTTCCTTTGGTACTTGGTGACTTTATTAAGTATTCTATGGTTGATATAAATTGCTGCTCCATATCCGAACATAGACTGGATCAGTCCTTTATATAAGATGACCCTCTCTTTGTGTCGAATTCCAAAGTTGTTTGGTGTTAGGATACGTAATTTGTCGTAAGTTAGGTTACATTTGCGGTGGATATTTTCCAGGTGTGAGAGGAACCGTAATTTATGGTCAAGAGTGATCCCGAGATATTTTATTTTGTTGACAATTTTAATTGGTTGGTCAGAAATGGCTGCAGTTTGTTCAATATCTCTAAGCCTTTTTTGGTTTCCAAATATGATTGCTTCACATTTTTCCACCGCGAATGTAAGACCCAGGTCAGTTATTGTGCCCTTAAGCTTTCTACACACAGCAGAGATTTTACTCAGATTTGTGTAGCGCTTAATGTTGAATAGTATGCACAAGTCATCTGCATAGGATATTAGATCGCAATCAATGTTTAGTGTTTTACAGCAGAGTTCAATTTCATTGTGGACTTTAGAATAGAGTATGTTCCATAGTGTTGGTGCCAGGACTGATCCCTGGGGAACACCGCAGGATAACTTTTTGATGGACGAGGCCAAGTTAATTTTTAGGCGCGCATAGCGGTTCTGAAAATAGCTAATTATAATATTTATTACAGATGGATTAATTTTGTTGTCTTGTAGTATATGAATAATGGCCGACCACTTACAATTGTCGAATGCACCTCTGATGTCAAAAGATATAACAAGTGGTGTGCATCCATTAGTGAGACAGTCTCTAATAGATGAAGTTAGTTTATATACTGCGCCTTCGGCAGAGTGACCATATCTGAAACCAAACTGGTTTGGGTGTAGTGTTTGTTTTTCTGTAATTTCTGTTGTTAGGATTTGATTTATCACTTTTTCATACACTTTTCCACAAGAGTTAAGTAGTGAAATTGGCCGATAGGCTGTGACTTCTGTTGGTGTTTTGCCAGGTTTTTGTATTAGGACTAGATCAGCGATTTTCCAAGCTGTGGGGAAGAGTTCTAATTGAAGGCATTTATTAATGATATTGTAGAATAAATTTGGAAAGTGAGTATTAATTTGTTTAACTATTCTGTTTGTGATCTTGTCACTCCCAGCAGCTTTCTTGTTGCAGAGTGATTTAATTATTTGGTTCAGTGTATATTGGCTTACGTGAAGTCTGTTGGGAGGAGTGGATTGAATTATGTTTAATTTATGGTCTCCCTTTAGTGGTAAGAAGTGGTTTAGAAAGGCATTACATTTTTCTTTATCATCGGTGATTTTCCTATTTTGGAGGTTGATATCAGGGATTTCAATTTGTTTGTATTTTTCTAAAAGAAATTTGTATGGTTTGCCCCAGGCACTAGATTCTGAAATAAAGCGTTTAAAGGATTTCAATTTAGCTTGCATGATTGATTTTTTATAATTCTGGTTTAGTGTTTTTAGGATGGCATTAGCAATAACTAGTTTCAATGGGTTCTTTGTTTTATTTTTGATTTTCCTAATTTTGTTAATCTGTAGCTTACGTTTTTGAAGGTCTTGTGTCCACCAATCATTAATTTCTGGCTTGGCTATTCGTGAAGTATTATAAATTTTCTCAATTAGGTAAGAGTTAATGGATGTAACGGTGTCATCGAGGTCAAGAGAAGTTTTGCATGAATCTATGTTCTGTACAGTTTTATTGATATTATCACAGTTAATAGCTTTTATAAGTTTGGGTATATCCGCCTTGAGAAATAGGGTTTTATTTTCGTTGATCATACTGACATTTAATCGAATAGAAAAGCATTTATGAGGGGTGAGTTCTGCATAGTGTATTTTAAGATTAAACAGTGTTTTAATTTTATGAGTGACTATGAGGTAATCGATAACACTTTTACCATTGTAGTTTTCAAATGTAGGAGTATTCCCATTAATTATGATTAAATCATTACTATATATTAGGTCATATAGAAGCTCAGAGAACTAGTTGGTATGCATATGTACAATAAGAGAAATGAAAGTGGTGCGTAAGAGAATTTTTGACCAATACCATACAACCGCCGTGAGCCGTTCTACCCGGTGCTGTGCCCCGTAGCTTGTGTAGCCGGCCATCCTAAAGCGTTTTCTATAACATAAGTGAGTCTCTGTGATCAATGCAACATCAATAGAATTCTGATTGAGGAAGATTTCTAATTCGTTTTTTTTTTCTTTGTGCAATACCATTTGCATTTCATGTTAACATTACTAGCAATGCTTTTATTTGACTGCATTTATGGTATTATGTGATTTATAACTTTGGTTAATAGGGATATTAAGGGATTTATCATTAATTTGAATTCTGATAGGAAGGATGTAAGTATATCTGAGATGTTATTATGTGGATTACTGGCCGATTTGTCTATGAAATTTGTGTTAGCTTGATTGATCTATTGAAGTTTTACTCTGCTGGCACACGAGTTGCAACTGGTTCTCTTTAAAGGAGGGAATTCTTCTGCAGAATAAGCGTGTGGAGCCATTTGTTTTAACCCTTTCGGTGGATCTTTTTCATTTTTCACCAACAAAAAATTACTGGTTTTATTTCCTTTTATTTATACCTCAAGTAGTAATCTAAAACAGAATTTACCCAAATAGAACTTATAGGAGTTTTAAAAAAAGTCGTGCCCAAATGGGAACAAAAACAGCCAATGGTACTTTTTACTACACAATGTTTTGTTGCTGACATAAACTTTTTATATATTCAGATTCCGCCAAAGTGTAATATATAACATGTTATAAACTATACACAACTTGTAGAACAACATAAAAACTAAATTTTATGTTTTAATAAATTTTATTCACAGCAGTCAAATTTACATTGACATACGGATCAGTTTCCTTTGTATTCACAGTTTCATTTACATCATTCCAATCTTCATTAACTTTATTTACCTAATAACAGTGTATATGGAATTCATACATAAATAATAATTAATATTTTCATATAAGACTGGTTGACTATTATGAAAAGATGCATACTTCAATTTCTTCTATCAAGTGATCAACATCATAGTACAAATTTGTTTCCGAAACCGTTTCAACTTTCTCATCTAAATCAAAATCAAAATCTGATTGATCACTGTTTAAAATATCAAATATATCTTTGTCACATAAAACACTCATATTGTAAAATAAAATATATCATTACTATACCGCAATATCAATGTAGGTGTAATTATACAGTAAAAACTTATTTTACAAACTCCGTTCTGTGGCAATGTTCTCAAAGGGGAACACAAAAGTTCAAAAAAATATTAGAACTCTATTGTTGATATAAATGATTATGCAATGAATGATTAGTAAACTACATACCTTTCTACAACAAAATTAATGAAAACATAAACTATATACCCCTTAAAAATTATAAAAACAAGTACAAAACACACTGAAATCGCTAATTGTAAAAAAACAAAATCACTCAAGAAAAATCGTTTTTAATTTTCACTTCAATCAATTTTTTCAATTTTCCCCATTTCGGATATTCCCGATGGGACAATTTTATTTTAATAATATATATACGCATAAAATAAATACAATGTTATTACGAACGCTAATAGTTATAAACATGTGTTACATCAGTGATGATAATACATAGTCACTGAATGTAACAAAATAATATTTACATACAAAGTTACTGAGATTTATAATTCACTTATTATGATATATTTTAACTAGGAGAGGATTGATCAGGTACTTGCGGGTTTAGTGTCAGTTTCTTTTTCATAGTAACATGGAAATATTCTAGGAGGTGTTTTGCATTTTGAGTATTCAGTAGAAGTGGGGTGTTTTCACTAATTTTGTATTGTTGTCGTAGCTCTTTAAAGGCTCCACATTTAAAAATAGTATGATATATATCATCAGTTTCATTTCGTTCACAATACTGACAATGTGGCATAGATTTAATCTTGAATCGATTTAGGTATTCTCCGAAGTTTCCATGTCCAGAGAGTACCTGTGCATTGAAGAAAGTTATTGCAAGGTTTGACAATTTAAGTTTTTGCCGAATGTTAGGGAAAAAAATAAAAGTTTTTCTGCCTGTAATCTCCCTCTCCCATCGCAACTGCCACATGTCAATTAAAATATTTTTAAGACAGGTTTTCAGTTTGATAACTGGTGGCTTGGTGCCAAGATCTGTGATTAGGGTATTGTGTTGCATAAATTTTAGTGATTTGACATTGTTTAAGTTTAGTGTGATTCTATATTCACTTAGGATAGCCCTTCCGATGAGAAATAAGTCAAGAGGCAGGATGTTAGCTATGATACATGCTGCTGATGTAGTGGCTGTTTTATACAGGGATGATATATTTAGTAGGTATTTCCTTTGGTACTTGGTGACTTTATTAAGTATTCTATGGTTGATATAAATTGCTGCTCCATATCCGAACATAGACTGGATCAGTCCTTTATATAAGATGACCCTCTCTTTGTGTCGAATTCCAAAGTTGTTTGGTGTTAGGATACGTAATTTGTCGTAAGTTAGGTTACATTTGCGGTGGATATTTTCCAGGTGTGAGAGGAACCGTAATTTATGGTCAAGAGTGATCCCGAGATATTTTATTTTGTTGACAATTTTAATTGGTTGGTCAGAAATGGCTGCAGTTTGTTCAATATCTCTAAGCCTTTTTTGGTTTCCAAATATGATTGCTTCACATTTTTCCACCGCGAATGTAAGACCCAGGTCAGTTATTGTGCCCTTAAGCTTTCTACACACAGCAGAGATTTTACTCAGATTTGTGTAGCGCTTAATGTTGAATAGTATGCACAAGTCATCTGCATAGGATATTAGATCGCAATCAATGTTTAGTGTTTTACAGCAGAGTTCAATTTCATTGTGGACTTTAGAATAGAGTATGTTCCATAGTGTTGGTGCCAGGACTGATCCCTGGGGAACACCGCAGGATAACTTTTTGATGGACGAGGCCAAGTTAATTTTTAGGCGCGCATAGCGGTTCTGAAAATAGCTAATTATAATATTTATTACAGATGGATTAATTTTGTTGTCTTGTAGTATATGAATAATGGCCGACCACTTACAATTGTCGAATGCACCTCTGATGTCAAAAGATATAACAAGTGGTGTGCATCCATTAGTGAGACAGTCTCTAATAGATGAAGTTAGTTTATATACTGCGCCTTCGGCAGAGTGACCATATCTGAAACCAAACTGGTTTGGGTGTAGTGTTTGTTTTTCTGTAATTTCTGTTGTTAGGATTTGATTTATCACTTTTTCATACACTTTTCCACAAGAGTTAAGTAGTGAAATTGGCCGATAGGCTGTGACTTCTGTTGGTGTTTTGCCAGGTTTTTGTATTAGGACTAGATCAGCGATTTTCCAAGCTGTGGGGAAGAGTTCTAATTGAAGGCATTTATTAATGATATTGTAGAATAAATTTGGAAAGTGAGTATTAATTTGTTTAACTATTCTGTTTGTGATCTTGTCACTCCCAGCAGCTTTCTTGTTGCAGAGTGATTTAATTATTTGGTTCAGTGTATATTGGCTTACGTGAAGTCTGTTGGGAGGAGTGGATTGAATTATGTTTAATTTATGGTCTCCCTTTAGTGGTAAGAAGTGGTTTAGAAAGGCATTACATTTTTCTTTATCATCGGTGATTTTCCTATTTTGGAGGTTGATATCAGGGATTTCAATTTGTTTGTATTTTTCTAAAAGAAATTTGTATGGTTTGCCCCAGGCACTAGATTCTGAAATAAAGCGTTTAAAGGATTTCAATTTAGCTTGCATGATTGATTTTTTATAATTCTGGTTTAGTGTTTTTAGGATGGCATTAGCAATAACTAGTTTCAATGGGTTCTTTGTTTTATTTTTGATTTTCCTAATTTTGTTAATCTGTAGCTTACGTTTTTGAAGGTCTTGTGTCCACCAATCATTAATTTCTGGCTTGGCTATTCGTGAAGTATTATAAATTTTCTCAATTAGGTAAGAGTTAATGGATGTAACGGTGTCATCGAGGTCAAGAGAAGTTTTGCATGAATCTATGTTCTGTACAGTTTTATTGATATTATCACAGTTAATAGCTTTTATAAGTTTGGGTATATCCGCCTTGAGAAATAGGGTTTTATTTTCGTTGATCATACTGACATTTAATCGAATAGAAAAGCATTTATGAGGGGTGAGTTCTGCATAGTGTATTTTAAGATTAAACAGTGTTTTAATTTTATGAGTGACTATGAGGTAATCGATAACACTTTTACCATTGTAGTTTTCAAATGTAGGAGTATTCCCATTAATTATGATTAAATCATTACTATATATTAGGTCATATAGAAGCTCAGAGAACTAGTTGGTATGCATATGTACAATAAGAGAAATGAAAGTGGTGCGTAAGAGAATTTTTGACCAATACCATACAACCGCCGTGAGCCGTTCTACCCGGTGCTGTGCCCCGTAGCTTGTGTAGCCGGCCATCCTAAAGCGTTTTCTATAACATAAGTGAGTCTCTGTGATCAATGCAACATCAATAGAATTCTGATTGAGGAAGATTTCTAATTCGTTTTTTTTTTCTTTGTGCAATACCATTTGCATTTCATGTTAACATTACTAGCAATGCTTTTATTTGACTGCATTTATGGTATTATGTGATTTATAACTTTGGTTAATAGGGATATTAAGGGATTTATCATTAATTTGAATTCTGATAGGAAGGATGTAAGTATATCTGAGATGTTATTATGTGGATTACTGGCCGATTTGTCTATGAAATTTGTGTTAGCTTGATTGATCTATTGAAGTTTTACTCTGCTGGCACACGAGTTGCAACTGGTTCTCTTTAAAGGAGGGAATTCTTCTGCAGAATAAGCGTGTGGAGCCATTTGTTTTAACCCTTTCGGTGGATCTTTTTCATTTTTCACCAACAAAAAATTACTGGTTTTATTTCCTTTTATTTATACCTCAAGTAGTAATCTAAAACAGAATTTACCCAAATAGAACTTATAGGAGTTTTAAAAAAAGTCGTGCCCAAATGGGAACAAAAACAGCCAATGGTACTTTTTACTACACAATGTTTTGTTGCTGACATAAACTTTTTATATATTCAGATTCCGCCAAAGTGTAATATATAACATGTTATAAACTATAACCAACTTGTAGAACAACATAAAAACTAAATTTTATGTTTTAATAAATTTTATTCACAGCAGTCAAATTTACATTGACATACGGATCAGTTTCCTTTGTATTCACAGTTTCATTTACATCATTCCAATCTTCATTAACTTTATTTACCTAATAACAGTGTATATGGAATTCATACATAAATAATAATTAATATTTTCATATAAGACTGGTTGACTATTATGAAAAGATGCATACTTCAATTTCTTCTATCAAGTGATCAACATCATAGTACAAATTTGTTTCCGAAACCGTTTCAACTTTCTCATCTAAATCAAACTCAAAATCTGATTGATCACTGTTTAAAATATCAAATATATCTTTGTCACATAAAACACTCATATTATAAAATAAAATATATGTATCATTACTATACCACAATATCAAAGTAGGTGTAGTTATACAGTAAAAACTTATTTTACAAACTCCGTTCAGTGGCAATGTTCCCAAAGGAGAACACCAAAGTTCAAAAAAATATTACAATTCTATTGTTGATATAAATGATTATGTAATGAATGATTAGTAAACTACATACCTTTCTACAATAAAATTAATGAAAACATAAACTATATACCCCTTAAAAATTATAAAAACAAGTACAAAACACACTGAAATCGCTAATTGTAAAAAAACAAAATCACTCAAGAAAAATCGTTTTTAATTTTCACTTCAATCAATTTTTTCAATTTTCCCCATTTCGGATATTCCCGATGGGACAATTTTATTTTAATAATATATATACGCATAAAATAAATACAATGTTATTACGAACGCTAATAGTTATAAACATGTGTTACATCAGTGATGATAATACATAGTCACTGAATGTAACAAAATAATATTTACATACAAAGTTACTGAGATTTATAATTCACTTATTATGATATATTTTAACTAGGAGAGGATTGATCAGGTACTTGCGGGTTTAGTGTCAGTTTCTTTTTCATAGTAACATGGAAATATTCTAGGAGGTGTTTTGCATTTTGAGTATTCAGTAGAAGTGGGGTGTTTTCACTAATTTTGTATTGTTGTCGTAGCTCTTTAAAGGCTCCACATTTAAAAATAGTATGATATATATCATCAGTTTCATTTCGTTCACAATACTGACAATGTGGCATAGATTTAATCTTGAATCGATTTAGGTATTCTCCGAAGTTTCCATGTCCAGAGAGTACCTGTGCATTGAAGAAAGTTATTGCAAGGTTTGACAATTTAAGTTTTTGCCGAATGTTAGGGAAAAAAATAAAGGTTTTTCTGCCTGTAATCTCCCTCTCCCATCGCAACTGCCACATGTCAATTAAAATATTTTTAAGACAGGTTTTCAGTTTGATAACTGGTGGCTTGGTGCCAAGATCTGTGATTAGGGTATTGTGTTGCATAAATTTTAGTGATTTGACATTGTTTAAGTTTAGTGTGATTCTATATTCACTTAGGATAGCCCTTCCGATGAGAAATAAGTCAAGAGGCAGGATGTTAGCTATGATACATGCTGCTGATGTAGTGGCTGTTTTATACAGGGATGATATATTTAGTAGGTATTTCCTTTGGTACTTGGTGACTTTATTAAGTATTCTATGGTTGATATAAATTGCTGCTCCATATCCGAACATAGACTGGATCAGTCCTTTATATAAGATGACCCTCTCTTTGTGTCGAATTCCAAAGTTGTTTGGTGTTAGGATACGTAATTTGTCGTAAGTTAGGTTACATTTGCGGTGGATATTTTCCAGGTGTGAGAGGAACCGTAATTTATGGTCAAGAGTGATCCCGAGATATTTTATTTTGTTGACAATTTTAATTGGTTGGTCAGAAATGGCTGCAGTTTGTTCAATATCTCTAAGCCTTTTTTGGTTTCCAAATATGATTGCTTCACATTTTTCCACCGCGAATGTAAGACCCAGGTCAGTTATTGTGCCCTTAAGCTTTCTACACACAGCAGAGATTTTACTCAGATTTGTGTAGCGCTTAATGTTGAATAGTATGCACAAGTCATCTGCATAGGATATTAGATCGCAATCAATGTTTAGTGTTTTACAGCAGAGTTCAATTTCATTGTGGACTTTAGAATAGAGTATGTTCCATAGTGTTGGTGCCAGGACTGATCCCTGGGGAACACCGCAGGATAACTTTTTGATGGACGAGGCCAAGTTAATTTTTAGGCGCGCATAGCGGTTCTGAAAATAGCTAATTATAATATTTATTACAGATGGATTAATTTTGTTGTCTTGTAGTATATGAATAATGGCCGACCACTTACAATTGTCGAATGCACCTCTGATGTCAAAAGATATAACAAGTGGTGTGCATCCATTAGTGAGACAGTCTCTAATAGATGAAGTTAGTTTATATACTGCGCCTTCGGCAGAGTGACCATATCTGAAACCAAACTGGTTTGGGTGTAGTGTTTGTTTTTCTGTAATTTCTGTTGTTAGGATTTGATTTATCACTTTTTCATACACTTTTCCACAAGAGTTATGTAGTGAAATTGGCCGATAGGCTGTGACTTCTGTTGGTGTTTTGCCAGGTTTTTGTATTAGGACTAGATCAGCGATTTTCCAAGCTGTGGGGAAGAGTTCTAATTGAAGGCATTTATTAATGATATTGTAGAATAAATTTGGAAAGTGAGTATTAATTTGTTTAACTATTCTGTTTGTGATCTTGTCACTCCCAGCAGCTTTCTTGTTGCAGAGTGATTTAATTATTTGGTTCAGTGTATATTGGCTTACGTGAAGTCTGTTGGGAGGAGTGGATTGAATTATGTTTAATTTATGGTCTCCCTTTAGTGGTAAGAAGTGGTTTAGAAAGGCATTACATTTTTCTTTATCATCGGTGATTTTCCTATTTTGGAGGTTGATATCAGGGATTTCAATTTGTTTGTATTTTTCTAAAAGAAATTTGTATGGTTTGCCCCAGGCACTAAATTCTGAAATAAAGCGTTTAAAGGATTTCAATTTAGCTTGCATGATTGATTTTTTATAATTCTGGTTTAGTGTTTTTAGGATGGCATTAGCAATAACTAGTTTCAATGGGTTCTTTGTTTTATTTTTGATTTTCCTAATTTTGTTAATCTGTAGCTTACGTTTTTGAAGGTCTTGTGTCCACCAATCATTAATTTCTGGCTTGGCTATTCGTGAAGTATTATAAATTTTCTCAATTAGGTAAGAGTTAATGGATGTAACGGTGTCATCGAGGTCAAGAGAAGTTTTGCATGAATCTATGTTCTGTACAGTTTTATTGATATTATCACAGTTAATAGCTTTTATAAGTTTGGGTATATCCGCCTTGAGAAATAGGGTTTTATTTTCGTTGATCATACTGACATTTAATCGAATAGAAAAGCATTTATGAGGGGTGAGTTCTGCATAGTGTATTTTAAGATTAAACAGTGTTTTAATTTTATGAGTGACTATGAGGTAATCGATAACACTTTTACCATTGTAGTTTTCAAATGTAGGAGTATTCCCATTAATTATGATTAAATCATTACTATATATTAGGTCATATAGAAGCTCAGAGAACTAGTTGGTATGCATATGTACAATAAGAGAAATGAAAGTGGTGCGTAAGAGAATTTTTGACCAATACCATACAACCGCCGTGAGCCGTTCTACCCGGTGCTGTGCCCCGTAGCTTGTGTAGCCGGCCATCCTAAAGCGTTTTCTATAACATAAGTGAGTCTCTGTGATCAATGCAACATCAATAGAATTCTGATTGAGGAAGATTTCTAATTCGTTTTTTTTTTCTTTGTGCAATACCATTTGCATTTCACGTTAACATTACTAGCAATGCTTTTATTTGACTGCATTTATGGTATTATGTGATTTATAACTTTGGTTAATAGGGATATTAAGGGATTTATCATTAATTTGAATTCTGATAGGAAGGATGTAAGTATATCTGAGATGTTATTATGTGGATTACTGGCCGATTTGTCTATGAAATTTGTGTTAGCTTGATTGATCTATTGAAGTTTTACTCTGCTGGCACACGAGTTGCAACTGGTTCTCTTTAAAGGAGGGAATTCTTCTGCAGAATAAGCGTGTGGAGCCATTTGTTTTAACCCTTTCGGTGGATCTTTTTCATTTTTCACCAACAAAAAATTACTGGTTTTATTTCCTTTTATTTATACCTCAAGTAGTAATCTAAAACAGAATTTACCCAAATAGAACTTATAGGAGTTTTAAAAAAAGTCGTGCCCAAATGGGAACAAAAACAGCCAATGGTACTTTTTACTACACAATGTTTTGTTGCTGACATAAACTTTTTATATATTCAGATTCCGCCAAAGTGTAATATATAACATGTTATAAACTATACACAACTTGTAGAACAACATAAAAACTAAATTTTATGTTTTAATAAATTTTATTCACAGCAGTCAAATTTACATTGACATACGGATCAGTTTCCTTTGTATTCACAGTTTCATTTACATCATTCCAATCTTCATTAACTTTATTTACCTAATAACAGTGTATATGGAATTCATACATAAATAATAATTAATATTTTCATATAAGACTGGTTGACTATTATGAAAAGATGCATACTTCAATTTCTTCTATCAAGTGATCAACATCATAGTACAAATTTGTTTCCGAAACCGTTTCAACTTTCTCATCTAAATCAAAATCAAAATCTGATTGATCACTGTTTAAAATATCAAATATATCTTTGTCACATAAAACACTCATATTGTAAAATAAAATATATCATTACTATACCGCAATATCAATGTAGGTGTAATTATACAGTAAAAACTTATTTTACAAACTCCGTTCTGTGGCAATGTTCTCAAAGGGGAACACAAAAGTTCAAAAAAATATTAGAACTCTATTGTTGATATAAATGATTATGCAATGAATGATTAGTAAACTACATACCTTTCTACAACAAAATTAATGAAAACATAAACTATATACCCCTTAAAAATTATAAAAACAAGTACAAAACACACTGAAATCGCTAATTGTAAAAAAACAAAATCACTCAAGAAAAATCGTTTTTAATTTTCACTTCAATCAATTTTTTCAATTTTCCCCATTTCGGATATTCCCGATGGGACAATTTTATTTTAATAATATATATACGCATAAAATAAATACAATGTTATTACGAACGCTAATAGTTATAAACATGTGTTACATCAGTGATGATAATACATAGTCACTGAATGTAACAAAATAATATTTACATACAAAGTTACTGAGATTTATAATTCACTTATTATGATATATTTTAACTAGGAGAGGATTGATCAGGTACTTGCGGGTTTAGTGTCAGTTTCTTTTTCATAGTAACATGGAAATATTCTAGGAGGTGTTTTGCATTTTGAGTATTCAGTAGAAGTGGGGTGTTTTCACTAATTTTGTATTGTTGTCGTAGCTCTTTAAAGGCTCCACATTTAAAAATAGTATGATATATATCATCAGTTTCATTTCGTTCACAATACTGACAATGTGGCATAGATTTAATCTTGAATCGATTTAGGTATTCTCCGAAGTTTCCATGTCCAGAGAGTACCTGTGCATTGAAGAAAGTTATTGCAAGGTTTGACAATTTAAGTTTTTGCCGAATGTTAGGGAAAAAAATAAAGGTTTTTCTGCCTGTAATCTCCCTCTCCCATCGCAACTGCCACATGTCAATTAAAATATTTTTAAGACAGGTTTTCAGTTTGATAACTGGTGGCTTGGTGCCAAGATCTGTGATTAGGGTATTGTGTTGCATAAATTTTAGTGATTTGACATTGTTTAAGTTTAGTGTGATTCTATATTCACTTAGGATAGCCCTTCCGATGAGAAATAAGTCAAGAGGCAGGATGTTAGCTATGATACATGCTGCTGATGTAGTGGCTGTTTTATACAGGGATGATATATTTAGTAGGTATTTCCTTTGGTACTTGGTGACTTTATTAAGTATTCTATGGTTGATATAAATTGCTGCTCCATATCCGAACATAGACTGGATCAGTCCTTTATATAAGATGACCCTCTCTTTGTGTCGAATTCCAAAGTTGTTTGGTGTTAGGATACGTAATTTGTCGTAAGTTAGGTTACATTTGCGGTGGATATTTTCCAGGTGTGAGAGGAACCGTAATTTATGGTCAAGAGTGATCCCGAGATATTTTATTTTGTTGACAATTTTAATTGGTTGGTCAGAAATGGCTGCAGTTTGTTCAATATCTCTAAGCCTTTTTTGGTTTCCAAATATGATTGCTTCACATTTTTCCACCGCGAATGTAAGACCCAGGTCAGTTATTGTGCCCTTAAGCTTTCTACACACAGCAGAGATTTTACTCAGATTTGTGTAGCGCTTAATGTTGAATAGTATGCACAAGTCATCTGCATAGGATATTAGATCGCAATCAATGTTTAGTGTTTTACAGCAGAGTTCAATTTCATTGTGGACTTTAGAATAGAGTATGTTCCATAGTGTTGGTGCCAGGACTGATCCCTGGGGAACACCGCAGGATAACTTTTTGATGGACGAGGCCAAGTTAATTTTTAGGCGCGCATAGCGGTTCTGAAAATAGCTAATTATAATATTTATTACAGATGGATTAATTTTGTTGTCTTGTAGTATATGAATAATGGCCGACCACTTACAATTGTCGAATGCACCTCTGATGTCAAAAGATATAACAAGTGGTGTGCATCCATTAGTGAGACAGTCTCTAATAGATGAAGTTAGTTTATATACTGCGCCTTCGGCAGAGTGACCATATCTGAAACCAAACTGGTTTGGGTGTAGTGTTTGTTTTTCTGTAATTTCTGTTGTTAGGATTTGATTTATCACTTTTTCATACACTTTTCCACAAGAGTTAAGTAGTGAAATTGGCCGATAGGCTGTGACTTCTGTTGGTGTTTTGCCAGGTTTTTGTATTAGGACTAGATCAGCGATTTTCCAAGCTGTGGGGAAGAGTTCTAATTGAAGGCATTTATTAATGATATTGTAGAATAAATTTGGAAAGTGAGTATTAATTTGTTTAACTATTCTGTTTGTGATCTTGTCACTCCCAGCAGCTTTCTTGTTGCAGAGTGATTTAATTATTTGGTTCAGTGTATATTGGCTTACGTGAAGTCTGTTGGGAGGAGTGGATTGAATTATGTTTAATTTATGGTCTCCCTTTAGTGGTAAGAAGTGGTTTAGAAAGGCATTACATTTTTCTTTATCATCGGTGATTTTCCTATTTTGGAGGTTGATATCAGGGATTTCAATTTGTTTGTATTTTTCTAAAAGAAATTTGTATGGTTTGCCCCAGGCACTAGATTCTGAAATAAAGCGTTTAAAGGATTTCAATTTAGCTTGCATGATTGATTTTTTATAATTCTGGTTTAGTGTTTTTAGGATGGCATTAGCAATAACTAGTTTCAATGGGTTCTTTGTTTTATTTTTGATTTTCCTAATTTTGTTAATCTGTAGCTTACGTTTTTGAAGGTCTTGTGTCCACCAATCATTAATTTCTGGCTTGGCTATTCGTGAAGTATTATAAATTTTCTCAATTAGGTAAGAGTTAATGGATGTAACGGTGTCATCGAGGTCAAGAGAAGTTTTGCATGAATCTATGTTCTGTACAGTTTTATTGATATTATCACAGTTAATAGCTTTTATAAGTTTGGGTATATCCGCCTTGAGAAATAGGGTTTTATTTTCGTTGATCATACTGACATTTAATCGAATAGAAAAGCATTTATGAGGGGTGAGTTCTGCATAGTGTATTTTAAGATTAAACAGTGTTTTAATTTTATGAGTGACTATGAGGTAATCGATAACACTTTTACCATTGTAGTTTTCAAATGTAGGAGTATTCCCATTAATTATGATTAAATCATTACTATATATTAGGTCATATAGAAGCTCAGAGAACTAGTTGGTATGCATATGTACAATAAGAGAAATGAAAGTGGTGCGTAAGAGAATTTTTGACCAATACCATACAACCGCCGTGAGCCGTTCTACCCGGTGCTGTGCCCCGTAGCTTGTGTAGCCGGCCATCCTAAAGCGTTTTCTATAACATAAGTGAGTCTCTGTGATCAATGCAACATCAATAGAATTCTGATTGAGGAAGATTTCTAATTCGTTTTTTTTTTCTTTGTGCAATACCATTTGCATTTCACGTTAACATTACTAGCAATGCTTTTATTTGACTGCATTTATGGTATTATGTGATTTATAACTTTGGTTAATAGGGATATTAAGGGATTTATCATTAATTTGAATTCTGATAGGAAGGATGTAAGTATATCTGAGATGTTATTATGTGGATTACTGGCCGATTTGTCTATGAAATTTGTGTTAGCTTGATTGATCTATTGAAGTTTTACTCTGCTGGCACACGAGTTGCAACTGGTTCTCTTTAAAGGAGGGAATTCTTCTGCAGAATAAGCGTGTGGAGCCATTTGTTTTAACCCTTTCGGTGGATCTTTTTCATTTTTCACCAACAAAAAATTACTGGTTTTATTTCCTTTTATTTATACCTCAAGTAGTAATCTAAAACAGAATTTACCCAAATAGAACTTATAGGAGTTTTAAAAAAAGTCGTGCCCAAATGGGAACAAAAACAGCCAATGGTACTTTTTACTACACAATGTTTTGTTGCTGACATAAACTTTTTATATATTCAGATTCCGCCAAAGTGTAATATATAACATGTTATAAACTATACACAACTTGTAGAACAACATAAAAACTAAATTTTATGTTTTAATAAATTTTATTCACAGCAGTCAAATTTACATTGACATACGGATCAGTTTCCTTTGTATTCACAGTTTCATTTACATCATTCCAATCTTCATTAACTTTATTTACCTAATAACAGTGTATATGGAATTCATACATAAATAATAATTAATATTTTCATATAAGACTGGTTGACTATTATGAAAAGATGCATACTTCAATTTCTTCTATCAAGTGATCAACATCATAGTACAAATTTGTTTCCGAAACCGTTTCAACTTTCTCATCTAAATCAAAATCAAAATCTGATTGATCACTGTTTAAAATATCAAATATATCTTTGTCACATAAAACACTCATATTGTAAAATAAAATATATCATTACTATACCGCAATATCAAAGTAGGTGTAATTATACAGTAAAAACTTATTTTACAAACTCCGTTCAGTGGCAATGTTCTCAAAGGGGAACACAAAAGTTCAAAAAAATATTAGAACTCTATTGTTGATATAAATGATTATGCAATGAATGATTAGTAAACTACATACCTTTCTACAACAAAATTAATGAAAACATAAACTATATACCCCTTAAAAATTATAAAAACATAGTACAAAACACACTGAAGGCCTGACTAACATCCAGGAAGCCGGCAGAACAATATTGCTTCCTGTCAAAGCAATTACCAATGTGTTTGAATTCTATGAATTTGTTCTACTGTAGCGTGCCCAGGACGAAACCCAAACTGGTAGTCTGGAATTATACCCTGCAGCTGCTCTATTAGCCTAGACAACAATACTTTTTCAAATATTTTAGATACTATTGATAAAAGACTGATAGGTCGATATGATGAGGCTTCACTGGCGGGCTTACCTGGTTTCGGTATCATTATTACCTGAGCCATCTTCCACTGTGATGGATAATAACCCAGCCGAATAACAGCGTTGAAAATTGTTGTTAACAAAACTATTGTCTTTCTTGGTAAGAATTTTAGCATTTTTCCAGTGACCAGGTCATATACAGGGGCTTTATGTGTTGCCAAATTGCAGATTATCACTTTTTTAATTTCTGAGGGCGTGAAATGTTTGATTGGGGGGACATTTGAAATGGTGCGACTAAATCACGCTTTACCTGATTGTAAAAAGGCTCAAATCCGATGTCCGGAGGATGTGGTTTAAACACATTCTTAAGATGTAGTCCAAAAACTTTCGCCTTATCGGGATTGCTGCGTGCCCATTCACCGTTATCTTTACGCAGGAGTGGTGTCATTTTTTGAGGTCTTCTGAACGCTTTGGTGGCCTTCCACAGTGCGGGATTGTCTTTTTTAACGTCTCCGTTGTAAAGAATTGTTCTAAAGGTATCATTTTTATGCGGTTTTAATAATTTACTTAACTCTTTGCTTATTATATTAAGAGAGTTTTTATGAGCTGGATACCTTGTTATTTGCCAAAGTTTTCTAATTTTTCTTTTTTCGTGGATTTTTTGCTGAATAATATGCGGGTAGTTAAAGTCTGAGTTTATGGTGACGTTAGGGGTGCTCAACCACGCTGTCTTTTGTAGCATATGATTGAAGTATTCAACTGCTTCGTCAATATTATCACCTGTTTTCAATGGAACATTGATGATAAGATTCTTTTCGATCCAGTGCGTGTAAGAATACCAATCGGTTCTATTATTGTGAAATTTAAAATTAGCCTTTTTAATTATTATTAGCGGACTTATTTCAAGTATTACCGGGGAATGATCCGATGTAGAGTCAAAAGATGTTTCAATATTTGCATATAAAGTACTAATACCTTTAGTAATAAAAAAATCAAGTAGGTCAGGTATTTTATTTCTATCAGAGGGCCAGTATGTAGGTTGTCCGCTGGAGAATACTGTAAGTTTTGATTTCGAAATGCATTTGAATAGTTCCCTTCCTTTAGGATTTGTTAGTCGTGACCCAAAAAATGTATGCTTGGCATTATAATCTCCACCTACTATAAATTTATTTCCCAATGAGTTAAAAAAATCACTGAATTGATCGTGCATAATTTTGTACCTAGGTGGGCAGTATATTGATGAGACTGTTAATTGTTTACCTGTACTTGCAATTACTTTGATAGATATAGCTTGAATATGAGGTAATTGAATACAGTTGAAGTCGGCGCTATCTTCCACTCGGAGGTTATTCGTCCCAATCATTATCATTACTTTTTCGTTTAATTTGTATGCGTTTTTCCGGATGGCATTAGTTAACGCACCAATTCGCTGTCCTCGACAATATCCCGTTGCCAGCGCTCCGTTCACATAGTTCGGTGGGAGATTTAGACATTCTTTGGCAAATCTTACCAGTTGCGAATCCCCGAGAAGTTGGTATCCCTGATAATCGGGTTTTATATCCGGGTTGAAATTAATCTGAAACATATTTCTTTGATATCCTTTACGATATTCAATTTTCTTCGCATTACCCGGACGTTCCTCAATTATTTCATCGATTTTACTTTGTTCCCCCAACTTCTCTTCTTTTATCTCTTCTTTTAATACGTCCAATAGTTCTTCCTTCGTTTGGATATTCCGGCATTTTATCATCCATTTTAATTCTCGCGGAAGACTATTTCGTATTATGCTTATAAATTGGATTGTCTAAGAATTCTAATTTATGTACCCATGTGAGAATACATTTTTCTAAATTTTTTAACGACTCACCATATTTCTTCATTGAGAATAATTCTCCTCTTATCCGATTTTGTTCTTCTGTGTTCCAGAATTTTTCTTTTAATTTTTCTTTTAATTCACCAAAAGTAGCACATTTCTTCAAATTTGGTTTCATCCAACTAATATGCTCACCTTGCAAATTATTCACCGTGATTTCTATACGGAGCTCCTGGGATACTTCCCATTCCTCGAATTTATCTTCTAAAATTTTTAAAAATTCGACGAAGTGGAATTTGTCATTATTTCCGTCGTACGGTCGAATTTTTTGGATTGCATCGAGGCCAAATATTTCATTTAGTTTTTCGGCTCGGGATTTCATATTTGGATTAGCCCTTTCCGGTTTTTGAATTTCTTTGCGTAAGTCGGCAATAAGTTCAGATAATTCTTTAATTTTTATATCCTTATTTGCGTCGACTTCCTAGATCTCCGTCAAACATCGATCCCAATATTCCTGCAACTTTACGTCGAACACCTCTGCACATTGCTGGGAGTCTCTTTCCGTGTAATTTTGTTCAAATTCCTCCCACTTCTGTTCAACTTCCTTTACGCTATCGCGCAACTTCTCCTCCAGTTCTACCATTTCCTCATTCCATTCTTTCCTCATGTTCCCACTGCAACTATTTAGCTTCTTCTCGATCTCTTTCCACTTCTTTCCTTCCTCCGTACATTCCTTTTTCCGAGCGGCGCTTTCCTTCTTTCTTTCCTCTCGTTCCTTCTCTATCTCTTTCGTCAATATTTCTTCATTTCAGCGCGGTCCGCTTTTCTCTCCTTCTCAACGCTCTTCTGTAGGTCGGCCACCACACGCTCTTCTAATTCCGCTACCTTTTCCTCGACCATTTCTTCCACTTCTTTTTTAAAACTATCGAATTTTAAGTTTATATTATCGTTAATACTATTGTTCAATTCTTCTAATTTTTTATTAAAGTTATTATCTATATCCGATTTTTGTTCTTCAAATTTACGATCAATTTGATCGAATCTTTGGTATTGTTCGTTAAATTTTTTGTCCATATTTTCAAATTTATTGTTTATATTTTCGAATTGTGATTTGAAGAATTCCATGACACTAGGATCCATGATTATTTTGTTAATATAATTCAATTATTTTATTTTCAACTTTTATTATAAATTCATTTCGGGATTCGTTCCCATGAAGGATAAATTTCTAAGTTTATCCCCACCAGGGATGCCAAATAAAGCGGTTATTTACTGTTTTTTAGTTAAAATTTGTTAAATTATTCCAGGGATGCCACCGCGGATCTTCTTCCGTGGAATTAAAATTTTATTTTTATATTTATACTTTTTTTTTTTCTGTTTTATGAAC
This sequence comes from Icerya purchasi, assembly GCA_039619475.1. Classification (NCBI taxonomy): domain Eukaryota; kingdom Metazoa; phylum Arthropoda; class Insecta; order Hemiptera; family Monophlebidae; genus Icerya; species Icerya purchasi. Next base: position 224,846,830 of record CM077116.1, read on the forward strand.
TTAAAATTATTAGAATGAATTATAAAAGGGAGATGTATTGTCAATATCCTACACCGATATTTCTTTGACGGCCGACCGCTAAAAAGACACAATTATATACGAAAAATGACGCGAATAGTAATAAAATTAATATTAATAAAAATTGTACATATCCTATCTGCCGGTGATACTCCAGGATGCAGCGATGAATCACAGGTATCCGCTTGGTCACGGGGGCGATAATCGAATAGTTTTTATTTTTATAACGAAAAAGAACCGGACGCTAGGAGAACTTTTTACTTCGACCCTGTAACTGGTCTTAATACTATGACCTTTTTTACGCGACAAGTTCACGAACAAAACTAATTTTTTCTTGTATAAGAGACGGTTTTCGACCTTTTTATACCGGACGCTTGCTAGCGGAGCAATTCACTGATCAATCTTTTTTCTGCGACTGCTCTCTTTCTTCTGTTTCGATGTCCTAGCCGTTTCATTACTTTTTCTTATCCACCCCGTGACCAATCACCATCATTTATCGGGGTGGGCCGTTCTCCATGGCGAATCGCATGATCGCATATACTCCCTCTGACCGACAAACAGGATTTCAATCACACTCTCATTCTCACTCGCACCCCGTTTTCGAAGAATAATTAATTTATTTTTAAATTTTAATTTTTTCATATTTTAATTTTATATTTCCATTTTTATTTTATTTCTGTTTATTTTTATTTATTTGAGCCATGTAATGGTCACCTTAAAACTTAAAAGAAAAGTTCTGAAAATATTGAAGTTTGAAATGTTTTTAACTATTATTGTTGGAGGTTTAGAGTTTTTGATTTCTAGAAAATTGTGAATAAGTTAACGAGTATTTTTATTTATATTTATGGAGGACTTATCATTGTCCTTAGTATCAGTAGGGTTATTATTCAATTGCATTAATTCTTCTGTTTTCTCTTCTTCGGTACTTTCGACACTTAAAAATTGGTAAATATTACATTTTCGCTGATGCGATGCATCATCTGATGAAATGGTAGGTGAATAATGCGACCTTCTTCTTTTATTTGGCACTATTTTCCATTGGTTATCATTTCTTGACAGGGATATTTGTAACGGAGATGAAGAGACATTTAAGTCATTTATTGTATTACTGTGTTCATGTTACAGAGGCGGACATATTATCTTTATTTAGGATATTAGCGGGGGAGCAATTGGTTTGCGGAGCGTTTATGTTATTATTGTTAGTAGTAAGTAATTGGACATGGTAACCCATGTTAGTTAAAAACGGTAGTTTAATGTAAAAAAAAAGATTATTAATTTTTTTGTCCAGTCAGAATGTATCATAAGGACCTTCTGCCATTCATCTTTTACACAACTTTTTAATTCATTACGGTTGCAGATTAGCTTCTCACGAATCCCCTTGTCAAGCTAGTCCCATAAGTTCTTTATGGGGTTGCAGTCTGACGATCGAGAAGGTGTGGCGAGGATGTTACCTTTGTATTCACAGTTTCATTTACATCATTCCAATCTTCATTAACTTTATTTACCTAATAACAGTGTATATGGAATTCATACATAAATAATAATTAATATTTTCATATAAGACTGGTTGACTATTATGAAAAGATGCATACTTCAATTTCTTCTATCAAGTGATCAACATCATAGTACAAATTTGTTTCCGAAACCGTTTCAACTTTCCCATCTAAATCAAAATCAAAATCTGATTGATCATTGTTTAAAATATCAAATATATCTTTGTCACATAAAACACTCATATTATAAAGTAAAATATATCATTACTATACCGCAATATCAAAGTAGGTGTAGTTATACAGTAAAAACTTATTTTACAAACTCCGTTCAGTGTCAATGTTCCCAACGGGGAACACAAAAGTTCAAAAAAATATTACTATTCTATTGTTGGTTATCTTACGTTAAAATGGAATTTTTTTGTAAGTGACCATATATTATATACAGATCTATTTTATGAAAAGGGGAGAAAACTTTCTATTTAAAAGTTAGCCATTATGTAATTAAAAGAAAAGAAATATTAAACATTAATGAAAGTACTGTACGATTTTAAGATCTGCTTTAGAAATCGCGAAACTTTAATAAAACATAAATTACTTACTTTTTTTATTTAAATGCGGATCTTTTACTTTTTTTAATACATATATGTAGTTAATAATACGAATTTATTGTATCCAGTAGCTGTTATAGTATTTCAATTAACTGTAGAGCAACACAGATTTACATTTATAAAAATAACAAATTATACATTATTTACGTAGATTTCACATTTCATGTATTTATTTTATTATCATATATTCAAGCATAAGTAAATTTTGTGTATTTTTAAAGTAATTTTTGGAAAAAAATTATTTGTTCTTATAATATTGAAACACTTAAAATACCGTTTTTTCTGTTTCAACAAAGTTGAATATTTAACAATTATTAACACAGAGTATAATTTAATGAAAGATAATTAATATTAACGGGTTTATAGAATATTCATTTGAGTTGACTATTTCCCAATCACACTGCAACACTGAAAGTACGCTAATTTCTGTGAATTCTTATTTCTTTGATACTTCATAACATTTTACACCAAAATTATCAAGTTTATTTAATTTCAATAACTATTTCCAATTGTTTATAATTATTTAAAACAGATAAATCAAACAATTAAATATGCCAAAAATGTTAACAGTACTATACTCTTTGCCTCACCTATGCAGTGATACTTTTTTCAGACTTTTGGCAGTAATGGATGACAGCGCTACACGTGTTTACACAATAATTTTAAAAAAAAGAAATCTCAACAAAACCTGAGCCCCTCTTTAATTTGTTTCCAACTTTTTTGTTTTTTTTTGAGCGTTCTTGTTCTCTTATTCTTGTTTTTCTCTTCTCGTCACGTTTTTAATCAACTTTATCCTGCTCAATAACGGGTACAATATGAGCCAGTTTTTTTCTTTTCATTTCGTTCATGACTGCTTTTGAATACAGTTTTATCTTTATAATCATAAAAATACTTTAAATACAAAACCATTACTTTAATAATTATAAAACTGAAAACCGTTAATAAATAATATTTCGCTACTTTTAATACCAATTATTGATAAAACATTATTTTAAACAACTTCTACTGATAAAAAATGTATTATGTTCACTCAAAGCACTTTACACGTTTACACGTGTCATGTAAATAGTTACTGATAAAGGTAGTTTTATTTAATCAAAATAGGAACTACTATTTCATTATATCTAGCTGTAATTTAAAAATTAAAAGTGAGCTATGAATTATGTTTAATAATTATTACAATGAAATTACGTTATGTTTATAAAGTAAAAATTTGCATGCATTACTTTAGAATTAAACTTTCAAAATATTAATTTATTAGCACTGCTAAGCTATTCATTTCTTAATGTCATGTATATTTCTTTGTCTATATTCATATATATTTACACGATCTTTAACCGATTTTGACTGAAAAATTTGGCTAACGTCCAGCATACATATGCGCCACAACTGTTTGTATGATCCTGTTGAGTACAATTCCCATAACTAATTTTCCAATCTTTACCGTTACTTTTAGAAGAAAGCGCATATCTCTATAATTCTAAGTAATGGGATGTATTATCAGCTGAATTAATCATCACTTGCTTATTACGTTCTTCTTTATTCAATGGATCCAAAACTAATGTATGTCTCTTTCTTGGTATCGCTACTAGTAATATCCAATGCACCGTGGTAGGATTACTCGGAATAAAAGCTATATCACTTTGTAAAATATTGTTTATTTCATCAATTACGTTATCTAACATGTTCAGCAAAATACACTGTGTATAAATAGTATTAACAGGATATTCTCTATTAGCTTCTTGACGTAATCTCCGCAAATATTTATTCAGAACACAATCGTATATGTATTTATATACCCAGCATTGCATGAATTTTTTATCTGATTTATTTCTTCTCTAGTTAATCGTGTTTCCAGACTACGTAAATGGTATTCAAGTATTCGCTGTGGTCTCTCAATAACTACTTTTTCTAAGTTCTTTTTATTAACTTCTTTTACTGTAAATCGATCTCTGAATATTTCTTTACAGGATTTGGTTTTGAAAGACCGACCTTATGTAACCGTTATCAGTTTTGTTTTACAATACACTGATTTGCAGTGTAGCAGTGGTCATAAATAAATACTTTTTTTTTTACGGTCGTTTTTGTTAAAATAATTTTTTTTTTATTTGTACTTTGAAATTACTTGGTCTGTTACACTTTTTTTTAAATATCGAAAACAATAAATAACATTATAACGTTTTAATAATACGTTAAATTAAAAAAATAAAAATATTATTTCTGTAGCAGCAATCTTCAATTAGGTAAATATAATATTGAACAAGTATAGGAATTCAGGTCGTCGCGATAGCCTAGTTGCTAGAGCGCTTGACTTCCGATATGGCGGTCATGGGTTCGATCCCGAGCGACGACGAACTTATTACAAGAATTAAATAAATAAATAATTGCTAATAATCACGTGGAAGGCAATGGCAAACCACCACGTACAACATCATATGCGCGCTAGGTCAGTACACAGTAGCGCTGGGCGATTACGAGATATACTAATGGAATTACTCGATTATGAACATATCTCGAGATATTTCGATTACTACTTTTGTTAACTACTAATCATTCGAATGATCACTCGAATTATCATTCGAATCATCATTCAGTGCTTATTTACGAGAACTATTACGTGATTTTTTTTTTTTAATTTCATTAATAAGGTTAAATTTATTTCAAATTATTATTTATTTAAATTTTAACGGTAGTTTTTGACAAATATTGATATCTTTATCGGCGAAATTAATAGCAATGACGGATTTATATTCAAAATTATATAATGATTGTGAATTATAGTTGTGCAAAATAATTCGATTATGAGAACTGAGAACAACTCGTGAATACCGATTATTAACATTAATCATGTAGAATAGCTTGATTATGAGAACCGAGAATATCTGATGAATGCCGATTATTCATATCAATTATGTAAAATAGTATGATTACGAAAACTATGACGTTTCAATTGATTAGTAACATAATTTTACTGAATTCAGATTTGTACATGTACGGATATAATAAAAAATTAATAAGAGACTATTCTTTTAAAACATGTGTGTAGAACATTTTTTTTATTCTAAAAAACAAAATTTAACAATAATAGTATAAAAATAAGAAAATGGTGTGTTTTTGTAAACTTATATGTACAATAATTAAAAGTATTTAAACTGAAATAAAAATACTTAAATTTATAATGGTACGGGAATATAACTAGACAATAATTAAGTTATTAAAAGTTGTTTTAATTGAGAATAAAAAGAAACTTATAACTATACTTAATTAAACAGTAGTAACAATTTAGAAAAATATACATAAACAAATTCCAAAATATTTATATGTAGAACGCTTGTGTACGTTTTAAAATTAATTTTATTGTTAAATAAATTTTGATATAAAAAACACAAAATTTACAAAAAAAATCGGTTCAAAGCACCACTAACACTCTTACAAAACAATTGACACATGTGTTGTTCATAATATAAATGATTACTATATAATCGTTACTCGTCACTCGTCATTCGTCATTTATCATTCATCACTCGTCATTCGTTACTCGTCATTCATCACTCGATTATACAGATCACTCGGTTGCTACTTTTATAATCGATTATCAAAATTAGTAACTCGTTGATCACTCGATTATTAAAATCATTCATAATCGCCCAGCTCTAGTACACAGCAGACCCACACCGGACTGCACTGGTAGCGCGATAACAAGCGTCTACTATCAGTTCCGAATGTAGTCTTGCGTGTGTACACCTGCGTTGCATATAATGATTGCCTGGTACACAACCTATATCGGTACAGCTAAATGTACGAATAGGTTGCGCCAACGCGCTATGTGTAGCCTACGGCACCTGAAGAAGAAGCCCCACAACAACTGCTGGATTCATTAACTGTTTTTTTTTTAGTGACTTTTGATTCCATTATCTTATTACTACTGTTATCTACCTTAAATTCCTTTTTGACACATTTCCAGCGATTCTGACGTTCAACTTTCTTATTATGCAAAATGTGCTGAGCTATTTTATTATCGCTATCACCATCGGGTTTCATTAATATTCGCATAGCCTTCTTTATATATTGCTTACAGGTTTCTAGTTCTTTATCTGTACACTTCTTTTCATATGGTTCTGCTGATAATTTTTGAAGAGCAACTGCCATTTCATTTATTTCTGACATTCATTAACATACTGATTATTTCCTAGATCTGTTGTCAATTCATTTACAGAAGATTCAATACCATTATGTATCTATATACTGCCTTCTTATGTGTACAAACTACATGTGTATATGTTTACATAATCCAATTCTATGACTGTAATAATAACAGTCACAAGCAAACATATGTCGACAAACGTTACATGTAGTACATTGTAATTTACACATTGCTGATCTGTTTTACAGTATACTCACCTTCCAATTTTTACAATTACTGTCCTACAACATGTTTTCTTTATTATTTTTTTACCCTCTTTTATGGGCCTTACGTATTTCATGTAACCTATACGTTCCTTTTTGTTTAATATCCGTTACATTTTTTTTCCATTACTTTATTAGAAACATATGTTTTAGTAAAGCCTGTATTAACGTGTCCAACCTTTTATTTCTTTGTCCGCGTAAGTAAATATACTTTTAATGTCGGTGAAAAGATTCCAAAAACATTTTAGTATTTATTTCACTAGGCAGTCTATTGTATATTGTGCTCACATTTCAACACGAGATGCATGATAATTTATAAAATATTTTTTTAATTCAGCCAATCTCGGATTAATATTTAAATTACGTAAGAAGTTCTTTAACATGATTGAACAATTATTGTGATCACTTTCCTGCTGTCGGGAATATGATTTTCGCATATTATCTACTACACTTCATACTGTTACTTCCAACTCCAACTGATCTATAATTACACGTTTAACTTATTAACTGATTGAAATAAAATAATCATTTTCTAATACAAAATAATTAATTACAGTAGACGTTCGGTTACCCGACACAATTGGGGAGTTGAATGTGTCGGATAACTGAAAAAGTCGAATAATACTGAGTTTTTTCGATTTTTTTATTTTTATTTTATTACATGTTTATAAAGAACAATTACAGTTAAAAGAAAAATTTCAGTATAAAACGTAACGATTAATATATATATATATTTTTTTAAAAAGGTATCTATCGACAATTGTTTCACCTTACTTATTCGTTGTTGGGCTGCATAATCTCACCATTTTCGGAACAATATTCCATTCGCTGTTGTATAGTCATTTTATTGTTCGACATAAGAAATTGCTTCTTAAGAATTTGAAAGCCTTCAGCGTGATTTATGGCATCTTCGGAAGCTGAATTGCTTTCCATTTTATCTTCTGAACTATCGCCTCCTTTGTTTTCGGTTCGTATAAGTTGAATAATATCGTCATCGATATATTCGAAATCGTTATCTGTCGTCATCTATTCTTGAGAATATCCGGCATATCAGCATTCTCAAACCCTGGAATACTTGGGAAATTTTTATATCTCTGGGAGTGTGTGTAGTCGTGTTTGTGTATCTTGGAATGCGTAGTTGATGCCAAAAAAACCGAGGGAAAATCAAAACTATCACAAACTAAATGTGTGTTGCGCACGATTACTCGTTTCCCTGAAAGATTTTTTAGTGTCGGATGTCAAATAACCGAGCGTCTACACTGTATTATGCATAACCCCGTATTCGGTTTCATTTAATTTAGATGATAATTATTTTTCCTTTTACTTTTAAAAGCAGTTGTTACTAAAATGTATGCGGTATTTTTAACCGCTATATAAATGTAAATTTTAATTTATTCAACACAATAAATGATTTAATACATATTAAAAGTTTATCATATATTTTTCTCCTGTCAACAGGTGTTATCGATGTATACTTTAATTCTTTCTTATGATATCAGTGATCTGCCATATAATCTACCGATGCTCCCTTATTATTAACTGTAGCCAACAAATGTGCTGGACATTTGACCCCTAATTGAAATAATGTAAATCGATTAGTAAATTATTGTTGAATAATCAAGTTTTTAGTAATTGTAAAAATAACTAAATTGACAACTAGCACTTTTAGTAAATTGCATGCAAGATTTTTAGAGTTACTATCTTTTATGAATATGAAAAAAGTTAAATAAAAAAATAAGAAAAACAGTACACAAAAATAGCAAAACAAATGCATTTAAAGAATTTTAATGTTAAAATTGATCCAACTTATTTATAAACTTTTACAGCAGCATAAACAAATGGTATATTTTTGTAACATACTCTTTAATAATCAGTATTAATATTTTAACTTTTTACTTTTTTTTTAGTAAATGACTGTTTCACATACTTTCACAATGAATCCATATTCACTCATAGCTTACCAATTCTACAAAGTCCTTTCCTACGAAGCATACGGCGTCTTTGTATTTTCATTTGTAAATGTCCCACCCGATTACAAATGTATAATTTATTTTTTTCATTTGTTCTTCTATAATAATGCAGCAGACGGAAGCGGGCAATCTGACGCACCTCTTCCGCATTTTTCCATTTTAAAAATTCTGTATAATTCATACCATAATTATATATAAGTAATAAAATACATTTTTAATGATATACACTATTTACTTTTATGGAAAATTAAAAAATAGATTTCTGGTTTTTTAAATTAACATTGACACTTTTCTATTACGAATTATTTCAATTTAACTATGTGTTACATAAAACTATGTATTTGATGCATAAAATACTTTTATTATCCATTTGTGGCAATATCATACTTCGATGAAAATTAAAATATATCATTACTGTTGCAGTAGTTTGTTGCCTTTAAATTTCGATGTGATTTTAAATGGTAGTAATTTTTAATTATTAATTTATTACCATTACTAGCTGTGCCCCACGACTTCGCCCGTGTATTAATTAATACCCGTTTAAATCTGTACTCGAATTTTCAAAAAAAACGTTCTTATTTGACATCTTCAGTGCGTATGTAATGTTCACATAAAATTTCAATTATCTGGTGTAAATGGTTTCGACTGTAGCGTGATTTTTGAAAAAAGCTTACACTGACATCAATATTTACTCGAAAAAAAATATTAGTTTCCCATCTATGTATTAGAAGATAAAATGTGCATTTTAAAATGATGCTATTGAAGAAGGGAATAGTATGAAAAGGATTCAAATGTGAATTCGAACGGGAGACTAAAAAAGTACTCTTAATCGGAATTGCTGTAATGTGATAATGATGAACGTTTATTATTTGATGTGACAAATAAATTTGTCGTTTTTTTATCATACTTTTTAATACTTTTTTGGGCCTTACCCGACGGCTTTTTGATGGTTTTTTCGTTTTTTGTTTGAGCCATTTCTTACGCAAACAAGATGTGACAAGTAAATGTAATGAAAGAAAAAGACATTCACGCTTCATTAGTTATCGTGTTTATGGTATTAAAATTTATTGTAAAATATAGAATCTTAATATAACCTTTCTAGATCAGTCTGCTACTCAGTAGTCAAATACTTCCTGGTCAGGCCAGAAAAAAAAAATTGACTATTAATACATTTTTTGTAGTACATAGTTATTCACTATGGGACAAAAATATTGACTACATATTGCATTAAATTTTCTTTCATTTAATATGTGTATATACACATATTGGTAGTATAGTAAAATAGACGAATGTTACAATAAAATGTATCTTTCCTCGGTTTATTAGAATGTAAATGTAAATGTAAATTTTGACTTAAAACTTTACGCCATGTACTGTGGGTCAAAAAGGTATTCGAACATGAATGAAAACGTACGTAATGAGTGAAGGCGAGGTTTAAGAGATCAAATTGATAGCGGAAGTAGTAAAACACGATAAAAGAAACATGCGTACACAAATGAAAATGTAATTTCCCGAAGAAAACAAAACAGAAAGAAAAAAAATGAAAAAATTCACCTCAAAAAGGTATTCGAACACAACAAGGTAAAAATTAAAGATGACTTGTTACATCGGTAAAAAGTAGGAATAGTAAATCTAACATTTGGTATGTAAGCCGTGGGCATCTATGACAGCCTGCAGACGACGTAGCATGGAGTGGACGAGGTTACGAGTCGTCTTTGGGGAAATTACGGTCTATTCTTGCTGCAATGCCTTCCTGAGATCTGCAAATAAACCTCCAGTTGATTTAAACATTTATAGCCTCGTAAAAGAAAGCAGACGCTAATTTTACATGTTATTAAAAAAAAACAAAATGAAACCGGAAAATCTGAGGTTTTTTTATAATATGAAGGCCGAAGGCATCAAAATTACAATTCAAAAAAAAAAAAATATCCTCGATCCATTGAAAAGAAAATTAATAAACAACACGTATCATGCAGTAAACAAGTATTCCGAGATTTTCATTCCATTATACGTCGTGAATGTAGTGCAAAACTCCATCATTTATGAAAACTGAGTAAGCAACTTTAAAAGGTATACTACTTCATGTATATTTGTTTATCTATAATTAATTGGTTTTTTAACATAATCATGTTATTTAAAATGTTTCATATTTTTCTTAACTTACGTATTTACATTTACAGGGTGTTTATAATTAAAGTTCAAGTTTCAAAACGCTATAAAAAAAGAACCACTGATCAGAATGACGTCAAATTTGAACGGAATATTATTGAAGGAGGGGGAAGAGGATGACATAAAAAAAAATAGTTCCATTTGTGTGGTTTTTTTTTTTTGCCTCGCATCTAATTTTAGCAACAGATTGCGCTACCAGTATCGCTTCATTCTGCAAAGGTTACTGTGTAGTGCGGGTTTACAGCATTATTTATCATGCGACCATATTTTTTCCAGGAGACGGGTGCTTTCTCGGTCTTGTTACCTGTACCGTCACTGGTAAGCGCTATGTGTCTTTTACGCAACCACGTCATTCCAGCTCTTCAATATCGTGTAATTTTTTAAAAATTGATGGCAAATAATCACATTAATTATTCTAAAATTATGGCCTTCATTTATAAATTAAATTATTCGCTTTCGAATTTTGGATTTTTAGCCATCCATTGTTCTGTGTAAATTTGAAATATTTTAAGACAAATAAATTGGGAAAAATAGTTCAAAAAGTTTTAACTATTTTCAAGACAATTAATTTGAATTATTTAAAAAAAAAAATAATATTTTTAATTAATTTGCAATGAAATGTGAAATAAATTCAGACGAACTATATAAAGAAAGTAAGACGAACTAAAAGGTAGCGGCGACAAACGTATCACTGTGAACTGTAAAGAGGCAGAATGAACTAGGGGCACTAATATAAACATTTACCATTGCTTATCCAATATTTGAGGTTATGAATAATCATATATACCTATTAAATTTACATTAATTGGATTGTATGAAGTATTACGTGTAATTATATTAATTGCTTTATTAATAATATCACCAGATAAGTGATTTCTTTTTATTTTATTGATTTCGTTCATTTTTTCGCTAATATATAGAAAAGTTATTTGCTATTTTTGACCCTCAGGGATGCCACTGTGGTCTCGGCCTTTACAACAGACGTAAGGTTTAATTATTAATTTTTAATTTATATTTATTATTCCTACTTTAGTTATTAATTTAATGGTTAATTATGCGAGGTGCGAAAGTTGAAATATATCGATACGTTATCTGAAATATTATATTCTAATTATAATACAGATCACTTTCTTTGTCAGTCGACCGCTAAAAAACAATACAATAATAATAATATACAAAGTTTTGTGGATAGTATAAACGAAATATTTAAAACAATACGTGTCACTGTTATCGGCTGGAGTGCGATGATGGTTGACTTGGAATCAGTTCACTACGTTTCTGATTCTCAAGATCAATTTAAAATCATCATCATGATCATGGTGCCATGTCCGTTATCGAACGTTGGCTAACATTTGAGCAACCTTTCGTCTGTCTAGTACTTTCCGGAACAGTTCAATGGCGGCCAACTGATACCATTGAGTCAAGTTTTGTATCCACGTTATTCTTCTTCTTCCCGCTGGTCTTTTTTCAGCGATCTTTCCTTGCATCAGAAGTTGAAGTGTACTATATCGCCTTGCATGGATGAGTCCGAAGTATTTTAGTTTTCCGTGCCTTCTTTCTTTTATTATTTCTTTAGACTTATTTAATCGATTTAACACACTTTGGAGTTTCGTATTTTGTCTGCCCATTTTATTTTAAGTATCCTTCGGTATATCCACATCTCGAAGGCCTCAAGTTTTCGTTCTGTTGCCTTCGTTAATGTCCAGCTTTCAGCACACCATATATGTAGTAACATCGAAAATATATGGAACATTTTACCAGTCTAATTTTTAAATCTGCACTTATATTCTTGCTACACAGTATTGTTTTTACTTTGAAAAATTCATTTCTAGCTTTTCCAATTCGTATTCTTATTTCTTCACTCATGTCCCACTTATCGTTTAAATTACTGCCTAAATATTCGGTGTTTTTGATTTTTTCTATTCTTTCTCCGTAAATTGTAAGCGGTGCTGTTATTAGATTTCCACTTTTCCTGCTTATCACCATGTACATTGTTTTGGCGATGTTCAGGTGTAATCCGTAGTTATCACATATTTCAGTGAGCACATTTATAAATCTTTGCATTTCCTTTAAATTATTCGCTATTAAAATTGTGTCGTCCGTATATCTAAAATTATTTACTATTTTCCCATTTATTTTAATGCCGCTATTAAATTTCTTATGGACTTGTTCAAAGATTTTTTCAGAATATATATTAAATAGCAGCGGGGACAAGATGCAACCTTGTCTTACTCCTTTGCATATTGATATTTACTCTGTGTTCTGTTGTTCAATCCAGATATTTGCTGTTTGACACCAATATAAGTTTTTTATTACCCGTATATCTTTGCCATTAATTCCTATTCTCTTTAGAATATCTATTAGTTTATTATGCTTTACATTGTCAAACGCTTTTTGAAAATCGACAAAACATATAAAATCACTCGACAAAATAATTAATATAGCTTACTTACGTATAATTTCAGTGAATCATTAATAACAAAGAATTTCCTCGAAATAGCTAGATATTTTTTTATAAATTCATAAACTGTATAGATTCATAGATTTTAATGATGAATTTTTTATATCTAGCACACTGATTCAGTATACATAAATATAATAAATGTTGTCAGAAATAATATATTATTAAATTAACTCTGTTCATACAGAAACGTTTAGGAAACAATGTTCTATAATCATAGTTTAAATATTTAAATTTCAGGAACTGCTACGTTTCCATTGTAACTAACATTGATAATTTTTGTTACATTTTTTTTAAATTTTAGACTCTTAAATTTTAAAATTTTGGATATTTCATGTTTTTCTTATGTTTTAATGAAACCACGTTGATTAAAAAAAAAAAAGAAAAAGCTGCAGTTGTTATGAGGGCTCTTGATCAGTGATGAATGCAGAAATCTGTTTCGGTGGAGGGGCAGAGATTTTTTTAATGTTTTTATTGAGAAAATTTTTCTGAGATATTCCTGAATAAAACCAAATATGTAAAACATGATTTATTATGTAATTTAAAATAATGAAAAGGCGTGTGAACGATAAATTTCAAGTAAAATACCCGATTATAAACAACAATGTTTTCTCAATTGGTTTTAAAATGATTAATTCTAATTGAAGCATTAAAGAACGTATTGTAAAAACATTCCAACTGGTTCATTATCTTTTTATAATAAACGAATACGCCGTGGTGTTTTAGCTGTTTTAAATGGGGACTTTTCTTGGAAATAAAAAACAAGAAAGAAGCAACAGAAACCGAAATGAAGTCTCAGCTTGCGAGTATTTTACATCTTTCGTACATTTGCAACGAAAGCATATCAATTTTTTCATAGAATAACAAGCAAACGTCAAAGTCAAATTTTAAAACATAATTTTTTTTTATTGTTATTTTATGAAGTTTCATTTTTTCGTCAAAAATAAATCTCGCAATTTTGAAATTTAAAAATACACGACTAATTGAACCATTTCAGAATGTTTTGGTAGCAACTTTTGACATAACTGTAAACAAAGTCGATAAAAAGAATTTTATTTCCTATGAAATTGCCGCATTCTTAGACAGCTTATATAAGTTCGGGTGGGGGGGCATTGTCCCTCCAAAACCTCAACTGGATTCATCCCTGGCTATTGACTTTTTTCTTATTTTTCTCTCACGACTGTAATACTTTGGGTGCATTAGATGCAAAGCAAAAAATAGAGAAAATATCCCTAGTTCCATTCTATAGCAGCTAGATATATGTATATATATTTTTAATCGACTTATTTTCGTCTTTATAATGTAGAAATAAATAAAAAAAATTTAAAATTTAAAGAATCAAATTTTAAAAATTCGGAATTGTGGTTTGAACAAAATTATTAATCTCTTCATTAGTTACGGATGAATTTTTTTACTCTCAAAGCAATATAATCATGAGAAAGACCTCTTTTTTGGAATTCGATCACGTATAAAATATAAACCGTTTCTTCGAAAATTTCACTTGACTTTAAAACTTCTAATAAATTATTTAATTTTAATTCGGAATATCCTACAACATAAATCCGGACGGCCGATATGATATTGCTTTTCATTTAAATTTTATTTTATTTCTAACCAATTAGGGTTACATGTCATCGTAATAAAAAACTTTGGTTTATTTAATCTGGCAACAACTGCTACATCATCTTGATATTTTAATTGCATATAACGCGGGCCACGTGTATATGAGCTGGAAAGGTAAATTTTTCCTGGTTTTGGACCTCCTTTAGCTGCGATAGATTCATCTATTTTATTTCGGGTAGCCATTCTGAGTATTTTTATTTGATTAAATCTAATAAACTGTAATTTATCTTCTTCCATTTTATAAAACATGTCAACAGAGTATTCTTGCTTTAATCTATCTGAACGCGTAAATCGAGATTCTGATAATAACAAATATCTGTAATATTTTGTCTGAGATTTTTTTTTTTTTTTTCTACCATATCTACTGACCAACTAGCTGTGAATCATGTGGAAAAAATAATGGATATTGCAAACTTTCGTAAGCAGAATCTAATTCATTTTCTTTCCGTATAATAACTTTTTCAAATCGGTGTTTGGAGAAGTATACAGCACTCCCACAATTTCAGCGCAAGTTGGTCGATCACTAAGTACATGACGATGAGTTTTTCGAATATTTTTTTCAAATGCCAAATGTGATCGATTTTGCTTTCCTTCTCATCAATTTTATTCTCTTTGTCAAACTTTCTTTCTAACGTTATAATTTTTTCCTCTGTTAATCCCTCCATCTTCTCTTCCAAGTCGATTACATTATTTTAGACCATTTTGAGGAGCACGGTTTTAAAATTATCGAAGTTAAGATTTATATTTGAAGCGTTACATCTTCTCTGACGTTGTTTTTACTCAGGGATGCCACCGCGGAGTTCAATCCCGCGGAATTCAAACATCGAAGTTTATTTCAATGTTATTATTATTATTATTATTATTATTATTATTATTATTATTATTATTATTATTATTATTATTATTATTATTGACCAAAGAATCACAGTTTTGCTGGTTAGCTTTATAATACAGCTAATGTGTCTAGCAAGTACTATAAATTTTCTCCATCTTGACGGTTAAAGAAGGACCTTACATTTGTAGCGACGTTTAATAAAATTGATTTTTGTATCAGATCGACTATATATAGCGCCAGTTATAACTTACTTATATTCTTAACTAAACTATTCGGTATTATACCATTATTTCCCATAACTAGCGGTATTATTTTAACTGTATTGATCTTCAGCATGTGCTCCATCTGTTCCCTAAGTTTTTCATATTTATTAACGTTGTCCTCGAATACTTTACTTATATTTTTGCTATCTGGGACAGCGATATCTATTAACACACTTGATTTCTTCTTTTTATCAATTACTATAATATCCGGCCTATTATATTCCACTGTTTTATCCGTCAACATAGTTCTATCCCGGTATAATTTATGCTGCTCATTCTCCAAAATTTTTTCAGATACATATATGTAATACGGTTGTTTAGATTTAATTAAGCCGTATTTAATTGCTATTTCTCGGTGGACTATAGCAGCTACATCGTTATTTCTTTTTATTAACCGACTTCAAAAAAGGAGGAGGTATTCAATTCGACTTTTTTTTTTTTATGTGTGTTACCTCAGAACTTTCTTCTAGATGAACCGATTTTGATGATTTTTCTTTTATTTGAAAGGTGTTGTTTCTCATGCGGTCCCATTTAAATTTGATCAAGATCTGACCGGTAGTTTTTGAGTTATCCTTAATAATGCGGGAGATTGAAGCTTTTTGGATGCTTTTCATTCATGATTGTTTTCACCGTCGGATTAGATTTATTGACTTAAAATACCATAAATTTGCCAAATTACCATGGAAATGTAGCGTTTGATGTTTTTACCGTAGAAATATCTGTTCTTGATAAAATGTTTTAATTTATTTGAATAAAAATGCACTAAAAAGTAAAAAATAAAATGCTTTTCTACAAAAAATAAATACCGACTTCAAGGTTTATTATAAAAATTTAATAAAAATACACTAAAAAGTAAAAAATAATTACTCCCGATTAGAAAATATATATCACAGTGATATAACACTTAAGTGGTGATTTCGTAATCATTATACAACATTAATACCTTAATCAGAGTCGGCATCAAATTCATGTTACAATAATGATTAAAAATTGCATCGAATGTTCATTAAATTGTTCCCAGATTTAGTAACATGAATTTAATTCCAACTCCAAAAAGTTAATGTTGTATAAGAATTACGATATCACCACTTAAGTGTTATATCACTCTGATATATATTTTCTAATCGGGAGTAATTATTTTTTACTTTTTAGTGTATTTTTATTAAATTTTTATAATAAACCTTGAAGTCGGTATTAATTTTTTGTAAAAAAGCATTTTATATAAAATCGCGTTGCTAACTGTTCACATCCGCTTCAAATATGCTTAATTGTTTCACTTTCTTTTCCACATTTCCTGCATTTATCTGAGATATTAGGGTCTCGTAAATAATATATCTTCTGTAATTTCTTGTTGTTATGGCTTGATCTTGGATTGCTTCTGGAAATAATTCGCCACGTATCAGCCATTTGTTTGATAAATATTTATCCACATTCTTGTCTTTTAATTCTTTTTGGGAATTTTCCGTGAAGAAATACTCCATATCTCTTTTAAGTTTATTCGGTTGTTAATAAAACTAGTACTTACTTCTTTATATTTGAGTAATAAATGTTTGTGTTCATTTTCTGTTACCACTTTATTAAAAATTTATAGAAACATGTATTACTTGGCCTCGCGTGTAAAGTGGGAACAATTATACTAAGGTATATAAATAAATAAATGAATCCCGGGGTGTTTAGCACTTGGGCGTCCACAATAAGACACAGTTGCCAATTATAAAGGACGAAGAGGAAAAGAAAAAAAGGACATGCGGAGCCCAACGTCTGCGAAAGCCCGCAAAATTGGCGATGAATAGGAAAAATTTGTATCTAGAAAAACTAGAAATTTGGCGTAATCATAAAAAAATTAATAAAACAGAAAAAATTCCAGCGCGGCTCTTGCCGCACACGACCGATCCACCCAACAACGCCAAATCCGCTACAATATAAAAATTCCTTGAAACCCAACTTTAAAACAAAAAAATACGGGATCGTCGAGCGAAAATCGCATAAATGTATGAAATATAAAAAAACAGTCGAATTGGTAGATGTATAAATCCATCGCAACAAAGAAAAATAACATACAGGGCCTTTGAGAAAAAGAATACATATAAATTGAATACGTGACCGACAACAAAAAAACAAATTCAATAATATACGTCGACGTACAATTACTGCACGGCCTTAGAATGCCGATATTAATTTACATTATAACAAAAATAATTCATTACAACACATTTTACATAATAAATTTTACAAACAAAATAAATATATAAAATATACATAGGTTCAAACCTGTCGTCGCCGGCCGACTGCGCCATCTTACAGCCGTCGTACACTGAATGACCATTATTTCGTCGACAACAGCGACTATGCTAAAACAAATTAATTTCTAAATAGAAATACATCGCATCGAATATAAATTTTATTTCCAATTTTTATTCCACAATTCCATATAGCCTTACCCACACCTCACGTAAACGCGAGAGCTGGGGCCAGAGTTACTAGCACGAGGGTAAACAAAAATCTCAAGGATGTTAAAATGGGTGCAAACAAGTTTTTTCTTAATCGCGTTTTTCCCAAAAACCGAACTCCGAAGCACGAATGCCCAGATAAAAAAATGTAAATTTTAAATTTCGATGAAAAATACAAATTATGTAAGCGAGAGAGATGAGTACGTACTCGAAATCGGAACAAATCGAGCTCACTCTCGCGAATCGAATGCGCGTTGCCCTAAAACATCCAAGTGTAAACAGAGTAACAAACACAATTTCGGCACTCGGCAGCAAATTCGCCAACACGCGACACAAATCTCGAAACACACTCTGTGACCGCAAAGCTATCCAAGGTCGGCAATCAAACAAAACAAAAAAAATTTAATTAAATTTAAATGGATAAAAAAGAGAAATAAATAAAATTCACATGCAGAAAACAAACGAAAGAATTCGTCTCAGTGTTTACATAATTCCCTGCCGTCCGGCGTCCGGTTCACTGGCAAAAGAATTCGTGTCCCAGACGATCATGCCCGTCCGGCAAAAAACTGCAAATCGAGTATATTTTCAATGATGTGTATCTCTTAATTGGCATGCCGATTATTCTCTGATAACAGATAATTATATAATACAAACAAACTTTAATAACAAGCAATATAAGGGCAAAATAATTTATACAATAAATTAGATAAATTCCTTATTTAGAAACGTTTTCGGGCATAACCCATCATCAGCTAAAACTAACTTAATAGAAACTTAAAACACACTGGGATGAATATAAGGAATACATGTGTATATATAGTAGATGCATAGGAGGAACAAACGTAGAAGGTATAAAAATCAATAGGGTGAAATTACACTAATTAATTAATACAAATATAAAATAAAATATGAGGACCTAAAGTTAAATTTTTATATTAAAAAGTGGATTGTTATTATTTGGTAATTGATCATTTAAAATATTATTTTTATATTTATTTATGTAATAATTTTCTGCAATATTCATAACATTTACTTTGCCATAAGTGGCCAAGACGGTTACAGTGTTTTCTAGTGAATTAGGTTTATGTTTATTTATAATTATAAAATACCTCTGCCGCTCGGCGTTACCCCACGCGACACACGGTGTACATTGCGTGCGCGGTACCTGAACAACCCCAGCTAATACACACTTCTGCTAGCCGAACTAGACGCAGCTTCTCGGAATTAATATACACACACTAGGACACAATTACATCCATCATCTCTGAATATCGGTAATTTACCGGATTCTATCGCACAGCTCGATCGTGAACACACATCTGCACATTAACGAAGGCGGTGCAACAAACTTTACACCTGATAAAATCCGATACCGATATTCGACACGTGTATACTAATTCCTTTAATAAAATTAACCGAAAATATAGCGCTGCAAAAATATACGCCGCGAAACAAAACAAATAATTTCGAATTTTGAAACTGCATTGCGCCAGTTTGTATCAATATAGAAACTCCAATTTCTTCATCCGCTTCTTTGATTTGCACGACAGAGCGTGATTCCGGACGTAAACTCTTTCGCCGACCTGTGGTACTCGCGTAAACTCGCCGCCTCGTTGTGTCTAGCGTGCCGCCGAAAATTATAATTCTCTTTCCGTCTTTTTACCGATTTGATGATTTGTTCACGAGTCTCGCGGTCGTCTGACACCGGAAAAGATACTACCTCAGACATCGGATCGCGCCCGACGCCATCAAAAACTACTTCACTCGGCACGCGACCGGTTACCGGACTCGTTAGAATACTACATTTATGCGGGCTTCTATTCCCTTAATATGCCCTAACCAATCGGTATGACATCGATGGCATAAATCTCTAATCATTTTTCCGAGCTCTAAATTTACGTACTCTGTCGGATTATTTTTCGGACAATATGCGGCAATGTGCCGCACTTCAATACCGAGCTCATCGAAATACGTGCTCCACCTATGACTCCTAAAACCAGTCGCATTTCCCGAAACTATCGCCTTCATCTTTCCGACAGTTCTAATGAAATCGCTCACTTTCTGCAGCAAATTACGCGCACACAACTTCCTCATCGGATATAACCGTACATACTTCGAAAAAAGACGTCATACATAACAAAAATCTGGCTTTTGCCTTTAATAATCGGCAACGGGCCGAACGCATCTACAGTGACAACATCAAGGGGACCTTTAGAAGAATACGATGTTAGAGCACCAACCGAAGATTGCGTGAAAGGTTTCGATGTCTTGCATAATTCACACCGACGAATCACATCATTAATTGACCATCTCATACGCGGGAAATAGCAAGTTCGCGAAACCAGCAGTTGCGTTCTCCACTGACCTGGATGCCCAAATTTCGTATCGAACATCCACACCACCTCTTCCACATATACACGCGGCACACACACACGCCATCTCTCTCCCGGACCTCTGCGAAAAAACAACATAAAATTTTCTTAATTTCTCCGACGAGTCCAACTCGCGGAAAATGTGGCACCACGTCTCGTCTTCTTTTTGATCGCTCGCCAAATTGAAGAAAAGATCACGAAAACTATCCGACGACTGACCACTAACCAACGCTTTCATCGCAAAATTTTTACGCCACTCGTCTGACGGATCCAAATTCCTCGTCAACGTGTGTCGGCACGACGTTCTCTTTTCCCGGCAGATGCCGCACACGCAAATCAAAATTCTGCAAAAACAGCATCCACCGAGTTAAACGATCATTTCTCCATCTCGCATCGTACAAAAACTTCAAACTGATATTTGTCGGTTAAAATCACGACCGGAAAACCTTCAACAATAATACGAACCTTTTTTAGACAAAAAACGACACCCAACAATTCCTTCTTCGTCGTAAAATAATTCCGCTCGGCCCCGGTTAAAACACGACCGACAAACATCACGGGCCTGGGGTCCCCATTGTCATCAAATTGAGACAAGGATCCCTCGATCGTCCTATCGGAAGCGTCCGAACAAACCACAAATTTCTTACGATAATTCGAGACCTGCAGCCGGACATGCGCCGCAAAAGCGTCTTTAAACCGGACGAACGCCGTCTCATGCTCGCTTGACCAAACGAACGGCGTCCACCGCGCAACCAAATCCGAAACCGGCTGAATAATATCCGCAACGAATGAATAAATTTACGAGAAAAATTGCAGAGGCCCAGGAACGACATCACTTGCTCTCGATTAACAGGACGTGGAAAATTACGAATTTTCTCGACCTTGTCCGGTTGCATAGAAATGCCCGACGCCGAGAGTCGATAACCGACAAAATCCACTTCTTAGTTTCCAAAAACCGACTTTTTCAAATTCACCGTCATACCCGTGTCTCTCAATGATCCTAAAGCAACTGTCAAATGCCCCAAATGCTGCAAATGCTCCTCCTCCGAGCGAGACAAAATAACCAAATCGTCAACATATGCCAAAACAAACTCCGAACAACGCGGCAACAAAACAAAATCCAAAGCACATACAAAAATGCGCTCGTACTGATTTTCAAACCGAACGGAACAACATTAAACTCGAAACAACAACCATCAAAAACAAAAGCAGTAAATTTGAACGAATCCGCATGAAGCGGGACCCGCATAAAGCTCGCGACAACATCGACACTCGAAAGACATTTAAAATGTGAATATTTATAAAGAAGGTCGTGTATCGGAGGAGCACTACCATCCTTCTTGAAAACCGGGACAAGAGGAGAGACGTACGGCGAAGAAAAATGCCTAATGAGACCGAGTTTCACCATACGCTCTACCTCTCGACCGACGGCTTCTCTAAGGGAAAACGGTATCGGATAATTACGCATCCGCCGATAAACGTCGTATTCCCGGACGGTAATTTTATACACGTACCGGTTACACAACTCCGAAGCATCAGAAAATACGTCAGAAATCTCGCGAAGACAAACAGCTAACTTATTTTTAAAATCAACAGAAAAATCAGAGTTGGCGACACAACCAGAGAAACAATTATCCGGAACTGGAACTAGACAGAAAAAAATTACGAACAGTAAATGCCGGACCAATTTTTTCATCTGAATCTTCGTCGCACACTTCGAGACTTCTTCACTCCACCGAGACATCAACAAAACGGACTTGCTCACTACAATTCGCCGAAACCAACGTAAGAAGAGAATTATCAAAATCGAGAGACGCACGGTACTTTTCTAAAAAATCGATACCGATGATAACCGAGACATTCAGCCCATTCATTACTACGAAATTAGACACATATTCCACATTTGCTACACATCCAAACTCAAACGCACTTGCATTTTCACTGCCTTCTTAGCTTCCCCACACGCACCCAGTATATACGAATCTGACTAGCGGGCGATATCGGAAAAGAGTCTTTGCCACACTCGCGCTCAATTTCGTTCCACGTTTCGACACACAGAGCCGAAATCTCCGAGCCTGTATCTACAATCGTCTTACAGAAATAAAAATGTGCGCAATAACGCTCTGCTTCACATTAAACAATTTCTCCTTAGCTTTATTTACTAAAATGTCACCGCTACTCGGCGAAGGCCGGCAAAAAATAATGTGTTTTTCACGACGTCCGTTTGGTAAACAGTTTCCGACTGACTCGGCTGGACGTTACACCGTGTCAGCCCCGATGAAAAAACGCTTCAACTAACTTGTCTAATCTCTGTACTCCTGCGTGACTCAGACAACTACAAAAGACTCTGCTTGTCATACAGCCTGTCATTACATCGAGACAGCTCTTCTGACGGACCATCTCTATTCACCGCGGCGGGTGGAACAACAAACACATCCAAAAACTTTACCCGCTCGTCACACATCGACCGCAGCTTCTCATTGAATGTCTTCACATCACGCCAGTGCCCGGACAAAATCTGACGTTCCTTAATCGGAAAAACCGGCAACAAGACCACTTCCTCGACGCCATGCGCCCGCAACGTTTCTACCAGCCGCTCAAGATCCCTACACATCTGCTCTACTGAGTTGCGCCACTTCAAATCCGTCGTCCCTACCGTCAATAATACACGCGGTCTCAGTTTGATGGCCAATCTTGCTACGTCTTTACACAGTTGACCAATGGTCCGATCGTGATGACAAAAACCAACATATTTTCTCGCGGCCATACTCGTTCCTCTCCCCTCCCGGTGTAATGCCTGCCGATGCAACGGGGTCCCTCTCCGATACACTGATATCCTTCTATCATCGGTGCATGTGGGGTGAAATGGTCTCGGTTGGTGCCCCCATTAGATCGACGAAAATCGCCCTGTACTCTTCCGGTGTCTTGCGTCCGAGTGTACGAGGAAGCAACACGCATGTTATTCACCTGTTTGTACCAACCACTGCTTACGTTCTCGCTCGAAACATCACCCACCAAACAACCTTGACGCGAAATCGTCCTGATGTTTTCATATAACTCCCTAGCCGAGGTGCTCTTCACCACTAACAACAGCTTTTGCATCTCCTTCGTGGACTTGCGAATCATCAACTGGATGAACTCTGCGTCTCCGAACGGTGGATCTAAGTACTTCACTCTGTTCATCCAGTGAATCAAGTACACCTCTGCATTCTGATCGCCTCTACATTTGTCTTCCGGGGAGTATAGCTTCCGCCTAACATCTAACTGGTCTTTCTCACTCCAAAAATTCTCAACCATCTCTCGCTTTACCTGCTTCCACGAACTACACTCTTCGACTTGATTCTTTTCCATATCACAGGAGCAGGCATATCTTAGAGATAGACGAAACAAACGCTGTTCAGCACTCTCGTTTTCTCATTTTGATGAGTAGCCTGGCTTGAGCTCTAAACATTCTAAACTCAATCAAGTCTGTAAGCGCCTTCGTTGCTTTTATATTTCCTCAGTGCTCGTTTCCGTTGTGCAATAGCCATTTTGATTTCCAGGCACTGCCATGGTACTCGCTTTTTCTGAGGAGTTATTGTTGTTTTCGGTATTTTTGTTGTAGCTGCTTCGTTCATCGCGTTGATGAAAATGTTCAGGTTTTCCTCTACAGAGTCCGGCTGAATTTTGGGGATAGTTGCTCCAGTGCTGAAAAAACAATTAAAAAGTATATTATATGGTAACAAAAAAAAAAAAAATGTAACTAACATCCTAGGGTAATTTGTTACCCCACGTACCTATGTAGGCCAAACTAATGATTTTTTTTGCGCCTCGCTTTAACGATTTTCGAGCGCAGCGCTGACTAAGAATACTCAAAACCAGATCCCATTAACATTGCTAGAAAAAAAAGTACTGAAATTTTTGTGCGCGTGGGGTAAAAAATTAGCCCAGGGGGTTAAATTTTTTATCGAATCAGGCAATGAAGTTAGTTCATTTAAATTTCAAAACTATTTAGTTGTTGTAAACAGTTAATCTTTTAACTGGTTCCTACTGAGATTTAACTCAGTTAAATTTTTAAACTGTGCAATATGTCCCTAAAATCTAATAACAAATTATTACTTTAAATAGGTTAATTTCAAAAACAAATATAAACGACAATTAAAAAACACTTACTTAATATCGACAAATTGTTAATATAGTTTTGCTTTCGCACAATCATTAATATTCATATTCTTACGTACATGCTCATACACAACCAACTCATCTATATATATATATATGTATATGTATGTATAAACAAATTACATCATTCCGTTTTCTAATTCGAACCGTTGAACAACTAATGCGTTTTATGTTCGTATCTCTATTGTCAAAATGTGTCGAAGTGAGTCCTCCGTTCGCCGTGTGGGATTATTTTAGGACTTCTTAATTTATAATATAATTTCGACGTATCACTGCGGCGATTGCGGTTGTTTCGGTGGCCCTCGATGATAGGCAGGTGTGTGCGGGAAGTTCCGTCCTGGATGGTCGGCGAGCGCAGAGGGGAGACGCGATATTCGAAATTATTATACAAATTGCTAGATCGGACTTTTTCCATTATTTAAATTATTACGTTTCGAGAACAACAAAAAAAGGAAACGGTCGATACTTTTGACGACTGCTATGGGCGTAACGAATTCGATCTTGACCTGAGGCTCTCTTCCTTGACTGGTGATCTCTGGTTAACTCACTAATTCCAGCCTCGCATCTTCCTTTGTGATCGCGCACATCCCTTAAAGGTGACATCGACTCTGTAAACACCCGCAGCCGGCAACGAGTTCCCATTCACACATACAAGCACTTTCACTCTCCGCTCGACCTTTATTATTTTCTGATAAAATTTATTTTTATATTATTATTATTTTTTTTTTACATTTCTATTTTTATATGTTTATTTATTTTTTCTTGAGCCATGTAATGGTCACATTACAACAGATACTTCAATGATCCGGTTAATACGGGAGATGGCCTATTAAAGATGTCGGGATTTACCTTCAGAATTCTATGCTATTCTCGATACATATGTAGATAGAAGAAACACCGAAAATCCGCAATTGACTGAAGGTTCAATTTTGCGAAAATGTAAATCTCAGTTTTGACGGTCCAGAGTGGTGTTCACTTTTTCTAGCCAGAACAAGAATATTGACGTTTAATTTATGATCTCGGAAATTTGTTACAATTGGACGTTCGTATTCGTGTTCGTTTTTCGTGATTTATCGCGTTAAAATTGTAAGTGAAACATGAAGCACTTCAGTGTTATAAATTTTCAAATGTCAAGTCCGACGAACATCTATTGCATCGCATCGCAGCATTTTGTAAGTCATCAGTTTTCCAGGTATGTACTTTTACGTTATAAAATACACACCACACACTGCAGAGCGAACCCATATGATTCAGTACCCGTTTTTTTTTTAATGCGTCAAGAGGAGCGGTCATTTTGTAGCATTTGGCTGGATTGCCGTGTGGGAGGATAGCAGGACTCCAATAATTTCATGACCAAAAGATGCGACAGCTTGAGATTAAAATGGAATGATTAGAATCGGACATGACCGTGCTCTGCAGTTACTAACAGTTTATTTTTCAGCCGCTTATGCAACAGGGCGAAGTTTCAGCGGATGCTAATCGTGATCCACGTTTCATATCGTGTCATATGGTCGCGCAAGTGTGTTTTCCTGTTCGGTCGCGCAGCAGTTGCAGGTAATTTTGTGGCAGATATCACCGGTAAGTGACTGCACACCTACTTAGCATGACTGTTATCTGGTATTAGCATCTTTTCCCTCAATTGTTCGCTTTTTGCCACTTCAACGATAATGACCGATACACATTCATGAAATGTGGCACGCTGTTTCAAATTTTTTGTACTCAAATTAGAAATTCCGAGACCTGTTATCAAATTTAAAATTTAAAAAAATAGATTTTCTTTATTTCTTTTTATAATAATGGTTTTATAACTAAAAATGTATATTAGTTTCGAAAGGCACGTCTTAATTTTTAAGTTGAAAAGCCGTATTTAATTTTTGTGTTAATAAAAGATTTTTACGTATTTTCGGATAATTTTTGATTACTTAAACCATTTTCTTATTACATAAATTGCGTTCTATCGCTTATTGCTACAAACATGAACTGTCACATACTTGGCTCTAAAATCATACGCATTAATCACATTGAAGCTTTATTTCTCCAAACCATCTTTATTACTTCTTGCGCGCTTTCGATGTTCTACTGTGTGACGAGTGTCATTTAAGCTTCATAATTCACAGCTGCAACAATAGGTGCGAAATGAAGTTAATTGTACACATATTGTTTTTTAAATTGCAAATTAAGTTTTTAATTCAGGAATATGTTCAGTAATTGTAAAGAAGTTTGATTATAGCCGGAAAAAATCTTAAATGACACTCGTTTCTATAATTTAAGCTGGTGCTGGTTCTCAGATTTCAGTTTGCCGAATTACTTGCGTAATATAGAGCGCTCGAACCTAAAACAAAACTTACAATTTCACGGCCTCAGATTTTTCCTATAGGAATGAAGAGTTTTTAATATAAAAGAACTTTTCCTAAATATACTCCCACTACGGCGGATTGCATAAAAACCGATTTTCAGAGTAAAAAATTTCATTTTATAATCATTGATAATAAACCGCCCAAAGTGTTTTTTGAATAATTAAAAAAAAAAAAAAAAAAAAAATACGCCAAAACAATGTAAAAAAATATAAAATAAATTTTTATTTAATTTCTCTCTTCGCAAAATTCATTTTTAAAAATTACGCTGAATGTTTTTTCAACTTCGCAGCTTGATTTTATGCTCATGTTGATTATTTATAAATTTCATTAAAATGAGAGGTAATTTTGAAGTACAATAAAATTGCTTTTTTTTCGTGATATTGCGGGGTAAGTTTCTAAATTTTTAGAACTGATTTTGAAAAGGAAATATTTAAGACAAAAATGATAACCCATACTTTAAAAAAAAAAAAAAAGGAAAAGAAAAAAAAATACATGTACATTATTTTAGCTTTGCAGAAATTTTAATTTTATGGCCTTCGAAATGCCTATATATTTCATGTAATATTTTAACATCTGTAGGTCTTAATCTTAAACAAGTAAGGGTTAATAAGTTATTTTCCAATACTTCATGAAATCCCCTTTTTTCTTAAGAAATTTCTGAGTTCCACTCTACATAAGCTCGTTCGCGGTTTTTCAACATTACATCCGAAGTAAAAACTTCTATTACAATAATTTGAAGTTGTTACACTAATAAGCTGCAACTACAGTATATAACATTTTGTTTTAACTACTAATTCAACCATTTTTCCATTAGCAACCTAAATCTGAGCCTATGAAGCATCATAAACGAAAACGAATTAAAGAAAGTTTAACAAAATAAATAAATCAAAGACAAAACCAAACAAAACAAAAAAAGCAAGTGATTTGTCATTATAACTTTTTTTGTTATTAATTGTTAATCTTTGCTCTACGATATCAACTAAATTTTTATTATCTGTATCTGTATAACTTTTTTCCATCTTAAATTTCCTTTAGTATATTTTCACAATTAATTTTATTAATACTTCTACCGTATTATCTATTTTACTAATCTGGATCGTATATAGCGAGTTTTCTGTGCGTTCTTTTATAGTTCGTAATTTTCTATCTTCACTTTTAGCTCTCAGATGCCAAAAGCTTTCAGCGATCGCAATATATTTCAAGGCGAAATCAAGACGTTTTTTTCGATTGATAATCGAAATTAATGGTTGGTTTGCTTTTCGCCGCCGTTCGAGAATTATAGCCATTAATTTTTAAAATTCTACGCACCGTTTGGTTTGAAATTTCTGTTCCAGACCTTGCGTATAACTCCGTAGCTATTTTAGGCGCGCTAATTTTTGGATCCTTTACGACAGATCGCACGATAAACCGTTTATCTTGAACTGAAAGTTTCGAAGGCCGTCCGGGGGGAGGCTTAATAAAATCAATTCTATTTTCATTTTGAAAGCGATTAACACTTTCTAGCCCCATGTCTCCATATATGGAGACAGCGTCTGTTACGAAAATCACCTAATGATTTTGTTACAAAAGTAGCAAAAATGACAATTTGTAACATTTTTGTCAGAGCTTATCACACGATATATTAATTAATCACTATGGAAATTATATTTTTGTTTATTAGACGTCCGTTCTCTTAAAAAATTACTTAAATTGTGTCTCCCATATATGGAGACACATGCCCCCGTTAAATCCCAAATGAAAATAATTATGAAGATAGCATGAAAAGTAAACAATAACTAGTTAATATATTTAATGCATATTTTTATATAATCATTATTTACAGAAATTTATAATACACATATTAGCAATAAAAATTAACGATATCTATTTGAATTATTTATGAACCATATTGAAACATGGCGAAGACATCGCGGGTTTATTTTATGCATTCTTGGCATCTCGTAAATACTCTTTTTTGCTAACTTGTTAGCTTCATCTCTCGTTTTACCCCATTTACCTCTATAATTTTTATAACAAACTGTACAGTTTGATGAACGTTTACCTTTTTCCAGTTTGTGTTTAACTTTACGTGGTTTCTCAATATCTGTTACATGGTCCAGGATATAAGAGACACGTTAAGGTTCCCACACGTGTAAAATCGGTTAGAATAAACCTGCGGGAGTAGGTGTGGTCTCATATTGCAGTAGCTATAGCATTTAAGTTTAAAGCTAGTCCGAACCGCAATACTGTACATTTTTTCGTTTTCGAGTTGCGTGAATTAATCGTGAGTGAAATTGTGAATGTTGCCACGGACTATAAGGCGCACTCAGTTATTTTCCTTTTTTTATACCACAAAAAAATTGCACCATTTTTTATATAGAATTGATGCATTCACAACAGCAGTGGCATATAGGCAAATAATAAAAAGCGTGATTTAAAGAATATATGCACAATAAAGGAAGGCACTAGAACACGATAAAAGAAGAACAGTACACGAACGTTTTACGCAACACAATAATAAAACCCTTGTTTATGATACTTCAGTTCCAGGAACACGTGACCTGCTATAAACGAAAATTGTTTACTACTTCATCTATTGATAACGTATTTTACTAGCTGTCTTATGTCAACCATATATGAGGACAAATGCTTTTTCTTTACTTATGACCGTCTCCACATATGGAGACACTATACTACACAATCAACCCTGGCTGTCTCCATATATGGAGACATTGTCACTTTTGTAAAGTTTCTTAAAAATGGCTTGGGGTTTAAAGTGTTAATAATGTCATATATCGTACCGCGTGGTAGTTTCACTAGAGCCGCAATTTCGAGTACCGACTTACGATTCATATGATGATAAATAACCAATTGGCGTTTGTCAAACGAGAGTGATTCGGCATGTTTTTTAGAATTAATAAACACACAGTATACATATTCTGAGCGTGTTAGAACACTGATAAACGTGAGTACTTACATACGCGTAATGGCTAAGAAACGAGTTACGCTATTGATGCTTCGTTGCTTGCGTTCGCTGATGAGTAAGCTAGTTGGGGAATTCCCATAAGTAAGGGGTAGCGCGTTTCTATTCGCAACTGTCGAATGTTTATGTTGCATGCAAATCTTGACTTTTTCAACATTTTTCCTTGTGATTTTTTTGTATTACTTTTTTAAACATTTTTTCTTTTATATACAGTGAGCAACGAAAATATTCGGACACGTTAGAAATTTTACGTTAAACGTAAAAAAAAGTACTTTCAAGTAGGATTTTCGAAAAAATGACAACAGGAATATGTTTATACGATGTATTACATAGGAAATGTAACAAAAAGTGTTCACAAATTTTGGTTATAACATTAAAAATTCAAAAAAATAAAAAAAAAATGGTAACTTCTCGAGGTAAAAAAAAATATTCGAACACTTAGAAAAAAATACAAAAAAACATATTAAAACCGTACAAAATTCAAATTTAATATTTTGTTGGTAAGCCTTTTTGCTTAATTACATCAGCCAACCTGCGTGGCCTCGAATGCACCAAATTTGCCGTGGTTTCCGACGAAATTTTGTTCCATTCTTCCAGTAACGCTGTTTTTAGATCATTTTTATTCGAAATGTGGTGTTCGCGGATCTTGCGGTCCAAAATTTCCCACAAATTTTCAATAGGGTTCATATCCGGAGATTGAGGCGGCGTATCGATGACATTGGGGCAGTTATAAAGAAGCCAGCTGCGCCGCGATATCCTGGACTTATGTTTTGGGTCGTTGTCTTGATAAAAACGAAACGAATTTTCTATGCCCAATTTGGCCGCGCTGGGTTTTAAATTTTGTTTTAAAATTTCGACATTTCAGTATTCATACTACCATCAATAAAATGTAAATTTCCAACGCCCGATGCCGCAATACACCCCCAAATCACGACGCTTCCACCGCCATGTTTTACTGTCGCGTTTAAATTTCGCTTTTTGAGTTCTTCGTTTGGCTTTCTCCAAACTTTGGAGCGTCCTTCAGAGCCAAAAATATCAAAATTTGCTCTCATCCGCGAATACGACCGAATCCCAATAACTTTCATCCCGGTGCACGTTTTCTTTTGCAAAATTTAATCGCTTTTTTCGATTACGTTCATTTACGAGAGGTTTTTTTCGAGCAGTTCGCGAATGGGGTAACCATTCTTTTTAATGTATTGACGGATAGTTTGCGACGAAATTTGTATTCCAAACCTTTCTAGAAACTCTGTAGATAATTTACACGCGCAAATTTTCGGATTTTTCTTTACCTCTCTCATGATGAATCGCTCGTCCGTAATTGCCAGTTTGAGCAATGGATTCGATTCTATCTTCGCGTTCAAATCTTCGGCAAACGTCGTACACGGTACTTTTCTTAACATTTAAGATACGCGCAATTTCACGAATGCTACAGCCCTTCACACGATGGAAATTTATTAACTGGCGCACATCAAAACTAGTGTTTTTACCTTTTCGCGACATTTTTAACATAACTCGACTATAGACGAACAATAAATGACAATTTGTAACGAGCGATTCATCATGTGCCTTTGCGTAATCAAAGGATAAGTCACGGAGGCGAAATTATTGTTACGAGCGTTGGGAAAACCCAGAGCAACGCGATATAGCGTACCTGTCCGAATATTTTTTTTACCTCGAGAAGTTACCATTTTTTTTTTATTTTTTTGAATTTTTAATGTTATAACCAAAATTTGTGAACACTTTTTGTTACATTTTCTATGTAATACATCGTATAAACATATTCTGTTGTCATTTTTTCGAAAATCCTACTTGACACGTCTTTTTTTTTACGTTTAACGTAAAATTTCTAACGTGTCCGAATATTTTCGTTGCTCACTGTATGTGTCCCGAAGTGTTCATTTTATGTTTTCCCAACGAATTTAAATTAATAAAACATTTTTTACTCTTTTCCGGGCCTCAAATTAATTTTTTTTCTCTATGTCGAATGTTTATGTTGCTCACTGTATATACATATATATATATATATATATTGATACAGATTGCTACTACGAGTCTTTTTGTTTCGGAGATCATTTAATACGAATTAACGTGTATTTGAATTTAATTTTTTGTTCCTGTTCCGGACGCCATTTGATACGAATTACGAGATTTTAGAGTTTAATTTTTTGTTCCTATTCCGGAGATCAGTGAAATATTTTCACTTATTTTCGTTAATGAAATAGTTTATCGTGATTGCTTTTTATAGTTTCTTTTCATACGAGCAATTAGGCTTTTATTCAAATTTTTTAATTTATCGAAAATAATTTAAAAAGAAAATAGAAGTAAGATAAAAAAATAAACAACAATTCGTTCTCGATCCCGCCCCGGAACGGCGGTGTTCTCTCCGCTAGAGATATCACGAAGCCGATACCACGTGTTCAATAACAAAAAACTTTTATCAAAGAAATAAACTTATATTTTGCCTAGGAAATTCACAAAAAAAACTGACAGGACGGCGATCCTGAAGCATGTACTCGGCCGCGATTAAAAAATAACAGAAAATTTAACTTTTTACCAAAAAAATTCAACAAAAATACAATATCTTATGCGGCATGGCGCGTATTCATTTCGATACACGTGCGACAGCGACCAGATATGTAACGAACACCGAACGATCGACCAGTTAAAACGGTAAGCAAAGGCTATGCTTACAGAAACTTCTGCGTAGATCCCCCCACTAACTACTCTGCCAGACTTTTGGCGGAATACATCTGAAATCTCTGCTTTGGCTCAAGGTCATTCGACACACAGCACGGATGCGCGCTTTCGCCGCAAGCACATGTCACTGCCGAAGTCCTCGACCACTACCACTACACAGACACTAGTGTAGTATCATCCCGGTGCAGCTGATCGAACAAACAGGCACGGGATTTTCCGTTTTGGCCGAGTAAGCATACTTGACAAGGCAAAGCGACGGCTAATAAGAACGATGCCCGATAGATCGTGAATTAATGATGTTTCGGGGAGTATTTTTATAACTCGGACATCGTCAAAAGATAGCGCTGCAAATACCGAATCCGTATCAATATATATCACCAGAACTCAAAAAATATAAAATAAAATTTTTATTCTCGATTCGAAGAACAAAATTCTTTTTTTTTCCCCCGAAACTGCCGTTCGACGGCGGTAAAGTCTCCCCGGTGGAGATGTCACGAGCCCACCACGTGTCCAAATGAAGTTTTTTTTTTTTTTTTTTGTAAAAAAATGTATGTATTCAAAAAAAAATCACAGCGACGCGACCGCGTAATAATCCGTAAGCGAAAAGAAATCATTACCTGGTGTTCACTCACTCTCGCTCACATACGCGCAAATATCCCCACACGTCGTCCCTCAAACTGCACGTAAATATATGTATATCGCGAGCACCAAAATCCGGCGCAAACTCGCGACCAAATCACATTATATAACTACATAATTTAATTCCTCTCTGCATTTTAATTAAATTACCGAGAAAAACATAAAAATAAAGCTAACCTACGAGGTAGCGTGACAGAAATACATCGAGCATAGCTCAATTACACAAATAATTTGAACAACAAAACATAAAAGAATGCTACCACATCAACACTCGTGTGTACACAAAATATGACTATATCTACATTCCCTACGCTGCGTATCGCGAACGATTTACGGAACTTACTTCCTACTAAGACGAATTCTTATTTGAACATGAAAATATGTATTATTACACAAAATTTATTTTATTTACATCCCCTACGCCGCCTATAGCGAACGATTTACGGGACTTACATATAACGGTCGACGATGTTTTTAAATATTCTCACCCACGCCTCATTTACACCAGAACCGGGTCTAAGGTGGTGGGTGAACTGAGTCTCAAAGATGACAAAGATATACGAAATCTCAAATTACGCTAAATTGACACATCGGGAGGCGAAAAAGTTGTCCGCAAACAAAACCGAAAATAAATTTATATCACTATCTCTATATTTTTATCATATTTACGCTACCTCAACCGCCATGTACTCATCAAGTTTACCGTAACCCTGTCGCGACGGATAACCTCGGATGCCGTTTTGTCCATATTCCATCTTCCCGGTGCAGGCTCACTTGCGTAGGACTTTGTGGACATACCACGGAAAAAGATAGAAAAAAGTCGACAAGAAACACCAAAGGCATAACTTGTAAAAGAATTCTGCGGATAACGTCGAAATAAATGAACTATCCAAGTTGCAATGAGTTTTCAGGCGCACTACAGTCGCCGCCAGATGTTAAATAAAATGGATTTACCTTTAAAGGAATTACTATTTCGCACAAGCCGCGTAGGTATTGTGGACATACCACTAGAAGAGATGGAAAATATAAAATTCTAGGAAAACTCTGTGGACAACGTATGTAGTAAAAAAAACATGACTTTCCGAGTTGCACTGATTCACACGCTGTAGCCACCCCCAAAAACGCCGCCAGATGTTAAATAAAATGGGGTCACCTTTAGAGGATTTACGAATCCTACGTGCACTGCACCTCGATAGTGATAGGAAAACAAAATAGACACATCAACGGCAACCAAACCCATTGGACACGGTCAAACCGTCACTCATAAGATGAGCGTCGGCGAAGGTAGACTTGCAAGAAATATCACAATTTATCGCTACGACACCGAACGGGATAAAGAGACAAACGGGTCCACTGCACACAGGTTATCATAAGAAAAAGCTAATAAAAAATGCGTAGAATAATACCGCGTGGGACAATTTTAGGAATTTACTTTTATTTTTTAAATTATTTTATGCCGGACGCAAATCGATAATTTTTCTTAAATGTCGTGATCGGGAATTCGACTCATTTCTTTTTGTTTATAAATTATTTTCGCCGATATTTCCACGACCGGAAACGGCAACGGGAGCAGTGTCCCCCGGACGAATATAAATTCCGGCGCACCTCAAGCTGATCCTGCTCGCTCCAAAAATTTTCTATAAGTTTCGAGCGAACGTCACTCCACGATTCGCACTTCGGCAGAAAAAGCTTCGCCCACTCATATGGCGCTCCATCTAATTTTTTTAGTACGAGAGCGGCTCGCAATCCCGCTCGCCCGCATCGCCTGTTCTCAATTGTCAACAAATTCGATTATACGGATTTTCGGGTGTTTTCCCCCGTATCCTCGTAATTCCGTTTCCACGTAATGATTTTGTCGAGGGTTTCGTCCAGCATTTACATTAAGTAACCGCCGCCGCTCGACCTCCTCTATACGTTCTCTCAGTCCATCGACGCCCAGTCCGGCCAATAAATCAGTCTGTTGTTCTAACT
Organism: Icerya purchasi; assembly: GCA_039619475.1. Lineage (NCBI taxonomy): Eukaryota > Metazoa > Arthropoda > Insecta > Hemiptera > Monophlebidae > Icerya > Icerya purchasi. Next base: position 224,882,286 of record CM077116.1, read on the forward strand.
GACTGATTTCGCGAGTTAACGTATCGCGCACCACACCGATTTCTTCATTGACGCGCTACGTCACCGATTCGGTTAACTCGCGGTCGAGATTTTCGGCATTTTTTTCAACCCGGGCCAACCTTTCTCGCTCATTCTCTACAGATTTTTCGACTCTCTTTACCCCGGCGGATAACTCTTCTGACATTTTGTTTAAATTTTCCTCGGAGGCTTCTCCCTTGTATATGTCAGTTCTCTCTTCTAGATGTTTAAACTCCCGCCGGGTCTCCTCACTAAAATTTTTTAACTCCTCGCTCATTCTGTCTATTTTTTTATCCACTCCTTCTCTCATTCCGTCTATTTTTTTATCCATTTTTTGAATCATACTGAATAGATCACTATGTGGGTTCTTACCGTGGTCGCTATTCTGAGCTTCCTCTCTTCGATGTAGAAACGATGGACTCGGGTCAGAAAATTCTCGAATCGGACTCGTACACGATGCGTCGGGGTCTTCTAGGCTTCTCCTGTCATCTTCATCCGACTCACCCAAAATCGGCTCAGGGTTCCGATAATTACTCCGAGTCGTCACCACCTTAGATAGATCTTGGCTCTCTATTTTTACAGGCAGGGTAAAATAAATAAACGTAAAATTCCCGAGCGGAAGATCCCCTTAAATTTTGTCCTGCCGAATGTTTATTGAAATAATGCACCATAACTTCACGACAGAAGGAGGTCCAGTCAGTAATTGTTGCGCTTGATAATTTCGGTTCAGAAAGTAGATGTACACGAAGATTACGGACTTACAAGGCTGTAAAAACAAACCGCCACATTGTTAACACGGGGGTACCCGACAACGCGAAAGTCTCGGTCTTGGCTGAACTTTTAAATTGGCATTTAACACCGCCAATCCGTCGGCCACACAAAAATTGTAACGTCGCCTTGTTTAATATTAATAGGCTCTGACACGCCGAGCAAACCCTACAAAGCAAATGATTCTTTGTAAAAAAAATAAAAAAATGCAGCAGAAGTAAATAGGAAGAAATGAAGCATGAAAAAAAAAAAGAAAAAAAGAAATTTGTTTGAACTAATTGAACGTGAAATACGGAAGAATCCGATGTTTGATGTAAAAATCGATGGCTTCTTCTTCCGTAACCGTCATTAAATTAAAATATACGGGTTCACACGGCGCGTCGCACAATACGATTTCGGCGGAAAAGGACGCGCTAAAAAAAATCAAAAAAAAAAAACGACCAAAAAAAAGGGGGCAATAACGAAAAAGCACTAATACCGGAAACGAAAACAATGACCGGCGCAACAGGTTAGTGGGTTACTATTAGCGCTGGGCGATTACGAGATATACTAATGGAATCACTCGATTATGAACATATCTCGAGATATTTCGATTACTACTTTTGTTAACTACTAATCATTCGAATCATCATTCAGTGCTTATTTACGAGAACTATTACGTGATTTTTTTTTTTTTAATTTCATTAATAAGGTTAAATTTATTTCAAATTATTATTTATTTAAATTTTAACGGTAATTATCTTTATCGGTGAAATTAATAGTAACGACATATTTATATTCAAAATTATATAATGATTGTGAATTATAGTTGTGCAAAATAATTCGATTATGAGAACTGAGAACATCTCGTGAATACCGATTATTAACATTAGTCATGTAGAATAGCTTGATTATGAGAACCGAGAATATCTGATGAATGCCGATTATTCATATCAATTATGTGAAATAGCAAAGGCGTTGCCAGCCGATGAGCCAGGGAGGGGCAAGATGAGTTTCCAGCCTGCGGGGGGGGGGGCAAGATGATATAAAGAGGATATGAGTTATAGGAAAAATAAAATTTATAAGTTGTAAAGGCTTAATATTTTATTAAACAAGAATAAAATCTTAATTAAAACACAAGTTTTCCAAATTGTTCATGATTACGCGCCTATGAATATTCAACGTTTCAAGGCTCCAGGGGGGGCAGCTGCCCCTCCCTGCCCCCCGCTGGCGACGCCCATGTAAAATAGTATGATTATGAAAACTATGACGTTTCAATTAATTAGTAATATAATTTTACTGAATTCAGATTTGTACATGTACGGATATAATAAAAAATTAATAAGAGACTATTCTTTTAAAACATTTGTGTACAACATTTTTTTTTATTCTAAAAAACAAAATTTAACAATAATAGTATAAAAATAAGAAAAAGGGTGTGTTTTTGTAAGGTACTTATATGTACAATAATTAAAAATATTTAAATTTATAATGGTACGGGAATATAACTAGACAATAATTAAGTTATTAAAAGTTGTTTTAATTGAGAATAAAAAGAAACTTATAACTATACTTAATTAAACAGTAGTAACAATTTAGAAAAATATACATAAACAAATTCCAAAATATTTATATGTAGAACGCTTGTGTACGTTTTAAAATTAATTTTATATGTTAAATAAATTTTGATATAAGAAACACAAAATTTACAAAAAACAAGTTCAAAGCGCCACTAATATTCTTACAAAACAATTGACACACGTGTTGTTCATAATATAAAATATAATCGTTACTCGTCACTCGTCATTCATCATTCATCATTCATCATTCATCATTCATCATTCATCATTCATCATTCATCACTCGTCATTCATCACTGGATTATACAGATCACTCGGTTACTACTTTTATAATTGATTATCAAAATTAGTAACTCGTTGATCACTCGATTATTAAAATCATTCGTAATCGCCCAGCTCTAATTACTATTATAATGCAAGTGAGCGGTCGATGACATATGCGGTGACAATAAATCACGACATCTATAGCAGGCGTGGGAACGATAATCGTAACGGACAAAATCACATTGTTTTAAAATTTATAATTGAAATTAAAATTAACTTACACTTTTTTATTAGCGTAGAATTTTGTAAATATCTCTGAAATAACAAATTAAAATTTTGCAAACAAAAAAAAAATATTTTTTTTGTTCAGTACGCAATAATTTAATCAGAAATGTGTTGTATTTTTTTTTTTAAAGCGATGGTAAATAATCATATTAATTATTCTAAAATTATGCTTTCATTTCTAAGTTAAATTATTCGCAACTTGAAGGATTTGTAAGTTAAATTATAATTTATATGTATGAAGAATGATTGTCTTTCAGTTTTCAGCTGACTTCTTAGTCACAGTTTTTTCCGAGTCAATTGTTAATATTGTCTAAAAAGAATAAATCTGAAATATTTTAAGAGGAGTAAATTTGAAATATTTAAAAAACTCTGAGATATTTTAAAAACAGTAAATTTGAATTATTTTTTAAAAAATTAATATTTTTTGCATCATACAGACCAATAAGTATGTTGGATACGTTTGGTAAAATTTTCGAAAAACTCATCAAGCCAGTCCTCTTCACCATGGCAAAGGAAGCGATTCCAAACCATCAATTTGGTTTTCGGCCGAAACACTCAGCTATTCATCAGTGTCACAGAATAGTGGATGCGATCGAATCGGTCTTCCAGCGTGGACTGTACTGCTCAGCTGTGTTTCTTGATGTTGTTAATGCATTCGACCGTGTATGGCACGATGGATTATTGTATAAAACCCGGAACAACTTTCCTATCGAAATTCATAAGCTATTGAGATCATATTTAACTAATAGGTCGTTTCAAGTAAAAATTAACAACTCTATCTCTAGCAAACGACGGATACGAGCCTCAGTACCCCAGGGTAGTGTCCTTGGGCCGCTTCTTTACAACATATACACCGCTGATATGCCCACCACGTTGTACACATTGCAAGCTACATTTGCGGATGACATAGCGATATTAGCCAGCCACAATGACCCACGCGAAGCCTCGAAGTACATTCAACATCATTTATCGATTCTTCAGCAGTGGACACTCAAATGGAAAATCGGAATCAACGAACGTAAATCCTCCCACATCACATTCACAACCAGACGTGAAGCATGTCCGCCAGTCAGGTTTAATAATAGTATTATACCGCAAGTTGATCACGTGAAATACCTTGGACTATATTTTGATAGACGCCTAACATGGAACCTACACGTAATCAACACAAGGAAAAAGTTAAGGTTAATACTTAAGCAGCTGTATCCTATAATAGGAAGAAAATCCAGTCTCAGTCTGTCAAATAAAATGTTATTATACAAAACTACAATAGCACCAGTATGGAAATACGGTTTAGAAATTTATGGTTCAGCCGCCAAAGCTCATATTGACAAAATCCAGTCGTTTCAATCCAAAATGTTGAGAATAATGACCAACGCACCGTACTATATTCGCAACAGTATTATCTATGACGATCTTAACATTCCTACAATTACGGCAGTATACTTACAACAGTACAATGAATTCCACCGCACATTTAGCCAGCATTCCAATCCGTTAATATCGCGAATGAAAGCAACGGTACTTCCTGACAATCCAGCCAGAAGACTCAAGAAAAAACAATGTCGTGACGCTATCAATTCTAACGTTAACAATTACCTATAGTTAAATTTACAAATAATTTAACAGAACAACGGTGTTTATTGTAACACGTTGTTGCTAAGTTCTGTTTTGTTAGTGTTAGCTATTGCGTTAATGACCTACCGTACAGGTCGGTACGCAAAAAAAAAAAAAAAAAAAAAAAAAATGAAATATGTAATTAATTGGGATGAACTAAATGGTACATTTACTAAATATTTTATCACGTAACTGGGGTTACCTCTGGTGGCCGGTAACGTGATACTGTACATTAATGCTTTTTGCTTTTTGTGTAGAAACTGGTCGAATTAAAAATTCTTTCATCATTTGTTGAGACCGTAATTCTATTTGCCAACAGTTCGGTAGACAATTCTTTCGACGTTGTCTCCTTCTGGCTGAATTTCTTCATCTATTCGGGAATCGAACATTTCGCGCGATTCCTCCTCAGTTTTATTAAAATTTATTACTATATGTTTTCTTGTTAAATATCGCTGCAAATTTCTTAAGGAATCACGCGCAATACTAATATTTTGACTACAATAATAACACTTCGCATTTTTATTATTTATTCGCTCGAAATGGTCCTCCCACAATATACTCCGTGTACGCTTAGGCATTTTAATATTTAAATGATTTTCTAAACTATAGTTAACTGAATATACATTAAACAACAAGCATCCAACAAATCAAAACTTAACGACTACTTACTTACGCGCTTATTTAATACTGTTCATTAAATATATGCACCGGGTAACCAAAACGGAAATACGAAATAAAAAGAATAACATTTACTTAACAAATATGAATAACTGACACGAATGAAAAATAAAGGAATGAAAATAATGAAATTACAATACCAAAAATATAAAAAAGAACACACGGACAACACTAATATTTGATCTGCTTTACTTAAAGCAACAAGCAACTGTTACAATCCACCAACCTCTTGTCTAGGTTGCAATGTTAAAGTCACCGTTTATAATTTCGACTAATTGCCTACTCGCGCTTCAATACGTGATGTTATTTGCTGATACCGTGTAATCGTTGTGTTTTAAAACCGATTATGTTACAACGTTAACATCGCTGTTTACGTTTCATCTAACAGCGTATACAAGATTCAATAAGTTCGATTCGCTGACGCCGTTAAAATTTTTAAGCCTTCTTTTTTTAATTCACGCTTTTGCTGCGAATGACGCGATTTTAAGGAGGTTATATGTACATGCTCGTTTTCGATCCTTTAGACCAGTGGTTCTTAACCTTTAAGTGATGAGGGACCATTTGACAAAATTTCTGTCTGCCATGGACCACCAACTGTTTGGAGGTAATATACAGTAAATGTAAATAAATAAAGTTCTATCTATTTATAAATAAGACACGCATAAAATTGTTCAAAGCCAACAGTATTTTAATTCTTTTTACGACAATTTTACAGAATAGAGGTAAATATTGTGATAGATCCGTTGTTGATAATGGAAGAAATATTCCGAAAAAAAAATTTAAAAAAATTTCGCGAGAATAAAAGGAAAAAGTATGTTTAACGGGCGCCAGTGGTAATGTACGGCTTACCACTACCGAATTAGCTCTGTCTAGCAAAGCATTAGGCTTTTAATAAATCGCGGAAGAAAGAAAAAAAATAAAAAACAACCAAAAACGGAACCCGCCTCACGACGGCGGTACACTCTCTTCGGAACAGAGATAGCACGAGGGCCCACCACGTGTCCAAATGACGAAAACTTAATAAAAAAAAAGATTGTGTATTGACAAAAACGCGGACGAAACAAAAATAAAATATGCGTATGTAACGACTAGAAAAAAATTAATAAAAAAAAAAAATAACTAAATTCGACAAACGGCGTAACACGTGTCGATGTGCACGATCAAGAAAAACATGCGGCCACCAGAAAATCGGTCAGTCGTAAGCGACTGTTAGGTGGTCCGTCAAAAGCGCGACCCGTAATTACGCTAACGTGCGACTTGTTAATTGCTGAGCAATTAACCAACGACTGGCTATCCATTAGCCCAGAAAACGACTTAAAGCGACCGAACGAAGATCCCGGTACCTGATGGGGCTTTTGCCGATCGACATATACGCATCGTCGAAATTACCCGGTACCTTGTAAATTAAAAATATGTATATTACACCATCGACTGTTCTAGAACATTCTTCAATTTCTATATATTTTAAACGGCAGCTATCCCCGTCTTTCCGGGATATTATAAATTCGGTCGCGACTCTCGCAGTTCTACGCTCTATACTTGTACATGTACTTGTACTTATATGCTTATCAACGGTAAACGCTATTTCTCCGCGATTTTCGACCACGCTCGCTACCCCGCGAGCACAGCCGATAGCCGCTGCGTTCGGGATTACCACACAGCTCGGCCGAAACCGCGTCGCCGATCGCAATTCACCGTTGTCTTCCGCTGCTCGAGAAAAACCCGACATATAAATGAATTAAATCGAAATAATAATTTCTACCTCGGACAGCGTTATCTAAGGCGTATAAAGCGTAATAAACTCGCTTCAGCTGCCGAATCCGTCTCACTGCCCCACCCTTATTTTCATCCAAAACGGAAGTTTTGGATCAGAATTCAGGTGCACAAATACGAGAGGATTCGGACTAACCGTTGCTGAACTACGGAGTCCTGAACATATCTCCGCCGTATATCCCGCACATGTACGCCGCACATTGCACCTTAAGATAACGCACGTACGCCACACGCAAAACACACCACTCGGACAACACCAGGTCATGTCCAAAATTTAAGCTTCCTCGGGTTGCATAGAAATGCCCGAAGCCGAGAGCCGATAATCGACAAAGTCCACCTTATTTTTCCCGAAAACCGATTTTCTTAAATTCACCGTCATACCTGCGTCTCTCAGCGACCCTAACACTAACGACAAATGCTTCAAATGCTCCTCCTCTGAGCGCGACAAAATGACCAAATCGTCCACATACGCCAAAACAAATTCCGAACAACCCGGCAACAAAACAAAATCCAGCGCACGCACAAACGCGCTCGTGCTGATTTTCAAACCGAACGGAACAACATTAAACTCAAAACAACGACCATCAAAAACAAAAGCGGTAAACTTACGCGAATCCGCATGAAGCGGGCCCTGCATAAAGCTCGCGACAAGATCGAGACTCGAAAAACATTTAAAATCCGAATACTTATATAAAAGATCGTCTATCGGAGGAGGTAGGTTATTTTCCGCAACAATAATTTTGTTGATGTCTCGAGCATCCAAACACAACCGAACACTACCATCCTTCTTAAAAACCGGAACGAGAGGAGAGACGTATGGCGAAGAAGAGTGGCTAATGAGACCAAGTTTCATCATCCGCTCAACCTCTCGGCCAACGGCTTCTCGACGGGAAAACGGTATCGGATAATTACGCATCCGCCGGTAAACGTCGTGTTCCCGGACGGTAATTTTATACACGTACCGGTTACACAACCCCGGAGCATCAGAAAATACGTCAGAAATCTCGCGAAGACAAACACCTAATTTATTTTTAAAATCATCCGAAAAATCGGAATTAGCGACACAACCAGAGAGACAACCATCGGAACCGGAACTAGAAATAAAAAAATTACGAATCGTAAATGCCGGACCAATTTCTTCATCTGAATCCTCCTCGCACACCTCAAGACTTTTCCACTCCTCCGAGACATCAGCAAAACGGACTTCCTGACTACAATCTGCCGAAACCAACGTAAGAAACGAATTCTCAAAATCGAGAGACGCACGGTATTTCTCCAAAAAATCGACGCCAATTATGACCGAGACATTCAACCCATTTACTACTACGAAATTACCCACATATTCCACATTCGCTATACTGAAACTTAAACGCACTTGCATTTTCACCGCCTTCTTCGCTTTCCCACACGCACCCAGTATACGAATTTGACTAGCGGGCAGTATCGGAAACGAGTCTTTGCCACACTCGCGCTCAATTGCCTGCCAAGTTTCGGCACACAAAGCCGAAATCTCCGAACCTATGTCTAAAATTGCTCTAAATTCGGTACCGCCGACCGAAATAGAAATATGCGGAATTACGCTCGGCTTAATCTGAGACAAGTCTCCTCTTTGCGATAGCACAAAATTATCGTCGCCACTCGACGAAGGCTGAATAAAATTGATTCTCTTCGCGACGTCCGTCCGGCACATCATCTGAGACTGACTCGGCAGGACGTTATGCCGTGTCAGTCTCGATGAAAAAACGCTCTAATCAATTCATCCAATTTCTGGACTCCCGCGCGACTCAACCTGCACCAAAAGACTCTCCGCTCGTCATACAGCCGATCATTACACCGAGGCAGCTCTTCCGATGGACCATCTCTGCTCACGGCGGCTGGTGGCACCACAAACTCGTCAAATACATCTAAAAATTTTATCCTCTCGCCGCACATCGACCTCAGCTTCTCATTGAACACCTTCGCGTCTCTCCAGTGTCCGGACAACGCCTGGCGTTCCTTAATCGGAAGTACCGACAACAAAACCACTTCTTCGACGCCATGCGCCCACAACGCTCCCATCAACCGCTCGAAATCACTACACATCCTCTCTACAGGGTTACGCTGCACCAAATCGGTGGTTCCAACCATTAACAGCACCCGCGGCTTCAGTTTGATGGTTACTCTCTCGATGTCTCTGCACAGCTCGCCGATGGTCCGATCGCGATGGCAGAATCCCACATATCTCTTCCAGGCTGCGTTCGTTTCTCTCTCCTCTCGGTGTGATGTCAGCTGATATAGCGGTCCCTCTCCGATACATCGATGCCCCTCTATCATAGGTGCGTGCGGAGTGAACGGTTCCCGGTTGGTGCCCCCATCAGATCGACGAAAATTATTTTGCCCTCTCCCGGTGTCTTGCGTCCGAGTGTACGAAGAAGCAACACGCATATTGTTTATTTGCTTCGACCAACCACTCTGCGCGTTCCCGCCTGAAACATCACCTACTAGACATCCCTGACGCGCAATTGTCCGAATATTCTCGTATAATTCCCTGGCCGTCGCACTTTTCATGACCAGTAGCAGTTTTTGCATCTCTTTGGTGTACTTTCGGATCATCAGCTGGATGAACTCCGAATCACCAATCGGAGGATCCAGGTACTTCACTCGGTTCATCCAGTGAATCAAGTACACCTCCGCATTCTGGTCACCTCTACATCTGTCTTCCGGGGAGTACAGCTTCCGCCTAACCTCCAGCTGGTCTCGCTCGCTCCAAAAATTTTCTACCATTTCCTTCTTCACCTGCTCCCACGAGCTACATTCTTTCAGAAATACACGAGCCCACTCAGCTGGTCCTTCATCCATCCTACTCGACAACAGCTCCAGCTTTTCTTTTAGCGCACGTACTCCATACCCACTGATTTTGCTCTCTACGCTCTCAAGAAACTCGACTACGCTGATAGGCGGATGCTTACCCCCGAAACCTCTCGCTTCAACTTCTAGGCCAGGGATTCTCATCATTGTTCCTCCGTGGTTGGCACGGACGCTTGCACTCGCACATTGCTCTTCTACCACCCGGACGCGTTCGCGCAACTCTTCGGCATTCGATTCCACTTTCACCTCGATCTTATTGCTGTTCTGCCTTATTTCCTCTCTCAGGCCGTCCAGCGGTGATCTTACGACGGTGTCAATTCGCTCGATTTTAATTTCCTCCTCCTGTATCCGACTCTGCATTTGTTTTACCGAGACCCCGATACCATCCTCCACAGTTTTTATTTTATTTATTATTTCCTCCTCGACTCTTGCGACCTTGTTTTCCACGGTGGTCTTCAGTTCTTCTTTGATTTCGATGTTGTTCTTTCGTAGTTTTTTTTCCCATCGGTCCTCTAGAAGATCAAACCTTTTGTTCATTGTCTCGTTGGTCTCTTCGAGTTTGTTGTTTATATGTCTTATATTGCAGTCCGGCTTGTCGGTTATTCTTTCTTCTAGTTTTCTGTTGTCCTCTTTCATCGATACTATTTGCTCTGTTAAATCTGCTTTTAAATTTTTATTATCTTCTTTTATTGATGCAATTTGCTCCTCGAGTTTGTTACTATTGCTGTTCATATTTTCCGAGAGATTTTTAAATTTATTACTACTATCGTTCGAGATACTGAGCATCAATCTTTTTAATTCGTCGAAAGACGATTGTGCGAAGGATGGCCCGGGATCCTCAAACGCTCGATGTGTCGGGCTAGGAGGGGTATATCCCTCGGGCCCAGTCTCCGAGAGACGGTCCAGAGGTTTGCGCTCAATCTCCTCATCGCTCAAATTATCGGGGATCGGATGAACCTCCCGATAATTTCCTCTCGTAACCCGTACTCTGGACATTTCACCAGACTCCATTTTCTCAGACAGGGTAGCTCCCTAAGAATTACGTTGCGGGGCCTATCTACAAATAATACTAGTAAAATCTAAATATAAATATAGACGAAAAAAAAATTTCGTGTTTATCGGAAAAAAACTTTTAAATTTTAGATATTCATATATAAATATTAATGTTAAAGCAGGCCGAGGGGTGATCAAAATAACAAAATAAGCGCTTATCTGTGGTTACTGCCTGGTGATCTTCCGTGTTTTCGACCTCTCCTCTGTTTTTCTTTATCGACCGCTGTCTCCAGGTACTGCCGCCTCTTCCTTTCGGCAATTCGTGTCCCTGTCGTTCGGGCCGCCAGTTGTGATAGATCCGTTGTTGATAATGGAAGAAATATTCCGAAAAAAAAATTTAAAAAAATTTCGCGAGAATAAAAGGAAAAAGTATGTTTAACGGGCGCCAGTGGTAATGTACGGCTTACCACTACCGAATTAGCTCTGTCTAGCAAAGCATTAGGCTTTTAATAAATCGCGGAAGAAAGAAAAAAAATAAAAAACAACCAAAAACGGAACCCGCCTCACGACGGCGGTACACTCTCTTCGGAACAGAGATAGCACGAGGGCCCACCACGTGTCCAAATGACGAAAACTTAATAAAAAAAAAGATTGTGTATTGACAAAAACGCGGACGAAACAAAAATAAAATATGCGTATGTAACGACTAGAAAAAAATTAATAAAAAAAAAAAAAATAACTAAATTCGACAAACGGCGTAACACGTGTCGATGTGCACGATCAAGAAAAACATGCGGCCACCAGAAAATCGGTCAGTCGTAAGCGACTGTTAGGTGGTCCGTCAAAAGCGCGACCCGTAATTACGCTAACGTGCGACTTGTTAATTGCTGAGCAATTAACCAACGACTGGCTATCCATTAGCCCAGAAAACGACTTAAAGCGACCGAACGAAGATCCCGGTACCTGATGGGGCTTTTGCCGATCGACATATACGCATCGTCGAAATTACCCGGTACCTTGTAAATTAAAAATATGTATATTACACCATCGACTGTTCTAGAACATTCTTCAATTTCTATATATTTTAAACGGCAGCTATCCCCGTCTTTCCGGGATATTATAAATTCGGTCGCGACTCTCGCAGTTCTACGCTCTATACTTGTACATGTACTTGTACTTATATGCTTATCAACGGTAAACGCTATTTCTCCGCGATTTTCGACCACGCTCGCTACCCCGCGAGCACAGCCGATAGCCGCTGCGTTCGGGATTACCACACAGCTCGGCCGAAACCGCGTCGCCGATCGCAATTCACCGTTGTCTTCCGCTGCCCGAGAAAAACCCGACATATAAATGAATTAAATCGAAATAATAATTTCTACCTCGGACAGCGTTATCTAAGGCGTATAAAGCGTAATAAACTCGCTTCAGCTGCCGAATCCGTCTCAATATATTATTTTAATGCGGTTTCTGTATCTGCATATTTTTTACTAAATTCGGAATCCTTGATTCAGTGCTACTCAAAGCCAAACACATGTGGGCACTGGCATCCAACCGATTTCAGTGCTTGCTTTTAATTATTCAAAACGCCGAAAACCCCTGCTCGCATAGATATGTGGATGATAACAAAGTTCGGTAACGTACAACAATTTCTTGAATCTTTGAGAAATAAATTGCCTGTTTGGTCCAAAAATTTTCAAAATTAATTCCTGTCACGAATATGTCTTTCAAGTTACTATATTGTGTTGCATTTCAATCACTTCTTCTTGAATTTCATCAGGCACCTCAGAAACGTTGATCACTTTCCGAACACACCTTCGTCCTCACAGTAGTCAGGAAAATAGCGACTGAATTCACTTTTTAAATTTTTCAAATGAACTATCATGTTCTTTTGTATTTATCCTTTAATCTCATCCGGGACCACTACACTACATTTACTTGTCTAGTTCCTGGTACTAGTTCCCTTCGAAGACTAGACCGAAAGAACTAGTTCCTCGAAAAGAACTATATTGCCCATCACTATTGTGTAATATACATATACGTTCATGAGATGGCGCTACCAACCTCGATGCATTTAGTATCCTAATCGGGTTCATAATGGCCGTCGTCACATTTACATATGAGGCGTGACAATTGTAATGGTAGAATTGTTTCATAGCGCGACTTGTGGCAACGCCGCGATGGTGCTCGTGATCTCGTTGGAAATAGGGGACATTTCTGAGTCAGTATATCCAGTTTTCATAACGGTAGCACGTATATTTCGCGTTCTGTGGTCGTTTAAACAAAGTAAACGTGTCGTGAAAATGTGCAATGTAAATACTAAGTAACGTATCGTGATCAAATTCTTGGTCAAACGTGGAGTAAAACCGCGGTCGAAAATCCTCGTACAGTTACAAGACGTGTTTAAGGAAGATCCGCGAAATGTTGAACGTGTGCGCATGCGCGTACTCCAAGACCGTTGAGTGAGTTGTTGAATGTTAGAAGAAGAGTTAAACATCAACCGCGAGACCATTCGGCAGATTTTAAATGACAATCTAGGGATGCGCAAACTGTGCGCCAAGATGATTCTAGAACTGCCCACAGCCGAGAAAAAAGAGCTCCGGAGATCCATCTGTCAGGACATGATTGATCGAATTGACGCTAAAGGAAACCAGTGGATGTCGTCCATTATCAGGAGGGACGAGTCTTGGGTGTTCGAATATGACCCTGAGACCACGAGACAGAGCATGCAGTGGGTGGAGAAAAGCGGGGAGCGTCCACAAAAAAAAACTCACATGTCCATATCAAGAATCAAGTCTCTACTGATCGCTTTCTTCGACATCAACGGCGTTGTTCATCGCGAATACGTTCCCACAGGCCAGACAGTCAATGCAACATTCTACATCGAAGTTTTGAAATGGTTACGAGCCCGCGTGTACCGTGCACGACCCAAATTGACCGAGAAGAGTTGGGTGCTGCATCACGACAACGCTCCAACATGCTCGTCTTTTGCAGTACGTCAGTTTTTGACGCTCCACAGCATCCTCACGCTCCCACCCCCCCTACAGTCCGGACCTGGCTCCGTGCTACTTTCATTTGTTCCCTCAGCTGAAAAGTTACTTGAAAGGAATACCGAAGTCGAAAGTGTCGCGACGAGCGTTCTGATCGACTTATTTTCGGGCGGTTTCCGGGGTGCTTCCAAAAATGGGTCGAACGTCGGTGGCGTTGCGATAACCTCGGAGGAGACCACTTTGAAGGTGTTTAAAGTAAGTTTCCCCCTCCCTCTATTTTTAGGCGCTGCAGGGCAAAATTATATTACATAAATGGCTCCACGAGACCGCGGGCTCGCACAATTCACATCGTTAGACGGGACAAAGCCAAAAACTTAAAAAAAGACTTAAACGGAAGTAAATTCAAGAATGGGAAAAATAAATATAATAATTATCTACCATAGCAACGTCTTCATGCAGGCCTTAAATCAATAATATTGCGAGTGACATAATTGTTAGCTCGGGTAAGATCCTTTAAGTAATACGCGTTGTTGTGAATGCGGTCTGCATTCTTAAAAGGCCTTATACACAACAGTTCCAGTTTTCTCATACCTTTTTGTCGCCCTGTTAGGTGGTATGCGATTTTTTATGTAAACATGATCTCCTATATTATATTCTCGTATAATATTTTCTTTTTTCTTGCTTCTTCCGGCGTGCATAATGGAGGCGTTCTAACCGGGCTTTAGTAGTTTCTATTATACTTTCACGTGTTTGCTTGTCCTCAACCTCCGGAAACATAATTGCTTGTCCATAAATGACCTCACTCGGAATGTTATTTAAACACGCTTCGATCTTCGCGATGTATGTCAGCCAGTTAGTGTGACGTTTATAACATAAACATCTGATCGATTTACCTGATTCAAAGATGACCCTTTCAGTTGGATTATTTTTCGGACAGTAGGCTGCTATACGTCGCACTTCGATGTTCCTACTCTCGAAAAAGGCGTGCCAGCGCTGGCTAGTGAATACTTTAGCGTTGTCTGATACGATAGTATTCATTTTTCTCACCGCACTGATAAAATGTCTCAATTTTGATAGTAGATTTACGCTCGTTAGTCTTTTCGTCGGGTAAAATTTAACATACTCGTATTTCGAAAAGGTGTTGTATACTACAAATATTTGATTCATTACTCTTACTATGCCGAAAACATTAACTTCAACGACATCCAGTGGACCGCACGAAGAATAATTTGTTAAAGGACCTACTAATTTCGACGTGAATGGTTTTGTTTTTTGTATAAATAATTCATCTCTTTCGGATTGTCGATTTTTTAACTGTCGACGCAGTTCTTCAATGATTTCTGGCATTTTAACATTTAATTTAGCGGTACCAGTTCGTTTTACGTCTTTACACGAGCCTTTCGAGAACACATATGCTCTCAAGCACCTGGTATCGCACCACTTTTTTCGCTTTTCAACACGCACCTAAGATTTTTACATCAATGGCAGGAAGAGCGGGGAAAACTTCCTTTCCTAAGTGATTTTTTATGCTACCCCAGATATCGGCATAATCTCGAATCCCGAGTCTACCAAAGTTCTAAACGGTAAATCGACTATTTTAATATTAATATACGGAGTAATTACTTTTCTTATGTTTTCTTCTCTACTACTGAGAATGTTATTATCGGTATTGTTTATATATTGATTAGTGCCTTGTAAATTCATAATCTGGGAACACTGAGCCGCCCGGACGCGATTGCGACTCAGTTCTGCGGAAAAAACTCCCGTATTCTATTATACAATAAATTAAGACCATTTCGGTTTAGATTAGCGCGTCAGTCATATCACTCGCTATCGTAATACCTCATATTTTATCACGGAGACGTTTCCTCTCCTTCAGTGTTACTTAATGAAGCAGGTGAAATCAGCTCCCTATTAATATCCAAAATCGTTATTCTTTCGTTACTAATTCCTTTGATCTTAGTATTTAAAGCGGTGAAATTCTTCCAATGGTTAATATTATCATTACTAGATTTTTCGGGAATGATAGCAAAATTATCTTTTCTACTACTCCTTTTTCCCACAATAATTGTATTAGTTCTAAGAGATGTATAAAAATTTCGTCTGCCGTTTTTTTGTATTTTATCTCTGCGGCACCTACTGCCAAAACAATATTTTTACCTAACCTTGCGTAATTTTTTTCGAGTGCGTGTTTTATACTTTTAATGTCTTTTCTTTTGTAACAATATCCGATAAAATTTCTAATATTATTTTTATTCCAATTATATCTGCATAATATTTCACTAAATTATACACTTCACTTTCACCTATTCTGATATCTGCCGGTTGTGGGCATAATTTCTCCCTGATTACTACCTGTATTGTTATTTGTTTTGATACGAGGTTTCTCTCGTCACTGCGTGACATTGATACTATTTACACGAGGAAAATTATCCTTTCTTCACTCTCTTTTCTGGTCCGATTTTAAACATCCTTGTCTGCTCAACTCTTTAATGTTTTGACATAACTCTACAACCGATGATCTCTTCATTACCAGTAGCAGTCTTTGAATATCTTTATTGTACTTTTTAATCATTACTTGTATTAACTCCGAACCACTAATGGGAAATCAAAATACACTGCTAAATAAGAATTCCTAATTTCTAACTTTTCAGTGATATATACATATGATAAGTGCTTAAAAAGCGCTATATCAGTCCTTTGCCTTCTAAAAATCCGTATCGGTTTATACTAAAAAAGTTTTTGCTATGTATGAAACTCATTATTCTCTTTTTAATACATTTTTCAAAAATTTTAGAAATAGTTGGTAATATGCATATTGGTCTGTAATTTGTCACGTCACATTTCTCCCCACCCGTGTAAACCGGTGTGATTATACCCAATTTTAATATATTAGGGAATTTTCCACTTTTTACATATTCATTAATAAATGCGTAAGTGGCTTGACAAAAAATGCTAAGTTCTCTTTTATTGGTATTATTGACAAACCATCTGATCCGATAGATGTTTTATTTGGAAACGACACTGTGATATCAAAGTCTATGAATCCGAAGGTGTCAGAAACCAGTAAACAGTTTGTCGAGTATGTTTTGGAATTGTTTTTTTTTTTGTAGAAGTTCAGAAACTGAGCTGGCGAAATAATTATTAAAATGGTAAGCAACTTCATAGTTATTATTGTCGTATCGTTATTCTTTTATAATCTATGATTAACTCCTGTATTTTATAAATTTTGCTTCAGAAAACCTTCTTAACTTCTAGCCAGTATTTCTTCTGGTTCTGTTTAGAGTTTTTTAATAAATCACTATAATACTGGGTTTTTTTCGCTACCTTCGATAACGTTTGAACTTGTTTTGAAATTTTATATTTTTTTTCCTCATTCCCAAAACTTTGGGCGAAGCCGTTTATTTTTAATAATATTACAATTTTTCTTATTACAATAATGCTCGTAACAGGCCCCATCCAATTAAGCTTTTGGTTGCCTGTGATCTCATTTTACAATCATGTACTAATTAGTTCTTATTAAAAATACTTAATACTGATTTATCGAATTTTGCTTACGGCGTGTCATTTCTTCGACAGCGAATTTACTAAATTCTTTAAAAAGGATTGCAACTAAATCCGTTATGTATAAATTATTAAATATCTTATTAGCGTGATTACAACCATTTAATATATGCCCTACGTTATCTATGAAATTACATCTTTTATAGTTTTCATTATCTATAATTGTAAACTTATATAAATAAATTCCAAAATTACTATGTCTGGATATGAACTGCACGTTAAAAAAATTAGGTCCAAAGTCCTTATTCATTCTATCTATGATGTTGGGAAAGAAGTGTTTAGCAAGCCTGTTATAGTTATTCCATATCTCTTGATATTTATTAATGTAATATTCATTTAAAATTTTTTTTAAGTTGTTTTTCTTTTAGCATTTTATTTTCATAATTGTAGTAAGGAAAGCTATATCTAATGTTACTAAAATTATGATTTATCCCAACTTTATTTTTAATTAAAAACACATTTATATGTTTTTGCAGTTCGTATTTTTATATTCTGAGGGTAACTTTTCTCTGTAATTTGAATTTTTCAGTAAATTATACAGATTGTTTTTTTAACTTAGATAATGTCACGAGCAACTCTATCCTTTTTTTAATATCTGTATTGAACTTTCTCTTACATCTACTGTCATTGGCAATACTAGTGATCATCTCAACAAATTTATCAAATTTAGTATCAATGGACTCATGCGAATTATATATAAAATCAATTAATTTGTACTTAATAACTTAGTCTGAAATACGTTTTTTGTCAATAAAACTGTCGAATATGAATGGATTAATCAGGATTTAATCATCTGCAATTAACTGTACACTCACTGCACAATGGTCCGAAAATCCAACATGAAGTATATCATAATTTATATCCGAGTCGGAATTATTACAATCACAAAAACGTATTCTAATCGTGACATATAGTTACTATTTTGGCGAAAGAATGTTGGTTTATTAATCAAGCTCTTATTAAGGTAGTCGGCACATTTTTCGTTATCTAATAAATTTATATTTAGGTCTCCAGAAATTCCCGCTGCTCTGTCAGAAGTATTAATAATCATTAGTAAATTGTTTAAAAATTCCGAATATGCCGAATCGCAAAATCTATAAACACCGAAAACTGTTATAAAATTGTTACTCTGTAATTTTAATTTTACACCTAAAATGTTCCTAATTGCACTCTTTGTTGAAGCTTGTATCACATCAGAATTGAAATGATTTTTAACATAAATAAACACACCGCCAGAACGATTATTTTTTCTACAATTTGCGAATAATCTATAACCGGGAATGTTAAATTTGTATAGTTTATCTTCAAAAACCTAAGTTTCAATTTAAAACATTTATCTCGTCTGTTTTAACTGTTATGTTTTCAAACAAGAGCTTTGTTTCATTTTTATTTTTAACAGCGTTTTATTGTGATACGTTTGAAATACTGTTTTAATAATTTCTAGCATCATTTATTTTTAATATTCTTTAAATTGTACAAGAAAACCTTGAAATAAACAATAATAACGAAACGAGCAAACAGGAGGATCACAATATACTTATGTGTATTAGACATAAACATTTTTTTAATATTTATATAATGTGGTCCCTATTCTTGGTTACTACTTAACATGAATCTAACCATTCACTATTTCGGAGCTATGGCGATCGACAAATCCTTATTATAGAAAACCTTGCGCTTTAACCGGCCGAATTTAATTCTGTTTTGTATTCCGTCATCTATTGTCCTTTTATAGTTTAGGAACGAACCGGAATATTGAAAGGTATTTACCCCTGTTCTAACGTTTTTCCGCGTATCTGAATGATATTTATAGGAGAAGTTTCGTTGCTGAATAATTTGGTTTTGTCAATGTTTATTTCAAGGCCAAAATCTTAGTAGGTTTCATTTAATAACTCAAGCATCATTTGTAAATCGACTTTATTACGTGCTACAATAACACAGTGGTTAGCATATTGCAATTCGACGATTCTGAACTTTGACACCCCTAGTTTTCGCTTTAAGCCTACCAAGATTAAGTAAACCTCTATCCATCCTATAGTTGATGCCGACGCCTCTGGTATGGAGACGTTTATCGACGACAAATATGAAAGCTACCATGAAGATGTTAAACAAACGTGGAGCCAAAACATAGCTTTGTTTAACCCCCGTACAGATGTCAAACTGGTTAGAGATTTTACCGCCTGCCGTAATTACTGCTTTATTGTTTGCATATAAGACGATTATTAACGAACAATTTTCTTTGGACATCCAAGTTTGATGAAATTATTGAAAGGAATTTGCTGTCAACTGTTACTCCGAGGTAGCGTACCGCCTTTTGGAAATACAGTTCTTAGCCGTCGAGGAAAATTCGAAGCCGCTGACAGAAAGTCTACACTTGTCTTTTCTGCGGAGAATTTGAAGCCTCGCGCAGACGTCCATTCAGAGAGATCGTTGATGCATCGTTACATGACTTCACTTGCTCTGCTGAGCGAAGAGGATTCAAATGTTATTGCCAAATACGATCACTTACAATTCCATTATAAATTTTTATACTAACGTTTCCCGAGGTACCCTTAACATCGACCTATAGCTAGATCACTTGCTCCCCCCCACCATTAAACAAAACGCGACGGAAAGGATCTCAAAGGAAGTAACAGAGGGACACCACTGTCAGCCTACAAAAATTGCCCGTTGCCAAATATGATTGCACTTGTGTTCTACTTATCGGCCTCGGAAAATTTTAAATCTCATCTAATTTTTTTTGTACACCATCTGTATACCTAATCTCGATAATTTACATATCAAAAAATCAACTTAAACGCGAGCGAATACAGCCTTGTTCAAGTTTGCTATCATCCCTGATTTTTTCAAAACGCGAAGTACCATGCTGACGTGACTGATACGCTCACCCTCGGAAGGGGAAAAATAATGATATCGTCAACACGCGCAACTACCAACTGCTCGCACCTTGGAAACCATGTACGTGTCCTGGAAAACAGAAGTTTTGGATGCAATCTGGGACGCAGCCAGAGCGGCGGCACGCACAGTTGCATGACAGCAAATCTTTTTCGACAACCATACGACAGAGCCAAGGATCCAGTTTGGCGTTCGCAGAGAACAACGGGGAATTAGAGAGCACAATTATCAGTAGGGTCAAATGTTCCGCTTGGAAAAAACCACAACACAATTCGACCCGTAGTGCTACTCGACCTGCGGCACGGTTTATAGGAACAATAATGAAAGTGAAAGACGTAGGATAAATGTGGACAAGGTCACATCCCGCTAACTCCTCCAGAGACCTAGGTCAATCTACGGAGTTTTTGTAGCAATCGATGTGACACTCGAGGAAGACGTCCATGAACTCCATCGCGTCCCTGGTTCACAATAACGACACATGCAGCCGCCCCCGAAGGGATATGTGATTCTATATATTGTCAACCACAGTATCGATGGTCTTTCATATTCGGATACAGATAGGTCTATCTCCGGGCGTTTGCCCAATGCGTATCCACAGGCTATATCTGTTCGATCAACCCGCTATGGGTTCGGAGCCACATATAAATTAACGGCACATGCAGCTACCCCTGAAGGGTACTGTAAGGTGAGCAAACGCTCATTTGTGGGTTGCGCGAGGATCCAAGTGTCTTCACTCGAGTTCCTAAATTAAAGAGGATCACAGACTGTTTGTTTGACATTAACTGATGTGACTGACCAGCTTCCGCAATGAACAAAAAAAAAAAAATATATAAAAATAAAATAAAAAAAAACTTTCTGGGCGCTTCCAGTGTAACGTAACCGTTAGCTCGCTCGGGCAGAGCTTTAGGCCTTCCTAAGGTTTAACAAAAAAAGAAAGGTCTCCGCAGCGGAGATGTCACGAAAACGTGTCCTTACAACGAAATAAATGAAAAATTCTTAAGGGGAGTAAATCCAATTATATTTTTTGAGTAAAATAATATGCAAACCGATCATAAAACAAAAGAAAACGACAACGAATATTCCAGACGGTATAATTTGCCTCAAGCGGCCAAAGCAGTGAAAAAATGTATAAATTTTGCCTCGAACGGCGTGTAGCTGTGAAAAAGAAAACGAACGAAAATTTGCCTCCCGGCCAAAGCAGTTGAGATCTAATCGTGACCATGAGGAAGCGAAGACTGATCGCTCGAATTCAGAGAGAATTCGACAACGATTTTATTGAACGGCCGTTTTGCCTAATAATAAAAAATACATATATAAAAAATCGAACGCGCCACCGATTTTTCTAGAACATTCTCAAAATCGGTGGAACAATGGGTACCCTGTGTCGGTTCTTTTGGGTTCTAAGAAAAAACTTCTCACGCCTCGATGTAGCTTGACTCGCATCTCCGACGCACACAACGCCAGATCGGACAAACATCGGACGAACCACCCTCATATAATTAACACACACATATGCACGGGTAGCCAAATTGGCGCCGTGCACATTGGTAATTCCCACGAAATTTGTCGATCTAGCATTATGGTCGGAGAATGCTCAGTTTGCACGCTGCCCAAAGAAACCGGAGAAATAAGCCTGAGAAACTGTCAAAACGCGGAGAAATGTGGAATTTAGAATTTGGAAAAGGAGTAATCATTATCATTTTTTAATTCGGTACAGCGTGATAAATATCGAAAGCCATGGCGGCCGAATCCGTCACACTGATCATCGGGTTATTATTGGGATTACATCCGTGCCTGTCACAGTCCACTGGGCGGTGCTGCGAATCATTGAAGGAAGTCCGAAAAGGAAAGAGGCTCCTATGATCAACTCAGAAAAGGATAATATGAAGGAACCTTCCTGTTAGCCTACACTATGGCCACGACTGACTCGCAGCGCTCACAGCTCCTCCGGCCAGGAAAGAAGACACTTCAAAATATAACGTTAGCTTACGACAGTTTAGGATTCCCGTTTTCTGCGATATTTTCGGATCCACGGTATCAGGGAAAACTGTCGAGCGGTATAAACTTCTCAGTCGGCTCTTCTACACAACTACTTCATATCAATTACCGCACACGAAACAAAACCACACATACATAAGCAAAACGACGAATACCTCAGACGCCAACAGAAAACAAGAAAAACAAAACGACCAAAACAGTACGCCAACCACCTACTAAGATGCTCACATCCTCACAAATGGGGTCTGAAGAGCCATCATCTCCGAAACATGTTGAATAATATTCGCATAGGGCTTGATAAATTCCTGATAAAAATTACACAGACCCAGAAAAATGACATGACTTGATCTCGATTAACAGGTCCCGGGAAAAATTTCTAATTTTCCCCATCTTTTCAGGCTGCATCGAAATGCACGACACCGCAAGCTGACATCCAACTTGGGTTTTGATAACATGCAAATAATCATATGAGCTTAGAAAAGAAAATTCATTTCAAAATCGCAGCCAAAGTTCCATTTTATTTATATGTGTAGATAGATAGATATTGCCTTTTTATATCATCCATTAATATTCTTTCGGAGCATTTAGATTACTTATTACTTTATTGCTGGTTTTCTCCTTCACTTTCTTTTTTGGTGGTTCAATTGCATGCCTCCTTTTCGATTCAGATCACATATATTTTATACGATTCTTCCACTCACCTTCTCTTTGCTCATAATAAATAATAATTGAAAAATATGACAGGGAAATATACTATTTATTATAAGTTTGGAATCAGGAACTGGCGGACGTAGGTATTTCATCCTATCCATCCGCGGGATGAGATAGCGTTCTATATTCTGGTTCACCCGACACTTCCCCACCGATGAGTAGCATTTTTGTACAACCTCAAGTAATGGACTCTTCACTTTAAAAGTTTTTGATGAGTCGGTATTTTTCCTCCTTCCGCATGCTATTGCTAAGGAAAATTTCGACCTGCTAATATGGACCTCCATCCATCTGTTTTAATGTTGGGGCGACTCTGATTCTCAACAACCATAATATATATGACATTATCTTCCATTCCTTTTATATACTCTGTAATATATGTATAGCTATACTTTCTTATTCCGGAGTCATCTACATGATCCATTTTAACCTCGTGAAGTGTACCTCTACCCCTGCTACTTATCTGGATACTTTCTAGGACTTCAGCACAACCTTTCATCTCATTCCATCTTCAGCCTGTTTATCAGCACTAAATAGTTCACGTATAATTCCGCTTTGCAGACACCAATTACATCATTTATCCCTTTTACAGATTTATTTAATGTCGTACAGATCCTCTTCACCTCACTGTCAGGCATAGACGGTTTTTGTTGCAAATTTAGTCTCGTTGTTTTATTGTATTATTTTCGTTACGAGCAATTATGTCGTGTCGGTGTTTAAAATCGATGAGAATTGTCACCAATTTTTTGTTTTCTAGTTGAAGGTGCGATAAAATGAACGGGAGGTTTACTATTTGTTATTGAGCGTTTTTTCCGAGAACCAGCTCGATATTTACTCAATTGTAAGTCCGTTCTTTCGCTCTGTGTTTAAATGATTTGAACAGTACCTTAAAAGTCACAAGTAGAAAGAAAGTCCTACGGTACTTATTTATATCGGTTTTGCTCTGTTCTGTGCAGGGAATTGATCACAACATGTTTCTCACGCTTTTTTCCGTTCTCCACATCTGTTAATTAATTGATTTTTTCTGTAAATAATTTGAATTTCTTCGCCGAGTGCTTCGCAATTTTTGAGTTCTTGATAGAATTTTTCATTTCTTTGATACCAGTACTGCGATAATTATTGTAATTACCTATTTTATATATTATTAAGTTCTAGGAAGACACCATGCGTGTTTCTATTATTTATTAATTTTAATGAAAATATTTTGGTGACCTATAGCCATGAAACCAGGCTTTGTGCGGTCCATTAATTTCTGTTTTTTTAAAAATGAAATAAAAACTTACTGTATTAATATTAATTAAAGCAAAATGAAAACTAATTAAATATTTACGCATTTCGTAAAAAATAATTAGCTCTAGAGGGCAAGAGATTAGTGAAACACGATAATCTACAGCTAGTATTCTGAATCATTAATGATGATATTTTCACGTTTTATTTGTTTTTTTTTTTTTTTTTTTTATTTCTATCAAGACGGAGAGCTCTCCCTAAAAATTTAGAAATAATGTAACCCAATTGTATAAACAATTGTTGGCTGAAGCGGTGGGATTTTTTAAAGGTAAAATGAAAAAAAGGACAGATTTTACAAAACTGGATTACTAGTATTACAATTTTTGTAATACAAAAATTACAAGAATCATATTGGCGCATTCTGCCACCACCTATTTATAGGGTATGCATTAAATAAAATGGTATTCCCAAAAATATGCTCTACGCGTGTAAATTATTATGTATGAGGGTGTAAAAATTGCAACCCCAAGAGCAGTAGAGATCATTTTATATGGCCATGTCTCGCCATACGGCACGCGCTACCTTTATAATTCCCACTTCTATTAGTTCCTTTTCCGCATTAACATAATGTAGCATTGACTTACTTCATATTAGAGTGAACAAAAACACGGTATGCTCTTAAATACTCGTGAAATTTCATATATATTATGTACTTTGCTGGGTGTAGTTCACGTGCCTTCAACATGTCTGTGGCTATGTTTCCGGCATACTGTCTACATCTTTTTGTCTTAGCCGGAGCGGGTAATATTAACTTATTACGGCCGTATTGGTATAGACAGCTTATTGTACACTGGTCAAGTGTAC
Source organism: Icerya purchasi (assembly GCA_039619475.1). Lineage (NCBI taxonomy): Eukaryota > Metazoa > Arthropoda > Insecta > Hemiptera > Monophlebidae > Icerya > Icerya purchasi. Next base: position 224,907,334 of record CM077116.1, read on the forward strand.
AATTGTATCCGATTAAACGAAATCAATATTATGTGGAAACGACCGTACATGTATTTCCTTCTCTTAAATCTATCGCTTTTGTTGTGCTTAATTGCGTTGCATGTCTCTTCAGCTACGTTCCCGGTATTGATGCTTAAATGCGCATTTTTCATTCAATCGGAGCGGGTAATTGTGGTAAAATTACGGCCGTACTGGATTGAATAGTTATTTCCTATATTTGAAAAGGAAGCGAAGGTGAGCTGGCCTAATGGCGAGAACGCTAGTGCCTAGAAAAAAACTAATTGTTTTTTTTTTCGTTTTTGGCAAATTTCAGTTCTGCTTATATTTGATATTTTCATAAATAAATAAAAAAGTCATGTTGAAGTAGTACCCCTCGAGAGTAATTTTATTGTATTAAAAATCGATGCGGTAATACTAGCTGATGATATCGTTTTTTTTTCTTCTTTTTTTTTCTTCTTTTTTTCTTTTTCATTTATTTATTTATATATATTTTTTTATATATATATACATATAAACTCGGCCATTTTGGCCTTGCAAGGGGCTGCGCCCCTTGACCTCTCTTGCTATTATTTTTGTCTCTTTCTCTTCTATACTTTGTATAAAATGATCAAAATTTACAATGTAATTTTTACTGGCATCAACACAAAAAGAACAACATAATCACAAAAATCCTATTCTAACATTTAACTTTCATTATATTATAAAATTAAGACATTTTTTCGTTCCATTTTTCATTATTTTTTTTGTTACATAAAATTGGCACACTTTTTTTTAATGGGGGGTAGCCTAAGAATTAGGTTGTAATTAATATGTATATATATATAAAAATAATACTTTTTTCACATAATTTATAAAATTACATTACTATTGATTTAGCACATTTAATATTATTGGCCGTCTTTTTTAATACAGTTTTATAAATTTCTTTAATTTTGTCACTGCAAAGCATAATAACCCATTTTAATTTATTTATTAACATGTTCAAGTAATTGGGCCGCGGTTACTCAGTATTTAAATGGAAATTGTGTTTTTATAATGTATAATTTATGTTTTGAATAAAAATTATATCCTTTCATAAACTGATATGAAAACTTCTGTGAGGTTTATTTTAATTGAATTATAAATAAAGAAACTGTTAGAATTTCATAACCCTTAATTCCTTCGTACTTGGCTTAATTTTTTTCACTTTCGATTTTATCATTGCAGTTCGCAAATTAATATTGTTGTTTTCTTGCTATTTCTTCTAAAAGGTGAAAGGACTTTAAAAATAAACAATGAAAACGAACGCGACTGTAAACCTGAGAGCAGGCTGAAGATGCTGAAGCTAAACCCAACGAACAACTGAACAGACTAAATTAAAACGACAACAGTCGGCAATACCAAGTTTACTCCAATTCATCGAGCAGATACAGCTATCAGTGAACCCGTATTCTCTAATGTGCAGCACAATAGTAGATTACATGTTTGTTAGTCAGTCCCAACGTCCGGGTTTGCATCACCCGTTGATAAGGGAGAAAGTTCTTCATCGCAGGGTATCTGGTTAACCACCGAAGCAGTCAACTCCCCAGTCATTGTTTGGTAACTGGTGGTGACTGACTCTGGAGAGTCAAGTGCTGGATCATCGGACATTGCAGCTATTTGGCTGTTTCCCAACCCGATATCTGATCTACTACGATCCGTGGGTTGGTAAGGTAATAGATCATTTTCAAGTTTTAAATTTAAGGTGGTCCAGCCACTGCAGTCCAAAAATCGTCCTTAGTAGTTGGCTACAAGTGCAATGGAGTCGACCCTTCGTCACCGGCCTTGCATGTTAATAGCGAACTAGTGAAGGTCGCAGTATTAGGCAGGCAAAAAGAGCACAAAAGTCCCAAATGGAGTTCACACAGGGAGCACGCAACTCCGCCTCATGAAAAAGAACATGACTAACTTGTTAAAATTTTCCACCACCACCTAATGTGCCCATGGCACGGCGACCTTTCAAACATCTTGCACCGCTCTGGAGCCATATGGCTCCCTGTGAATCCATGCTTCAAGTTAGTCACTAAAGACTATTGCAGGATATACTCTAGCACTGGAGAAGAGCGCCGGCGAGTGCGCCCGAGGAAAACCTGGTAGTCCGCCTTGCTGCCGAGCCAATCTGCTCTAATCGATAGCGGCCTTCCCAACAGTTCCTCACACTTCACCCCAGAGGTGGACACTGACGACATGTTCATCCATTAATTGGACACCAGACGCGCATGGCAGTGGGTTTTCATTGATCTTAAACCTAACCAAATAGCTTCTGAAGGGGACGTGGCCGGTGATCATCCAAGTAAGGTACTTAGTCGGCACTAGCCACTTCCTCTCCATTCTATCCTAGTCATTTGGAAGGTATTGGAATGTGAGTCGACCGTCCATAGATGCCTCCACAGTGCAGGTCTTTTCGCTGTTCTCCTGTGGTGGTGAAGTTTGGTCTTTGCCAACTGCTGTGCACAGATACTGATACAGTACCCCACCATTGTTTCCACTGTGCCCATATACATCAAGCGATCCTTATGAAAGTGCAGGCCTCATCCAGCCCGCTCCAACTTGGCAAAGACATGGAAACTAGTCCTACACTTCTGACTCACCAGGTCTATATGGCCATTTGTCTTGGTGCCAAATGAGATTCTAACGCCATTTGACAAAAGGCTGATGGGACGAAACGACTTGGGATTATTTGACTCTTTGTCTGCTGCCTTCAATATCAGACACACATCGGCTACTTTCCAAATGGCAGGGAAGTTTCCTTGGCCGAGGCAGATATTGAAGAGATGGATGAAGCAGGACGCATCAACCTCCCAACATTTCCTGAGACATTCCACCGAGATGTTGTTGCATCCTGGGACCTTGCCAGTCCGCATGGCTGCCAGCTGCTTTCCCACTTCATACTGGTTGAACTCATCTGCACCTGCCGCACAAGTAGCCACAACGTTAGTTTTGAACTGAGGGCTGTGTCCCTTGTTGTGATGCGAAGATGGTACTGGCGCATCTAACAGTGCTCGCCTGTTGGCCTGTATGTTGACACCATCGACATCAGTGCCGTGTGCTTGATTGTGTGATATATGTGGAATTACAGTCATTTAACCAACCTTCTTAGAGACTAGCTTATACCACAACCCCTATGGATGTTGGGCGCTGGTCTCCCGCACAAATTTTTTTGCCATGACTCCTGCTTATGGGCGCGAATCGTGCTCACTAAGTGTGATTTTAGTAACTGATATTCGCCGAGTCTATGTTCTATTTGTGGTGTCTGTGTACACCTTCAGTACTGTCTTCTGGCTCTTTTCACTTGTGTGTGCAGGCCCGCAATTTCGCTGCTCCACCAGTTGGCATAACAGGGAACTTCCAAAGAATGTATTGCCTCCATTATCCATTCCACCTTGTCATCGGCATCACCACCACTGCCACTGTCTGTGCGCATAGCCATACATTCTCTGAACTGTGCCTGGAATCGTCCCCAGTCCGCCTTCACAATTTGGTACCAGCCCCGGCGCCTCTCCTTGGAGTAACTGGAGGGAGCTCGCAGACCAAACGTTATCAGGCCGTGGTCCGACTAGACGTTGTAAGCTACAGACCAACTGAAGACAGTGGCACAGTGGCTCCCAGTGCACATGGTCACGTCCAAGTTGTTGCCCGCCTGATGAGTTGGAAGCTCACCAGGAAGATTAACAACATGAAGCAACCAGGCCCCTAGGAACTCCTCAAGCTCAAGTCCTCTTTCGCATGTTTCCAAATTATGCCATATTGGCGATGGAGCATTGAAGTCGCCCCCAATTAAAATTTTATGGCCTGGCAGTTCTTAGAGGATCCACTTGAGACTGATCAGGAATGGTTCAATCTCTTAGCTATACTGGCAGTACACAGACACAGTGTAAAACACCATTGTCTGGTACCACAGTCCCACACATATAATGTGAGAGTCTATGTAAATGGTGTGATGACCACCGCAGTCCAGATGTCGCCTCTTTCTGCGGCCAGTATCTTCCTGTCACCAAGATATGGGAGTCCACCGTTGAGGACGTACGGCTCCTGCAAGAGGAGCACGTCAATCTCCTGATCAATGGTCACTGCTCAGAGTTCATGGGAGACAGTAGAACTTCTCCCCGCATTAACTTGACCGAATTTTAGCAGTCTATTTTCTATCCCAGGAGGCACCAGTTCCTTCAATCTATGCAGTCCTTCTAACTAAGGCCAGTTTGGCCTGGTGTAAAGTAAAGCAACGGGGACTGTTGACTTTATGGGCAGGATCGCGTCCAGCTGCATGATACAACATGCAAGATGCTGCACCAGCCTTCTTGTTACAGTCGGCCAACCTGTGCCCGTCTCTGCCACAGTGCCTGCACACTATTGATGCCCATTCGCACGTCCTTGTTACATGCCCAAACTGCAGACACTTATAACATTGTGGTACATCCGGAGAATCCTCCACTCCGCACTTTTTTTTTTTTTTTTTTTTTTTATTGGCCTGAACAAATACAGTTCATTTGGCCAGCAAGCTACACTATGAATAGATATGGAAAATTAATATTAACAGAAAAAGGACTAAAAAGCAGAGAAGGAAATTTCATTCTATTCTACATTATGGCCGCAACTGCAGAACAGTGCCCACAATGCGCAATGAAATTAACCAAGGAAAAACAAAGAAGAAATTAAATTGGGTTATCATTCTACATTATGGCCGCAACTGCAGAGCAGTGCCCACAATGCGCAATGAAATTAACCAAGGAAAAACAAAGAAGAAATTAAAATAGGTTACCCTTCTACATTATGGCCGCAACTGCAGAGCAGTGCCCACAATGCCTGATGAAACTTAATAAACAGAGATCAGATTTTTCTTTCAGAGGAGAAAACAAAAAACAAAAAGACAAAATGAGAAATACAAATTAAAAATTGAAAAATTCCCATCTTACAATATGACCACAGTTGCCTGGCAATGTTCACAATGCCTGATGGGAAAAGGAAGTTGTAAGAAAAATAAATAATTGAATAAAGAATGTAACAAATAGATTGATAAAGAATAAAATGAAATAAAACTAACTGACTTCATCAATAAAGTAATAAACTTCAATAAATAAGAAAAGAAACGAAAAAGAAAAAAAAGTAAATAAAATAAAATAAAAAAATTCTGGTTCCTTTAATAAAACCTTTCCTTAATTTTCTTTTTTCTCTATCTTGTTCTTTTTTTTTTTTTTTTTTTTTTTTATTTTTTTTTTTATTTTTATTTATTTATTTATATATTTTTTTTTCTATTTACTAATATTATAATTAAATCAAAATGTTATTATTAATTATAAAGCGAACCATAATAAAAATTGCTGTATGTCCAGAACACAGTAAGTAATGAACACTATATGGAGGGAGCAATCCGCATGAAATTAATTCTTTATAAAACCTTTTCCTATTGTGCTCGTATTTATCACAGCTGAACAGCAAATGATTAATGTCATCAATGAAGGTAGACCTAGTATGATTACTGTTGCATCCAGAGGAGTCTGCAAAATTTAGAGGCAATCGGGAATGCCCCATACGCAATCTACAAACTAGTGTGACATACTTACAAATAAGACGACCGGGGATAGACTGTGGAATATCGAAATACCAAGGAAGCGAAGGTATATCAGACTGAACCATATTGTAATATCTACCAGTATTCTGCCTATCTCTATAAGTTATCCAATCCTCCAAGGCAGTGGCCTGACTCCTGTGATATAAGTCTGAGGAAGGAATGAACGGGAATATAATTCCATTCAAGGCAGCGCATTTAGCCGCGGCATCAACGTCATCATTTAGCCCAATCCCGCGATGACTGGGAATCCAACAAAAGTTTAAACAGCCATTGTTATTAATAATTTGAAGGTATTTAGTTTTGATCTCGTAAATAAGCGGATGACATTTATAATTAAACGAACTATGATCTAGGGCGATCAGGGCACCCAGGCTATCGGAGAAAATTGTAAATTTATTATCCGGGTTAAGAACATTTAATATGAAATCAAGAGCCTTATCGATAGCCAACAGTTCGGCGGTAAAAACAGATGCATCAGGAGGAAGCTTGAATTTTTGAATTGTAACGTTAGCTACAATGAAAGCGGAACCAGTAAGACTATGGGGACCTATGAGCTTAGCACCATCTGTAAATATTTTGATGCAATCCGGATATTTGTTATTAATAAAATTATTGAACCACAGTACGGATAACGATAGATTAGTATCTTTAATTTTCTGAACTAATGTGGTGTCAATATTTATATTTATTATATTAATGAAAAACGTATAAGAGAAATAGTGAGATGGAACCTTAGGAATAAGAGCGAGGCAATACTTGTGATAGATCGAGATTCGTCTTGCTAATAATGGTAACTTAGAAGAAACAAATTTCCAATGGGTGCTGATAACTTTGAGTTGATGCACTAGAGAGGGAAATCGGTAATTACAATATTTGAGCGCATATCGATTAGTAAGAACATTCCTTCTTATAAATAGGGGAGGTGTTTTATTCTCGATCTGGAGACAAGCAATCGGAGAAGACCTCAGATTACCGGTAATAATTCGCAGGCAAAGGTTTTGTATAATATCAAGTTTAGACAGATTAGATCTGGAGGCCGAACCGTAGAACATGGAACCATAGTCAAGACGAGAAATAATTAGGGTTCTAAAAATTAAGTTAAGAATTGCTGGATCCGCGCCCCAGGAGCTGTTACCAATGGCTTTCAGCAAGTTAGTAATTTGTAAGGTTTGTTTATGGAGTAGTAATATGTGGCGAGACCAGGTAAGCTTCATATCCAAATGCATCCCCAAATACTTAATGCAAGTAACCATGGGAATAGGCTCATCACCGATGTGAATTGCAAGATCACGAGAAAAGGATAATCTAGTTGTACAGATGAAAAATGCTGACTTAGCGGGAGATATATTAAGCCCAATATCATGTAATGTTCCATTACAACGAGATACACATAGTTGATTTTCGCGAACACAGCGAGAGACATTCTTATGAATACTATAGATAACAAAATCATCAGCATATGACAAAATTCGTGAGTTTGGGGGTATCGGTGTATGAAATAAAGCTAATACATAAAAATTAAATAATATTGGACTCAAAACAGAGCCCTGAGCCAGACCCGTGTAAGCATGCTTAATAATGAATTTTTGTTTGCCTGGATTAAGGAAAAAAAGGGTTCTCTTTGAAAAAAGTGAACAGATGAATTTAGCAAAACTATCAGGGATACCCGATTTTCTTAACCTTTCTACTAAAATGGGAATCGATACATTATCAAAGGCTCCCTCTATATCCAAGAAGGTCGCAACTAAAAACTCTTTGTTTAAAAAGGAGAGGTAGATGTCATTAAGTAGATGGGCGATGCAATCTATGGTTCCTAGGCCAGGTCTGAAACCAAACAGACCATGCGGGAAAATGTTATTATTTTCAGTCCACCATGTGAGTCTGTTCTTGAATACAATCTCGAAACATTTCCTGAAACACGAAGCCAGCGCAATCGGTCTGTACGATGATGCTTTATTAGAAGGTTTGCCGGCCTTGGGAATAGCAACTACCAGGAATTTCGACCACTGTGGCGGAAAACACCTTCGTGTAAAAAATCATTAAATATATCCAGCAGGTGCCACCCAATAGTGACCCATTTTGCTACCACTAACTTGGCCCCTGTCCCAGTGTCAACATGGATGATCCAGTTGACTACAGGACGGCCTTTTGGTCTGGACTTGTGTCTGAATTTCACGACCGCACCCTCAGCCAACATGCAATCCTGCCTGATGGCCGTTACAACTTCCTCGCCCATCAGTTTGGCCGGGACGGCGAAAATTCGAAGCTGTGGAAGTCGTCCCTCCACCACCTCAGCACGAAGGCCAGCCGAAGCAATCTGTGGGAGTCGAGGCCAGCTTGGTAGCCATCTCTGTGTAACAGACTTCGGCCAGAACTCCAGTTCTGATCAGGGTGACCTTCTTAACAGTAAGTCCCATCCCTTTAAGGCTTACCTTTCTGTTAAGAAGGGCCCTGACCTCTTCTGAAGGCTACCCTTTGCACTGTGGCGAATGGCCACCAAGTGTCAGGCTGGGTTGGGGTTTGATGGAACAGTAACCGGTCGCAGTGCCAGTTTACCGCCCTTTGCCAGCTCTACCCATGTATTCGCATTTCCCCCACATGGGCCCGACAGGCCTTTTGCTTTTGCCACCATCGCATACGATCTGTCTGCTTGCCCTGGACTCGTCTCCGCGTTCATTTGGCAATCGCCTTCCGTCAGCATGCTGATTGGAATCTGATCCGGGGAAGGTGCATCACCCACAGCAGAATTAGAATTGCCCTTCTCAGGACTTTATCCCATAGAAGCAATTCTAAGTTCTTTACCTTTTATAAGGTTTCCTGAGGGACTTGTTTTTCTCTGTTTGCACAGTTTCCTTTTTTTCTTTGTCCCTTCTTCCTAGCCTTTAGGTCCACCTGAGGCAGCAGTGGGGGCTACAAGGGTCCCGTCTCCATCTATTTTGCCATTATTTTTGCCATGAGCAGATGTCTTCTTAGCCGGTTGTTTGCCCTTAGCACTGGCATTATTTTTATCCGTCTTGTCCTCTGCAGACCAATCAGTGGTTCCTAGGGAACTGCGCCATTCACGATATATTTGAAATGTTTCGTCCAGGCGAGAACACATCTGATCAAAATCCTTCAGTATACCGTGAAGTGCGCACACTTCTCCTGTTATCACTTCTTTACTAACTTGGGACAATTTCCTGTGGCCGACACACATACCCGTAGTATGGCGTCCCGAGCCTCAGCTGCCTTTTCTAGCAAGAGTAATCTCGGGGTGTTCACTGACTCCCTATAATATCAGCAGCATACTTTTGTCTCATTGGACTGGCGCCCTTCATTTTTGCCTCCGACGGTGTTTCCACAGTCCAATGGGTCAGTAACCCCGACTGCATGCAATCTTTTCTTGGAGTTGCGTGGTAGGGGTTCCCTGCCTTGGTCCGACCTATGCCGGGTTGTGCAATGACCATTGGCTGGATAGCTCGTCGCCTGCTCCTCAGCGGCAGTGTGGCATTCATGGCTATCCATACCCCTGGCCTTCAGGAGAGGCAGCTTTGTCGGAGGGGCAGTCTCCTCATCCAAAGGCATTGCCGACATCTTCTGTAACAGTGAATCGGTTGTCAATGCTATGCCACCATTGGCCCCATTCATCGCCGCTTGTTGTGGTGTCCCGATTACCAAGTTTGTACAGTCTCATGACAAGGGAAGAGGAGCATCGTCACAGGGCAGCTGGTCGACCACCACAGCAGCCAACTTCCTAGTCATCGTTGGAGAACCGGTGGGTTCTGACCCCGATAAGTTGGGTACAGGTACCCCAGACATCGCAGATATTTTGGCTAGTCGCCGGCCTTATATCCGCATGTTATGACTTGCGGGGGGAGAGGTAACAGTTCGTTGTCATCTTAAAAATAAATCAAGCAAAATCGTCCTGCTGTAGACAGCCAAGTACAGAGCCTTTGTACTGACTGCCACACTATGGATTTGTACCATAGGATACACCAACTTCGCCAGTCAAGTGCACAAGTGAGTGTTGCAGTATAGGCCAACCAATGGCAAAATAAGCCCAGTTCAGTGACTACACAAGGGTACACCACGCACCACTTGGTCGGCACTAGCCACTTCCTCTTCATTCTTTCCCTGACATCAGGAAGGTATTGGTTGGTGAGTCGGCCAATGGTGTCAACCTCACACCCCTTCTGCCATTCTGGAATTCTTGCCGCTCTGACCGCCTTTTTATAAGCGCCGTCCGAGACCAACGTCTCTGGTCAAAGTTCTGTCTGGCCCCTTCTGAGTTGGTAAAATTCTGCTCTTTCCCACACTAGAATGTCTAAGGGGAGCACTCCTGATATCACACACAGTGCGGCAGTGAATGTTGTTCTGTACCCTTTGCACATGGACAATAGCGCGTGTTTTTGTACCATTCTCATATGATGACGAAGCTTGGTCCTTGTCAATTGCCGTGCAATGATTCTGAAACAGTACCCCATCATTGCCTCAACTGTGCCCATGTAAACAAGGCAAGCTGTACAAAAATGCAGGCCCCAACCGACCTGTACTAAAGCAGGCTTCTTCTTCTTCTTCTAGTGCCATGTTCATTGTCTAACTTAGGTGATCTTCCGGATGACATTTCTATAGACCTCCCTGTCGCTGGTGAGTCGGAAAAGTTCCTCAACACTCCTGTTGGTCAACTGCCATATATTGCACTGCTATGATAATCTTTTACTTCCCGTTCTTTTTGGAACTCTTGTAGTACTGTCTTGTTGGTAATGTGCACAGTATATAGAATTTTTAACATTCTTCGTAAACACTACATCTCGAAGGCCTCTATATGTTTCATAATTTCGACTCTGAGCCTCCAAGCTTCACAGCCGTAAGTCAGTACAGACCAAACATAACATCAGAGCATCCTTAACTTCAGTGGTTTGCTTAGGTGATGACTGCAAAGCGTTTTTTGAATTTTGATGAATGCGCTTCGTTCTATTTCAATTTGGGTTTTAATTTCTTCGTCCACATCTACTTTCTCTTTTAGCTAGGCTCCTAGAAGTGAGCTGTACGAAAATGCGGTCCCCAAACGAGCCGTATGAAAATGCAGTCCCCAACCGACCCACACCAATTCGGCAATGGCATGGTAACTGGTCCTGCATTTCTGACTCACTAAGTTTACATGGTCATGCATCTTGGTGCCAGACGACATCATAACGCCAAGTTATTTCACAGAGCCCTGGAGGAAAAACTGGCGACCTCCAACCTTAAAGACTGGTTGCCACTCAAGTCTACCCCGAAGCAAAACCGCAACGGACTTTTCTGCACTGAACATAAGCCCGTTCTTAACAACCCATCGATCAGCCAATGCACAATTATCGTCTGCAGTGGCCTGAAGGGTTCTTCTAGAGTTTGCCTGCACCAAAATAGCCAGATTGTCTGCATAAGCCACAAGCTGAACACCATTCGGCCAGTACTGTTGAAGGAGATGGTTGAACAACAGCAGCCACATCACAGGTCTGATGCGCGACCCCTGCAAGCAGCCCCTTCCCAACCACTTTTCAACAGCCGGTCCGTCTCCGGAGGAAATGATTGCCCGATGGTGGGAAAAGTAACTCACAAACAATGCCAGCAAGTTACCTCCTACACCTGTCCTGCAGACCTCATGGACCATCTGACTCCAGCTGGCCATGTCGAATGCGTCTGTTATGTCAAAGAACAGCCCCATAAATATTTACTTCGACAAACTCCAGGAGAGAGTTCACAGCATCTTCTGTGCTCTTTCCCGGCCAGTATCCAAACTGCCGGGTGTCTAGCCAGGCCTTACTATCCAAGACGGCCGTCAGATGTACCAATATCAAACCCTCAAGCCATTTGCCCATCACTAGTAAAAGGCTAATGGGACGAAACAATTTGGGGTTGGATGGGTCTTTATCTGCCACCTTCAATATTGGACGCACTTCGGCTACTTTCCAAATGGTGGGAAAGTTTCCCTGACCGAGGCAGATGTTAAAGAGGCGGGCGAAGCAGGCCGCATCAGCTTCCTGACACTTTCTGCGTAATTCCACTGAGATGTCATCGACTCTCGGGGCCTTGCCAGTCCGCATGGTTGCCAGCTGCGTTCCCACTTCATACTGGCTGAACTCCTCTGCACTTGCCACAGAGGTGGCCACAACATTCTGCACTGAAGATGGTGTGAAAACAGTATCAGCGAATCTAACAATGCCCGCCTGTTGGCCTGAATGTTGCCACCATCAACATCAGTGCCGTGCGCCAAAATGTGTGGTATCTGAGGAATTACTGCCATTTGGGCAACCTTCTTGGTGACCAGTTTATACCACAACCTCCACGGATGTTGGGCACTGGTCTCCCACTCAAACTTTTCCATGAATCTTCTTTTCGGGTGCGAATCGTCTTAACTAACCGTGATTTTAGTTGACGATATTCACTGAGTCTATGCTCTTTTAGAGGCGTGTGTGTGCACCTCTGGTACTGTCTCCTAGCCCTATTCACCTCTATGGGCAAGTTCACAATCTTGTTGTTCCACCAGCTAGTGTAAAGGGAAGACCACCTTCGGCGCTGGGGGATAGTCACAACCACCAAAGAATGGATCGCCTCTGTTATCCACTCAGCCTCCTCATCAGCATCACCACCTATGCTGCTGCTTGTGCGCATAGCCGTACATTCCCTGAACTGTGCCTGGAAACGTCCCCAGTCTGCCTTCATACATAGCATAAAATTCCATTGTCCGGTACCACAGTCCTACACATACAATGTGTGAGTCGACATAAATGTGTAGGCGGTTTTACTGATTAAGGCCAGTTTGGTCTTTTGCAATGAAAGGCAATGAGAATCGTTTGCCCTTTGCGACTGATCGCGATCCGTTGCATGGCAGAGCGGGTATGATGGAGCAGCGGTCTTCTTTTTATAGTTGGTCGCCTTGTGTCCATCGCCTCCACAATGCCTGCAGACCACAGAAGCGCGATTACACGCCTTTGTCACATGCCTGAACCTCAGACACTTGAAACATTGTAGCACCTCCAAAGAGTCTGCCACTCTGCACTTGTGCTAGCCAATGGACACCCTTTTTGCCACCAAATGTTTGGCCCGCGTTCCAGCATCATTACAGTAGGTCCAGTTGACCACAGCTTGGTCCTTTGGTGCAGTTTTAAACCTGGGCTTCAAAACCACTTCTGGGGACAGCTGGCCGTCCTCTTTAATGACCGCAATGACTTCCTCACTGGAAAGTTCGGCCAGAACTGCGAATATTCTCAGTTGTGGAAGTCGCCCCTCCACTGCATCAACCTGGAGGCCGGCTGAGGGCTATAGCCGGAAGCTCAAGCAGTTTTTTAACTGACTCGGCCTCCCCCACCTCAACTGGAACTCTGGCTTGGATCAGGGTTATCCTCTTAACAGCAACCCCTGTTCCCTTTAGAGACACCTTCTTGTTAAGGAGGGCCCTGACCTCGTCCGAAGTCTTGCCCTCTATGCTGTGGCGAATGGCCACTAAATGTCTAGCTGGGTTGGGGCTCTTGGGGATGGTTACCAGTGGCAGCTTACTCCATCTACCAGCCCTTGGCAGTGCAGCCCCAACTGTTGTGTTTCCCATAACAGTGCTCTTATTGTGGTCCAGCAGGTATACTGCGGCCGCTACTTTTGCATAGGACAAGTCGACCTCCTGCTCCAGAAACTTGCCGGCTGCAACCCACTGGCTCACCAACCGCGGTCCGCCATGGGGAAGGCGTGCAATCCCCTACCTGAACGCTTAGGCCAACGTTGTTATTGTTTTTGTTCTTGCGGCCGCAGTTTCTTTGCCACTTGGCCTTTTTCTACTGGAGGCAGCAGGAGTTCCAGCTGCATTGCGGGGGGCTGACGTCTTTACTGGCTGCTTGCCCTTAGTGCCAGAGTTTTTGTTAGCCTTCCCGTCGTTGGTGTTCCGACCGACTGTTCCCAGGCAACGACACCATTCACGAAAGATTTCTAATGTCTCGTCCTGCCGGGAACAGAGTTCATCAAGACTTAAATGAATGTCATTCCTTCATGATCGTGTCCTTATTGACGCAGGCAAGTTCCCCATGGCTAACGAGCATACATTTCAGTATGGCATCCTTTGCCCGGCCTGCCCACTGAAGAAGGTGCAATCATGGAGTCGCCGCTGACTCCTTGTAGCAACGAACACTGGTCAACCCGTTGTGCAGCACCCTATAGTATTGCCTTCAGCCACACATTCCAGTGGGTCCATTTCCTGTGGTTCTGGCTACAGATGCTGTGGCCCTCTAGTGGAGGCAGCTTTTGTGACCTCGCCCCGGTCTTCCTCAAGCTATGGTGCATTCTGACCTGCCAGGTAGTTTCCACTAACCCCCCACATGACAAAGTGGCAGTCCTGGCTCTCTGGGTACGGGACCTTCAGGGATGGGAGCTTCGCGGGAGGGGCAATCTCCTCTGCAACCGGCAACGCTCCACACTTCCTTAACAGCATTTCCCTTGTACCCAACAGTGTGCAGGGACCTGCGCCAGCTCCTTCTACCTGTTGCAAGGCCCCGGCGCTCGGGTTTGCACTAGCTCCTGTTGAGGTGAAGGATCCATCTTTGGGGGTTGGCTGGTCTTCCACTATGGAGGCTGATAAATCAGTCACCAAGATGGGCAACTCCCCAGTCACCGTTTATATTTTGGCGGGGACTGGCACTGAGGCACCAGTCGCTGAAGCACTGGACATTGCGGCTTGCTGCTCAGCCACAGTGCCTTTATCGGATTCACTACCTACCAGCGGGTGGGATATGTAGTGAATCTTCGCCTGACCTGAAGGTTAGGCCTACCAAATTCCACGCTTTCAACAGCCGAGCCTTGACTGCTTAGAGTGCAGAATCCTATGGGCCAAGAACCCAACCAGTTGCACGAACGCACTCGTAAACAAAAACACTACTGACTGAACAGACTAGCCCAGTCAGAGACCATTTGAGAACACTGTTGTCTGAAGCCTCATTCTTTAACAAAATACAGTGAAACCATATTCAGCCAAATAGTTTTATTCACACCAGGGGATAGTCTCAACCGCCAAGGAATGTATCACGTCTGTTATCCATTCCGCCTCATCATCGGCGTCACTACCACTGCCGCTGCCTGTGCGCATAGCCGTACGTTTCCCAAACTGAGCCTGGAAACGTCCCCAGTCCACTTTAGCCATTTGGTACTATCCCGGCGCCCCCCTGTGGACCAACCAGTGGGAGCTCGCAGACCGAACGTTATCAGAAGCCACAGACCAACCGAAGACAGATGCCAAGAGGTTCCCGGTGCACAGTCACATCCAAATTGTTACCCGCCTGATGAGTGGAATGCTCACCAGGAAGATTACCAAGATGAAGCGACCAAGCCCCTAGGAACTCCTCAAGCTCAAGTCTTCTTACACAGGTTCCCAAATTATGCCATATTGGCAAATAAACATTGAAGTCGCCCCCGATTAAAATTTTGTGCCCGGCAGTTCCCGAAGGACCTGCTCGAGACCGATCAGGAACGGCTCAATTGTCTGGTACCGCAGTCCCATACATACAATGTGAGAGTCAACGTAAATGGTTCTCATAACATGGATGTCTGGGTTTGTAATGACCACCGCAGACCAGTTGTCACCTCTGTCTGTAGACAGTATCTTTTCTATCGCTTTCACAGAATGCTGGATGTTAAGTCGTCGCTGAATGTCATACTGGTATCCAGAAATTGACATAGGCGTCTGAATTCAGTAAAAACGTTCAGACCGAAATATTTTGCTAAAATAATACAGAACGAGTGTAGATAATGAATTGCCTTAAGAGGAGATCCTATGTCG
Source organism: Icerya purchasi (assembly GCA_039619475.1). Taxonomy (NCBI): domain Eukaryota; kingdom Metazoa; phylum Arthropoda; class Insecta; order Hemiptera; family Monophlebidae; genus Icerya; species Icerya purchasi. The sequence continues at coordinate 224,922,699 of CM077116.1, forward strand.
CTCGGAGGATTGCTTTTGTGCACACGTTGAATTTTTTTGGTGAGTAAATATAGCCAGATATTTATTTTTTACCTTCAAAGCAACAGCGGTAACATATTTCATAACTTGATGATGAATTTGTGGTGTTTTTCAAAAATCTTTCCGTATATCGCATTAATCAATTCAAGCACACAATTTCGGCGCAGATGAACTACCATACAGTTACCTTTATGTATTTCCTAATATGTGCGTATCTACTGTTTTGTTTCTGTGCTCTTTACCTAATGACCTTAAGCGATTCACACAATGTACGGCTATACATTTTGCTTTTTAATTATTATGCTGAAATAAACATTTTTTGAACGTAACGTTTTCTTTCCTCCTTTCCTTTCAATTACGCAAGTCACTGCCTTCGTCGAAATTTATCCTGCTTCTTCCTTTTGTCCCCAAAATATAATATACTGAGCTTAACATATTCGTTTTGATAGATAAAATCTTGAAAAGATCTTACGAAATGCATGCGTTAAAATAACTGACTAATAATTTTTTTTTTTTCTTATTGGTTCGTCAGCGAGGATATTAGCCCAAGAAATAGGAGTAAAGAAAAAATCAGATTTTTATGCGGCGTGAAACATTCAACAAGAATGTGTCAAGCACTTGGACGACAGAAGGAGAAAGAAGGGAAAGAATAAATGCAGCACAATACTGAGTAGGAACATTGCTTGATAAGAGAGAGGAGTACAAGGAATATTGTTCAGATGAAAGTGATGAACATTCGAACATTATGTGATCAGGATCACATACAAGTTGGCTGTTAGGAGAATGTAAAGGACAATATGGAGATGGCGCGAGAGAGAATCGGAATTTTTAATTTTACGAATTGTACAAATATATTACGCGCACAAACCTGTTTCTAACGTGTTCCCCGCTGCTTAAAGACAAAATAAAAAGATTGAAAAATAATTAACAATTAAAACATACTTCACACTTTTATGACTGACAGTTTCAGAAAAATTATTCTTTCCTTTAATTTATGCCATTTTCCCCCCAGACAATTCCGTTTGATGCGGATATTTTGGAAGGCTAATTCTCCATTTCATTCTTCCTCCCTAGTGAACTGTATATTTTTTTATGGAATGAATTTAGGAAGGCGGAAAACTTTTCTAATTTCTTTCTACCATTCTGTCAAATGACAAAGGTGTTATCCACATATCCATGCCAATCCTTTAGTACAATTTTATCCAACTGTTCCATGAAATAGTTAGTAAAAATCGGAACCATCCTAGACCCCATTGCCATGCCATCATGTTGAACGAAAAATCTCTCATTGAGAGTGAAAAATTTGAACCTGTAACTGTTACTTCTATGAATATACGCTCAGCTATTAATATTTTTTAAATAATATGCTTTGAAATAGTTGACAAATTTCTGAGCACGTGGATGATCTGTATTAATTAGATTATGTAATTTATATTCAAATTTGTTTTTATCTGTTTCTCTTAATAAAAATTCTAATTATTTTTTAAAATGTGATCTGACTTCTGTGCAAGATATTTTATTTAAATTTTTCATCCATGTTTGTTTAACATGCCATGTACAGTATAATCTAAATGTAGGTAAATTCATAATTTTTTTCCAACTGTTAAAATATTTTTCCTGCGTGTCTGTAATTAAACCATGAAGTCGAAGGACCTCAACAGTGGCTTTAATATAAGAAAGAAATATCAGTTAATATTTCATCATTTCTATTGCTTATAGCAAATGCACATGCATATCCATCCTGGAGATTGTCAATTATTAATAAAGTTTGAAGGAGGAAATTACACCTATTCAAACCAATTTTAATGAAGGTTAATTGGGAAACCTTTCTATCAAAAATGTGCAACAAAACTTACTAATTTAATACATTAAAACATGAATTTTAACTTTCATGGTGAAAATAAACAAACTTCATTAATTGATGTAATAAAAAAAGATAATTCCATTATTAAAAAGTGCAAATTACATTCATTTCTTTGTATAAACATATTTACTATTATGGCGTTTTAGCCATAATGGGGAATAACAGAAAATTATAATAAGTGTTGTAAGGTAATAAGTATATTAAGAAGTTCAGGAAAATTCTCAGATGTTGTAGTAATAATAAGAATAAAATAAAAGTTCGTATACGCAAAAAGGGATCGGAATTGTTGGCGCAGTTTGATCAACAGGGTGACAGATCATGGTCACGATACCCCTACATGGGGTGAAACGATTCGATAGATAGATACGCAAAATATCCGAATAATTTTAATGTTTTCTGGCCAATTATTTTTATAATTACTGGCTAGTCCGTACTATTACGTAGAGTAAGTTTTTTAAAAAAGCATTGATTCTCTTTCTATTCATTCTATTCGATCTTTTAAAGATGTTTATTCTAATTTTTTATGTTTAATTCAGTCAAATTTATTATTTTACTTTTCACCGAATTCGTTATAAATTCGGTAGTAATTTTAAAAGGATTAGTTTATTAAAAATATTTAGTTTATAACGTCAATTGGATGGTAAAACAAATGGAAGAAAAGTATATTGTTACTTTCATCAATGCTTTACGCCCTTAGTAAATAATTCAGATTATATCATTTAAGATTAATATTTCGACAATTAACGATTAAATTCCGGAGAAGATATCCGCAATACAGCACATCAGAAGTTATTTAACAATACCGGCTAGTATATCCAGAAATAATCACAGAGGGATACAGAATTTGAACAGTCAAATAAAACAGGTTAAAAAAAAAGGCAAATTTACAGTTACACGGTACCAGTTCATTTTCCGTCTGTACAGTTCATTTAGTTCATCTCAATAATTTATTGTTTTTAAAATATTTCACTTTCTTTTTTTTTTTTGATTTATAGGTTTGGTTTGAGGTTTATTTTCTTTTTAATTATATTTCGGTATTACAGGTTTGGCTTGAGATTTATTTTCGTTTTAATTTATTTTTATTTACTGGCTGCCACTTTCTACTACTCTTGTCTGACCGTTGGTTTGGTGGATTGTTCATTTTCTTTTTAATTATATTTTTATTTACTGGCTGCTACTTTCTACTGCTCTCGTCTAACTGCTTTTATATTCTTTCATTTCAATTTACGTTCCAGTAGGAAAATCAAAGTATGTAATTTTTCATATTTAACATTTTTCATTTGAAGCATAAAATCAACCACAGAACCCTGGTGGCCCATAGACGAAATTTCTCGCAGAGATTTTTCTGTCTTGAATCGCCTCCGAACAGGTCACACAACCCTTTCGCACGGGTATATCTTCACGGGACAAGCACCCCCAAATGTCTGCTTCTTCTGTGATCAACCAAGCGCCCCGTCTACATCTCACCTCCTTCTCGAATGTTTCTCTTTTGCGGCACCAAGATCCACCTATTTCACTACCACCTCTATCTCTAAGATCTTATCGAACGTTCCGTCTGCGGTCGCAGCTATGTTGGCTTTCGTGCGTAGCAGCGGCCTATACCATAGAGTTTAACCTTCCTAAGTAGGCTCCATGTGCTTTAATAGCCTCAGTAGTTAAACACAGCGCATGGAAATCCTCACTATTATTTTTATTAAAAAAAAAAAAAAAAAAAAATGTAATTTTTCATATTTAACATTTCTCCATTTTATTCAAATATAATTTTATTTCATGTATCTCTTTTCGCTAATCCTAATTCCTTTTATCTCTTGATTAATCCTGTTCCTCCTCCTCGTCCTTGGTTCTATGAGTTTCCCAGTTTGCGTCAGTCCATAATTACTAAATTATCTCGCCTCCGTTTCTCGCATAGTCTCCTTCCTTCTTCACTAAATCGCTTCTCTTTGGCTGCTTCTCCTTTTTGTCCATTGGATCCTGAAGGTTCCCAGTAATTTTGCGATGCGAATCACGTGCTCTTCGAGTGCTCCGGTTTATCTCGCGAGCGTGAGTTACTTTATTATCATCTTTTAAAGCTTGGTCTTCCTTCTCCTTTCAACGCCTCTTATGTTCTTTCTCTACCTACTATCTCTGTTGTTCCTGTCCTAGGGGTGTTCCTTGATTCCATTGTCGACAGAATAAAAATATAATTTCTATTCTATTCCATGTATCTATTCCTTTTTGTTGGGCTAATGCTCTTTGCTAGCAAACCCAAGGGGGGGTAATTAAAAAAAAAAAATAAATAAATTCTGTAACGTTCTAGCTTTATTGCCCAATGGAGATCGAATTATGTGACGCGGTCTGTAAGCCGGTTTACTTCGATTTGATGGCATTTGCAGAAGAAGGTGCCATCAAATTTTACATTAAACATCGGGTTCTTCCGTTTTTCAGGTTTTTACACTTTACTCCTTTTTTTTTCCTTCACGAAATATCATTTTTCCTGTCTACTTTTGCGGTATTTTTTTTAAATTTATTTCATTTTTCGCTCTATTTCTCGTGTGATCATTACCTTACTTCGCTTCTTTCCACGTCATATTCGTAATTTCAGTTCGTTCATTTCCGTTGTTATTCACGGTGGATGAACTAACCCACCGTGAATAACAATGGAAATGAATGAACTGAAATTGACCAAAAATGAACTAAACAAACGAACTAAAATTATGACCAAAAATGAACTGGTGCCGCCTATCCGAACGCTTACCAAAAATAAGTATATTATTATTATTTTATTTTTTGTATTAATTGAATTATTAATTGTAATTGATGTATAAATTGTGAAATTCATTTTTTTGAGCAGCTGCCAAAATGTTTGCGATACTTGTAGTTTTATATAATTAATAATAATAATAATGATGATTTTAATTGTAAAATAATTTGCAAGATAAATACGAAATTGATTATTCTGAGAATTTTCTGTAGAGTATATTTTTGAGTTTTATTTGGAGATTTGAAAAAAAAAAAAACAATTATGTTACTTAACTAGTCTGTTCAGTTGACTGGTCACGTAATACTATAATTTTATTACAATTAAACACTCCATACTTTCAGTCTTTTAAATAACTTTGTAGCATTTTCACCTCATAATTAAAATCTTTATAGATTTAATGAAATATATTTCGTAAATAAATTATGTTTTGACCGCAGATGTAAAACAAATGTGCTACGCGCCTTCATTTTCACGGCGCACTTTCCACATTCGAACCATTCCTTACAAGATTACTGGACAAGATACTGTTAAGGATCGTAGTTCCCCGTCGACACGAATATGCGGCTCCCCATAGGGGAGAGTGAGCATTGAAATCGCCGAGTAAAATCGCTTGGGTGCCTAGTATAGATATGAGTGATTGAATTTCATTTTGTGTAACTTAAGTGGTGGGTTTGAGATAACAATTGGCGATAGTCAAAGGGGAAATACGAGAATTTGCCATTTTAACCGAAATTGCTAACGACTGTAACGTGGTATTGCTGTAAAGATGGACTGCGGGGCAGCTCACATGTACAAATGTTGCCACCCCACCGCATATTCTTGCAGTTGGGACAGACATGATCAGCTAAGTTGATAAAAATACGGTGTTCGATGCCATTGTACTTTAAAATGAAAGACTCTGGAATTTCTTTACAGTTTACCTGCTCAATGTAAACTTGCCTACGGAAGGAGATTATGTGTCCAAATTCATCATCTAGCGGGCACACGCGTAGAATAGCAATAGGGGTGAATAATTTTAATGGAAGGGAAGAGGCATAGTTATACAACGCTTCATTAGGTATCGTCGCTGATACGTTAGAAAGAATTAGTTTGTTTGCTGGGTTTCATAGTCTTTGGGCTTGAATTGTTTGACCATTGAGCGAAATTGTCCCGCCATCGGCGAAAAATGTCTCGACAACTTCCTTTGATTTTAGGAAAACTACCACTCAGTCGCGACTAATACGAGAACCGGCGGTTATGCTTAATGCGCTGCCGGTTTTGTTTTTTATTGCTACAAAGTAGTCGCGAATTGCACATGGAGGTATGAATGGGAACAATATTGCGTTTTCGTCATTGGCTGGCGAGAAAGAAGTTAATGGCGAAATTTTAGCTTTCGACGATTTGACCGCATTAGCGAAAGAAATCGTTTTCGAATTATCAGACATATTACTGATGGCCGGCGCGGAGCCATCTGAAATCGAATCATTGCCGAGGTTAGAAGAGGGAATATTCTGTAATGTCGCTTGCTGCGGCAAAGTAGTGGCATTAGTGTTAACGGTGTTGACGGTAAGGTTTGCGTTAGTGTGTGTAGTGTGAGTCGAGGGGCTGCGGGAGTAGTGTGTGTGTGTGGTGAGATGTATGTGTGTGCGGTGTGTTAGTGACGTTGGGTTGCAGTTTAACGGTAGTATGCTAATGGAACGGACTCACCGGTACTGGTTGGCTTATTGTACTTGTTGCTGGGCACAGCAGACGCAGTTCTGGCAGTAGGGGACGACTTGGTAGCTGTCGTGTTCGGGGGCGGTTTCTGATTCCACTGCATATTGACGCCGCGGATCGACATAAAAATAGATTAGCGATCGGTTTATCAGTTAATAGAATAAAGAAAAACCAAAACGAACGCAATAACATACGACTTTATCAAACACTCGACAAAGATTATTATTAATATTCTTTGTGAGTGGTAAAGTTGTTCTCATTACAATTATTATTACCAACACCAACATTACCACTACTATTTCTACTATAATTACTATTAATACCATTATTATTACCAATGTTATGTGCAGAATTACTATAAGCATGGTTATTAGTATTATTAATATTATGTTTTATGTTACTATTATTAACATTATTATTATTATTCACTTTATTATTACTAGATGCAGATGATTTTGTAGCACCACTTTTGTTATAACCATTATTGCAATTTTTCTTATGTTTAATAAACTTTGTTTTAGTTTTAAAAATATTATTGCAATTAGGACACTTCATTGTGAATTTATGAACTTTATTATTCTTTTCACAATATTTTTTATGGTAATTAAAATTATATTTATTTGTACATATTTTTTCACAAAAGTTACATTTCCTGGCATGTATAAAAAATTTACAAATATTACCCAAAAAATGTTATTTTATTTGGAAAATTACTATTACAAATATTACATTTTCCAGACATAATGTTAAATCATTCATATTATCACATAAACGTTTGTGCTTATAATATGTAAACTATTTTTATGAACATTATTCCAAAAATTACACTTCCTAGGGTACATAGTTTTATTTTTAGTTTTACTATCACTACTATAATCAGCATTACTGATACTGTTATCATTATTCCTACTACTACTTGTATTTGTACTGACACTAGAATTAATATTATTCATATTATTACTTCAAGTTAAATTGATAACACTTTTACTACCACCAGTTTTAACATCATTAGTACAATTGCTATTATTATTATTAGCACCTTTAATACAACTACTATTATTAATGGGTTTTTTTTCTTTTTTTGGGATCGCCAGTCGAGGGAATTACCCAGCATTAGGTTGTGTTAATGAAAGAGAGGGAGAAACGAATTAAAATTGAATATCACTGGAAATAGAAGCTATGAGGACTATAACTGGAATGATTGCCGGGGATGGAAGTGAAAGAATAAAGGAAGCACTGTATGGAGTAGGCAAACCGAGTTTCAGAAGTTGACTATAGAAGTGAGAGCGTTCTATAGATACAGACGCGCATTCAAAGAAAATGTGATTTGTGGCACAGATGAGATCAGAATAATCTGGATGGAGGAACAAAAGAGAGAAGAGGACATAGAAAAGCGAAAAGAAGATGCTGGAATACGACTATGATCTAGGCATAGCTTGCAAATGGAAGAGATAAGAAATCGCTAGAGATGAGGGAAGTCATAGTACTAAGGGTACAGAGGAGAATGGGTTTGGATACTAAGATAGAAGGATTCAGAATTCGAGAATAAAAGAGGATAAATATCGTGCCATTGTAGGCGATGGCAATTCCTGAAAAGAACGTTAAGATATCAAGAAGAAAATTTGGATAGAAATTGACCATTCTGAACGGCAGATCGAGCTAATAAATCAACCAATTCATTGCTCTCAATGCCAACATGACTGGGGGACCATAAGAAATTGATTTGAATGGAACGAACGCTATACAATCTAGTGACAAGAGAACGAATTAGGAGAATAATGAAATCTGAGGAATGTCGAGGAAGAGGAGAGCTGATAGACAGTAGAACACCTTTTGAATCTGAGACTATCAGAAATTTATTGGAGCCTTTGTTGGAAGAAATGTATTGCATAGCACGAAGGATTGCAGATGACTCTGCAGTAGGCAGTTTATAAGATTCAAAATAGTTGAGTGATGGGATCAAAAAGGCATCTCCCGTACCGTCCATTGTTTTGGAGCCATCATTAAAGATAACAATGTGGAAAGGAAATAAGGATTCATGATATGGTTATATTCCTGTCCGACTACATGAGATGTCAGGTTCTTGTGAAAGGCGGAAAGAGTATATCTTAGGCGTACAAAGGAAATTTGAATAATTAAGCGTGAAGTAAGGGAGTTTGTTATAAGAGAAAACGTAAGGAGCGAATTGATTAAGTCGTTTAGATATATGAGAAAGAATAGGGATTTTCCTAGGAGAGAAGCGCCAGTTGTGTAGTATGGAAAGATAAGAGTTAATAAGATTTGACGAAGAAATAGGAAGACGCTTAGTCAAGAAACGATAGCCAAGATAAGACCGACGAATATATAGAGGAACCATGTTGGTTTCTGAAAGAACTGCAGCAGTGGGAGACGACTTCAAAGCTCCAAGGCAACGGCAGGGACAAAGGTTCTGCACACGATCCAGTTTGGAAACAGTTGTGTAGGAAGCACTACCGAACAAAAAGGAATAATAATCTAACTTCGAACGGATAATAGATTTAAACAGGATTTTTAGAATACAAGGATCTCCTCTCCAACGGCACAAGGAAAGAGCTTTGAGGAGGTTTAGCCTTTTAGAATCGGATTTGAATAGGTATTTTATATGTTCCTGAAAAGTAAGACGGCTGTTAAGAAAGATGCCTAGGTAGCAGAAGAATGAGACAAGAGGGATAGCACAATTATTTACGGACAGGGTTATTGAAGATGGATTATAAGGACGCAAAGTAAAAACAACACATGGACTTGGCCGGAGAGATGGAAAGACAAATATTGGATAGAACGGTTTCTAAAGAAATCAGGGAATCGTTGAGGTCAGCATTAGCTTCTGAAATGAACCTAGAAATGGAATATATAACGATATCGTCTGCAAAGTATAGGGAAGATGATTTAAGAGGAAGGCGAGCTATGTTGGAGATATAAATATTTAAAAGCGTAGGGCTAAGGCAGGAGCCCTGCGGTAGACCCTGAAATACTTTCCGTGAAGTGGAGTAGACAGGAGTAGATAGGTGCACGATTCTATTTTGAAAAAGATTAACAATAAGTGAGGTAAACTGAAAAGGAATGTTAATGGAGAGCATCTTGTCCTGCAGCATAGAGAGGTGTACGTTATTGAATGCATTGGAGACATCAACGAAGGAGGCAATAGTATAATTTTTGTTTATGAAAGATTTATAGATATCGGCAAGGAGAAGACTAATGGAATTAGGAGGACCCAACCCCGGACGAAAGCCAAACATATTATTAGGAAACAGGTTGTTACGCTCCAACCACCAAACAAGTCGCCTGTTCAGCATACTCTCGAAGAGTTTCCTTGTACAAGGGGAAAGGAAAATGGCTCGGAAGGCGGAGGAATTTCTCTTGGGAATAGGAACAATGATAAAAGAATTCCAGCATTCTGGGACATAACCTAAATTAATAAAGGAGTTAAAGATATTGAGGAGAGTATTGAGGGAAGAATTTAAAATGTTTTTAAGGATTAGGAAAGAGATACGATCAATACCAGGAGCAGAGGACGCTAATGTTAAAGATGGAAGTTAGAAAATGTGGACCAGTAGTGTAAGTAGCAGGGGTGGTTGAGACTTCGTTGAAATTTGTGACAGAACAGAACAACAGAGTCGATAAACGAGACAAATTGGTCTTTAGAGAAATTGGGGCTAGATTATCAATTGTACTGTGGGTCTCTAAACGATTTAGCCATTTCCCAGACCTTAGACAGAGAAGTGGCTCATGAAAAAGATGACCAGAATTTCCTCCAGGAATTTTTCTTGGCAGTTTTGTAAATATACCTGACTCGCGTTAGCCCTTTTATGAGCGAGAAAATTAGACGAAGATGGACAAAAGCGAAAGATGTTATAGGATGCCGTACGTTGGTCGCGAGCTATTTTATATTCGTTATTCCACCAAAAGGAAGCGGTATTGCGATGCTTCTTTCTCGGAGAAGTATGAACTGGAGGAGATGACAGAGAAAGTGCTGAAAGAATAGCATTAGAAAATGAACTGTATTGGTGGATTGGGCTTGAATTGGATTGAATGTGTGTTATAAAGGTCTGAAGGATTGATGAGGAGAGGGATTGTTGATGGAAATAATTATAGGTACATGATCGCTCCCAAAGGTGCCACTTAAAGTTTCCCATGAGCAGCGAAGACTAATGTTAGGAGAAACAAAGGATAAGTCAAGAGAGTTGCCTATTGATGGACTTTTAAAATATGTTGAACAACCGTCGCTAAGGAGGATGAGATTGTTAAGTAAGATTATGTCCTCGAGAATTGCTCCATTTGGGTTGTGTCTGGCAATAGAGGAGAATGAGAATTTCAATCGCCACCGTTTATGAATGGGTTTGGAATAGAATTGAAAAAAGTAGAGGAGGGGAAATTCTTGAGATCATAATTTGGTGGAACATAAATAGAGACTAGGTTTATAGGATGAGGAAGTAAGCTAGGAATGGAAATTATGACTAAATTTGGTATATGTGTATTAGTGGATATAGGAAGAGGCCGTTCCTAATTAGGATAGCGGCTCCTGCATATCCGTCTTCGCAGTCTGACCGGACAATATTATAACCCCTGATTTTAAACTCGATACTATTTTTAAGCCAGATTTCTGAGATTAACGCCACGCTGATAGGTCTCTGGACATGAGTTCAGGCATGTGATGACTATAGCACTATATGAAAGGATGGGATAATAGAGATTGAAAAATAAACATTAGTGGCTTCAAGAAGATGAAAGGAATTGATTAGACAGAAGATTAGTGAGAGAGAGAGTTTACAAAGGTGGAGGTAGGAGGAATATTGTGGTTCGCGAGGAGTTCTATAATCGAAGATGATAAATTGGCGACTATTGTTTATTGAGTTGTCAGTAGCAGATTTCTGATTTTCTGACAAATAAGGATTGGAATTTTTAATGCCCCAGCCATTAGAAGGAAGCGGCGAACGATTGGACGGAAGAGGCGGAAATTGAGGAACAGGTTTCGTGACATGATGCTTTTGACTGCATTTGTGAAAGTATTTATTTTTGTTATTGGCAGATTGTACTGGAGGAGATAATCAGGAAGGCGAAAAGTTATTAGGTTTATTAGTAGTGAAGGGGTTATAGGCTGCAGCACGATCGGTGTATGAATAGGCGGCAGAAGCTAAGGATTTGGATTTGAAGGAATTGGATTCTTTAAAAGAGATGTTCTCGTGCGCCATAATCTTTTTAATTTCTTTTTGGCGAATCCACTTTGGACACTGTCGATTATTTGGGTAGTGCTAACCTTTACAATTGCGACAGATAGGGGGAAAGGTTAATATTGGAGCACTGAAATGGAATGCTTATCAGAACAATGGGAACGGATAATGGATGCACCACGGCATTGTTTCGCTATACGACCAAACAGAAAACAGTGGGAACATTGATTGAGTAGTCTGACGCTCGACGCAACATTAAAAATTAGCCTAAAGATAGAAACTCAGTCCGGAAGCTGATTTCCTTCAAACTTTATTTCTACTGATTGCATGGGAATTTTAACTCCATCCTTTGTTCTGTAAATACGCTTAATAGAAGCTACGGAAATAGAAGATTCTATGCCTTCCACGATTTCTTCCTCAGAAATGGAAGAATAGACTCCAGTTATTATGTAATGTTATTGTTACTATTAATATTATTATTACTCCTAGCAACTTTAATATCTTCACCATTATTAACATTGTTCTTATTACTACTACTCCTACTACTACTAATACTTTCACCGCCACCAATGTCATTAATATTACTGTTGCTTTTTTTAGATTCGCTGAACCATATAGATGGATTAATATTACTACAATGGATGTATGTTTATTAAATGTAAACCTTCATAATTGCAATAAAATTTTTTCAGATACACTGAATTAATATAATTATTCATAATATTACAATTGTGTTTTATAATGTGGTGTTATAAAATACCTAGAATGTGTTGCTTCTATGTGATTTACTACATTTATCATGTTACTAAATGGTCTGTTAATCCCAGATGGGGAAAGATGCAAACCATCTGTTAACAACAAATTTCGGTTTAAATGTTCTCCAATAAAAAATGTGGTCCAATTATGATTAAAAAAAAGTATTCTCATCTTCCAAAGTTGATAGAAGCATATTGGTTTCGCAGGCTTTTTTATTAATAAGTTCTATACCATATTTATTTTTAAATGAATTGAATAAGTTTTGACCCCGTAGTAAAATTCCTAAAATAAAATATATATTGGAATTTTGAACAATAAATTATCTTTTAAGTAACTATTACACCATAATTTTTGTTAACTTCTACAAAATAGATTCATTCACTCTGTTCCAGTCAGTTCTGACTATTATGACCTGCGAGCTCTCTCCACTGTTTCCGGTCTTGAGCTGTGTTAATCGCTGTTGCTAGCTGACCAAATTGACTTTGTAAGCCGTCAGTCCAACGCCTGGGTACTCTGCCCCTTTTTTGTGTACCGGAGGCTTTGCCTGAGCAGCAGTGTTTTCTCTAGATTTTCACCTGTGCATCTTACAATATGTCCAAAAAATTGATGGACCCGTCTTCCACATAATGTGTGCAATTCCTCCGGTTCATCCACCTCCGTCCGTATTGAAAGATTTGTTCTTCTTTCTGTCCACGCTATATGCAGCATTCGTTGCCGAATCCACATTTCAAACGCATCAATACGGCGTTTATCCATTGCTTTGATCGTTAATGTTTCGGCCGCATACAAGAAAATTGGCAGAATCAGCGTTTTTATTAGTTTCTTCAAATGCCTGGTTGTCCGCATTATTTTTCAATATCATTAGCAGTTTGTGAGTATCTAGATAAACGAAAAGAAATAGCAGAAAATGATATCATGTGTTTCACTCCGTACTTTCAGTGGTCAATGTACTGAGAAAATATTTCCAAAACAAAAGTGCAATGCTTGGTCAAGTAAGCAATATGATTGAGGGAATCATTAAGGAGTTTTGAAGAAACCCGAAATCAATTTGACATAATGTGGAAGCAGATTGAAGAATTTGCTAAAAATCATGAAATATCTTTAGAACCCACAAGAGTAAACAAAAGAAAACGCTTTCGGCAGAATTATAGAAATAAAGACTTTTTAATTGAGTCTACATTTGGAAAAAGGAGTTGGAATGATCTACTATCTAACGCAAGCTGCAGTGACTATTGGAAGATTAATATTTATTTGTAAATAATGGATAATGTAATAATGAATGTGAAAGGCAGGTTTGTTAATCTGCCCATGGCACAATCAGCTGATGCATTTACAAAATTTATTCTCGAAAATGGTAATTCTTTTATTTAAAATTACAAAGATATCCTTGGCATTGATCTTACTTTCTTACATGCTTAGCAAATGATAATACGAAATATGATGGTAATCAAAGGGGTTGGCGTCACATTAAAGACCGTTGTGAAAGAGGTAAAGGAAGACCTTTGCCTTAATCTTTACGAACTGTTACGAGTTGCAGTTGAGCTTCCAATCATCTCAGCTAGATGCGAAAGAAGCTTTTCAGCCATGAGGAGAGTGAAAACGTGGCTCAGAAACAATAACGCAAGAGAGGTTCTCAAATACTTGCGTTCTTCATGAAGAAAACGATTATGTAAACAAAGAAATATTACTGCTGATATGGTTTTGAAGTATTTTTCTGAAAAAGATAGAAAACTTAAATTAATATAATTGTTAGGCTCTTATCAGCAAAGATAGGGAGAGTCGACCTAGGCTGCCGTGACTAGTGTAAAAAAACCCAGTTATCGTCCGAAATAGTCTTATTCTTATCTCGATATATTCTTGTATTTAGCTCTCGTAATGCATTAACGAGTTAGTTCTGTTTGTACTCTGTATCGTAGTAGTAACGCGAAGTCGTGTTTAAAAGTTCGATATATTACATTTTTATACTTCTCGTTTCGTCTAATTCATTAAATTATGGTCCACTCAAATAACCTAATAATAATTTTTAGATATTTAATATTTCTTAATAAATAATCTATTAACAAGGATACACTGTTATATTCATTGAACCGTCTGTTGATGTGTTTGATATTTACATAAATTCTACTGTGTAAGACGTTCACACAGAGTGAAGGAAAGTAATTTCGTTTTTTTACTTTAAATTCAAAGACTTAACTTTCCACAAAGTATTTATTTTTATTCAATTCTGTAATCGCCATCGTTATCGATCGCCTTTTGCCATCTAGTGTGCAAATTTTCCATCCCGGATCAGTAGAAATCACTTGGCTTTTCAGCGAAGTAGGTGGAGAGGGCATTTTGGATACTCTCCAAGCTTTCAAATTTTTTACTACGTAGAAAATGTTGCAGCAATTGGAATAAATTAAAATCTGATGGCGCATTATCGGTTGAGTATAGTAGACAAGCAGACAATCAGCTGATAATGACAGATGAATGATGGCATTCGAAAAAAACCAACATTACTTTCCGGTCTCCCTAATAAAATGTTGGTTATAGCAGTGTCAATTCATTTGAAAGAAAACAACTGTCTCGGAATGAAATTTATCTTTGTTTTTCACCGCCAATATGGCTCGTTCGCCCAGCCAATTATGGTTTTTGAAGTTCTACGCCACGTTCATAATATCACGCTGAATGAGCTCCTTCTTCGATTCAGTCAACAGACAGAAACCAGTGGGCAATGTGAAAGATCCGGTCGAGATGTCAACTGCGATTTCCCATCACCAGTATCTAACAATTTCTTCGAAAATACAGCTGCATTTTGATCATGTTGCAGAAACACTCGCATGTCAATTGTCAATCGGAGTGTCTTCACATGTAGCCGCAAATTTGATGATTTTAGGCACGCGTTTAGTTCGTCAGCCGCAGTTGATCGTGGAATAACTGGAAGAGTCCGACGAAAATCACCCGACAACAGAATCATGGCTCCATCAAAAATGTTTTGATTGTCACGAAGATCTTTCAACGTTCTGTCCAATGCCTCCGGTGATCTCTTGAGGGCCATCGTGCATTCGTCTCAAAGGATCAATTTGCATACCTGTAGATATTGCAAACTGGCGTCTCATTGATTTGCATATTCAGTAGAAAGTCAAGCCGGAATGTGCAGTTCGTCCGCCTTCTAATTAAGTCGCTGTAATTGAATCCTCGGCAAAAGCAGTGAAATTAAAAACCTTTTGCATTCAGGAATGAATTCCATCAGTTCCATTGTTTACTGCTTCTATCAAAGAGTTGTGCACAGTTTTTTATTGTTCATTCAATTTCGAAATATTTTTACTAACTGCTTCGGCTAATGCATCAGTGTGGTATTGTTGTTCTGTTTGTATCTCGTGGTTAAATGCATGGCGCATTGGACGATTAGGTGATATCATGCCCAAATACGACAACAATTTATTCACCATCAATAAGCATATGTCTTCTATTATGAATAATGTCTCATTGTAAATTTCTGCAGTCATTTGTAATGCCGGATTTAAAGTTTAATGTCGTACACGATACAAAATATCTTCAGACATGTCATCCTTATATTTGATCCACAAATCGTTTGGATTCGAAGGGAAACATGTGGATATGATAATCGCAAATAATGTGCGAATTTGATGTGGTAATAAAAATAAAACGGTATTTTTGAGCACATTGTCCCAATGCGAATCATTCTCGAGCAACTATTTAGCGCGCCTCACGGTAAGTCTCACACAGATGCTCATTAACGGTTCTTAGTTGTTGAAACGACGTTGGACCACGAATATTCACCAACAATAATCGAAGATAGCATTCGTCGTTATTTGGATGCATAGTGTATATGCAACCCAGAGCGTCTGAAGCAAATACATTTGGATGTCCTTCCACTGGCGTTCCTTGTTTCCAACGTTCAAACATCTTTGATGATGCGTTTCATATATAGTAGTGTGGCATTTCAACATACAGTAAAGTGCGAGCAAAATCATCCGCTTGACAAACCGAGAAGAAACATGTCAACGTCGTCCATAGTGGCCATGCAGCTTTGTCCGCTGCGTTCTCTGGATTAAAATATACTCGTTTCCCATTTTCCAGATGTATTGTTAGATGTACAGCAGTAGTAGGGTATCTTTCGTGGATCACAAAGGAATAGATGCGCCAAATCGCCTCGTTGTTGCTGACATAGCGACCCATCTGATACTGGGACACTTGGTCGTTTGCGTTTGTCACAGTGAAAACAGCCATACCGTTGCCTTTATTCACATATTTTCATATGTACTTGATTGATTTAACGGTGTTACAGTATTCCACACTGATGTGAGCCTCAAAAGCCTTGGACAATACCGGCGAATATGACACAATCCAACGATTGTCCACATTAACATATTTCCCTTTGACTTTTACGATTGCAGTTCGTCCATTGTCCACAATTGGTCGCCGACGATACAATGGTATCCGTCATTGCCTGTAATGGTGTCAGCAATCAGGTCTTGATGGTATCGTTTGGAATCATACGGAGTGAGTCGTTGTTGAAAACTTTGCAAGGTCTATGAATCATATTCTTAGTGTTACCACTTCATGAAGTTTCGGATCAACAGCTTCATCCGGGATTTCGGCTGAGATGATGGAGTCAGTTTCATTCGGCCTGATTTTGTCAACTAACCAAACCAAAATGTGCGCATGAGGCACACCTCGCTTTTGCCATTCAGTGGAATACATTCAACAACGAACTTGGTCATACATTCGGTGTTTTGTGATGAAACCCATCAGAGATTTTAATTTTTGTTTAAAAACTCTGCCAGTAAGGTTATGTCTGTCAACTGGTGTTTGGTTGGGTAGCAGTTCTTTCTTGACTTCGATCCAATGAGGATTATAGGTGAGTGTTGTGAATAGGTCTGGGCGGCCGTATTACCTAACATATGACATTACGTCTTGCGCATACTCGTGCATTTTCCACGGGCTCCCAATGTAAGTGGCCAGCAAAATGACCATTCTTCCCAAGTTGTTTGTATTGGCGTCGGCATTAATCGCATCGTGGAGGTGTATGTATTCTTCAGATCGAAGCTACCTTTGGTTCAAACGAATATATGTTAATCGTTCGGTGTCAAATTTAACATATATAACTGATGGAAAAGGCGGTGACACTTCAAAATGTGATTTGTTTCACCTTCACGGATCATGAAACTGTATGAATAGAAATTCGTAGCACTAACTTTTTTATTGGTTTCAACGCCTGCAAACACAATCGAGATGAAGTTAGATATAATATAATAAAATCACCGAATTAATTATTAAATTTGTTACATTTACCCGTTAGTAGATTAACCATTTTGATGTTGAAATGGTAACCGTTTTCGCCCTGCCAAAAGATCAGTGGATATTGTGTAGCACATCATAAGACCTTTTCTTTTTCGGACTCTCGTTTCAGTTCATTGTTCCAACAATGAAACACAATATCCCTAAATCACAAATTCTCCCCTACAATGACAACAGCCACTTCATCGATTGTTGGCGAATTGAACCTTCTTGTGTGCTCGCCTGTGGGCGATTTGTCAGAACTGATGACGATAATATGGCTGTCGAATGGCATCCGATCCAACGCAACTTTAAACTGATGAAAAAACGTGTAAAATTCTCCAGTAATGGCTTGCTTTGTGACCGGATTATGAACTTCCGAATCCGAGTTACCTATGAAATAGGTTTGCAAGAATTGATGGTCCGCATCGGGCGGTGGTAACAGCGCTGCTACTAAATAATATATTTGCCCTTGAATCTGTAATGTTATTTAAAATAATGGAATTTTTTTATATAGTGAAATTATTTCTGATACAACCGTGAATAATGCGAAAATTACCTTGAAAGTGGGCATGAAATTGTCCCATACAATATGCTTTGCGTCAAACGATGTCATCTGAAAACAACTATTGTATTTTTGTATGTTGGCCAGAAAATTGGTAGAATCACTTCCTGTTCCAGAAGCTAATGAGTGTAATAGCTCCAGTGGTGGTATCAATTGCGACAATTTTACTTTTCCACTCACACAACACAATCCAGGTAATTCACAGCTAAATTTCAATGCCCTACAATGCGGGCAAACAACTGACATTTCTCCAATCGTTACTGATCTCTCCACACACTGTAATCGATTTCCGGATTGTAATGGAATGCCGCTCGTTCTAGGTTCAAAGGAGCACGGCGCAGATGGAATCGATCATGTTCATTATGTTGTGCTTGGTGGCGTTGTGTTTGATGTGCAGACGATCTTGAACGCAATTCAGACATACTAATACGAATGTTTTCATTATCCATTGCTCATTGGGCATCAGTCTGGCGTGTACGTGAAGCAACTCGCAGCACGTTTGACTGACTGACGACCTATGTCAACTCGTCCTCTCCTTGGCATTATAATTATTTATTATAAATATGCCAAACTTTCCTTGAGAAAATTAGCAATTTGAACCCTCAAACTACGAGTAAGTCCTCAAGTCTCGCTAAAAGAAATTTGTTGGTTGTATCTAAACCTATTAAAAAAAGGATGGCTAATGAAAATGAATGAAACGTTGTTAAACTCATAAAACTAAAATTACCTTTTTTACAAGTTAGTGGTTTAATTGCACTTTACTCTCTTCTTGTCATATTTCAGTATTGCCTAATTCACAGTTGTTAATCATCTGGACTTATGACAAAGTGCACCTCCAACAAAAGACACTGGTCAGATAGTGCAGCCATATTTCTACCATTTGTCGCGAAGCGACTCAAGAAATTGAAACATTGTCGCCCCAAAAACATACGATTTAATTTTTGAATCATAATAGGTGCTTCCCATGTATTGCACTGCTGACTGCTGCTCCTTCAGATAATTTTTTTGATACTTCGTTTGTTCGGGCGCCACTCCTTGTGGGAGGAGATAATTCTTCTTTTACCGCTATCCATGGATCTTATTTGACTTATCGGGTCCCTGTTCGGGCGACAGTTGTTATAACCTATAGTTGTTATAGCCTATATGCTCTTGCTTGGTGTTGTTGTTGTTGTTGTGTTTTTTTCTTTCTTTTACGTAACGCACATTTTTTTTTAATAAATATAAGTAACGAAAAAATAAAGAAAAAAAACAAACCTTTTACTATTAAATAAAAGTACAACATAGATAGATACGTATCAACTCTATCACCGGACTGATGCCCACGGACGATTTATATTACTGCGAGTTTATAACACATTAACAGAGCTGCATAGAACCCCGAATACTTCTATCTGATTACGTTTCTGTATTATCGAAAATTATGTTAACTAAATGGAACAATGCGATACATCAAGTGTAGCCGCCGTACACACCAGAACATGCTATTCTACGACCACTACACTCAAACTCATTATCGTCCGCCACATAGAGACGCTAAGGATAAAACCAGATTCAATTCACTTTAAATAATTTCCAAGTAAATGTGTACATCGAGAAGTAAATCCCGATATACACAACAATATGTATTTACAAACAAGCCAGAATAATAATAAATTTTCAAAAATAAATAATGAATCCAAATAATCATTTTTAACTTACGTTACGTTAATATTTCTATTTAAAAATAAATAATACATTAATAGAAAATACGGATTCAAATCCTATACCCACATCTCAGTACTCGTGGTTCACCACAATATAGAAATCGTCCAACGACAACAAAATCGTAAATCGTGGAACGGACAAACAAACAAAATCGTCGACCGATTTGACAAACCGGAAATATTGGACGATAAACAAAAAAAAAAATCAGAAATCGTCGGTCGATTTGCGGGAATCGTAAATCGTCGGACAAGTAGACAAAATCGGGAAAATAAGCAAAATTTCACCCGACAGTAGGCAGGGTTAAAGAATATCGTCGGACGATAACAACAAAATCGCAAATCGCCGCCGATGATCGGAAAATCGCAAATAGTCCAACGACAAGCGGGAATCGCAAATCGTCGGACAATAAACAAAATCGGAAATCGTCAGGCGACCAACGAAATTTGAAAACTCCGACAACATCAAAAAACATAACCAAACGCCAGGCGAAAAGACACATCCAGGTTATTTCAAAAAAGGTCGGACAGCGGGAGAAATCACGCGTCGCAAAACAATTAAAAAATCACAAATCGTCATCCGAACTGCGCACGCAAAAGAAAACATTTCCTCCGCGACATAACAGCGGCACGAAATAAATTAAGTATATACTGTAATTGTTACCTCGTCGCGTAGTCCTGCCTACCTCCGAACTGACGCACGAGCGCAGTATGGCTCATAATCGGACACATCGACAAGACAAGTCGCAAGAACGGTATCCACGAAATGTTATTTACTCAAAAGATGGGCCAATATTCATCGGACACGCGAGAAAAACCATATCGCTAACCGTTTACTTTTGTCGCGTAACATATTCAATTCTGGAACAAATCGCCTCACGGGATATGTCGTCCACATCGTCCGTCGCGTCTAAATCATCGAGTACATCGAAATAACGGATACCGAGAAAAACGATAGAAAGAATAAATAAGCGAATAAATATACAATACACCGAATAGTCTCGTAGTTAGAGTGCAGGCCGGAGGTCGACAATGTTCCGGACGACGACATCACTGCGATTAGCGATATTTACAAGACGATACGCATTATTATGTATCTTTTCAGTGACCTCATGTGGTCCGACAAATAACAGTTCTAGTATTTTCATTCAGATAGAACGTAGTTTTTTATGAAAACCCTCTCGCCTATTTCATATTCTTTTAGATGATTGGAATTATCATGTTTATTTTTTCGTTTTAAGTTAGCGTGTTTAATTTGATTCCTTACCGATTCGATGATGTCATCGTGACTTTTGGCAGACGCCAGTGTCGGGGAATCAACAGTTTTCGTAACCAGGTTGGACAGGGATCCTCCAAACATAACTTGACTCGGAACATGCTTCGTAACCGGACTAGGTAAACTATTTAAGCCGGCCTCTATCCCCTTGATGTGTGTCAACCAGTCTGTTTGTCGTCGATGACACAAAGCCCTGATTGCTTTGCCAAGCTCCAAATTTACTCGTTCAGTAGGGTTATTCTTGGGGCAATATGCCGAAATATGTCTCACTTCTACTTCTCTCTCCTCGAAATATCTATACCACTGCCGACTGCGGAAAATCGTCGCATTATCGGACACGATTGCGCGCATGAGACCAACGGATCGAACAAAATCACCGACCTTAACCAAAATGTTCTTACTCGATAGCTTTTTCATCGGGTGCAAGCGTACAAACTTTGAAAATACATCAAACATGACAAACAGCTGACACATTCCCTTCACGACCAGCAAAGGTCCAAAAACGTCCACGGTCACCACATCAAGGGGACGATTCGGCTCGTAGCTTGACATCGGACCCATCGCGGGCTGTGTAAATGGTTTCGAAATTTTACACAAATCACAGCGTCGAATTACGCTATTTATAGATTGACGCATTTTTAGAAAATGACACGTGCGTGAAAGCAAAAGATGCATACGTAATTGTCCCGGGTGCGCATAATTTACATGATAGAACCAGACTAATTCCTCGACATGTGCCGATGGAATACAGAGTTGCTAAGGTTCTTGATCTGAACGGTGAAAAAATAAAAGATCAGAATGTATAAGATAAAATCGGTGTAGTTTCTCGAATTCTTTGTAATTTTAAAAACACATGCCCAGGATTTATCTCTTCTCTGTTCGGTGGGTAGATCGCAAAACAATTCTCTCACGCAATTTAGTTTTTTATCGGCCAAAAAAGTAATCAAAGCGCAGTCTTTTCGGGTATCACCGTCTCGTCCTAGATTTCTGGTTAGCATATCTACTACAATATTCTCCTTACCCGGAAAATGCTCCATCCGCAAATCAAAGTTCTGCAAATAAAGCATCCAACGCGTAAGTCGAGAATTTTGCCACCTTGATTCATTTAAAAATTTAGGACTCAAATGGTCCGTGAGAATAATGATCGGGTGACCTTCTACAATAATTCAAAATTTTTTTAAACAAAAAACAATAGCCAGAACTTACTTCATCTCCGTTACTCATTAATATCCCGTTCAGCTTGGACACGGAACTAACACCTTTTTATTAATCTTCTAACATTGATGGGTCCTCTCGACCACTTTTTTTAATTCAATTTTTTTTTTTTTTTACGTGCTTTATATTTATAATTATACTTACATTATCTAAACCTCTACCAGCTAGACCCTTATTTAGATCCATAAAATATGTACAACACGATATATTTACTTTCCGACAAGGTATGACATTTATTATTTACTTATGCTACATATTTCCACTTTCTCATGTATCTCTATTTACATTTATTATAAATTTACTATATACATATATACAAAGTTTTATGTTGCGGGTCGGAGATTATCCTGGTTATGGGTGCCCTTACTGATACCTTTCTCCTCATCCCAAATCTCAAAAGCATTATCAAAGACTTTTCGCTTCATCACGTATGGTCCTTCATATATCAAGTCGAGTTTCTGACACGGTTTTTGTTGTTTATTTGATAATGTATGTGTTTTAACCAATACTTTCTCACCGACTTTGAATTCGGTGCCGGAGAATTTATCATTTCTTAACTTTCTCGGTAATGCTGACTTTTTTATCTTGTCCCTTGCTATATTAAGTGCCAGCTCATAATTTTCTTTCGGTTTTCGGGATATTCAATATCCTTTTTAACTATTCGCTCAGGCCTTTCTCGTCTTAATAAATATTGTGGACTAAATCCGGTGGCGGTGTTCGGAAGATAATTTAAAATGTCCTCTATTCGTTTTATATATATTTGACCCATGAATTATGCCGCTTATGCGCGTACAATCGTAATAATTTGGTTATTTCCCGATTTATCCTTTCCACTGGGTTACACTTCGGGGAATATGTGGATGTATGTCGTAATTCTACGAGTTCATTCTTGCAATATAGTTCCCAATCCTTACTTCTAAAAATCGTGGCGTTATCGCATATCATTGCCTTTGGTCGTCCCACATTCTTCAGATAATCGTTTAATTTTGTAATTATTGCTCTCGTGGTAGTTCGTCCTATTGTATAAATTTTTGTATATTTTGTGAATATGTCATATATCATTAGTAATTTGTCCACTCTCCCGACCTTTGGTAATGGACCCTTAATATCTACGGAGATTAGTTCGAGGGGGTTCTCGCTTATGATACATTTCATCTTGGACTTATTTCGTTCATTCATCGGTTTAACTTTTTTACATAACTGACAATTTTTTATTTGATTTCGAACTTGTTTACTTAAGCCCTTTGCCACACAGTCTTCTCTTATCAGAGCTATCGTTCTTTTTATTCCCGGATGACCGAAATAAGTATGTGTTTCCCAAATAATAAGAATTAATAAATTTTCCGGGAGACATAGCTTCCATTCTCCTTCCTGTCTGGTTTTTACAAATAAGACTTCCTTGTGGACTTTATAAAATTCTTGCAGTTTTTTCGTTTTTTCTAATTGTTCTTTCACTTGTCTCCGTGCCTTGTCTTCGCTTTGATCTTTAACTATATTCTTTAACAAATTTTTAAATCCTGCCTCTTTATTAATAGATAGCTGATTAATTCTTACGTATTTCTCGTTCTCTCCTTCATTCTCCTCATACATTCGTGATAAACCATCGGCGACAGTATTCTTTTCTCCCTTAATGTAATTCACCTCCAACGAAAATTGTCGTAAATATAATGACCAACGGGCCAGCCTCTCGTTGGTCCATTTCGATTCGTAAAGGAATTTTAAACATTGGTGGTCCGTCGTGACGACGGTTTTGTATCCTTGTATAATAATTTAAAATTTTTGACACCCATATACAATACTTAATAGTTCTTTCTCGGTAATCCCGTATTTTCTTTCGTATTTATTTAAGATTCGGCTAATAAACATAATCGGATAGGGAGTTCCCTCTTTGTATTGGTATAATTGTGCTCCTATCGCTATACCCGATACGTCACAGGACATGTAAAATAGTTTTGTATAGTCGGGCGGTTGAAGGCTTACACTCTCCGAAAATTTCTCTTTAAAATTTTTAAACGATTCTGCCGTTATCTCATTCCATTCGAAATTCTCTGATTTTCCCCTCTAGTTTACTTACGGGTTCTAAAAAATGCGCATAGTCGCTAATGAATTTTCGATAAAAATTTTCCAACCCCATAAATCGTTGCACTTCCTTCCGATTTCTTGGTGACGGAAAGTTTTTAATTTTATCGATTTTTTCTGGTATCATCGATATTCCCTCCGACGATAGTTTATAACCCACAAAATTTACCTCACTCTTTGCTATTTCTGTTTTCGTTAGGTTCACCGTCATATTCGCTGCTTTTAATTTATTAAAAATATTGTCCAGCTGTGTAGTGTGTTCTTCCTCACTCTTGGAAAATACTAATAGGTCATCTATATATGACAACGTGTATTCTGAACAGTCATCTCCTAGGATTTTCCTCATTGCTCTCACAAAGGAGGCTCCCGAATTTATTAGTCCGATTGGGACTCTAGTATATTCGTAACACCTCCCTTCGAATGTAAATGCGGTGTATTTTCTCGACTCTAACTTCAAGGTAATTTGTAAGAAACTTTGTACTAAATCGATCGATGTGATATATTGTGCTGATTTAAACCTTGTGAGCAGTTGATCGATTGGTATCGGCGCCTCATGTTCTTTTAATATATTTTTATTGATATACCTAGCATCCAGACAGATTCTGATATCCCTATTTTTCTTAGTAACCGTCACGATTGGGTTCCGATAAGGCGAAGCCGATGTTTCAATAATTCCCGCTTTTAACATCGCCTCAATTTCTTCTCCAACCTCGTATCGCCTACTTTCAGGTATCGGGTAAGTCCGGTTACTTACAATCGCGTCCGCTGTTTTCAATTTTATTTCATATTCATATTGATTGCAACAACCCAGCCGTTCCTCAAATAATACTTTATGTCTTAAAAGTATTTCTCTCATTTTTCTTTTCTTTTCGGTATCTAATTGGCTCTTCTTTACTTTATCAGAAATTTTATCCTTTACCAATTCTATACCGATTCCGATGTTGGAATATTCGTTTCTGATAAATTTTTTAATTTCGTTCTTACTCTCTATCATACTTATTTCTAGGGTTTCTTTAGTTTTTCCTGAGAATTTCGTTCGTATTTTATTCCCCTTTTCATTTTCCTATTTCATTACATCGTTCCGGAAACACAATTTTACTCGAAATTTATCATTACCTTTTACAAGTGGGACATTTAATTTATTAATTACATATGTTCTGAATCCAAACCATTTCATCCCTAATATTTATCGGCAATTTTATTTGGGTATTCATTTTATACGTACTTTTATTACAGGCGGTCACCACGTTTAATTTACTGACTGGCAGTTGAGGCATCCCGGTCCTCTTATGTTGTTTATTAATTTCTTGCCAGGTTTCCTAGGAAATTGCGGTTATGTCGGACCCCGAATCTAACAAAGTTTCATATTCTCGGTTAAATAACTTTACTTTAATAATTGGCCGCAGTACCCCTCCCTCTGCTGTTCCTTAAACGATTCATCCCGTAATAATATATCTTCAATCTCTAATTTTTTGAATTTTTTTATTACTTTTTATCTCACGTCCAACTTCGACTTTCTCGAGAGACCCGGACCAAATTACTCGTGGCGGTCCCGAAAATGGTTTTTAAGGACTTGTTCGAGTAGTAAAAATCCTTTTCGATTAAGATGCAACCTATCCATCCTTTGGTCCCTTCCAATAAATTCCTCATAATAATCCCTCATGTCGGTTGGGAGGGACCCATCACTTTTCTCTTTAATTAATTTCGTTGTGAAATCGATGGTTTCGATATTCCTCGTTTGTAATGACGCAATATAATTATTATATTAATTTAATGTTTCCCAATGATCATGATTTTTCTCATATATGTGGCTGCCTTTTATATTTCGGGATTTGGCAACCCTGGTGTTGCAATCTGGCAACTGACAGCTCTATCGTAAAGTTCGACGTTTTTTAGGTTATACTTACTCAAAACGTTTTGACATACGAGCGCTATTTGTGTTGTTTACAGGAAGTTAAAAGATTCATCTGCCCCCAAAAATGGAATTAAATCGTGAACATTTTCGTGCGATTATTTTTTACAACTTTCGACGCGGATTAACTCAGCAACAGTGCATGGATGAACTTAATTCAACTTTTGGCGATGAAGCTCCATCAAGGACCAGTGTTCATCGATGGTATGGTGAATTCAATCGTGGTCGTAGTTCACTCCAAGACGAATTTCGTCAAGGTCGTCCAAAATCAGTTGTTGTTCCGAAAACCATTGATGCTGTGCGCGAACTGATATTGCAAGATCGTCATGTGACCTATCGTGAGATAGAGACAACCTTAGGCATTAGTGGGACCAGCGTATACACTCAGTATTGCATGAACATTTAACTGTCAAAAAAATTTGTTCGCGTTGGATCCCACAAAATTTGTCAATCGCTCAAAAAAAGGCTCGTGTCGATTGGTCGAAAGAAATGCTCAAAAAATACGATCGCGGTGCTTCAAAACACGTCTATGACATCGTGACAGGTGATGAATCGTGGATTTACGCGTATGAGCCCGAAAGTAAACAGCAGTCGACTGTATGGGTGTTTCAAGATGAGCCAAATCCAACAAAAGTTGTTCGCGCACGAAGCACTTCCAAGCAAATGGTCGCATGTTTTTTCGGAAAAACTGGACATGTCGCAACCGTACCACTAGAACAACGCAGAACAGTCAATTCTGAGTGGTACACAACAATTTGTTTGCCAGTTGTCTTCCAAGAAATCAGGAAAACCAACCGCCGAAGACGGATCACTCTTCACCACGACAATGCGAGCTCTCACACATCGGCTCAAACAACTGCATTTTTGAGCACCCAAAACATCGATTTGATGAGTCCTCCGCCGTATAGTCCTGACCTTTCGCCAAATGACTTCTTTTTATTCCCGTACGTAAAAAACAAACTGAGAGGTCAACGTTTTTCGACACCGGAAGAAGCGGTTGCTGCATTCAGAATGCATGTTTTGGAGATACCTCAATCAGAGTGGAAAAAATGCTTCGACAATTGGTTCAAACGCATGCAAAAGTGTATAGATCTTCATGGGGAATATTTTGAAAAACAATAAAGTGATTTTCGATGATTAATATTTGTTTTTGTTCTCGAATCCCGAAATATAAAAGGCAACCCTCGTATCGGCGGTATCGTTAATAAAATAATTTGCTCTACTCCCTTTTCTTTTAGCGTACCCACCAATTCCTGAAGATCCTGTTTCATTTTCTCGGCGCGGGCTCCCATCCGAAGATCGTTCGTTCCAATCATGATCATAGCTTTCTTCGTTAAGGTATATTTGTCTGCTTTAATTGCATTTGTCAATTCACTTATTTTCTGTCCGCCTCTACAATGACCGGTAGTATATGCTCCCTTAATAAATCTTGGAAATATCCTCATCGTTTCTTTTGCGAACCTAACTAGCTGCGAGTCGCCTAGCAGCTGATAACAATTAAACATCGGTCTCGCCTCTTGATTTATTGATATCTGGTATAGTTTTTTTCGGGGAGCATCATTATTACTCTCATAATTACATCGTCTATTTCCTTTTGCCTCTTCAACGTGATCTCGTCTACCTCCGCCGGTTAGATTTTCTCTGAAATCTTCTTCTTTTATCGCTTCCTTTATTGCCGAGATCAGTTCGCTCTTACAAGGAGAGGTCACGATCTGCGGGTCACCGATTTTGATGAAACTTTGCACATCGATAGAAGACCATGAGTGTATAAACTGTGTAAAATATTAGAGTGCAACGTTTTGATTTACGCGAGAAATTTAAATTTTTAGAAGCTAAATTTAATGGATGATATACATAGCCGTTTAGACAAAAATATGCAATAAATTCCAGATTATGTTTATATTTATTTTATGCAAATAATTCGGAAGACTGATTATTCTAAAATGAAGCACATTAAACAAAAAAATGATTAAAAAACAATAAAATAATTTAAAAAATTCAATTTTTAATTTCATAAAAATTTAAACATGTCATTTATTACATTTATATACTATAAAAACACAAATTACATTGTATATGTTTTGTGGTGTAGTGGTAAAAGTGACGTCTATTTATACATACTTCGAAGTAAGGTGTCCAGGTTCGAATCCCCCCTCGTGGTGTCCCATAAAATTTTTGATTCTTATATTTTAAATTACTAATTTTTAACTAATTATTTCAATTCTTTATACATAACTACATAAATATAATAAAGCGTAAGATAAATATGTTTTATACACAACGAATTCATTATATACATATGTATATAAATATAAATAAAAAAATATACTTATCTACATATAAAATAAGAGAGTTGATGAATGTCAGTTATAATTAAAATGCTACAAACTTAATTTTTATTTACATAATTTGGGGTGACGTAGATCATAAAAACAAATAAAACAGCAATTCCTGCAATATTTACTGCAACATATAAATGAATTATTACCACAAGTGCAAAGTTCTTTTAATTTTTAATTTGAAAAACAAATTTCATTTACATTTAAGAATATTTCACGTTTATCTGAATGTTTAAAGGGAAGCCATGCACAAAAACAGTCGTTAAATAATTTAAATGTTTAAAAATTGTTATTAAATTTATGTAGTTATGTATAAAGAATTTAACTAATTGGATAATAACAATTAATAATTAAAAATATAAGAATCAAAAATTTTATGGGACACCACGAGGGGGGATTCGAACCTGGACACCTTACTTCGAAGTATGTATAAATAGACGTCACTTTTACCACTACACCACAAAACATATACAATGTAATTTGTGTTTTTATAGTATATAAATGTAATAAATGACATGTTTAAATTTTTATGAAATTAAAAATTGAATTTTTTAAATTATTTTATTGTTTTTTAATCATTTTTTTGTTTAATGTGCTTCATTTTAGAATAATCAGTCTTCCGAATTATTTGCATAAAATAAATATAAACATAATCTGGAATTTATTGCATATTTTTGTCTAAACGGCTATGTATATCGTCCATTAAATTTAGCTTCTAAAAATTTAAATTTCTCGCGTAAATCAAAACGTTGCACTCTAATATTTTACACAGTTTATATACTCATAGTCTTCTATCGATGTGCAAAGTTTCATCAAAATCGGTGACTCGCAGATCGTGACCTCTCCTTGTTAGTCCGGATATTCCTACATTTCAACATCCATTTGATTTCGCGGGGCAGGCAATTTCGGAGAATATTTATAAATTTGCCTTCGCTGATTGGCGTATCTAAATATTCTAATTTATTGATCCAGGTTGTGATAAATTTTTCTATGTTCTCGATTCGACCTGTATATTTCGGCATCGAGAAGAATTCGCTGCGCAGCCGACTTTGCTCCTCCTTTTCTTTCAGAGTTGCTTTTAATTCGTCGAAGCTAGCGCATTGCTTTAGAGAAGACTTTAACCAATTCCACTTTTCTCCACAGATATGGTTTATCGTGATTTCGATTTGTAAGTTTTCGGCCACTTCCCATTCTGCAAACTCGATTTCAAGCTTTTTTACGAATTCCACAAAATGTAGTGTGTCATTGTTGCCATCATGGGGGGTTATTTTCTTAATTTCGTTGAGTCCGAAGATCGCATTCATCCTCTGCTCCTTCAGGGACTTCGAACGATCGGTATTCTCATTCTTATTATTTCAAATTTTCTCTAACTCGTCCAACTTTCGGCTTAACTCACCGATACGTAAATCTTTATTGCGGTCGACCTCCTCAATCTCAGTTAGACATTTATGTTCTACTTCCTCTCTCCGTTTGACAAACTCATCTATCCCTTGCTGTTGATTTCCTTTCTCATAATTTTGTTTAAATTCCTCACACATCTGTTCGACTTCTTTTACACGATCGCATAATTTTTCCTCCATTATTCTCCTAACCTTTCAGATAATTCTTCAATTATTTTTATATCACAACTATTTAGTCCCTTCACTATTTCCTTTAATTTTTTGCCTTCTTCCATACGTTCTTTCTTCCTAGCCGCAATTTCTTTCTTTCTTTCCTCCTTTTCCTTCTCTATTTCTTTTGCTAGCTTCTAATCTTGATCTATTCAAAAATGTCGTGCCTTCCCGGAATCCTTAGAACCTGTGATGTTTACGGGCCTCATTTTTTTATGATTCGTACCATTATTTTTATCCGGATAGTCCTCCGTGGGTGGCGATACAGAATTCCATTCACCATAGCCGATAACAGGATTACACACATACGCACAATTACGCTCACACCATTCGCCCGATCGTTTATTAAATTTAATTTTTAATATTTTATTTATTTGTTTATTTTATTTTAGTTTTATTTTGTTTCTCCACGACTTTTGTTTATTTTTTGGCGAGCCATGTAATGGTCACATTACAGAATGAACTTCTCTACCAACTCCAACTGTTTCTGATTCGTGTTCCACATCATTGCATAGTACTCGTCAGCGGACATCATATCTTCTCGTTTTTTTTTTTTACTATCGCTGTCTTCTCCAGCGCGAATTTCCGAATATCATCTAAATCGGCATTTGCCAACTGCTCGACCATCTCTCTTTCATCATCAATCCTCGTATGCCCATCTGATTGCTCGACCTTTTCTTCAGCATTTGCGTTCAGCTCGTATAGTCGACGACATTCGGCCATAGTCAACTCTATATCCCCATCTGACTCGTACGACTTCCGTTTGTTTAGTATAAGTTCTTCGTTCGAGTCGTATATATCTACGTACTTGTCGTCCGCCATCAATTCGTCTTCCTCTTTGACGAATGGGTAGTATACGGTGACCATCTCACGCTTGTATTCTTGTATGTCTTCAAGTGGATAGCGGCGGTATCACAAAGCGTACTCGCCGTTCGCCTTTTTGTAATAAAAGATAACGAAATCCGCTAAGCATACGTTCCGCAATGAGTCCTGTCATTGCGTGTACCTGCCGAATACACTGTCTTTCCATATGTCTGCCGCGTATTCATTCAAAGATTCATCGTCCATCAGCCTGCGCGATTTAACCACCCGTTGATGTTCATGCGGCCGGACTGAGTCGACATACTCACCTTCACTACTCGATTGGGACTACCCAATGGCAGCAGGTACAAAACCGCTTCTTGACTGGACATTTCAACGGTATTAAGCATACGAGACCCCAACTCGCACATCGCGTCCGTGAAATTCTGATCTGGATATTTTTTTCGTAGTTTAATCAAACCCCAGCGCAACACTCTTATTCTTCATGTAATCGTCGGTGTACGCAGCGCATGGGTATTCGTCCAGAGTGAATTGAATGTCCATGTTTGATTGCAAAACCGACGCTACCCACAGATTTATTGGGTTGTTCTACACCTGAATGCCCGCTCGCAGGACGCGACGCGGTGTCGGTTCAGAAATTCTTCTAGGTTTGAGTAGTCGTTCCATTTTGCCTCCAGCTGCTCTTTCATCTCTTTGAATTTGTTTGTCAACGGATCACGCCGCGTCATCAGGATCAATACACGTGTCTCGTTCATCCGCCAAAACGGGATTCTAAAACGGCATCTATTTTTACCTCTCGTTTTCTTATAGCAAGTGAACGTGTGTTTATATGTCTGTTTTTTACACCACGTACGGGTAGCCATCCAGTCAAATCGACGCTGATTAGTTCGTTTATCAATTCTATCGTCCACGTCCTATTTTCACTGACAGGGTCGCTTGGATCGTTATCTAACCAAAGCAGCATATGCGCGTGCGGACTGCCCCGATGTTGACACTTTATTCTTTTGAAGAAGTCCAACACACGGTACCGGCCAAAAGGCGGATATGTCAGCGATTTCATAATAGCGATAATCGTGTGGACCAATTTATCGGAATACACCGAGGAAATTACGGGATTGTCGTTGACCGGGCTAAAAGAACATCCCGAATTTCAAACGCTCGTCAAAATCATACACTGTGAGTTAGCGTGGCGATTGCAACGCCATCTGGCGCTAAATTTAAGAGGAAGGTTGTTGGGAAATGGAGGAGACGTAAAAATCTGATAAAAATCTAACATGAAACATTTTTACACAATGAGAGTAAATCAGAAACGGGAGTTTTAGAGGGAAAAAAAGCCGGAGGACACAGTAATCTGAGCCAAGGAATCTGCCATTTCGTTACCCATTGATATGCACTGGGGACCCAGAGCATATCAATGCGGATAGCATGAAGAGAGAAAAAAGAGTGTGAATGAGAGAGCGAATACAGAGGATAAAATAGTCAGAGGAGTGAGAGGGGAAATGTGAGGCAATAGCTTTAAGAGGACACACAGAGTCTCGGAGATAATTAAATATTCAAAAGAAGAACGATGGGAGGAAATATGTAGTTATACTGTTCGACTACGATATCTTCGCCTTCAAATTCCCTCTTATTCTTTAATCTCAGTAGATCTGGCCATGATGACTCGCAAGCGCTAAACGTTAAAAACAGAGACGGTCTACCGAGTTGCCTGATCATCGCGAAAAAGTCCTTCTTTCGGTACGCCGAATAGTATATTGAATTTGGAATGGATTTTAAGAACTACAGATTTGTGTCTAAACACTTCTCAAGATATTCTTCACTCCCGATCATCCTACGTGTTACGTTTCTGGATTCTGTTAAGATACCTTTCAATGTTGCGTAAATGGACTCCGTGACTCGTAGTTTCATTATCCTTGTTGTGATGTACAGCAAGTGCTCTAGCGTGGCGTTTCATCAATCTTTACGCTTGTAGCCATTGCGAAAGGAATTGTTCTGACGCTTGGTTTGAACGCGAGGTAGGTCCCTGGAAAAGACGATTCTTCGGCGAAGTCGTTGAACACCAGATCCAGCGGACGCTTGTCGTAACCGGCTGTCAAATTCAGGTACCTGTCTTCGTTCCACAACATCGTCCGCTGTTGACAAGATATGTTCTCGCCGTCGTCGTCAACGTCGGGAAGAGGTTCCATTTGGACCCTTTCACCCCTACTCGTTCTATTCCTATTCGTAAAGCACGACTTGTCTATGATTACATTTTCATACAGTGGTTTGCTCAGTAAATATTTTAGCCAGAGTTTCACACTTCTTTTTTTTTTTTTACGTATCCTTCGAACAAACTTGTTTTGAACATTTGATGCTTCTTGATTTGTACGTTAACTGCGTAGTCGTCATCCAATAATCTCGGTAACGATCGAACCATCGTATCAATGTCCACAGGCACGTTTATGATCTGCCCGGCAAGTTGCTTGCTTCCGTAATGAAATCGTATGCGTCGTATCTGCATGAAAGGCAATTTCGGGCTTATCAACCGTTCCGTCACGCATTCCAACTGCGACAAGTGTTCCGGTCTATAAGTATAAAAGAAACCGTTTGAACGATACATGATCGGTACGTTACCAGTATACAGAGACAGATGGCAAGTAATACATACTTTAAAATTTGTTGTACCTTCCGGCGAAAATTCGGTACGTAAAATTTGTTGAACTTTTTCGCCTGACGGCCTGAGATCTTTGTGGAACCATAATCTATCACACACATCGCAGACGTACCGGAATCTGTTTCTGGTGAACCGTTTTGCGAATTCGTCGTTGGTCAATTTGTACTTGTTTTTTTTGTATTCGCATACTCGCTCAGGTGTTATTGCGGTTCTTTTTGATTCGATAGTATTTTTTGAATTTTGCAATTGTTTACTTTTACAGTATTCTTGCTTGCGATTCGTTTCCATTCTAACAATTTTTTTTACTTTCGACTGATAAACCTAGAGCATTATTTTGTCATTTTCTGTATTCGCGTGCACATTCCGCTGTTATTTTAGATCTGAAATGCAACGGTTATTTACCAGCCGATGTGGTAGGCGGACAGAGGAACTTTTAGTTTTTTTAATTTACGAAAAATCTAAATGAAGAGGTCTCACCATAAAGAGGAGCATGTAAAGAATATATTACTAATTTAATAATACCATGGAAACGTAAAAAAAGTATTATTTATATTATTATTAAATTAAATTTTACGTGCCATGTGCAGCAACTATGGCTAGAGACACGGAAGGAGAATGAGGATTAGATCAGTGAGTAGAGTCCTTATATGTGCTGTAGTATGTTAAGTTGTTTCGGTAATTTAATAAAACTTATGGTATAAATTATTGGTTGTATTTTTTTTTTTTTTATTATATAAAATATAAAATCCAATGGAGCCCGACCTAAAAATTACGTATAAATTTTCATTATTTTATACAAAGCATAGAAGAGAAATTCAGTTATCATGACTTGAAATGTATCAGCGCTGTTGCTAATTAGTATAATATCGTTGGCAAAGCGCAGGTGATTGATTTTCTTTCCATCAATATTAACACCTTTGGACTCCCAAGATAAATTTTTGAGCATGCGTTCTAATGATGCTATAAATAACTTGGGAGATATTGTATCCCCTTGTCTGACGCCCCTTTTTAATGGTATTTTGCTCGTTTTCTCTACCAATTGTACTTGTATCGTTGGCGAATTATAAATGTTTTTTATTATATAATGTATTCATCGTCTATACCATTTTCTTTAAGCGCTTTTAACACTGTTCATGTTTCTACGGTATCTAACGCTTTTTGATAATCAATGTACGCCATGTGTAGTTCTATATTGTATTCCTTGCACTTAGAGATCAAGATTCTCATTGTGGTCATGAGAAATACATCCCGGAAATTACAAATAAAAATAGATGGACAGGCACTGGAACAGGTCAGCGAATACATATATTTAGGTCAAGTAATTACCACAGAGAAGGAAACAATGCGCAAGAAAGTGAAAAGGCGGACGCATCTTTCGTGGATAGCTTTTGGAAAGTTGACCAATGTACTCAAAAATAAAGATATACCCAACGGACTAAAAAAGAAAGTACATTAACAGTGCGTCCTTCCGGTGCTTACAAACGGAACGGAAACATGAAGCCTGACAAAATATGTAGTCAAGAAACTTGCCGTGATTCCGAGAGCCCACGAAAGAGTAATGCTAGGCATCAAAGTATCAGACAGGAAAGCCAATGCATGGATAAGACAGCAGACTAAACTATCAGATGCAGTAGAAC
The DNA here is from genome assembly GCA_039619475.1 of Icerya purchasi. Lineage (NCBI taxonomy): Eukaryota > Metazoa > Arthropoda > Insecta > Hemiptera > Monophlebidae > Icerya > Icerya purchasi. Next base: position 224,958,049 of record CM077116.1, read on the forward strand.
GTGTAGCGCAGCTGAAATGGAACTGGGCAGGCTATGTGGTAAGAAGAAACGATGATATGTGGACGAAACAAATAACGGGATAGCTGCCAAAAGAAGGATACAGAAACCGCGGTCGGCCGAGCACAAGATGACAGGATAATAGAAAGAAAACAGCCAGTATGAAATGGATGAACGAGGCCAGTGATCGGCATAGATGTAAGAAAAGGGGGAACGCTTGCATCCAACAGTGGATTGATATAAGCGTATCGTGATCGTGATAGAAGAGAAAAAGACAAAAATGTAAGCAAGATTGGTCAAGGGGCACAGCCCCTTGCGAAGCTAAAATGGCCGAGTAATAGGTTCGTCAATCAGTCCGGATTAGACTAAATAAATTTCGTCGCTTACCTATAGCTTTATACAAAAGTAATACAATTTTTAAACAAAGAAAGAAAGAAAACACTCACATTAAAAAATAACCTTCAATTTTAAATAATAAAATTTTTTTACTAAATTCCTTTTTGTAAAACGCAAATAAATAAAAAAAATACAAAGTAAAACATTTTACATAGCCAGCAAAATATAAATGATTAAAACTACGAAAAATCTAAACGATTATATAATTGGGACTTACGTGTTCTGAGTGATACTCTTTCTAATAGACAAGTAATCAGTAAACTCGGTTCCATAAGTTATACGCGGCAAACGTAAAAAAAAAAACAGGACGAACGTATAATCTCTTTATTTTTGGAAGTCGATAACAAAGTTACATTGGTAATTTTGCAAATTGATAGCTTTTTTTTTTTTTTTTATTTGGAAAGACATTGGCCCAAGAAAAGGGGAAAGGATGAGAAGCGAAATCAGATATTTATGCGATTAGATATGGAGGATAGAAAAGACTCAAGCGCTGGAATGACGAGGGCGATGGCAAGGAGATTACAAAAGATGCACAATACGGAGATGTAAAACCAATTGACAGAAGAGAAGAGTAAAAGGAAGAACGTTCGAAAGTGATACAGGAGGAGAGGTGGCTTGAAGGACACTGTGGGAATCTAATATAATAAGGACTTCATGCGAAACTAGGGACGAAGCAACAAAAAAGACGGCACGCAGGATAGCAGTAGACTCGGCATAGAAAACTGAACCGAAGGAATGAAGTTCAAAGGTTTCAGAATAATTTAAGGAAGGACAAAAGGCCATCCTAACTCCATAGGGTATTTTGAAACCGTCAGTGAATATCGCAAAATGATTAGGGAAAAGAGAGCCAAAGATATTTAAAAACTATGATTTGACAACATGATAAAAGAAAGGTTTGATAGGGCAAGTGAAGAATAAGCAATTAATAGGATGTAGGAGCGTGGAAAAATTGAAAGGAAAGTATGCCAACTTATCATATGAATAGATGTATGGAGAAAACTGAGAGAGACGGGTGGGAATGAGAGATAGTATTCGAGTTTTGTTGATGGCAGATCGCCAGTTGCGGTGAATATAAGAATAGGAATTAACAAGGGAAAAAGATGAAATAGGAAGACATTTGATTAAAAAGCGGTAATCTATATAGGACCTTCGAACGATAAAAGGAGGTATGAGTGATTCGGCATGTAAAGCGGGGATAGGAGTAGACTTTCTAGCTCCCAGGCAGAGACGAAGACAAATATTTTGAATACAGTCGAGCTTGGAGAGCAAGGATCTGGAGGAATTTCCATAGATAAAACAACAATAATTAAGGATAGAACAAATATAGGATTTGTAAAGCATTTGTAGAATGCATTGGTCTCCACCCCAATTAGTATGGGAAAGAGACTTTATCAGGTTGAGCCTTTTGAGGGAAGACAGGTAGAGATGGATGATGTGATTATGCAACCAAAGGCGACTGTCCAGAAAAATGCCTAAATAGCAGAAAGAAGAAGAAAGAGGGATCGCATCGTTATTTATGACGAGACTAATTAGGGAGGGATCAAAAGGACGGAGAGTAAACACAACAACAGAGGATTTAATAGATGAAGTTGACAGATGGATATTTGATGGAGAATTTTCTAATGATGTTAAAGAATTTTGGAGCTGGGAGCTAGCGACTGAAATATGGCGATAGGAGTAGATGAGGATATCATTGGCGTAAAAAATGGAAGGTGAACTTAGAAGAATGGAGGCAATATTGATGAAGCAGATGTTGAACAGAGCTGGGCTAAGGCAGGCACCTTGTTGAAATCCGCAGAATACTAACCTAGTGTAGGTGTGAGAAGGAGTAGAAAGAATAACAATTCTACACTTAAAGGGATTACTAATGAGGGAAGAGAAGTGAGCCGGCATTTTAAAGGAAAGCATTATATCGAACAAAGTAGGGAGGTGGACATTGTCGAAAGCCGCAGTAATGTCAACAAAAGAAGCAGCAAAAAATTCTTTATGGTCTACCAAGAGCGAACTGATACAATCCGGGGGACCGCGACTAGGGCGAAAACCATACATGTTGTTAGGCAGTAAATTATTATGTTCGAGTCTCCAAACAAGACGTCTACTAATTAAGCTTTCAAAAAGCTTCCTAACGCAAGAAGCAAAAGAAATTGGACGAAAAGCTAAAGAGTTAAGCTTTGAGATCGGGATGATGATAAAGGTATTCTAAGAAGAAGGATTAGAGCAGGAACGAAAAAAGGAGTTAAATAAGTTCAAAAGGAACCGAAGAGAGTACTGAAAGAGGTTTTTGAGAATGGGAAAGGAAATTCCATCTTTTCGGCGAGAGGAATTTCCAGAATTACATAAGGATGCTTCCAGTTCTGTAAAAGTAAATGTAGAAACCAAAATATGTGAGGAGGTGGAATTGTATGACATAAGACAGGATTCTTGAAAGGTTGGAACGTAACTGGGAGCTATAGAATTCAAAAAAGGGATTAATTTATCGGGAGGAAGATTCTGATTGGATGAACGTGGGAAGAGGGAAGACTTAAAGGACCTGGGCATACTCCAGACACGAGAACCAGGAGTGGAGCGCGAAAAGGAAGAACAGAAGCTTTTCCATGAATTTCTTTCGCTATTTTCAAGGTGAATCTAGCTTAATCGTTGGCTCTTTTATGGTCGAGAAAGTTAGTGAGGGAGGAACGGAAAGTTCTAAATGTGGATAAACTAAGGTCGAAAGCAGCTTTACAATCCTGGTTCCACCACAAGGAGGAAGCCATTTTGGATCTTTTATAAGCGGAAGCCTGAAAGGGAGGAGAAGAACAAGTTAAAGCAGCAGAAACGGAGTTAATGAAGAAATCATATTGAGAAGAGGATAGATTCAAATTTGTTTGGATTGAAGAGAGTGGGGAATTAACAAAGGAACGAATGTTGGACCATTCTGCTTTAGAGGAATCCACTTTAGAATCTGAAGACGGTTAGGAGAAGATGGAAGAGGGATTTCATTGAAGGAAATAATTATAGGAGTGTGATCGCTACCAAAGGTACCGCCTGAAGTACTTCACGAACAGTTAAGACCAAGACCAGGAGAGGTAATGGAGAGATCGATATAGCTGAGACAAGAGTAACTTCGGATACAAGTAGGGGAACCATCATTCAGGAGAATCAGATCATTTTGGAGGATGAGATTCTCTAAAATCGTGCCATTTCTGTTGTAAGTATTAACACCCCAGAGGGATGAATGGACATCCCCATCACCTCCAATGAGGAATGGGTGAGAAAGTTCGTTAGTAAATGACTGAAAAGGAAAGTTGTGCAAATCGTAATTAGGATTAATATAAGCAGATGTAACATTTAGAGGACTAGAAGAATGGTTAGGAATAGAGACACGAACTAAATTGGAATCATGAGCTGTGAATGAGATGTCATTTCTTACCAAAATAGCTGCTCCACCGTAGCTGTCGCTGCGGTTAGAGCAAATGATGGAGGAACCTCGGAAGTTTATGTCCGGAGGGCTTTTTATCCAAGTTTCCGAAAGTAGAGCTATGTTAATATTTTGATGATCTAGTAGTCGCTCTAGAACATTTTTGTTAGCCTTGATATTCTGACAGTTCCATTGTAATATTCTAAGTCGACAAGACATAGTAGGTTTTAAGATAGAAGGAATATGAAGGAAGGGAATAAAAGGGATAGAGAGAGACGAAATATAAAATATAACGAAAGATCGAGTAAGCCAAATGATACTACAAACTGAGAAAGTAGATACAGAGACAGACAGACAGTGTTATTATCAAAATCCCACATGTTGGGAGATATGGTGTTAAACCGAAAAGAGTCAGACGAAGAATACTGAAGAATGAAAATGAAGTGAAGTAGAAGCTCTCTCCGCTCGAATAAATTCTTGCAAGAGGGTCGCCACATGCTATCAACTGACCTAGTTAAAAGCAGCAAGAAACGCCGACGAAACGCTTTGGTAAAGAAGGAATAAGAATAGGAATTAAAATTATTGTTAAAAATAGAAGATGAAGTATTAGCTGGAGGAGAAGAAGTTACAAACGGAAGAGATTTATTTTTATTTGACGATTTTGTGCCATTAACTGCGTTTTTAATGACTGAACGGGAATTAAGCGGAGGAGGCTTGCCTCCCCCATCGGGCGTGTCAGGCAAACAGGTAAATTAATAAATTGAACTAACAGTTGAACGAAACAGTCACGACGATTATTAGAATTGATAATAGAGATAAAATAAGCGATAAGAATAATTATACGAGTACGTAAGGTAAATGCGAAACAATAAAAGAAGCGATTTCACCGATAGTTCCGGAACAATTGAACGCAACACAGATAAACTTCATCGAACACGGTGTTATCTAGCATTTTAAGCCAACCGCTTTTGTTACACTAATAAATGGAAGTGCAAGAATGGCTGAAGGAATGGTACAAAGATTGAAGATCAAGTTACGTTCTATATTTCGCTATACTTTAATGCATCTTTATTTATGAATTTTGGTTTTGACTTTATCGTGTCCTTTCTGGTTTTTAAGTTTCTATTAGAAGATCACGTTTTTCTATCTGGAAATATCAAGCTGTCTGCACGTACCGGTGTACATATGCATATTACACGACATGTTGTGTATTGTAATATGTATATATACTCTTAATTAAATATTATGTTAGGTTTATTAGTATTGTTATTTATGAAATAAGTTAAGTTAGTTGTAATTTTTGTACTATATATTGTAACAAATCCTGACTTCTTCCTGTTCATAGCGCCAGTGTGACAGATCCTGACTTTTTTTCAAGTCCTTGTTTCCGGGCAGCCAGTGTCACAAATCCTGAACTGTCCCTCCGATCTCTTTTTCTCTTCCGGAAGCCAGTTACGCGAAGATGATGATAAAAACGAGCATTAGGCTTTTGATTGTTGTTTTTTTTTTAATTTTTTATTTTTAATATAAAAACACGTGTATTTCGTCAAACGGCACATAAACTATTAAGTTAATACAACAAGAAAACAAAGTTAATTTTACCGCATGGCGCTCTTTGTAACGCGCGAAAAGAAACGGTATGGATCGACTAGATGAAAAAAACGTGGCATCTACCAAATTAAGACGACGGCGACTAGAACAATAAGCGAACGAACGAACAATGTGTTCCGTGCTACGGCGATAAAGGCTACGCAGAAGTTTCTAGAAGAATACTTCTGCATAGATCACCGTATGTACAGCCCTGCCTGACTTTTGGCGGGATACATTAAAATCTCTGCTCGGCTCAATGTCATTCGCCACACAGTTCGGATGCGCGCTTTCGCCGCAAGCACATGTCACTGCCTTAGCCCTCGACCACTACCACTACACAGACACTAGTGCAGTATCATCCCGGTGCAACTGATTGAACGAACAGGCATGGGATTTTCGGTTTTGGCCGAGTAAGCACACTTAACAAGGCAAGCGATGGCTAAACGAACGATGTCCGAGAGATCGTGAATTAATGACATTTCAGAGAATATTTTCTAACTCGGACATTGTTAAAAGATAGCGCTGTAAGTACCGAATCCGTATCAATATCTATTATAATAAACGTTGATAAGAGTGTTGGGCACTTACACAACGGGCAATTTTGTCCTGTGAGACCCACAGCTTATTTTTAAAATAAAGAATAGAACAAAAAAAAAATACCAAGAATAAAAATATCCAAAAGGATTGCATTTTCGACGAATACTCAATTTATGTTTACCGATTTTCATTACTCACATGATACTTAAGTTGAATGGTACTCTTTTTAATGGACAAAGAATCAGTAAAATCGGTCTATATAAATATGAGTTAAGTGCGAACAAATATATAAAAAAAAAAAAAAAAAACGCGACGAACGTATAACCTCGTTCTTTTTGTAAGTCGGTAAAAATTAAAAATATAACAAATGTTACATAAAAGTGAGACACTTTTTGGGGCATCTTTTCGTTATATAAAATTGGGACATTTTTTTTGGTTACAAAATCTAATGGGGGCTGGCGTAAGAATTACGTTGTAATTAATATATATACATATTTATATATATCTGTGCAATAGCGAAGAATTTGTCACATTTATACGTGATACGCGTCTTTTAGTTCGAAATCGTCAGATGTAGAAAAGTTTGAAGCGTTAAAATATAACAAACGTTACATAAAATTGGGATATTTTTTCTAATGGGGGGTGACCTAAGAATTACGTTGTAATTTTTATATATATTTAGATATATATAAAAGCGAAAATCGGGAAGTACTTGAAAGGCACATCAATTATTAACATATCGTTACAACTACTAGGTCTATGAAGCTGAAAATTGGCATTTAATACAACGATACTGTGTACTATGGCAGCTGGTGAAATGTTTCCATATGAATTTTAAGTTTATTTTAATGGTAATCTTTTAATAAAATGTGGGGAGCCAAGTGAAGGAATTAAAAAATTACGGTTTTCAGGAAACTTATTAAATGGGCATTTCGATGTCCTTATTCCCAAAAATGAATCATTAACTATTGTTCCTGAACGAAATGTTTCTGTTTCATATGTCTGATTTACCCATAGAACAGAAAAAGAGGAAATACAGATCCAGATATATTAGCGTAGTAAGAAAAACTCAAATTAAACCAGCTACTGCCAAATTTAATAAACTGACTAACAATAATATTAATAAAATATCAATTAGTAAAAATAAAAGAAGTAAATCAAGTGACACAACTATAAGATCAGTGCGTGAAAAAAATGTAAAAAAAAGCAGATCACGATGTATTAGGGTCATGCGAAAAAAACAGATAAAAGATGCTTCTGCCAAATTTAAAAAACAGAGCGCAATACAAAAAAAATTATATAAAAGAAAATAAAAACATTTTAAAAAATTTTACGAAAATCAAAAACGGAAATTACTGAAAGAACTATGAAATCAGTTCTCTCAAAAAACGTAACAAAGAGCAGATCCAGATATACTGATGTTATACGAAAAAAGCAGACGTAAAATGCTTATACCAAATTTGTAAAACAGATCGAAATACAAAAAAATGCAATACAAGAACATAAAGATACTTTAAAAAATTTAACAGAAACTAAAGACTATATTGAATATAAAAGGAAGGTTAGTGAAACAATTATAAAGTCATATAATAAAACAAACTTTAATAACAAACAATAAGGGCAAAATAATTTATAAAAATAAATTAGATAAATACCTTAATTAGAAACGTTTTCGGGCATAACCCATCAACAGCTAAAACTAACTTAGTGAAAACTTAAAACACACTGGAGTGAATATATGGAATACATGTGTATATATAGTAGATACATAGGAGGAACAAAACATAGAAGGTATAAAAATCAATAGAGTAAAATTATTAATACTTAATACAAAATGTAAAATGAAGTAGGAGGAGCCTAAAGTTAAATTTTTATATTATAAAGTGGATTATTATTATTTGGTAATTGGTCATTTAAAATATTATCTTTATATTTATTTATGTAATAATTTTCAGCAATGTTCATAATATTTCCTTTGCCATAAGTGGCCAGGACAGTTACAGTGTTTTCTAATGAGTTTGGTTTATGTTTATTTTTAATTAAATGTTCAGCATATGTTGATTTTTCTATTTCATTATTATTAAATGATTTTATGTGTTCTTTATATCTACAATTAATTTTATGCCCTGTTTGACCAATTTATGATTTCTCACAATCAGTGCAATTTATTTTATATATACCACTATTTTCGTAAATGTTATTATTTTTTAAATTTAAAGTGTTTATTTTATATCTTAAATTATTTTTAGTTTTGAATGCTACATTTAAACCTTGTTTTTTAAATAAGTTGGTTAATTTATATATGTTATTGTTTTTCTAAAATAGTTTTATAAATAATATTTTTGTTTATCGCTAAAACTGCATTATTTCATTATAACAACATACTTAGGGTTTAGGTTATTGTATATTATTTTAACTACAATGATGACTAAATGTCTATTTTTTAACTTCTGTTTAAATTTCTGCAAATTGAGCAAATATATACTCATTATTTGTTATTTGGAATTCAAAATTTTAATGGAAGATAAATTCTGTTTCGAAATAATATTTTAAAAAGGCTATAATAATTCATTAGCTTCATTTGGTCGCTTGAGTACATTTCCTTGATCACCGCTATCATCTTTTAATTTGCTCTTTAAAATTTCTTTAATCTCATATTAGTGAATAAACTCTACTTATTTTCTCTTTCCTGAGTTTTTGTGGACTCTGCTTTAGTAGAGTAGTGGCCATATTATTGCAGTATTATAAATGTATTAATGTTGTAGTATTGTGGGTTCTGCTTAATTGTATGAATGTCCATATTATTACAATGCTGTACTGTTCATTCCTATGGTATTGTGGACTCTGCCTCAGTGCAGCGGTGGCCATATTATTATAGGTTATAAGTATATTAATAAAAAGTGTAGCAGCGGTTATATTCAAACAGGATTATAAATGTATTAATGTTGTGGTCTTGGTAGTTCTCCTTAATTGTATGAATAATCTTCTCCATGGGATCCATATTGACTTGCTGTGGGTTTCTGGTCATTCTGGCATCTCAGGTAATGAGATGGCCGATTCTTTGGCTCGGGTTGCTGCTTCTTCTACATTCTTCTTCAAAAAAATCCCATCCTCTAATCTCTTGCTTTTGTGTAAATATTTCCATCTCAGATTTTGGTCGAATATGTACCCTTCCTCCTTTTCTAATTGTCGCTCTTTTTATCTGTCCGTTCAGCCTAATCTTCCCTCAAATCCTTGGTTCCTTCTGTTTCCTTCACTTCCTCGTTCTGTTGTTGTCTCCATTGTGCGTTTGCGCTTTAACCATTCCTTGCTACCTTCCTCACGCTTTCGCTTCTCGTTGAACTCTTCCCCATGTTGTCCTCTCCATTCAAATGATGCGGTTGTTTGTGACGCTGATCACGTGTTCTTTGAGTGCTCTGCTCTTTCGGTGGAGCGCTCGGCTCTATATTCCCACTTGCTTGGGCTGGGGCTTCCTGCTCCTTTTTGTGCTCGTTATATCCTGTCTTTTCATTCTACAATTATTATCCCCTCCATTGTTTCCTTCCTATTAGCGATTGCTGATCGCCTCACTATATAACTTTCGTTTTCCCTTAATTGTTTCTGGGTGAAAGTCTTCGGTTGACGAGCCCAATTAAAAAAAAAAAAAAAAAAAAAAAAAAATTGAAATAGAAAATTTCATTTCATTACAATGGTTCAAATATCACTTCAATTTTACACATATATTTTATCCTGAATTATTCATGTCTGCACTATTCTGAATAATAAATGTAATTAATTAGTATATACATCTGTCATTTTCTTATGATGTAAGAAAGTGTCATTCATAACAATCACGCTTGCATAACTTTTATATTGTAATGTGTCCATTACATGGGTTGTATATATTTCCAAGAAATAAAAATAACAAATAATAATGTAGAATAATGAGTGCGAGTGTGAATGCGCGCGTGCCTGGAACTATTGTCGGTTAGGTGGCTAATCACCAGTGACCGACCAAGGAAGAAGGGATCGATCTGATTCGATCGCCTGCCGGGTGGTAAGCGGAAAGGCGAGAGAAATGTAGAGTGGTCAAAAACGATTTTTAGAAGAAGATCAGTTCCTTTTTTTTTGTGAAAAATTTTGGTTTTTTACCTGTGCTCAGAAAAGGAGTCTTTTGTCTACCTCCGCTAAGAAGTTGTTCGTTGCTCAGAAGTTTTTTCACGTTTCTATCAACGTAATAAACCAGTTGTGATTTTGATTTCGTAAATATAATTCGAGATTCGCGACCGTAAAAAGAAAAATCGAAAACAATCAAAAGTCCAGAAAAATAACACTACGTTGAGTCCGATTTCTCCGTGCCGATTGACCGCCGCATCACCAACCTACGGATCCCGGATAAACACCGACAATAGTGATACGTAGCGTTTAATATTATATTTTCTTATTACCGTGCTTAATTGTATAATCGTTATTTTCGTTATAATCATTGTTTTTTCAGCGGTCGACCGGTCCCGAAAGATAGGTGTAAGTTTTCTTAATATATCGTTTTTTTCGTCAAATTTCAGTTAAATAGTTTTCCTTTCATAATAATAATAATAAACATTCTCCAATAAATTTAAATCAAATCCACGAGCTTGAAACCTCGTGGTTGACACCCCTGAGGACCAAAGTGAACGACTAGAACCGTTACAATATTAAATATTCATTTAATTTTATCGCGTTATAGGTACTAAGTAATTACAGTAATGGCGAAATAAATTAATATTGGAACTGATTTTTTTAAAAAATGGGCACCTAACAGCTGAACATAACAAATAATACAAAACAATTAAATCATACGCCATCTTATTACCACAAAATATTTTAATTAATTTTGAAATGTATTTCATTTAAATATTAGCGTAGCAATGAAAAAAAAAAATTAAACGAAGAACGTAAAAATGAAAAAATAGATTGTTATTGCTTAAGACCACACGACAGAAGTGAAAACTTCATTAAGGCGAGTTTAATAATACGAAATACAAGTATTTCTTTTTTGTTCTATATTCATTGAGGCGAATAATATTTACAATATATGTATAATTATTATAATTGTGTATAAATTATTTTTGTTCTATATTCATTAAGTAATACACACCTACGTTATGTTTAACGTTTCTCTACCGTGCAATAAGAAGTTTCACTTCAATAAACAATTATTACGGTTTTATGACGGTTTTGTTATTTAGGTAGTAAAATTTTGCATAATATAACACATTTCTTTTATTCCATTTTAACCATACAATCAAATCAAATCAAATCAAATCATATATTTTGAATATGTACAACGATAATTATATATACTAAATAATAATTGAAGTCGCAAATGCGCTCCTTTAGCGCGAGGAGCGAATGTAATTGGAATACAATTTGTGTTTGACATGAAGATTTAAGAAAGCTAAACTAAAAACATGCATGTTGAAATTATTATACGTGGGCCACTATTGTGTACTGGTTTAACTAATACATCTTAAAATTAACGAATATGATACATACAAAAACAAAAATGAAAACTGCGTAGTATATACATGTTAGTAGCCCATGTTTACAAACAATCTTAAATGATAAAATTTACAACTTACTTACAAGTCAGTAATAGCAAGGAAACAAGTAAGAAGTAATAAAAATCAGTAAAAAGCCGCAGAAATTAATAAAAGTTAAAATAAAAGAATATCTAGAATAAAATCTAAAATTAATCACACACATTCCCCAGTCCCAAAATACTGGTAGCTGGCTTCAACAATAATACGTAAGCTAAAGCTTAAACTAAAAATTATATGCATGACAATAATAATAATATTGGTAATAATAATAATACTAATAATAATAGTAATAGCAGTAATAATAACATTAATCATAATATTGACAATATATATAATAGTATCAAAATTAAAAGCTAATATAAAAATAACAATAACCATTATCCAAGTTTAAAATTAATAACAATATTGATAGTTATAATAATAACATTAAATAATAATGGAACTACTAATAATAATAAAATAAGAGATAAATATGGTTATTGCTATATGTAATTTCAATTCATAAAATTAAGTAATAAAGCATATATAAGTATTTGTAGTAGTGATAGATCACAATGAAATTAAGCTTAAAGTGAAATATTATAGCTAAATAATTCTTACACGCCAGCTACGTTAGCTGGTACATAAGAATAATAAAATTACAGTTATGTAGCTAGTAATTGCTATTATAATGATACTTTTCTAGTTATAATTAATAATAATTTTATACTTTATGTTATATAATGATTAATTATGAAACGCAGGTATAATTTTAAATTGTTAAATGATGAAGAATTTAAAACTAGAGATTTAGGTGTTTATAATAATTATATATCGATATCTATGTATTTAAAATCTTCCACTGTAATTCAATAAAGTTTATAATATGCAACCGGCGATATGAATAATTTAATATTTTCTAATTGATAGCTAAAGACTTGAATTTTTGTGATATATTTAACTGCAATTTTTTTTAATTTGAGCGATTTAATATGTTTCAATTAGTGTTAGTCGTAGGCGCTCCAAAATAATTTAATAACAATCTACGGTTTTCTTTGCGGTTATTGAGTTTATGTTTTAAAGATTGTGGTATTGAATTAAATAATTTTGCACCCATATATCTAGCTTGTGTTCTACTATGAAATTTAAAAAAGCCCGGTAAGTCCGCCTTCTCTTGTGATGAACCTCTTGTTATTCCGGTGCAACTTTGTATATTGAATTTTTCTTTATTTTTTAATACATAAAGTAGTAAATGCACTGCAAATAATTTTTTAACATCCAGCATACTTCTGTCTATGGTAGGATATATATCCTGGTTAATTTTTTTGCATAGTGATTTTTGTAAATAAATTATTGGTGCAAGGTGATAATTCGCAGCTCCTTCCCAGTGTATGATACCATAGGTCAGTGAAGGTTGATATAATGCCAAGTACAAAGTACGGAGCTGTTTATTGTTAAAGAATTGTCCTAAATAATAAAATAGATAATTTAACTTTCTTAATTTTTTAGATAAGTAAGAAAGGTGATTACCCCATAGGAGTTTACAATCTAAATATAATCCTAAATATTTTACATTATACACTCTCTCTATCAGAATCTTCCCATTTTATTTGTATTTGATTCCATCTATGCTGCGGAAGATGACTGTATATTAAGTATTTCGTTTTCTTTACATTTAACTTCAGGTTTCTATTCATCCAATTACATACTGTATTTACATCACTCTGTATTTGACTTTGGAGTATGTTTACAAAACGAGAACTTACAATTAGTACAGTATCGTCTGCATAGGTGTAAATTTTTCCTGATATTTTTAGATTGCATAAATCGTTAATATACACTAAAAATAAGATGGGTCCTAGAATACTCCCTTGTGGTACGCCAAATTCTTGTATTAGACTATCACTGTAGGTTTTATTTATTTTTGTGATTACTTTTCTATGTGTTAAATATGATTTAAACCAACTGTAAATAAAACCGCGGAAACCACAAGCGTACAATTTTTTTAACAATATATCGTGATCAACTGTGTCAAATGCTTTGCATAGATCAAAATATACAGCTGCCACCGAGCAACCGTACTCTAATTTTTCAGTAATAGCCGTAATATGATTAAACAAAGCGTCATCCGTGCATTTATGCTGCAGAAAACCATACTGGTTACTACTGAAAAAATTTATATTTGTCAGATAATTCAAAATTTTTACTTTTAAGCATTTTTCAAAAATTTTTGAAAAAGTTGATAATAAGCAAATTGGTCTATAATTTGTTACATCTGATGTGATTCTACTTTTAAATACCGGTGTAATTATCCCGAGTTTTAAATTAGACGGAAAAACTCCTGATTTGATAGATTCGTTAAACATGAACGTTAGCGGTTTTATGAAAAATTCCAAATTTTCTTTTGTGAGGTTAATTGAGATTCCATCGAACCCATATGAACTCTTATTTGGGAGCGACGATATAGTATACTTAATATCATTCGTGGTAAAATCAATGAAACCTAAAGATTTAGTACTGTAATTATCAGTATGTAATATGTGAGGTTCGTAAGTTGAGTTATGTTTTATAGATTTAATTATGTTTACAAAGTAATTATTAAAATGGTTCGCAATAATGTGTTCATTTTCACTTACTGCAATTTGCTCGTTATTAATGCGTATTTCTTTCAAAGCAGAATTTTTGTTACCTATAACGTTCTTAATTATTGCCCAATATTTTTTTGGATTATCACTGTAATGTTGTAATTTGCGGGAATAATATTCTTTTTTTGCTACTCGTATTGATTTCTGTAATTGTTTAGAAATTTTTTTGAATTGGAGAAGAATAGTGTTATCTGTGGGATACTTTTTTAGTAATTTATATAGCGAATTTTTTTCTGTCGATAACTGAATAACCTCATTAGTAACCCATTCTGATCTTTTTCGTTTATGATTCCGAGATTTAAGTACCTTTTTAGAATTCTCTAATACATTTCTTACAATATGTATAAAGGTGTCGAACTTTGTATCAATTGATGAAGAATTGCTATAAATTTCGTTTAGTCTACACAATTTGAGATTATTTTGTAATAGTGACTTATCGATGAAATAGGCAGGTTCTTTATGTTTTGTCCGGAAAGTAAGATCTATTTTGATACTTATACTTAAAATCGAGTGATCCGAAAAACTGCAAGGTATAATTTCGACATTAATATCTAAGTTTGTGCTTGCATTTATGATACCCCGTATAAAAACATGATCTAAGCAGGATGAATAGCAATCTTTATTCCTGTGATATGTAGGCTGATTATGTACACTCTTAAATCCATACGAACTTAATATATTTAAATAGTTTAAACTTTTAACGTTATCCATTAGGTTTATATTTACGTCTCCTGTAATTAACGCAATTCAATCTAAATTAGTTATAGCGTCAGTTAAATTTGATAAGAATTCAGAGTAGTTTGAATCGCAATAACGATAGATGCCCACAATTGAAAAATTATGTTTATTATTTAGCTTTATATTAAAACATACGACATTTCCAGTTGGTACTTTTACATCGATGTCTATAATTGTATAGTTCTCTTTAACATATATAATTACTCCTCCCGATCTTTTATACGTTCTGCAATCAGACCGTGTAACATATCCTGGAATGTTATACCGATTTATTTCTTCATCAGTCAACCAAGTTTCAGTTAAGACTAACAAATCGAAATCTGTATTACTCTCACCCAGCATTATTACTAGCTCATTAAAATGAGCTCGTAAACTACTTGCATTTAATGTAAGAATGTTTAATGAGTTATGATGCATTTAAAATGGTTTGTATTTATAGTTTAGATATGTAACTAAATTAAATTTTTGTGAATATGATTTTATCGTGGCATAATTCAAATAGCGTAATTTCCTGTTAGTAAATATTAAAACTATTGTTATTTATATATATGAAAATGAATAAAAGCAATTTACATTATGCCCTCGGTAAATTGAGATCTCTATTTCCGAAATTTCTATAATAATAAAATTGAGCATAGAGGATAAGTTGGTAATGCATAAATGTTTTACTAAAGTGAATTACGGCAAAAAATTAAATACAGTACTTAATACAAAATAAACATTGTATATACATAATGTTATAAATCGTGTTTTATGAACGTAATGAATTATATTGTTTAATCGCTGATATGGTAAACTGTTGAGTGAAAGTAAAATGTTTAAAAATAGATTAATCTGAATAGTTAACAGAATTATACGAGCAAAATGAGTACTAATAAATGTAATAGATAGGAGATCGGGAGTTGAGAAACGCTTAACTGGAGGATTAATATATAAAATATAAATATAACTATTAGTAGGTTTAACAATAATAGTAAAAGTAAAAGTAAAAATAAAAATACGCATTGTTATTGAAGCTACCAGATGAGAATTTTTAAATAAAGAACAATAAAAAATAAATCTGTAATTAGGTAGACTTACCGATAAATATGTAAATAGTGATAGTATTTCTAGCCTTTGTCGTAGTCAATTTGCTTGCCCTTTTAGCAGGGCAATCTGTTCGTTAGATATTATTCTTATAATAGGTGATTTTTCGTCCCTGCGGGCCAAAATTTTGCCGTCTTTCGCCCATATAAACCTCCAGTCATGATCACATAAGGTTTTCGCATGTTTCAGTAACTTTGAGTTGGTAAATGTTAGGTGCTCCGACACGAAAAATTGTGTTTTGGAACCTAAATCGGTGAACCCAATGTCACTAAGTGCTGGTCTATGAAGTCGGCAGTTCCGAAGAAGTTCAAACTTCTCACGCCGACAAAGTCTAAGTACAATATTTGCGAATTTATATTCTGGTGATTTACGAAGCCTGTGGCAGATATCTATATCATTTTCCGACAAATTGCATCCAGTAGCTTCTCCAATTTTAAGTACGATTTTGTTTAAATCCTCCTGCGGGCTGGTCGGTATGTTTGTGATTATTACATTATTTTTTCGGGTTTATTGCTCGAGCTGATCAACCCGGTTAAGCAAATCATTATTTATTTTGTTTAGCTCTGCATTCTCCTTTTTCATAGTCTGCAATACCTTCATGGCCTCTATTAACTGTGTTTGTGACTCATGATACATCTTTTTCATATTTTCTAATTTTTCTACTAGTAAACCGATCCTCTCATACATCGGTTGCAATCCTTCTTTTAACATTTCTTTAGTGTATTCTTTATTGTTATTTCTACATGTCGCGCATGTCCAGTTTTCTCTTTTATTTTTGCTCATTTTCGCCCAGGTGCGCGGTGCAATACCGCCACAATTTAAATGCAAATCTTTTGTACAAACGGCGCAAGACAGATATTCGCCATCATCGGGCACTTGTTGGCAAAATTTTCCATATTTTGTAAAGCCAAAAAAGTTTTTTTGAAGATCCAAAACTTATTGATTAAACACGAAACAATTTATGATAATGAGTTACTGTAAGTTATTTTTAAAGTAACTATTATATAATTATAAACACTATACCTGACCAATCAATATTTATGTGAAATTGTAGCTAATTACTGATTGTAACAAATCGAACTTTTACTGTAAATTTTGAACGCAAACAAAGACGTCAAGCCAAACAATTATCGTAGCGGCAATTCATTTATAACTTTTTTTTTTCCCCTACCCTGGGCGCGCCAGCGGCCTTGACCCAACAACATGAAAAATTAAGAGGTAGAACTAAATAGATAGGCGGTCAGAAATGGATAAAACAAAGTACAGCAGCAATTGAATAACGGGAGTAGAGAATGATTGATTCTGAGTCTAATTAAGGAAACAACCGTGGAACGAGGACAGACAGGAATATAGTGAAACCAAGACAGGAAACGAGGAACCGGTTGAATAAGAAGGTACTGTGAAAAGCGATTTGAGAATAAAAATAGATACATGTCCAAGCAAAGTCTGGAATGATTAGAGCGTGATAGAGAAAGAATGTCTGAAAAGGGGAAAGAGCCATTGCGGGAGGCTGAGCGAGCTAAAGAGTCAGCTGAGTCATTGCCCTCAATATTGGAATGACTAGGAACCCATAGAAAGTCTATGAGAATGGAACGGGATGAGAATAAGAAGGAGACAATTGATCGAATAGTGAGGATGGTACCGTCAGAAGAATGTGAAGGAGGAGAGGAGATGGCTTGAAGAACGTCTTTGGAATCGGAAACGATCAGGAATTTGTGAATCCCACTTGTAGAGGATATAAAATGAATGGCACTGGTTGTATGTTTACATAACTCACATTGTCTTGCAATGTTGATAATGCGCTTTTTACAGTTGTTACAATAGCAGCTTTTCGTAATTAATAAATACGTTCTAGTTTGCCTCGGATGAGAACATTTCTTATGATAAGTTCATATCAGAGGTTCAATCAGCCTCTCGGGTATGCACAACCTCCAACTTTTATCTCTATCCCTGTTTTTAAAAAATAAGAGATTATTATGCGCTAAATAAAATATTCTTAACTTTTGATTCGTCTCGTATGTTTTAAGAACTTGACTCCATTGTATGTCCTTTTTTTTTGTTCACTTTCTATAACCATCAACAAGGCTACAAAATCTGACTTAGGCAGACAACACATATTTGCTATAAGTGCACAATCCTTATCTTTATTTACCAATATATCTGGTCCCATCCGTGAGAGCATGTCGGCTACTATTTTATCTTTCCCTGGAATATGTTTGATCGTTATTTGAAAATTCTGTAAGAATAACATCCATCCGGTTAACCTTTTATTTCTCCATTGTGAATTCTGAAGAAACGCAATACTTACATGATCCGTTAATGCAATGATTCTGAATCCTTCCACGAAAATGTGGAATTTTTTTGAGACAATATTGTCATGAGCCTACAGTGAGTAACGTGAATAAAATATTGATTTTGTGTTTGGAATTCTGGCTTTACTATGCTGTGGGAAATGAAAAACATAGATTAAATTTTATATTCCTTATTTTATTTATTATGGATCAACACAGCATAGTATTTTGTATATAATTCTCTCGTAATGTTCGAACCGAGTAAAGTAAAGTAGCTGATTAAATGGTTCGAACGGTTGGGAAGTTGGAATATAATTCCGATGCCGTACCAACATAATTATAATAACGTAAAATTAACTAAGGCTAGACGCGGATACACTGCCCGACTAAAGCGACGTAATTTTGCCAAAAATTACGCGTATGATAAGCAAGATGTGTCGTTGCGAGTGGTCGGGCAGTACCGACAGCTGATCGACTACCTGGGTTTTCGCGAGTCTTGCGGTCATTCGTCAATTAAGTAGTATCCGTTTTTACTCTGATAGAGTACGATGATCGAAGCGTTGAGTGTCAGCGAACCCGCGATAATTGTTAATTAAATCATCTTCCGAAGAATTATATATGTACTTTTTTGTAATCGCTGTTCGTTGTTGATTTATTGTGAATAGTTTTTTTGTTTCAATGTTCGATAATAAAAATTTAATCACAATAGTAATAAAAACAAATCATCAAGTGCTATAGTTTTTATTAGTATTAGTAAATATACATTATTTCTGTCAACAAGTATATTTACTTTGTGACATTCAGTGGACACGGCGGACTGGGCCGCCGTGAGATAGCTTGATAATAGCTCAAAGGCTTCTTACTCTTGAGATATAAAGAGTGAGTACACGATAATATATAAGACCTAAAAGTTCCCTTTCAGTTGTGAAGTAGTTACGTTCCGCCTTCAATAGCAATCTAATTACAAACATCACAGGTCCAGGATCATCTTCATCATCATATTGGAAAAAACAACCCCCCGCTGCTTTATTAGAAGCATCACTACTAATATAAAACTCTTTAGTGTAATCTGGATGTTGAAGTTTAATATTCTCACAAAAATTAATTTTTTTTTTTTTTTTTTTTTTTATGATACTAAATTTACAAATATAAATCTAGGCGCCATGTGTTACTACCTGGGCTATTACGGCACCTAGACTCACTTGAAATTACAGAAGGCGGTGCAGTCTGTTCGATGCTGCAAAATTCAACACTGCCCGAACACAATCCGGGTAGTTCGACAACAGACGGTGGGGTGAGGTATGACTAGAAGTACGGGAAGTATGCCGGCACCATTTCAGCAGATGCTCTACAGTTGGTGAGGCCATGAACCCGCACAGAGGGCAAGTGACCGGAGGGGGAGCTCCTTCAAAGACGTGATTGTGTGATAGTGCAGTGTGCCCCAGACGCAGTCTCGATAGGATCGAGAAATCCCTACGTGTGACGGGAAACGGCGGCCACCATGGGTCGGTGTCCGACTTTATGGATCTGAGCCAGGTTGTTTGTTCTGACCATAGTTTGCTCCACTCCTCAGCAAAGTGCATCAGAAAGACTGATGCACCAAAACGAGGCAGTAAGGCGTTAAACGGCATCGGGTTAGATAGAGTTGCCTTAGCAGCCAAGTCAACCCGCTCATTGCCGGGAACCCCAACATGACCAGGAACCCATAAGAATGTGACATATACCTCAGATCGTGAAAGTTGGGAGGTTTTTTATTTTAATTATTAGAGAGTTGCAACTGTCTGGACTCTGGATGGCTTTTAGAGATTGAAGTGAGTCTGTAATCAGAAGGGCATTTTGAGACGCTGGGTTGGAAGAATATGTCTCAAGGCAAAGAAGGATCCCAAAGATTTCTGCCTCTAAAGTAGAGCAGTAGTCGTTTAGGCGCTCGGTGTACATTACACCTCCAATTTCATAAGCGCATGCGGTTGGTGAAGGAGAATTAGTAGGACTCGCTTTAGCTGCGTCTGTGTACATGTGAATGTAGTTAGGGAAGGAGGCGAGTTTATTTGATACTACTTGAGCCATGGGTATAGAAAGGTTAGATGCTCCTAAGGGATCTGCTAAAGATATGTTCATAGATGTTGAGACATGAATCCAGGGCGCTAAAGCGGTCGGATTAACATGGTGATCGCTCCAATTTATGCCTACCTTAGAAAGAAAAGTTAAAGCCTTGACCAATGGATCGCCAGGAAAGGATGGGAATGGGATTTGCGAGTTACTGGTGGAAAAATGATCTGGTAAGGAATAACGAAAAGAATCTCGAAAGGTGAGATAATCGCGAATAATAGATAAAGGAGGAAAGCTCACCAAAGCACAAACGCCCAACGAAGGAGAAGTTTGGTGCGCCCCAAGTATGATATGTAAAGAAGTATTATGGATAGGATCGATAGATTTTAGAAGAGTTTTATTAGCCGAAGAATACACCTGACACCCGTATGACAGTTTACTCAGGATAAGAGCTTTGTATACTGATAACAGCAATTTTGGATCTATATTGTACTTGTGATTGGATAAACATTTCAAGATGGACAAGGATTTCATGCAACTACGCTTAAGGATAGACATGTGTGGAGCCCACGATAATCTCTCATCGAACGTTAGACTCAGAAACTTTATGGAAGGAAGGAATGGGATAGGTACATGTTTTAGGTAGAGGATGATATCAGGATTGGAAATAGGACGACGCTTCTTTAGGAATTCGACACATGCAGTTTTTGAGGATGAGAAATCCAAGCCATTCTTTTCTGCCCAGTTTTGTAATCTATTGATCGTTGACTGTAGGATAGACATCGCATTAGCGGGGATGTTTGAAGGAAGAGATATGTTAAGGTCATCAATGAACAAACGGGCTGTTACCGGCGGCCTTATGCACTCTGCTATATCGTTTATATAAATGATAAACAAGGTTACGCTTAAAGGCGAACCCTGTGGAATTCCATTTTCAGTCGTGAAGGATGAAGATACTGAAGAGCCTATTCTTACTTGAATAGTTCTATCAGTGAGGAAGCTCTGGATAAAATTGCCCATATTACCGCTAATTCCGGCGTTCTTCAGCTTTTTAAGCACTCCATATCGCCATATGCGGTCGTAAGCTTTCTCTATGTCAAAAAAGACTGAGTAGAGATGCTGTGATCTACTGTGGGCTGTTAGGATTTGCCTTTGTAGGCTAAGAAGATAAACGAGTGCAGATTTATATTTTTGGCCGCCTGCTTGGATTGGAGAAAGGATTTTCTTGGATTCAAGATAGAAATAGAGGCGTCGGTTCACCATTTTCTCCATTACCTTAGAAAGGACTGAGATCAACGAGATGGGTCTATAGCTTTGTGGAAGGAAGGGGTCTTTGTTCGACTTGACAATCGGAATAAGGAGAGTTGTTTTTAAGGATTGTGGGATAAAACCAGAAGACCAAATTTGGTTATAGATGCCGAGCAGGAATAATCTAGCAGATGTAGGAAGATGTTTGAGCATAAAGGAATGTATAGAATCCACTCCAGGTGAGCTATTCTTTATGTTGCAGTTTAGTTGATAATTTAACTCGTGGATTGTAAAAGGAAGATTTAAAGGATCATTTTCGTCGGAATTAAAAGATATTGATTGTTGTTCCACGGTTAATTTGATGGCTGCAAAGGAAGGATCATATATGGAGGACGACGAGGAATTCTTAAAATGGAGCGCAAAGATTCTCGCAACGTCAGACTCTTCTTTAATCAGCGAGCCATTCATGAGTAACGCAGGAGTCAAAGAATGATTCGAGGCTCCATTGAGAGACTTGATTCTTTTCCACATAATGGTGCTGGGTGTATCTTTCGTAATAGAAGAGACAAAAGATATCCAAGACTGGCCTCGCTATGGCCCTGCGCTTTTTGAATTCCACTAGATCACTGAGTAATTTGGTGGTCTTGTACTTACGGAGAGCTTTTTTTCTCTCAGAAATGGCTGCGCTAATCTCTGGGCACTACCAAGGTACCCGCTTATGCTGTGTGTATGATGTTAGTGGAATGGATGCTACAGCGGCAGTGTTAATTGCTTCCGTGAGCTTCTGTAGGTTCTCCTCTACCGATAGTGAGAAGTGGTGCGGGACAATAAATCCTGACTTATATTTGTCCCAATCTGCTCTGTGAAAAACGAAACGTCTAACCGACCGCTTTGCTCTCGCCTTCGGCACCATGGGAGGAATATTGATGAAAATTGGGAAATGGTCACTAGAGCAAAGGTCTTGATGTACGGTGCTTGATAAGAATGGGAATAGTGCAGCCGATGCAAAAGCAAGGTCTAAAGTAGAGAAAGAATTATAAGAAAAATTGAAATGCGTGTGTGAAGGGGGAGGAAGTAGCAGGAGGTTACTGTTCAAGAGGTAGTCGGAGATTATCGTTCCATGAGCGTTGTAACGTATGCATCCCCACAATGGGGAATGAGCACTAAAATCACCCAACAAAAGAGTTGGGTCTCCTATCTGAGCTAGCAGGGTATCAAACTGCATTTGAGTAATCCTTTCGGAAGGAGGAAAGTAGCAGTTACAGATATTTATACAGGAAAAGGGGAGTGATGGAATTGTAACTTGGACCGCCATCACTTGTAATGTGGTATTTAATATTGTTGAGAAGGGAAACTGTCCTTTACCAGTATGGCGACTCCTCCGCTGGCTACTGAACCCTGCGTGTAGTCAGATCGAATAAGGGAGAATGTGCTGATTTTAGATGCGTTTCTTGCAAGCAAACTATGGTTGGATCATGATTGCACAGTAGTAGCTTCAGTTCTTCTATATGTTTGTAGAGGCCTCTGCAGTTCCACTGCATAATGTCCTTTGAAAGCGTCATGACTGAAACTATCTTTCTCGCCTCAAAAGTGGTGTGTAGATGATGTTAGTCGTGAAGGGGCCACTGTGGTGTCCTAATGGGTCCTCCTCCAATTCGCTTAGTATTCGTATGATACGGGTGAACCTGTATTTCAATCTCTGTTCCTTCAGCAGGGGTTTTGTGGTGGCTAGCATGTATAACAGACTATCTCTGTCTTTGGTGAAGTCCCTAGCAAAGTTGATATAATCCTTGGTGGTCAAGATGTTACTGATAAACTCTTTGAATCCATTGAAATCGGTTATAAACGATGATTGATGTTCATCGAACAGATGCTTGACTCGGGCTGTTACTTGCTCGATTTTCTGTAAGTTGGATTTAGGCATCTGCTTCGCTGAAAAGTTGGATGGGGGGAAAAATCAATTTTGCGACTGGTCAGGTACAGGATTGATTTCATTGTCTTCATGATCTGGAAGGGCCAGATTAAGTTTTTTATTCGCTGGCTGGGGTGTGAGGTCTGCACTGATATTTTCAGGTGGGTCTATCGGAGAAAGGGGGTGAGGTCGCTTAACGGTTAAATTGAACGGCTCCAAAACTAAGTCCATTCCTTCGCGCGGTTCGGTACTTTTTGGAAGAGAATCGTTCGCATCTTGCGGTAAATCACTTGAAGCGTGACTGTTTGCTTGAGGGTGGGATGTTGTTGATGGTTCCCTCTCGACGGTCTGTTCTGCAGGTACCTTGTGGCTGATTTTACAGCCGGTGCAAGCATGATCTTCAAGATTAAGAAATATGCGATGATTTCGGTCGTTGAAACTCAGAAGAAACGAGTCTGGTATATCTGTGCAGTAGGTGTGTTCGATATAAACCTGTCTCCTCCAGCTCACTACATGGCCGAATTCGTCGTCAGAAGGGTTTACTCGTAATATTGCGATAGGTGTTAGAAGTTTCAGTGTTAGGATGGAAGAAAGGTAGTGATTTAGTTTATCGTTGGGAATAGTTGGGGAAACGTTGGATAGCACAAGTTTGTTAGAGGGATTTTTTATTCTCCGGGCTATTGATGTTCGGTCACCTAAAGAGATCGATCCTCCGTTTACAAAAAATATATCGGAGACCTGGACGGATTTAAGGAAAATTGCGACTCTATCGTTACTGATTTTCGAACCTGCTATGATATTGGCTGAGCCGCCTACTTTATCTTTTAGTGCGATAAAATAGTCGCGAGTGGAATACGGGGCTACGTGGGGAAATACGAGACCTTGCTCGTCTTTGGGGTGGTCGAAAGTGGTCAGTGGCGATATTTTTTTCGTGTGTGTAGTTCTAGCCGTTTTAGCCGATCTAACTGATTCAGAGAATGATATATTCAATGGCGGTCTGTTGTCGGCGCGGTTATCAGTTGCTGTAACATTTGAATTAGACGGGACGGTTGTGTCTTTATCGGAGTTATTCATGTTATTCTGATTTAGAACAGACGGAAGGGGATTTACTGCGGTCGACTGATGCTTATTGCAGTCGCGGCGATTGCCGGCTGATGTGACGGTGTGTTGTGTGTGTTAGTGTGGGTCTTACCTTGTTTGTGTGGTGTGTACTTACTACCGGTGGTTGATTTACTTCCCTCCGGCTTCGATGTACCGGCCAGCGCACCGGACGGCGGCGGTGAGCGGGGCATCTTATAAGACAACCCCACAACGTAATATCTCTTATCAAGACAAAATGAACGCGAGAAACACGATAACTTTATAATACGAAGAATATTAAAAAATTAAATTTAAATTGCTCAAATGCTTCATTACACTTCTCATCCCAAACAAACAGTTCCTCTTTGCTAATGAGCTTTGATACGGGTTCCAATTTTAAAGCATATCCCGAAATTAACTTTTTGTAGAAGTTACACATACTCTGAACCTGTTGCTTATTTATAGGTTTTGAGAAGTTCTTAATTTTATCCGTTTTTTCTTTGACCATTGAAATACGGGCAGCCGACAGTCTGTATCCTAAATAGTCAATCTCTTTTTTTCCAAAAACCGATTTGCATAAATTAACCGTCATCCCTGCCTCACGTTGTGCCGTCAAAACTATCTTTATGTTTCTGTAATGTTCTTCCTACGACGTGGAGAATATCACCAGATCATCTATATAAGCTTGCATGAATGCGTTGTACTGTAGGAAAAGTGCCGTGTCAAGCGCCTTTAAAAAAACACTTGTGCTGATCCTTAGCTCAAAAAGCACCACATTGAACTCATAGGCTCTCCCTTCATACACAAAGGCCGTGTATTTCTGTGATTCTACGTGTAACGGTAATTGCATGAAACTAGATATGAGATCTAAACTCGACATATAACAAAATTTCTTTCCACTGTATAACAACTCATCAATTGGTGCAGGCTGGCCATTCTCACACTGGATGATTTTATTTACATCCTGCACGTCCAGACATAGTCTGATCTGACCGTTTTTTTTTTAAAATTGCTATTAGTGGGGAGGCATATGGCGAACTTGAACTACTAATAAGTCCCAAACGCTACACACGATCGATTTATTCACTTACAGCAGATCTTTTTGAGATTGGAATAAAATACATCCGTGCTTTACGATAGATCTCATATAGTTTCGTATTAATTTTATACATATATGAACGACATCTACCTGCTTCCTCAAAGGTTGCAAAGTTTCCTCCAGCAATTTCTTATGCACATTCTCAAAATCAGATTCATATATTTTCCATACTATTTTACTTTCTCCATCCTCAACATTTGCAATTTTCTGTCAATAACAATGCAATATGTTCTCCGAATCCTCCCGTACTCTTAAATCGACATTCTCCCACATTTTCTCTGTTTTCGAAAAACCTAATTCCTGTAATTTATTATCCCCCGTGAGGTTCATCCTCCCATATTCGTTCATCTATTGCAGTGATTTCCGAGCCCGTATCAATAATCGCTCGTTCCCTGTCGCTAAAAATATCAACAATAATGTACGGTGCTACACATTGGTTTTTAATTTCTTTCTTATTTTCAAACTTAGCGTTGTTCACTTGTATACATGGTCGCCAGGAGGACGGTGCAAGGGGATGCACTTGCACCCCCTTTGCTGCCGAGAAAGAAAATACACAGAAAAAGATTACAATTTGACATTTTTATTCTTTTAAGAAATCACTACCAATAATGACTGACACATTCAAACCTTTTATAATGATAGTTCCTGTCATATACACTTCCCTACCTAATTTTATGGGAACCCAAGCCTGCAATTTCACTGTTTTTTAGGTTTTCTACGCGCTCCTTCAATGTATAAATTTCCAGTAGGTAAGATAGGATTACGTGAATTATTTGTGTTCTTTTAATAACCTCCCATACTCGTTCATCTATTGCAGTGATTTCCGAGCCTGTATCAATAATCGCTCGTTCCTTGTCATTAAAAATATCAACAAAAATGTACGGTGCTACACATTGGTTTTTGATTTCTTTCTTATTTTCAAACTTAGCGTTGTTCACTTGTATACATGGTCGTCAGGAGGACGGTGCAAGGGGATGCTCTTGCACCCCCTTCGCTGCCGAGAAAGGAAATACACAGAAAAAGATTAAGACATTTTTTAAATCAAATTACCGTTTGAATAAAAACTTAAGACATCTGGATTGCTGTCCAAATTTGCTTATCACCTTGTCGATAAATTCAGTGTCCTCCTCTACTCTTTTCCTGTGAACACTGAGCATGCACAAGCCGCTTAGCCTTGCGTCTCCCATCGTTGACCGATTCCAAGTCTTGACACGTCGTAACGTACTAAATGTACATTCAATGCTACATGTTGTTGATGGAATAGTTGAGCCAATTTTAATTGCCTCACATACTGCTGGGTAAAACGGAGAGCTCGAGCAATCATCAAATCTACGTATTCAACAGTGGATTCATTTAAAGCCGAATCACTTGCTTCAATTGTCTTCAATATCTCGTACCACGTGGTAGCCTCGGCAATGAAATTAGGTAGAAAACCTCCATAAAGGTTCTGTATATCTTCTGCTACATCTAAAAATAAAGATTTATCTAATTTTCTGATATTATCTGGATGGAGTTTCGTAGGTGAAAATGATTTTTTGTGTGTTGAAGAAAATCAGTTTCTCAGAGAAGAAATGATAGAATCTAAATATGGGACGAAGCTAGATATTCTGAAAAATTCTTTTACATTTTCAGGTTGTTGACTTGATCTCTGAGCCTGCCTTGCCGCTACTCGAGGACGCTTAAATTCAATATCCAGTTCTTCGAAAATTTTTTGAGCTTTCTCAAAAATGACCGAAAACTTCATAGAGGCATTATCACGGTGAGACTGAAGCACCCTGTTAATTTATTTACGTGATCGTGTATCGTCTTTATATTCATATTTATTTCTTAATTGGTTGCACATGGGTTCAATTTTGGCAGAATAGGCAGCAATTACTAGGAGTGTCACAATCTATGTTGGAGTTGTTGCAGTCGTGTATAGTTGATATGCTTTGGTTTTCCTTTTTTAAAAGTTCAGTGTGCAGTGCGAAATTTCTTCTAAAACTAGTACAATAGTTAGAAAGTTTTCAGAAAATTTTCTGATACTTTGTACTTTGCTGTCCAATGCGTTTCACAAAAGAGAAGTGGTATACATATTTCAAATTTTATTTCGCCGCAATGTATTCTCTCTAAAAAAATTTACGATGTCTTTTGTAGTCGCAGCAGTATTTCTTACTTCACTAACATTGTTCAGATCATTGTTGACAAGATTCAATATATGGCTTGCAGTAGTCAATAAAAGCGGGGACTGGCAGTTCCACTAATCCGAACCCCAATTCCTGTCCCGGAGGCGAAAATTCACCCCAGACCGGTAATCCAAACACAAAATTCACCCCAATTCGTGTCCAGGTGGTCAAAATTCACCCAAGTTTCCCCCGGACAGTTCGCATATCCACTAATCCGAACGTCCAAACAGTGTCCCAAGGTCAATAAACTGTCCAAAGTGTTATTCGGGGGCGCAAGTAACCCCAATTAGTGTCCAGGTGCTGAAAGTTCCCCCAAGTTCCCCAAATTTCTCCGAAATTCCCCTGTACGCGTCCCGCTCGTTTCCGATAAATCGAACCGATTATTAATTAACATGAATATATTAATTAATGTCCGAAAGTATCCCAAGTTCCCCGCCCGCCCATTGCTTTACCACGATTTTTTTTCTAAATTCCGCGGCCTAAGTATGATAATTCCAAAATTTAACCCCAATATATTATTTAAAGCTAAATCTAACCTATAACTCCAGTTCATACCGCTCACACGTATTTTTCGTCCCCATGCACGCTCCGGTCGCCGATGCGAAAGCGCATGCGCTGATCCCACGCATATTCCGATCTTCACCGCGATATCACAACCACACACACGCGCTCCGTTCCCGATCCCGCGATTATTTCTTTAATATTTCAAAGTATGAGTATATATTATTATACATACGATACATATATTTTTTTTAAGGATCTTTCATATTTTTACAAATATAGACGCACCCGCGACGAAAAATGCTCCAATCATATTCTTGCATGCAAACACTGCCGCGTTAAAGTATTTTTTTTTTTTTTATCTATAATTTTATTTTATTGTATTATATAATTATTTTTATTATAATTTCTTATCGTGTAAATATACAGCTATGTGGTGGTATGACGGGAAAGGATATTGATAAATAACATGAGAATTAGTTCCCGGAGAACTGAAAAAATTAAACATATCGTAATATATATGGAATATACATTTAATAAAAATATGCGTGCATGATTCTCGCATTAATTAATATTTTATGTTTCGTAAATTATTTTTCTGCGATATAAACGAGTGTGTGTAAGGTTCGTTGATGCTAAATGAGTAGAGAGAGAGAGAGACTGAGAGAGACAGAGTGACAGACAGATCGAAAAATCCTGCTAGTTTTACAAGACATGCTGTGTTGGAAGAAAAAACGCGGTTCGAAGAAAAAAAATGTCGCTAATTGTGATGGACGAGTGAGTGAGAGAGTGCATGTCTGTGTGTGTGATATAGAATATTATATTCTCCGACGCATCAGTTTGATCATGAAAAAACAAAAAAATACTTCGAAAAAAGGCTCCGGATGTCTCCGATCAATAACATTCGCATTGTAAGGCTATCCATTTGTAAAAATGTACCTACAATACCGTTCTTCGAAGAAATAACAAAAACGACTTTTGATGGTATATGTACCAAAGAAACATGTTTTTTTCTTCATTGCATGCATACAGGTATGATACACATTGTCCCTTACTGTCATCTTCGATTGAACAAAGGGGCTAATGATCTGACACCGCTACAACATGACTAATGATTGTTATAGCCCAACATTGATGGGTCGTAAAAAACCGATTTATAAATTCTAAGTATCTTTTCTGACCGGTCACGTTGCAAGGCTATCCATTCGTAAAAATGTACCACTACAATACCGATTTTTCCATGAAATTTGCGAAAGCGACTTTTGATGGTATATGTACCGAAGAAACCTGTTTTTTAATGGTGCAAAGGAGAAATTCGAGGGTGGTACCTGGAGAAAATTCGAACTCCACGATCACTTGAATTTGTGCAGTCATTCAGTTAACACCGAAGATTAACATTTTCAAAATAATCAAAGCGATTTTTAAAAAAAAAATTCAAAGTTTTTTTTCTTCAATCATTTTATCAAACAATTAATTTGGTAAGTACATTCATACATTTATTTACTTATTTATTTAAATTATTTTCTATGTGATCATTATTTTAAATGATACGGTACCATAAAAAATGAACGTTCTTTCAATATTAAAATATCAAATATTCTTCTTCTAATACTCATACAAACAAATCATTTATATCTCTTTTGTGAATTACTTTTTTGATTTCCTACATTTTTATTTTATTTTACATTATATTAATTACCTCATGTGTATGAACCACATTTCTTTTCGTGTATTCCTGAATTTTTCTTTGGAAAAATAATTTGGTGTGTGCGATACCTTGTTGGAGGAAGAAGATTTGTGACAAGCAGACAAGCTGTCCCTTGAATACAACATTCTCAAATTTTACAGAAAATACATAGCAGTAAGTAAATGTTAACTTTTTTTTTATTTTTAACTCCTGTTTGTTCATCAATTTAAAGTTTCTTATTCATAGATTTTTACATTTCTCACCAGTTTTATGTTAATTCCTAACATTTTTTCTCTGGTTTCCATTAATTTTACTCATTCCTTACACATTTTACTCGAACAAAAATACAAATATGTAGTATATTATCAATTTTTTATATTGCACCATATACATATAAATATATTTAATTTTATTTTTCTTAAATATTTTCGGTAAACTAATCATATTTTTTATTTTTTTATTTCTTTAGCACGGTGTTGTTTGGAGATCAATTTATCGTGAAGTGAACACATATCCATAATAAGCCACCCGAGTAGTGAGGTTTTGTGCCAAGCATCCGAAAGGGAGGAGCAGAAGACGTTTTCATGCATGTGTCGATCGTCCTCAGTATAATTATATATTTTTCTGTTGGTGAGTATACAAATTATTTATTCATTTATTTATGTTTAATATGTGTATATCACATTCGAAATCTATGAGTTCAATTTATTTTTTCTGATTTTACTATTTCTCAAAAATATACTTACCTTCTTTATAGTAAAAATTAAAAATCTAAAGATCTTACCTACACTTTTTCAGATTGAATTTCATACATATTCATCATCATCCTCACCATGGACAATATTTTAACATCATTATTATTATTTTTTAAATTTGAAACAAAAACCAAAAAGGATGAAAAATGTATATGTAATAAAGTTGTTAACAACATATTTTATAACAATTTTAATAGCATACAAAACTGTAAATGCAAGAATAAAATTAATTATAAGGCACTTCTTTGTGCTAACTACCATCTTTCAAATAATTTAAACACCCATGTAAATAATTATGATTTTATTTTGAGAAAACTATTCCTACATTTAAATATTAATAATATTACTCACTTATATTTAAACGAAATAGAAATAATGTTAGCGATCCTCGAATTAGATTTAAGAGCATACTACGAAACAGTATTTGCGATATGCCCCACACCCAAACATCAACATTATAAAAAAAAATTAAAATCTCGTACATATCGTTATAGAGCTCTATCCTATAGTGATATGGTAAAACAACTATTTAATAAAAATAAAGTACTCCATTTAAATTTATCAAGTTATATATCAAATATTCACCCATTTAGTACTGTAACAGATCATAAATATTTTTGCAATACATCCCCGAAAGATATGCATACAGTCATGCACAATGTAGGGTTATTGTTTTCCAATAACATCCCAAAATATTTAGATCCTTTTGCAATGTATTGCAAAAACTTTATTGATCATAAACTACTTTTAAGGTGTAATGCTAAAACAATTAATTTTACCAATTATTCAAAATTTACACATATAAATAAAAATAAAATAGATTTATTCAGCACTTACACATTTAACATTAAAAAGAATTATGTATATAAGATAGATTGTGAGGAGGAGGATCATTTTTATATTATTAATTTATTAAACAATGTAATAAATAATTTTAATTTTAATAATAATATGTTTTATGACGATGAATATATATTTACAAATGATTATATTTATGACATAATTGATTATAATGAGTTTGATGAAAGAGTTTTTTCTACCATTTTTTTTAAAATGTTAGAGTATGACTCATCATACAATTATAAAGTTAATTTATTACTTATTTTTACATTTAATATAAATAATTTTAAAAATGTCATCAACAATTATAATTTAATTGTTGATGAATGTAAATATATTAATATAAATAACAAATTTTAAAAAAAATTACACATTTTAGACGACTTAAATATTTTTATAAATAACAAAAATTCTGTTTATGATTTGTAAATATATTTTTTTTTTATTTCATGAGTTTTATTATTTCATATATAATATTTTAGCATATATATTTATTCTAAACAAATTTCACGCCTAAAAATAATAACTAAAAAGTACAAACATTTACTATCAAAGATAGATTGAAAACCATTTTCAATCCATGAAATAATCAAGGCTTATTTCTATCGTTTATGTACCGAATTGAGCTGATCAATTTTATGTTAAATTAACACCCTTAAATATCATCTTATTTAACCTTTTTAAAAATAGGTTGTTTTCAAACAAAGGAATAAAAAAGGTCAATGCACTGGATGACTGTAGCCATGAAGGGGTCATAAATAACCGTTTAGAATGTTACTTTTCAGGCTCTAACATGATCTAAATATGTCATTAAAATAAAGGTATATTGTGAAATTGGATTTTACAGGTATATATTGTCGAAAAACTTGATTTGACATGTTGCAAAGGAGAAATACGAGGGTGGTAGCTGGAGAAATTAGATTTCTCCGATCACTTGAGTTTGCAAGTTCGTGCGATATAGTTTTGTGTTTCTCACTGCGTTCTAAATATTTTTTCAAAGTGTTTTTTTTTAAATTGTATAAATATGTTCCGTGTTACTAACCTTTTTGTGTAGCAAAATAATATTTTTGTTAACGTTTGTTTTTTTGTTTTGTTAATAGTGATTATAATGGCTGCATCAAACGCGGAGTTAGTTAAAATGTTCTAGACGTGCGTATTATTCCATGTGGAAAATATCGATATCAAATTTCATAAAAGACTCTCAACATTCAGGATTGTTAACAATAATTTTAATATTTGTGATATCGATAAATATTTAGAAAAAATACAACCGACCATTTTAGATTTAATTTCTAATAACATAGTATGGCGTTATAGCCATAACTAGGCTGAAAGAAATTCAATAATAAATTATTTTGTAAAGCCGTAAAGTGGGAATATTTAGAAGGTTAAAACGGAAAGTATCTATATTCATTAAATAAATTCTAAATACGAGTCGACAGGTAATGCATAAGCCGGGGGAATTGCGGGATGAGTTAAAATTAAGAAAGATACCAGAAACGTGTATTATTAATAGTATTAAAGTCAGAATTAGCGGTAAAAAGGGAATTTCAATGTGTCGTGGACAATGACTTGTCAGAATGATAAGAGATCGAAGGAAGCCTGCGCTTCGGCCGAGGGCAGTATCGAAACAGATAACGTTCACACTTGTTCAAAATCGCGTCATCTCGTAAGAGTCGTTATATTATCGTTAATTTTGTTACTTTACGTATGTGCCACGGCTCGTTTTGAAAGTAAGCTAGTCAGAGAAAAATAAACTAATAAAAAAAAATATATATATAATCATTTTAATAACACAGCGAAGAATCTAGTCCAGTCAAAAAACCCTAGTCTTCACGCGACCTACCATAAAATTAAAAACAACGGCTGAAAATCCGCAGGAATTAGGATGTTGATCAAGATCTACTGGAGGCAAATCATCGAAGAAGTATGGGTAGCGGAAACGATCGAAGGACAACATCGTCTGAGGCGGTGAAGATCTTGGAAGCCACAAGGATTAAACAGGCCAGATTTTTTTATATTTTACTTAACGTTGTGATTATTTCAGTGTAGATGTGTATGTGTATGTTTTAATTTATGTGTGAGTAATAATTTGTGTTATTTGTTTTGTACATTTGTATTTGCGGTTTATTTGTCTTTTTTTGGTGCAGCTGCATTTCCTCCTCGATATTGTTTGCGGCAATTTAAAATAAAAAGAAATAATAATAAAAATAAATAATAATAATTCCAAAATAACCTTATTGAATAAGTGTGGATGTAAGAGGTTCTCGGCCGACTAGGCAATTCTTCTAAATTTACATGTATCAAAAATAAATAAATAAATAAAAGAAACGAGATTAAAGAAAAAAATATTTATCGCAGTTTTATTGGAACAGTTCCAACGGAGCTGCGATAATAGCTACCGGGATAAAATGCAGTATGGTATTGCATTCTATGTTCCGTCGCGCGACCGCGATTATTGAAGGTGATCATATTGCTCAAACATACTTTTAGTCAGAATGTAAGCATTTAGTTGCGGGAGACGATTTCGACGTCTTTTTCGATACTTCGTTTTGTAAAATTAAAGAAAAAATATCGAATTTCGAGCATGTGAAAGGGTCCCGTGGGACAATTGACCGGATCGTTTACCTCGAGGTAAAATTAAATTTTGCAAACATTTTATCGTGTGCGTCTTCGTTTTTACCGCTACCAAAAATTATTAGTGCTCGTAAAGCAATTATTAATGTACAAAATCGTGACGCAATGTATTTTAAGTATTCGATGCTCGCGAAATTCGTGAACACAAATGCATATGAAATGTACAATTATAGAAACCAGCCCGAGCTTGACGTGAAGTACGACTGGCAGGGAATTTCAGTCCCCGCCAGTCTCGACGATATTAAACAGTTCAAAAAAAATAATGTGAATTGTTCGATTAATGTTTACAGGCTTGATGAAAATAATTTTGTGTACCTGGTTAAAATATGCAAAGAAGAACGCTCAGACCACACGGACTTATTGCTAATATCTCAAGGTGAGAAGCGGCACTATTGCTATATTAAAGATTTGGAATGGTTGGTTTGTCAACAAATTTCAGATCATAAGGGGCATATTCATATATGTCGAAGATGTCTTTGGCACATGGATAGTGTGGAAAAATTGCAGGAACGTAAGAAGATTTGTGGCGATCATTCAGCTGTGGCAGTAGAAATGCCTAAACTGGGTAAAAATATATTACAGTTTGACAAGTTCCATCAGCAACTATATGTGGGGTTTTCAATCTATGCAGATTTCGAATGTTTTATTTAACCCATTATGGATGAAAATCGTGAAAACGAAGATGAGGAAGATGGAGAAGAAGAAAAAGAAGAAGATCCGTGTGTGCGAAGAACTCAAAGTGAGTTATCACAATCGAATACTATTAAAGTTCATAGGCATGTGCCTATGAGCTACTTGTACTTAATCATTTCACATGCTGAAGGTTATGAAATGCCTCAGTGTTTACATGGTCAAAGA
This sequence comes from Icerya purchasi, assembly GCA_039619475.1. NCBI lineage: Eukaryota > Metazoa > Arthropoda > Insecta > Hemiptera > Monophlebidae > Icerya > Icerya purchasi. The sequence goes on from CM077116.1 coordinate 224,993,097, forward strand.
CTTTATCGCGGCCCCGAGGCTGCAAAAAATTCCTTGAGAGTCTCGTCGAAGACGCGAAAACAGTGTACAACATTTACAAACAGAAAAAACCAATTGTTATGACCGCGAGTGATATTGTAGCATTCAATAACTCTACAATTTGCAATATTTGCTCAAAAGCAATTATAAACTCAGATCAAGTTCGAGATCACGATCATTTGACCTGGAAATTTCTTGGCGTTGCACATTCGAAATGCAATTTGGAAATGCGGCTTCTATATTTTCTCCCCGTAATTATTCACAATCTTACCGGTTATGACAGTCATCTCATTGTCCGCGAGTTGGCTTACGATACATTAGACATTAATGTACTTGCAAACAGCGAAGAAAAGTTTAAAGGATTTTCAAAACAAATCATACTGGGAAAATTCCAGCTCTGATTCATTGACTCATTCAATTTCATGGTGTCGAGTCTTGAAAAATTAGGGAGTTACCTGCCTGATAATGGTTTTCGTCATACAGTGTCAAACATCCAAGACCCTGGATTACTCTCCTTTTTCCAGCGAAAAGGATATTTCCTGTACGAATACTGTAGCGATCCTTTGAAACTTGAAGAAGAAACGTTGCCTCCACGGTCGAGCTTCTACAGTTCATTATCCAAATCAACAATCATGGAGGATGTGTATCAGCATGCGCAACACGTATGGAATATCCTCGGAGTTTGGAATTTGGGGGAGTATTCCGACGAATATTTACAAACTGATGTATTATTATTAGTGGACATATTCGAAAATTTTAGAATGGTATGTTTTAATATTTATAAATTAGACCCTGCATAATCATATACTGTGCCAAGGTTTAGTTTTAATACCATGTTAAAAATGACTGGTATTCGTCTAGAATTATTAACCGATTATGATATGTACATGTTTTTCGAATTGGGAATACGTGGCGGTTTAACACAATGTGTACAAAGATATTGTGAAGCCCGCAACCCCTACATTATGAATAATAATGTACCGTCCTCATCGTCGTAGTCGTCGTCTTCGTCCTCGTCCTCGCCCTCATTGTCTTCTTCATTGACGTCTGAAGAAAATAATTATATTTTGTATTTAGACCCTAATAATTTGTATGGTTATGCCATGAGTGAACTCCTTCCTATAGGGGGTTTCAAATGGATGACCGAACAGGAAAATAAAGCAATTTAATTTTAATTATATCGATCTGGATGGCGAGATTGGATTTATATTTGAGGTAGATGTTGAGTATCCCTCAACTCTATATGAAATACATAACAATTTACCATTCCTTCCAGAAAGGAAGGTGGCATCGAAGAAAGGGTCAATAAAAAAATTAGTTGCGACATTAGAACATAAAAATAATTATATTGTACATATTAAATATTTAAAATTAGCATTATCTCACGGCCTTGTATTTAAAAATTTCATCGCAGCATATCGTTTAGCCGATCATGCTGGCTTAAGCAGTATATAGATTTAAACACTAGTTTACATCAAAAAGCTACAAATGAGTTCGAGAGGAGCCTTTGGAAGCTTCTTAACAATAGTTTATTTGGTAAAACTCTTCAAAACATTAGGAATATGTTAGATATTAAGCTCGTCGCTGATGAAATTAAATTTACAAAACTTGTTAAAACCCTAGATTTAAGGATCATACAATGATTTCTGAAGAACCGTTTTTGTATGCTGTCCCCTAGAATCAGAAGAAATTATTGTTTAATTAAACTGATATTTGTAGGCATGTCAATATTAGATATAAGTAAACATGTTATGTACAGTTTCCATTATGATGTTATGTTAAAAATGTATAGTAATAATAAGTTAAGTTTGTTATATACTGATACTGATAGTCTAGTTTATAATATAATAACACCCGATGTATATAAAGACATGTACAAAAATTTAAATTATTTCGACACTAGTGATTACCTGTCCGATCACATGTGTTATTCGCTGGAGAATAAAAAGAAACTGGGAAAGTTCAAAGACGAACTGAATTCTATTCCAGTGACTGTGTTCATAGGTTGAAGGTTGAAAGTATATAGTATTAAGGTAGATAATAAGTCTGTTATAACAAAATGTAAAGGTATTCCTTATAATATAACTAAAAACAAAATTACGTTTGAACAGTATAAAGCTTGTATATTTAGTAATAATAATATTTCCACCGAAAATTATCATACCGCTTATTTAATAAGAAGTTTCAGGCATGGAATATACACAATTCGATCGACGAAGCTAGCTATCAGTGGCTTAGACAATAAAAGGATCGTGTTAGAAAATAACATTCACACATTGGCTATAGGGCATACTGCCTTAAGCAATGTTGTTGATAATAATAATTTGGGGACCAGCAATGGTGATAATACTATTGATTCGGGCCCCTCCGTCAAACATATTCGTTTAGATTAATTTTTGTATATATTTTTTTTTTTCGTCTGCCCGCCCGTTCATTTTTTTGTTAACATTTTGTATAATTTTTCTATATATTTTTGCGTGTATTTGTATATTTTTTTTTTCGCCCGTTCATACCATTCTTTTTTTCATCTGTTCGCCCGTTTGTACCATTTTTTTTTCATCTGTTCATTCGCTTGTTTTTTCGCTAACATTTCATATATTCATTTGTATATTGTTTGTTTATTTTGTATATATTTTTTCCCTCGATATCTATTCTTTCCACTATTGTATATATTTTTCCTAATTATTTTTTCATCTTTTTCCATTTCTTTTTGATTCCATTTATTTAATTTATTTCTCAATCTATCCTTCTCTTCCCCTCTTAACTTAAAGTACTGGTAATGATGAACATTTTCAAAAAAACCGAACCGGTGTATATATTATTATTTTTTTTTACAAAAAAATTGACAGTTTATTTGCTCTTAAAAAAAAAATTTTAACATGCAAAGGTAGTTATTTTTGGAAGATCATATTATTCATTTTTTGTTTTAGAATGTTGTTTACAAATAAAAACATGTATTTCGTTTTCAATTCAACCGCAAAAGAGTTATTTCAAATCAACTTCGATAAAACTAATTATCCAACAAACATATTTATACTATTATGGAAGAATCTCGAACGTTTTTGAGAAAAAGAAAATAACATATTATCATGATAAATCTGTTTTTAATGGGGTGAGAGTTTTATTTATAATTTCATGGATTGGTATAACGAAAGGTTTAACACTTTAATTTGTTTGGAACAAAGTTACGAAAAACAGGTAATATATGTGGCAATATAGACACATTTTCCAACAGATTTATTGATGGGGTAACATCGATAGAGGAACAATATTTAGAATTGGGGATTATTTATAAAAAATACTTCGCCCCTGAATTATATATTTTTAGAAGTGAGAAAATAAAAAAAAGATGCTTGAAGTTTAAAAAGAAAAAAAATAAATTGAATAAATATAAACAAATGCGTATAGCATACAAAAATAGTGTTTGTAACATTACAGTATTTATAATAAATCGAGAGGTAGATAATATCCCCCTCAAACAGATGTGTAACCCATACAGAAATTTTACATCAAAATTTCATATTATTGGGAATAATAATAATTTACATTTTTAATTTTATTTGTACTGTTTGTATATATTTTTTATGATTCATTGCATGCACATAATTTCATATCATCGCTCTCTTTTTGTATCCTCGTACGTCGCTCATTTCATGTATATATTTTACATTTTTATGAGGTATGAAATAAATGTTTTCTCTCATTTCATTATTTACATGTTCATTATATTTTTTTATCATTATTATTTACTCGCTTGTGTGTGTGTGTTTTTTTAGAATTAACGTGAAGGTTATGAGGAAGATGTGTGAAAAAAAAAAGTAAAAAATGCTGTATATGAAAATAAATCAAGTATATTTCATAATTCTATATATAAATTTACAAAACATGTGTTAAAAAATAAAATCTTATTAGCTAAATAATATCAAAATTTTTAAAAAGAATAAAAATTTTAATCGTCCGGAAACAATTTAAAAACAACTTTGCATTTTCTGCAATCACAAATGACGTTTTCATCAAAAAATGTGCTATCTTTAGTTTCAGGAAACATTTCTCGTATAAATTCTGTAAAAGATGTATAACCGCATTGTTTGCAATCTTTAATTAATGTTGGATGCACTGCACTAAGAGGTAATGAATCTGGTATATCGAATCTATGATGTTTAAAACACGGTAAATATTTTTTAATACTTTCATTATTCTTCAATGTTTCAGGTAGTTTATCGTAAAAATCACAAATTTTATCCGGGCATTCTGCGATTAATATCTCTGCAGTAGCTTTCTGCAACATTTTGTGTACAGGGTACTTTAATGCAGATAAAACCGGTCTAACATTCATATTGAACCATTTCATCATTACATGTGCATTTTGTAACAAGCATGCATTAGTTTTTCTGTCAGTGTGTGCGTCACATTTTACAGCATTTGAAACAGCATGGTACTTATTGTTTGAATTTCGTAAATTTGGCATACCATAACACGTTTCTAAATTAATTATTTCGTAATTTGAAATCGATGATTCCATAAATTTTTCCCATATCGTTTCAACTTTTGCGTCTCCTTTAATGTAAATTTTTAATGGTTGGAATCGAATTAAAACATTTTCCAAATCGATCGATATATTTCTATAATCAGAATCTCCAGCATTCCACAGGATAGAATGATAATTTCGTGTAAGCCACCAATTTGTACGTCTTTTATTATTTGATAATATATTCCAATCGAACGGTGGTTTATAAATTTGATGAAATTGTATTTCAGTATCCAGACTTAAAATTGCTAGTTCCTTAATTATGTAGGCATTATCATTATTTTTAAAACATTGAAAATCGATTATAACTTTGTACATATTATTATTCATCGTTATAACAACTAATTACAACAGCGAAACAAACTTTTTATAAAAACTTTATTACTTTAAAAAATACAAATGGAAAAAACTTAATGCGAGCAAGAACAGTACTTTCACAAACATAAAACAACAAATACTAAATTGTAAAATGAGGTTCTTTTGTATTCACAACTCTAATACATTATAACTGGTTGATTTATCGTGTATAATAAGAGTGTAACATGACGTGTTTGAAGGTACATTATTAAGCGTCTTAAAATCAAGTCTAATCTGCAGCATACTACCGTCATTTAAGAGCTCATTTTGAAAGTTACGCGGTATGATGAAAAGGGGGTATTTACTAAGAAAATATTCTACACTCACAGCAGGGTGCGGCGGTTCTTTTCCATAATACATTGTTTGAAAATTGGCATATAACAAGTATAGGTTTCCAAATCTTTTTCGAGCATAATCTAAATTCATTACTTCGTAAGGATATCTCGTTGAATTTATGTAGGCACAAATTTCAGTTATATTCAAATGATCGAATGTTGAACTATCTTTGGTTAAATTATTTTGTTTATTCGTTTGAAATCCAATAATAATGAAACGAGGACGTTCTGCTGTTGATGATGATTTAATTATCCAACTGTGTTCTGAAACAGTGGGCAGAGCCGGTTGATGAGAAAGTGCCCATGCTCTAAATTGAATAGGCACGTGCTTTATCTTCTTTATTCTGTTAAGTAAGGATATTTTTGCGCGATCGCTTAATTTAACAAATGGTAGTTGCCATGCAATTGTTTGAAATGATACATTAATTGACTTATCGTCTGTTGCGGTAAAGGCATTTTTGTCACTGTTGGCACGGATGAGAACAATTTCTTGACTTGTGTGTACGATAGCACGTCTATAGTCCTCTGCAAAACCAAATATGTACCGTAAAGGAATAATAAATTGAAATTCCAACAACATTTTAGCTCCAGTTTCTGCTGATGTTGAGGGGGTTGATGGATCTGTAATTTCTTGTGTAAATACTTTTAATTCTTCCGTACTTAGAGTGCATGTACTATAATTGTAATCTGATTTGATATCTTCCAAACATAATAATCTACGCATGAGAGGTGTAATTCCAGGGTGTCGTACACATTCTATAGTATTTCCATTAATTTCATACCGTAATTCAGAGAACAAAAATAGTCCACCATTCATTGAAAAATTTACAGATAGGGAAACTGTACCTTGTAGAAGTAGATAACTTTCTGACGGTAAAGTAATAACATCCTTTTGCTGAACAGGTATTCGTATTTCATCGCTAAGATCAAATTTTGAACTGGCATAGGGTTTGTGAGTATGTATTTCATAACTGGCAACCGTATCGTCTGTAAGGGTATTGGATGAATCAATTTGTAATATATGTTCCATTATACTGCACTGCACTAATATATACGATTTATCTTATTCAACTAATACGCTGTAACCCAACGACTTAAGCACACGAATACTTTTACTACTCAACGTGATTCTTCTTTTTCTTTCTCTATTTATATAATTTTCTTCGCTTCGAGCAGGCACTTGAGAGCGTATATATATACATATATACTTTTATTAGTGTATATGATAGGCATTTTAAACGTTATTAAAGCCTTATTAAGATGATTACGAACTGGTTAGATGCAAATTTATAATCAAATCTTCACTAGCAAAATCAACGATATTCCCGTTTTGGTCCTTTATATATACATTTAACTCTGAAATATAATCTGTACTCACGGGTAAATAAATAATCGTTTTCGAGGTTTCAGAAATCTTATATCCGGGAGCTATATTTAAAGGAAAACTGTAAATGAGATGAGACAATGTTCCATTCATATATCCTCCTGATGCTATGCTACAATATACATTCAATATATTAATCGGTGTAATTTGTACCATGTTAGGGCTCGTATGTTTCATTAGAGGATGTAAAACATCTGAAACACCATCAAAACCCAATAATGGTCCAATACTATGCGGACTGGTAAATTGTATGTAATATTTACTTTGTATAACACACTTTAACGTTCTTTCGTCATCTTTTATAATAATACCATCGTCTAAATGTTCTCGTAAGTTTTTTTTGGTATCGCTCACTTCATAACATCCGCTAGGTAATATAATAGATTTCGGAGGTTCATTCACGTTTTCGACATAAGCAGAATCATAGTAATATAACGTATTACATTCAGACATGATATTATGTATAGAATGATATGTTGTTAACGATACTAATCCAATACTCCACTGACGATTATTTGCTAATAATAATGGTGGATATATATTACTAATCAAATTACCTTTTTTACCACTTAACTGAAATAAGTACGACATGACGATATAATAATAAAAATAATTGTAAACTATATATTTTTTAAACAAACTTGTATTCGTATACAATAATTGAAAAAATTTTATAAATGTACATGCTTATATATAAATTTTAACGTTTTCGAACATCAAATGGGGCGGGTAATGTATTTGTTAGAAATCTTAAACATAGTTCTCCGAAATTAACCGTATTATAACTTTGATATGCACATCTATTGTATAAAATCTCAATCTTTGGATCGTATTTGCGTAAATAATTAACTATCTCTATGGAGGGTGGTAGATTACCATAACTATCGAAATATTCTGCACGTTTTGCATTCTTTCTGTTTGCAATCCAGTGAGTTCCAGGACCTTTTTGCGAATCCATATTAACAATTGCGCACTCATTTTTCTTAGGTTTGGTAGGCAGCCCATCTCGATCGAAAACTCCTCTAAAATTTGGAATTTTTAACTTTTTCGTGTAAAATATAATATCTAAATTTGTTAACGCTCTATTGTCAGGTATAGAGTTAACCTCGAAAAAACTGATTACATCTCGATCCGTCACTATATGGAGCTAAATATAAACCAAGACCACTTTGATATGGTCGTAAATAAAGTCTTTTGCCAATCTTTTTATCAATTTTTAGACCTTTGCCTGATTTAAAACTCTTTCTAGCATCATTTACATCCTTCACCGCTTTCGCTATTGATGATACTGATGATGAAATTCCACCCAATGTAGCAATACCTGCTAATAAGGGAACAAGGGGAAAAGCTCCTCCAGTTTTGGTAATCGGAATAATTCGTGCATTATCATTATCAGCCACTATAGAATTTAATTTTTTAACTGCTGTAATCGCCTTTTTCATACGTCCTTTAAGAGTTTTTTCTTTATGAACAGCCTTCCGCGCTAAATTTAACACGTCTCTGAAATATAAGTTTTTTCTTTTCAATGATTTTGATTTAGTTTTCTGTTTCGCAGCTTGTTTTATAGCAGAACGACATCCACCTCCTAATTTATGTTTTACTTTCACAGCGTTCGTAGTTATCCAAGCAGCCGCTTTCTCCCCGAAATTACTATCTGATGCTTTAACACGTTCCCAAGCTTTATTTTCTAATAATCTGTCCGCTTCAGCTCGATTTTTATTATCAGAATACTTGCTATATGCTATATCATGTGCTTTAGCATCTTCATCCAGTGGGTTTATACCTATTACACCGCGACTTAGTTGACAATCTAACTTTGTACCGGGTCCCAAATAATTATAATCAGGATAATGTAATTGTACTGGAAGGTTATCTATAACTCTATTCAACACAGTTCCGAGACCGCGACCACGCTTTATATTCTTTTTTAATACGGTAACTTTTCGTTGCTTTCTCGCCATATTCAGAAATATTTTTCTATATATATACTTTTTATCACACAACTCTGCGAGTTTTAACGCTATATATAGATGTATTTATACTTTTTATCCGGTAGTACACCATTTGATTATTAAAAATAATATCATGATTAGGTACAATAATTGTGACATGCTATTAAAGTAATGTTGTTAAGTAAATTAAATAATGTATCGACTAATATAATATTTATATTTATAGATACATTTGTATCATGTCGATAAAAGTAGATGTTAATTAATATTTGTTACCTTCAGCATAAATTTTTCAATGATAATTCATTTAAACACATCTATTGACATTAAAAGTATATATACAAAATTTATAGTGTCAGTATAATAAAATATGTAGACTACTTTACAATAACTATTGCTGCATTGAATTATACAACTGAACATCAAGATTTAATTAGTTAACACAACAAAATGAATGTATTTTCTATTACATTAATTCATATATTTATGAGTCCTATTTTTCTTATGTAGAGACAATAAACAAAAAAATATATATGTGTACAGAGTACGCCTGTCAGAAGTAGAACTTATTTGGCAGTCTAAATTTTAAATCTTGACGATTTATAAATTAACTGGAAGGGGCAGCAGAGAGAGTGGGATAGAAAGAAACAGTGTGAGAAAGATATTTTATACATGCAAATGACTTAAAAAAAGTATTTTTTTTTAAAATAGATATATATAGAATAATTAAATTTAATGTAGGGAGGAGTCCGGCAGTACCGTCACCTTAAGGTTTGATTGTAATAAAATTAAAGTTTATCATATTACGGGTTTTTTGCTGCTGCCATATTTAGGAGCACTCATAAGATATAAATAAAAAACAATAGAATGTCAATAAATTTATAGTTAATCAACTTTATTCATAAAAATTCCAAACAACGAAAAATTAAGTTTAAAAAAATTGGCCTCCTGTACCAGCCAGCTAAAACGAACTGTTATAATACTGATTTGATAATTCCGAAATGTTTGTGCAAGCTTCATGGACCCACGACTTACAGTTTCCACATTGAATCTAGTTCTCATTGCGGTATTTGAAACATAAAGGACAAATTGTCTCCTCCTGAATGGGCGTTGGGTGGAAACCTGATTTTCTTTTTTGTTTGTTCGAAATTAAACTTTTACCTTTCCTGCTGATATTTTTTTCTGGAATAATGTGTTGCTTAGTTGATTCCACATTTTTCTTACCTACTCGCTTCTCTTCCAGCATCTTTCTATATGGAGAACATGTGAATATTTCACTTGTTTCAGCTTTACGTCGTCGTGCAGTAGCTCTTCTCTTTGAAGCATCAGGAACTGGTGATAATTCTAAAACAATTTTTTTTAAATTTTCATTTGATTGGTCAATGATAGCTGATGTCTGAGACTCGGATTATTCTTAAGCAGTTTGAGATTCAGTGTTAGAACTAGCAATTTGTGCCTCAGATTGTTGAGGAGAGTTAACATGAGGTTCAAAATTAGAAGCAGTAGGTTGAGGTACATGTGCAGAAATTGAAGCTGTCGGTTCTGACAAAAGCAAAAGCAACAAACCCAGTAATCTTATATTCACTAACCCTTATGCCAGCATTTGACCTCATCCATAAATCACATGCAGCACAGTAAGCAGACTTAAACGGTTTCATAAAGGTGCGATCACACGGCTACAGCTTATGAGCCCGGTGTGGCGGGGTGCTCAACATTTGGATATGATTTTCTCTAGCAAATAGGATGACATCCAAGTCTTTGTGACTGACGTGTCCACCAAGAACTAACAGAACTGGGTTTTGTTCTGTAGGATTGGAATACTTTTTAAAGTGGTGCATCTATTTTAAAAATAATTGAGCATTCACCCAGCCATTTGGTTGAGCTTCGCCTACGCTCTCATGTGGAGCATTTATCATGAGTATCTCATTCATTCTGGATCTTGGAAACACGAAGAATGGTGGTACAAATTGACCTCCAGCACTCATTTCAAAAAGCCCTGTCACGTTTTTTTCATGCTCTGCAGAAGTAAGCTTTCTAACTTGTTTTTGGTTTTTAGTGGCTATAACTTTAGAATGTTTCTGAACAATACTGACATCAGTCTCATCACAATTCCATATTTTATATGGAGTGAAATCATACTTTTGCACCAAACTCTCAAGACTTTCAAAAAATCGCTCTACACGAGGTCTATTAAATCCTACAGCTCTCATTAAACTAGTTGATTCTGCGGTTTGCAATGATAAGTGGCCTTGTCTTTTCATAAAGGCATAATAACAGTTTTTTCCAGCTGATATCTTCTCTTTATTGAATTGATGTGGTTATTTTTAACTTTTCAGCTAGTTGAAAAGCAAGTTTAAGAAATTCTTGTAGGCGTTAACCTATTTTCCAAGTCTTTAACATGTTTAACCAATACTTCTTCATGTTCAGGTAAGAATGTTGCGTGATGATGAAAAGAACGTGTAAACTCTTTCTACAGTTCTGAAAAAAGTTAAACTTGAAGTAACGCTCCCAAATGAGTGCACTCTACATAGATTAAGCGAATGATTAGCACAAGGCATAAACAACGCTTTCGAATTGCGTTTTTTGATTTTTGCTTGTACACAACCATAAATTTCTTTGATGGTTGCAGCATTATCATACCCTTAGGCACGACATAGATGTATGTCTAAATGATCATTTTCCAGCTGTGTAAGGATATTTTCAGCAAGATCAACTGCAGTCTTTCCAGCTATAGGGAAAAAACCTAGAAATGATTCCTTCACTTCAACTTGATCGACTTGAATATGAACATATCTGATCGTGTAACTCATCTGATAAACATGTGATATGTCTGGAATGCTATCGAAAATAATTCCAAAATACTTGGCTTTTTTTATGTCGTTCACAATATTATCTTTCACCTCTTTCCCTAAAAAGTTTATGAACTTTTTTTGAATGTATTTGGGCAAATATGAATCTACCTGTTTTACAGTTTATACAGTTGATAGTATATTCAATTATTAGCATGTGTTCTTTTACCACCGGGTCATATTTCGACAGTAGATTAACCAATTCTAAGAAATTTCTTCTATTATCTGATGTAACCAACTCTCTATGCCCTCTAAAAGGTAGATTTTGGCGTGCCAGGAATAGAATAAAACCTAAAAGGCGGCTCAAAATATCACGCCACTTCTTTCTTGGTCAAACACAATTTGATGGTCATGGTCAATTGTTTTTTGCAACTTCAATCCATTTTTCAAAACAGGAGAGATGGTTCTCAGAATTCTCGTGTTCAGACACTTTAGGATTTAGTTTCCACCACGAATTGAAACCGTTGGCGAAACTCTGAGGATTTTTTTCAGGATGAGTAAATAGTTTGCAACAAAAACAGTATAAACTTGCTGGAGAATATAGCATCCATTTTCTGAGTATCTTTTCTCCATTTGGTAACGCTTTATAAAACCATTCCGGATTGAAGTGCCGGCTCTTTCCTTTTACATTATTTCCTGGCCTTACAACAGTATCTAAAAATGGGCCATCTCTTTTTTAATAAGATTCAGTTCCTGTTTTAACAATTTCAACTCTCAAATCATCAAGTATCAGCATTTGTCAACTAGCAACATCGAAACGAGTGTAAACATGTAGCTCCTTTTCATTATGATCAAGTTGTGCTGATTCTTCACTCTTCTTTCTTTTTTCATTTTCATTATTTCGTTCTTTTTCTTAATCATATTTTCTTTGATCTTCTCCACTTTGTCTCTCAACTTGTTTGCTGTGTAGTATTGAATGATGAAGTTGAAGGTTCTACATACTTCAAAATGGATCCAGATAATGATTCGGACGCAAGGTCTTTTGATTTTTTGATTTTTCTTTGTTGGAATCCACTAGGTCTATTTCATTTCATATTGCAACTTTTTATTCTGTAAAGAAAGATAACAAATGCTCATTACAGTAAAGAAAATGACGGCTAAATGCACCACGGCGGCGGCTCCGATCACTGAGCTAATCGAATCTGTACGAAACGCAATGGAGGCTCAAAATCTTGCGGCGGTGATCATTTCCGAAAGTTGTATCTGAAATGGTCACTGCCATTATGTTTGCACCGATGCGCATTAAATTTTGAATAGTATTTGTACTAAGTACCAAATTTCAGAACTTGAGAAGATCCTATAGCATGCTGAGGCTGTTAGTTATTGTACGGCTATATCCTAAATAAGTAGTTTTTTCTAATGTACTTAGAGCTACCTAAATTCAGCATGTAAAAGACTAAAAATTACACAGCCGTAAACTTTTCCTCAATCGCGTCGATTTCTCATTTCAAACTCTTAATATTTAAAGTCGCAAATATTATCGGGATTTACATAAGAAAAGATTTACGGCTGCATCAATACCAAACGACTTTACTTTGTAGTAGGTACTTACCATGAATTATTCTTCATTTAACTTTTATTTTCTTAAAAGGATCTTTTGCGTATCATTGACAACGTTAAACACGACAGTAATGAACAAAACACTGACTGATTGTGATCGTCTTATGTATGGAACGGCGCGGGCAGATGAGCGCGCACTTTACCCCTTTCGCCGCGCAATTTCTTGATTAGTGTGGCTCACCGTCACTGCACCACGCTCTGTGGGCTATGACACACGAAGCGGTTGTGACCGAAGCGTTCACCGTGAGCAAAAACGAGTCGGTGGGTCGTTCATTTGTGATGGTGCTGATAAACGGAGCGGTGCGTGCCGCCTGGCGGTTTTGAAACCGAGTCGGTGGCTGATCGAGATGATCCACCGCGTCGGTTTTCCAACCACCATATAGTTGTATTGATTTGAATCTGTCGTGTCAAACGTAGTTGTTTTCAAAGCGTTTCGTGTTGCGTTTTCGATATTGTTTGTTTAATAAAATGGAAAAAATTGACGTAGAGAAATGAATTCATGAATGTTAAACAATCATGTAAATCAGGGATGAATCTAGTGTTTGAGGGGGGGGGGGGGCAGAACTTAAAAAACCGTTTAAAAATGCAGCAATTTAAAAGGAAACAAAATTCTTTTTATTCACTTTGTTTACAATTATGTCAAAAGTTGCTGCCAAAACATTTTGAAATGGTTCAATTAGTCGTATATTTTTAAATTTCAAAATTACAAAATTTATTTTTGACGGAAAAATGAAACTTCATAAAATAGGGATACAATTAGAATTGATAATTTTAAAACCAACTGAGAAACCATTGTTTATAATCGGTTACTTTACTTGAAGTTTATTGTTCATACTTGCTTTTTCATTATTTTAAATTACATAGTAAATCATTTTTTACATATTTGGTTTTATTCAGGAATATCTCAATAAAGTTTTTTCAATAAAAATATAAAAAAAGTCTCTGCCCCCCAAGAACATTAATTGCCCCCCAGGAAACAGATTCCTGAATTCATCCCTGATGTAAATTAATACATAAAATTTTCAAGTGGAACTTACTAGAGCAACAGAATTTTTAGCATTATTTGAATTTTCTAATATCTTCATTACTAATGCCTGTGATAAAAATAGCGCAATAAATTTAGTTTAAGCAATTTTAAATTTTACATTTGTCTACTGTTTTTTGGTGTGGCGTTCGATTTTTAGGATTCTGTTCACATAAAATGTACGGAATCCTAATAAGATGGTTCAGAAACGACAAAAATATTTAATTAAAATATGCAATAACCCACAATCGGATTGGCTTACAAACCCCAAAACTGAATCAGATATTACACTTAAAATTCTTTTTAAGACAATTTATAATTTTTAGCTAACCGATTACCGTGGGTGGCAAAAAACCCAAAGAACCGTCAAGAATATACAATATGGAATATAAAACGACCTCAAAAATCACCTTTAAAAAATTCATAACTCACCACCAGATGATCCTTTAAAAGTGAAATTCAAAATATGAAACAAAACGCAGAATCTCTTTCGTAAAATAAAATAATTACGATTAAAAAATTATAGAAACTCCCCTTCCCGCGGCCAAAAACCACTAAAAAAAAGGATGTTCACGTAAGCAATAGTCCGAGTAACAAAGTTGTTGGGGGACCAAAACGTATCTCACAAGGAGAGGTCACGATCTGCGGGTCACCGATTTTGATGAAACTTTGCAGGTCGATAGAAGACCATGAGTATATGAACTTTGTAAAATAGAGTGCAACGTTTTGATTTACGCGAGAAATTTAAATTTTCAGAAGCCGAATTTAACGGATGATGTACATAGCCGTTTAGGCAAAAATATGCAATAAATTCTAGACTATGTTTATTTACCTTGTGCAAATGATTCGAAAGACTGATTATTCCAAAATGAAGTACATAAAATAAAAAAATTATTAAAAAACAATAAAATAATTTTAAAAAATCAATTTTTAATTTAATAAAAATTTAAACGCGTCATTTATTACATTTATATACTATAAAAACACAAATTACAGTGTATATGTTTTGTGATGTAGTGGTGAAAGTGACGTCTACTCGTACATACTTGGAAATAAGAGGTCCGGGTTCGAATCCTGGCGGGGTGTCACATATAAAATTTTTGGTTCTTATATTTTAAATTACTAATTTTTAACTAATTATTTAAATTTTTTATACATAACTACGTAAATATAATAAAGCATAAGACAAATATGTTTTATACACAATGAATTCATTTTATATATATATATATATATATATATATATGTATATGTATATGTATATGTATATAAATATAAATAAAAATATAAATAATAAAATATGTATATAAACAAATATACTTATCTATATATAAAATAAGATTTTTAATGAATATTAATTATATTTAAAATGTCAGAAACTTAATTTTTATTTACATAATTTTGGGTGATATAAATCATAAAAACAAATAAAGCAGCAATTCCTGCGACATTTACTACAGCATATGAATGAATTATTACCACAAGAGCAATGTTCTTTTAATTTTTCATTTGAAAAACAAATTTCATTTACATTTAAAAATATTTCACGATTATCTGAAAGTTTAGAGAAAAAACATGCATATTTCAGCATCGCAGAGAAGATTGGTGATGATAATTGATGGTATACAAGCGAATGAATTTTTATAGCATCTTCTCGCGATGCTATTTCACGTTGATTTTCCAACAAGGACGAACAATTTTGAATTCTCTTAATCAAATTTTTAACTTGTCTATGAAAATAAACGTCACAGGGCTGACAAATCGCAGTGCATTTTGGGGGAATAATTTTCACAGTACACATTGATATATCGTTTATGCAAAATAATTCATCATAAATTAACGGATTCGTTTGGCCGCTCCAAGAATCAATTAATAATAAAAATTTTTGATCTTTTACGTAAGATTTTATATTTTTTTCTAAATAGGTTTTATAAAGAGTAGTATTAAGTTTACCAGATTTTGAACTTGTTACAACAATGTTCATATATTCTAACATTAAATTGTCTATTGTCTTTTTAATCCGCGGGCCAAACGATCCCGTTGGTTCCTGCAAACATAAAAACACTTGTGGTAATAGTTCTCCCGACATTGTTAAAGCATATTGAACGGTATACGAATGCGTCACTTTATTCATATTACGCTTTTGTACTACAATAGTTTTGGTACCTCTGATATCAAGTGTTCTATTATATATAGATTGATATTGGCAGCCTAACTGATCAGTATTTATAATAAATTTGTCATCAAAATTTTTTTTAATTGCTTTAATTTCGCGGCAAAATTTATTTGCTGCAATTAATATTTCATCTATAGATATATGTTCTTTATAGCTAATGTATTTAGTAATTTTCCTTTGCCGAATATTATATTCATTTTTAAATTTTTTGACCCAACTGTCTGATGCTTTAAATATGAAGCTTACTGACTGGAACTGGTTAGCAGCACATAAAGCCCATTCTTGTAAATTTCTCGTAGTCACCTAAGAAATTATGAAATCTTATGATTAAACGAGTTTTTTTAACAGTTCGGGAGTGTGCGTATTATTCACATACTTTCAAAATATTCAGTCCCTAAATTACAAAATGTTACCTGTAAATATTCGGATCGAGCCTCTATAAAACGATCATATGTCCACGAATCAATTATTTTATGTTTATCCATTGTTGTACCCGCACTTATCACGTCATTTTCCCACCGTTTCAAGTAATCCATTCTTTTCAAATCTCGCGATCCTCTTTTTTGAAGTGGTTCTAATTTCCAATGAGGGTGTTCTTCTGCTAATTTTAACACTCTTGTTTTGGTTTCTAATGGAACATATTTTGCGGGTTTAATTTTCTTTTCCTCTGGTTCGTATTCATTCTGAGAATTTTCAGATAAATTATTTACATCAACAATTAAATTATGATTTTCTTCATCGGCCAAAATAAGTTCATCATCTTCGACTAATATTTTATCTGAAAGCTTTTCTAGCGTGTAGTTATAAAGGTCTTCTCCTATTAATTTTGCTTCTGATGAAATTAAAGCTAATTTTTTTTTTGTAATAAGATTTTGTTGTAATAGAAGATGCTTGCAGTACGCCAATGCATCCCTTACGTGAATTTTCAATAATTCATTTTGATGAATTTCCATTGCAAAAAATGTATCACAATTTTTTTATTTCTTATTAAACTGAAAGTTTACTTATTTTAAAAAGTTTAATTCACCCAAAATCCACTACAATAATTTACAAGTTACGATACTGCTAATACTGTTACTATATTTTGGCGGCAAAATTCAAGCAGTGACACCATTACTAAAAATATTAAAATAATACAGTTGAATTCAATGTTTATTAATAATTTTTTATTTTAACGCGTGTGAATACATATACTACTTATGTAACTAATAAGAAAGTTAAAAAACAGTCGTTAAATAATTTAAATGTTTAAAAATTATTATTAAATTTATATTGTTATGTATAAAGAATTGAAATAATTAGATAATTTTATTTGTTTTTATGATTTATATCACCCAAAATTATGTGAATAAAAATTCAGTTTCTAACATTTTAAATATAATTAATATTCATTAACAATCTTATTTTATATATAGATAAGTATATTTGTTTATATACATATTTTATTATTTATATTTTTATTTATAATTATATACATATACATATATATATATATATAATGAATTCATTGTGTATAAAACATATTTGTCTTATGCTTTATTATATTTACATAGTTATGTATAAAAAATTTAAATAATTAGTTAAAAATTAGTAATTTAAAATATAAGAACCAAAAATTTTATATGTGACACCGCCAGGATTCGAACCCGGACCCCTTATTTCCAAATACGTACGAGTATACATCACTTTCACCACTACACCACAAAACATATACACTGTGACTTGTGTTTTTATAGTATATAAATGTAATAAATGACGCGTTTAAATTTTTATTAAATTAAAAATTGATTTTTTAAAATTATTTTATTGTTTTTTAATAATTTTTTTATTTAATGTACTTCGTTTTGGAATAATCAGTTTTCTGAATTATTTTCATAAAATAAATATAAACATAATCTAGAATTTATTGCATATTTTTGCCTAAACGGCTATGTATATCATCCGTTAAATTCGGCTTCTAAAAATTTAAATTTCTCGCGTAAATCAAAACGTTGCACTCTAATATTTTACAAAGTTCATATACTCATGGTCTTCTATCGACCAGCAAAGTTTCATCAAAATCGGTGACCCGCAGATCGTGACCTCTCCTTGTCAGACATATGCATAAAGGACCGCTTTTTATAGGTAAAATGTTTGCAATAAATATTTTTTTCCGGGGCATGTGATATATGGATGAGATCGATATTTTCCGGGAACAAAACCGTATTTAATTTCCTTAGTAAACTTTTCATCACAGTGTTTTTCTTCGTGATGTGGTCTTTGATTATGTCAAGTAATTCATCAAAAGAGCTTATTGACATTCGAGTGAAATTGAAAAACTGATCTGGATGATTCCTCAGTTCGAAGTACAAATTAGTGAAGTGTCTTTTTTTCTGTCTTCTTTCTATAATCGGGTGAACCCACATCCTCCTATTTTTTCTTTTTCTCCATTGGTAATACAGCAAGGGCACCGTAAGTGCTCGTTCGTCACTCATTTGCACGAAAGTACTAAATAAACAATACTAAAATATATTTAGACAATTTACACAACTCTTTAAACGAGACTGACAGATTCGCCCGATGAAATGGTGAAACCGATCACATAACCGCCTTGGAAAACCGCACCGTCTGTCAGCTGTGAAAAAAACCCCGCGTTAAACACTTCAGTTAAAACGCCGAAAAACCGCCCTGTCTGTCATTATCCTATAGTAGGTGCGATACGGTTTATTATTCACTCGAGTGTCAGTACGGACATTTCGCGCTCGATGTTAAGCGCGGTATAAGATTAGACCAAGCGCAACATGAATTCATTCTTTTAGGGAATTAGAAATTATATTTGGAAAAAAACCTGTAAATAATTATAGTTGCGATGCGTTTCAAAATATGATAGTAGTATGCAAGTGTCTAGATACAAGAGTAGGTAACTATTTATTGATATGTTTTTATAGAGGAAGATTATGTGTGCTTTCTTTGGCTGCACAAGTGAGTTATCGTTGTCACCCCTTGGTGCTTGACACCCGGGTCGGACCGCCGCCACTGACATTACCGATGATTAAGAGCCAACCATCTATGCTTTTCTTTGTATTTCCAAGTATACTTGTCTGAGCCTGGAACCATTGATTCCATGTGTGTAGAATTTCCTGACTGTACCACGCGGAATTGATCAGTTCGAACGAATAAAGGTCCGTTTATATCTACAGACATTGAGAGTGTCAGACAAAATAATATATTTCTATGCAGTGTGTATTAACGTATATACATCTATCGTAACGCGACCGCACAGACACGGTCAGACACGTATCGTGTCCGACCAGTAATTTCGGAAAGAATATTTTGTCTGAACGGTTCTGTATCTATATGTGTCTGTGGCTACTTTCTGGGCAATGTGAATAAAGTATCGGGACCGTGCAGACTTTTTTTTTTTTTTTTTTTGCCATAGATAACGAAAAGCTGATAGAAATTGTAGCAGAATATAAATGCCTTTGTGATTTAATGGACAAAAAATACAGTGACAATCAGAAAAAGGATCAGGCGTGGAAGGCTTCCTTGAAAACTGTATCTTGTTTGGTTATCAGAAATTCTATTTTGTTTAGTAAAATGTGAAGCTGATACCGACTCAGACGAGTACGAAAATATCTGAAAAATTTTTCTTCATCGTCAATAAGTTCTTTAAACAGCGTCCAATATTCTCCTTCTAATTTTCTTTTCTTGAGCATCGGATGTACGGCCATGCATTTTGCTCTTTTTTTAGTTTTATCTCGGTCTTCTTTTTCTAGTAACGATGCAATTATGGATAAATCTTCCACAGAGAAGTGCCAGGATCATTTTCAACATAAATCGACCTGCTTTTCCCACTAAAGTTATTCAGTAACTGCCGGTGAGAGCAGCCGCGTCCGACACCGACGACGGTGTCTGTCGATGTCTGACACGGCACGCTTCTAACACGTTAGATGTAAATAAATTGTGTCTGTCGTGTCAGACAAAATAATATATTTCTATGCAGTGTGTATTAACGTATTTACATCTATCGTAACGCGACCGCGCAGACACGGTCAGACACGTATCGTGTCCGACCAGTAATTTCGGAAAGAATATTTTGTCTGAACGGTTCCATGTCTATGTGTCTGTGACTACTTTCCGGGCAATGTGAATAGAGTATCGGGACCGTGCAGACTTTTTTTGTTTTTTTTTTTTTTGCCATGGATAACGAAAAGTTGATAGAAATTGTAGCAGAATATAAATTCCGGTGTCTGACACGGCACGCTTTTAACACGTTAGATGTAAATAAATTGTGTCTGTCGGTGTCTGACATGCTCGATGTCTGTAGATATAAACGGACCTTAATACTTAATTATTTAAACGTACTCAATTTACAAATTTTTGAACCTTTTCAATGCAACATCATCACTAACAGACGCTTTGTTCTGAGTCATATTCATTTGTTTATAATAATTATTTATAGAAATGTTTGCAAAAATAGAACACAGTTTATGAAGTAATGATGAATAGGAATTTCACAATTAGTACAAGTTTCTAAAAACTCGGAATAAGTGTATTCATTTTCAATACTATATACATCGTTAATTTACAAAGAAGTGTTTTCTGTTGTGTATTGTGTAAAAATTTATCTAAACATGTATCACCGTTTAAAATAAATTCTAAAAGTAAACACATACGGACCAATATAGACATTACTAAATCAGTTGCAATCGATCAAAATATCAAATTATTGGTTGTGAATGGAAGTACCTTTATTTTGTCTAATAATAGCGACACATTGCGAACATTTTAATTTTTTGGAGGGAGAATGTGATGCGTATCCTGAAATGTATATCTTCGCAGAATTATCAATTTCATAACACTGTAAGTATGAAAAGGAAGTCTTTTACATCAGATATATTGCATTCAAAATAATTATATTCTAGTCAAAATTGAAATTTTCTTTTATCTCTGCAAATGAAAAATTATCTTTAGCTTTTTTAAAAATTCTGTTTAATTGGATTTTTTTTCCACTTCCTATTGCATCATTGTATGAAATATTACAATTACATCCACTCAAGGATCTGTATAACCCAAAACGTTTCTCTGAATCATATGTACTAAATTATTTTACATGGAGATAGGTTTCCAAACGGTACTTAATTAAAGAAATTAGAACGACAGTAGACTGATGTAACACTTGATATGTTTCATTAGATAACTTCCCATTATAATTCTGTGGTAAAAATTTTTAATGGTAATAATCAGGACTTGCATGTCATAGAGTTTATTCGGGAATTGGAGGCGAAGTTTTACGAATACCAGGTGAGCGAGAATATAAAAATAGAGGTTGCTTTGAGACATTTAGAGGGAAAACAAATGACATAGATGAAATCTTCATTAAGTAATTGTAGGAGTTGGGACGATTTAAAGATGCAACTAAAAAATAGATTCTGGAGTTCGGATGAGCAGGAATGCCTGCGAAGTAAGTTTTTTTCGATGTCGGAGATAGCGGACCGAACTAATTGTGAAGAATTTATTGAAGCTAATTAGAATATTTAGACAGTAAGATAGGAGACGAGCAATTAATTTCAAATATCAAGAAACTGCCAATCGAAATGAGTAGAATTCTTGCATGTCTCAACGTTGTTACGATTTGAGGATTCTCGGTCCTTGTTACGGGAGCCAATGTTACGACCAAAAAATAATTATACCGGACAAATTGCGGGCGCCAGCAACACTTGCCCACGGTGTGTTGCAACCGGAATCGTTCTGCCGCGCAGAGTATTAGGCTTTTATGATAAGTAAAAAAAAACAACTTCGCGAGCCCGCCGTGAAGTGACGGTAATATCTTCGCGACGGAGATATTGCGATCTCCCAAACACACGCATTCAATAAAATATTTCCAATGTTGCAAATCGCGTATATTACAAAATTTACAAAAAAAACACAAACAAACGGACGCATACAGCATTGATGCAGACTAGAAAATTATACGAAAAAAAGTGTGACTGAACATAAAATTTCTTCACCGGAATTAAAATTGATTTCACGGAAAAGTAACCCGACGACTAGATAGTACGCGATTAAAACGGTAACACAGGTAAGTGACCGCACAACAATATTTAACACATAAGACGACTCATTACTATCACGTCACGTGAGTTTGTTTCTTTTCAGTATCATTAGACTGTGTTATCAGTGGTGTATCTATATTTCACTAATCCGTGTTCAATTCTACTGTTGCTAAACAATACGATGTAAGAAGTAAACAAAGAATATATCACGTGATTAGGCTGTTGTCAAGTCATGTGCGCTTACACATGATAACGAAAAATGTAGTACTCGAATTTTACATGGAGTTGTAATGTGTTGTGACTTGTCGTGTTCACACTGAAGTCACATCATGTACTTCGCGTTAGTTTTTATAGTGCCGTGATTACACATTTTTGCCAGATCTGGAGCTACTACATATTTTTCCGGCGTGAGATGACATTTTATTATTGTTGACGAGCGAATTAATTACCGAAAAGCGCGCCCGATCAGAACGTTGTATTTTTGATGTGTCAATGATATTTCTGTATCTTATCATTTTATTGCATTTTTCCGCGATTATAATTACGTTATAAGAATATAAGATTTTTAAACTCACTACTAAGAATAGTGTGATAACCAAATAGTGAATTTGCGAAATAAGTGTAGAGTGTACTGAATAAGAAGTATTTTGAAGTAATACGAAAAATTGCTAAAATTAATAGTAAGTATCGTGTTATAATAAATAAGTTAATATAGCAATTATATTAGTGTATTTTTTGTGTTAAGTTTGTTTTTATTATGAAAGTTATTATGGATTGTTCAAATAAACAATCATAGAAAAAATTAAAAAGTGATGGTCATTAGTAATATACCAAAGTTGAAAAAATATTAAGACGGAAGTAAAATATGTAACAAATTCAATCAGTTGGTACATTGTAATATAATTAATAAGTTATAATTGCAGAGGATTTTTCAAAAGTAAATAAATGTTTTATTGCATTCTGAATTTCGAATAACAAATTAGAATGGGTTTTAGTTATTTTTTTACATATTACACGTCACATTTTATACTGTGAAATATATTGTTACGATAAACTATGATTACCATTCGAAAAAACGACAGTTTAAAGAAATTTTAAATTATAAACCACCATAAAGTTGATATTTTATAAAATATATAACGTATTCATGATATGTTTGCAGGTAATGATATTAAAGCAAGGAACGAAAGTTAAAGGAATATTTAAAAATGGAAGCTAACTAAAAATAAGTTTACGAGAAGCTTCGTTGATAATGCAGACAGTAATATTTTGTTAAAGTAGATTTCAGTGGCATAATTAAGTTACAGTAGCAGTTATGTATACGTTTACCGTACTTGTTTATATATACTTCTATATAATTTTTTCGCTATGATTAGCATGTTTATTATTTATATTTCTAAAAATTATTTTCTTTCCTATATTAGAAATTATGAATAATAATATTGACATGAAATTTTCGGAAAATATGTTTCTGAATTTTAAGTGATGTGTACTATATAAGCTTGTTTGAAATATTACTGCGCATGGTATTATATTTATTGTGATATTTGAATTCGATATAAATTAATAATTTTAAAATACAAACATGTTATATAGCAATAACTTTTTTTTCTCTTGTATATTTTTAATGAAGTTAAGTTACAAAATTATTCTAAATATTTTTATTTTTCGGTAATCCCTCTTTTTAAAGAAGACAAGTTTTCTTTGTAAATTTACCGATATTTTTTGTTTTACCCGTGAATGATTTATGTTTACTGAGCTAAATTTTCCGAAAGAAATTTAAACTTGTATAGTTGTTTTTCTAGATCGACTGTAATTAGCATAAGCTGTGTTTTCTTAAAAGTTTTTTGTAAGACAGCATTCAACAAATTAGACAAAGCGGATCGCTATTCAATTTCTTTGCAAAAAGCAGGTCAAAGTGTTATCCGTGTATCGGCATAAAACAATTTCTAATTCGCCGAGCGGTTCTAGCTTAATGAGCAGTTGCGATATAATAAAATCATTAAACTATGAAATATTTTTTATTTCATACCTTGTATGCTGTATTTTAGAATATATATACCATAATAACAAAATAAAAACAAAAACTACTATAAAATTTTAGAGAAATAGTTATTATTTATATTTACTTTATTCGATTTTTAGGATTCTGTACACATATAATGTACGAAATTCTAAAAAGATTTTTCAGAAACGACAAAAATATCAAATAAAAATCAGTAACTCACGATCGTATTGACTTATAAACTTCAAAATTGGATCATAAATTCTAATTAAAATTCTATTTAAGGCAATCTTTGACTTCAAGCTAATCGACTACCCTGGGCACTAAAAAACCCACGTCAAGAATATATAATATGGAATATAAAACAACCTAAAAAATTACTTAAAAATTTATAACTCATTTTCAGATAAACCTATAAAAGTGTAATTCAAAATATAAAACAAAACGTAGAAGCTCTTTCATGAAAGCAAAATATTACGATTAAAAAATTATGTGGATTCCCCTTTGGGCTTAAAAAAAACATTTTTTTGGGGGGCATGTGATAATTGTTGGCAAGACTGCTATTTATCGGATTGTATTTCCTTAATGAAACTTTCAAAGTTGGCGAAAAGTTCAAAAAAACATGAAAAATTATATGTTTCTTCCTCTTTGCAACGTTTGTTTTGACTAATATTATGTAAATGGAAATTATAGTTATGCTTAACTTAACATACGGAATCATTAGCGCATGAAGCATCATGCTTGACTGCACTTGTTTAGTTTGATGTTCAAAATTTGAAATACTTATAGTAGAAAAATTAATATCACTTAAAGATTTCAAATTCATATAGTTTTTTTAATTGCAATTTTAAACAATTTTAAAGGTTCTTTTTCATAAATTTACAAATTAAGATTTCCATTGATCAAAATTTCACGATTTTTTTTATTTACAAAAAAAAAATTTAAACATCTTACAAAAATTAATATTCTGAAACCATCTAAAGAAAATTATTTTTAGGTGT
This sequence comes from Icerya purchasi, assembly GCA_039619475.1. Taxonomy (NCBI): domain Eukaryota; kingdom Metazoa; phylum Arthropoda; class Insecta; order Hemiptera; family Monophlebidae; genus Icerya; species Icerya purchasi. Next base: position 225,018,321 of record CM077116.1, read on the forward strand.
AGTAAAATTAAGAAATTTATTGTGGAGTTAGATACATTACTAACAGGTGATCGAAACTATTTGCTCTGGGTAAATATACAAATTATTTGGAAAAATAAAAGAATAATGATTAAATAATTTCTATAACAGCTTCTGATTTCATATATTGTAATACTTTCATAAATGTACAAAAAAAAAAAGGAACAAAATGTACTTATTTTTAAAATTCAGATATTTAAAATTTTAAATATGATTTGAGTATAAAATTAATAGAATTGAAAAATTATTGCTTTTCGTTCTGATATCACATCCGAGCTGTTTACCTTTCGTCACTACACACTTGCATATTTTATTACAAAAACCAAACTAAATGTGTTTATAATCGACAATTATAAATTTTAGGTACTAATACAGATTATTTGAAAACCTTATTTTTTTATAACATAAACAACTACAGAAAAATACGTTTACTGAACATAGTATTTAAATGAATAATCATATTTCACAAGTATCGTTTCTTCAGTGGATTCAAAATTTTTTTTGTAACGTCAAATAAACTTATTCTATGAAGTTACTAGTTTTCTTCCATCGTTCTTGCCCTCAAGTCTGGCATATCAATGTTTAATTCTGATAAAAACTTACTTATCCACATTTCAAGAAGTAGTTAATTAAGACAAATAAGTTTTTTTTGTAACGTTATATTTTTCAATATTACCTGTCAACTCTGAGGTCTTAATTTCTCCCAGAATGTATCATAATTTTAATTTCATATATTTATTACAAATTAGCAGTTTATTTCTATACGTAGGTCCCATTGGAAAAGTAAGTTTAACATCACCAATTTTAAGAATTATATTGTGATTCAAGAATATTGAATATAGTTTATAAACAAAATACTTTTGTTATCAACATTTAAGGAAAATGAATACATTTTGAAAACTAACGATTATGTTTCAAGAGTAAAAGTTGTTTAATTTCAAATATTTACTTTGCTATCATGCATATTAGTTTGTAATTGTTTTTAATTGTGTTTATTTTGGAGCACAGAAATAATGGGGGAAAAAATTAAAAACTATAAAAAACAAAACAAGTATTTAGTTAAAATTTCATAAGTAGTCCTTCACCTATGGATTTAAAAGATACATCATGTCTGCTTAATGGTTTTTTTTAAATGTAAAACAGCAAATTTTTGGTCATAGTAATTATAATTAATTTGTATTTATCTATGACTAAAAGTCGATGAAAATAAAAAAAAAGTAGAACATTGTTCACAAAAATAGAAGTTTTCCTTCGTGACCGAAATGTTTTGAGATATTTGGTTGGTTGAAACTACCAAGGAATCATATTAAAAAAGATCACGATGTAAATTTACTGGAATTTTTTTTTTTTTGATTTATTAACAAATGTGAATTAAAAGTACACAAGAAATAACGATTATGTTCGTGATTTAATTTCAAAATAGTAATTTAAAAAATATTAGAAAATAAATGCATCGGTAAATTAACTGGATAATTTTATTAAAAAATTGACAGAAAAAAAAACGAATAATGGACGGTCGCCAACTGTGTCTATGGCGATGACAACATAAAATCAAAATAAACAAAAACATCAAACTAACAGTTTGGTTTATTTAAAAATATCCGTTCACTCAATTTCAATAAAGAAGTTTTCATTTATTTCTCGTGTATATCATAAACAATAATAATAAAATTTATTAAATAAAAATGAAAAAATTACAGAGAATTAAAAATATACGAGAAATAAATAGAAATTTATTGAAATTAAAGGAATAAATAAATATCAAATAAACCACGTAAAAATTAAGTTTAGAGATAATAATGGAAAATTATAAAATATATAGTAAAAATATGTACAGACACGATGCTGTAAATAAAAAAAATAAATATATATACTTATAAGTAAAGTTTAAATTTTAAAAAAACAAAATCGAAATAATTATACTCGAATAGTTTTCACACGATGTATTCGAAAGTAGTCAATCCTGAAAATAATTTGTAAGGACCCTCGATGCACGCCGGGTCACAAAATCAAATACAGATACGGGAAACATAAAAAAATCAACACGATTCGTTTAACGGATTTAGTGAGTCCTCGAATAAAGACGGCGGCCCACTAAATTTAATGACAACACAAATTTAACCAAACATTAACACAATTTAATATACAAAAAGAAAACGGAAAACTATTACCACGTGTATACACATCTACGCGACCAAAACACGCACAATATCCGTCACTGGAATCTCACACGCGCAACATTCGCAACTACCTGTAGTAGACTGACTGACCCAAACAAAAAAAATCGCCATGCCGTCTAAATAAAGACCGACGCCATCCTTAGAAAATGGCCGTTTGTTTATAGGGGTGCTAGTGCATGAACGATTTTATATATAAAATAATACGAAACATATATACATACGAGTATAAAAATAAAGATATAAAAAATGAAAAAAATTTATGGGGAATACACAAATACTATTTTTGGGCCAAAATCACTAAGGTGGAAAATTAGCTTCGCCAGCAAATAAATTTCAAAATTTAGTATTTGTCTAACATATTAATATTTATAAACGCTAATATGTGTTAAAGTTAACTATAATTAATATGATATTCTGGAAAAATAAAACACGTTTATTATTATTTGAAGAAATAAGTACGAAAAGTCATTTCGAGAACGCGTCTTAACTAGCAACCTTCAGAAACTAACATGGATATAATAATAAAATAAAATAAATTAAAATTTTTTTCGGGCTTATTGGACTTAAATTTTATTTAATATTAAGTAAATATAACAATTACTAAAAAAAGAAAAAAATAATAAAGAAAATAAAGCCATATTATTGTGTCCGATAGTGTAAGCATCATTAAAGTAAACACAGTTTTGATTGCCAGAAATATCTATGCCGTAATAATTTAAAATAGGTGGTAAGTACTTCTCAATTCATTATTTGCATAGCGGACATCAATAGGTCATCATACCGGGAACGCGATTTTTAACTCAGAATATTGAAAAAAATATGTTTTATAGTGTTTACAAAAGAAGTAAGCTCAAACATTTTATATTAACCAAGCCAAACATGACGTCAAAGATGGCTGCCGTCGAGAAAACGTGTGTTTATTTGAAAAAGTCATTTCGGAAACGTTCCCGGACTTGACGGGGCGTTCTTGAAATGATGATGACATTCCCAAAATGGCTTTTTAATTATCAAAGTGATATCTGTTACACTACTATTCGTATATACATTAGTGTATCTTGTCGCGTTTGGCCTAGTGGCTAGAGCGCTTGACTTCCATTTCGGAGGTCTTGGGTTCGATACCGGGCAATGACAAAAAATTTGCGGCGCTAGTTTCGTACACAGCAGTATAGACACATTTGGGCTGCATTTGTAGCGCGATAACAAGCGACTATAGTCAGTTCCAATTGTAGTCATGTGAGTGCGGTAGCGTCGCAAATAAATATTCAGCCGGCAAACAATCGCATCAACGTGAGTAAAGGCCGGTCGTCTTGGTACGCCTCGCCATTGGTACCTTTCTCACGTTGTCGGCAGCACGAAAGCTAGGTTGCGCTCCTGTTTACGTGTGTTCTCAGTTGCACAGCTATCTATCCTCTAATTCTCCTCCAAATTAGGAGATAATCTCATACTCGAAATCGATTGAGAATAGACAAACGACGAACGATGTTGAGCCAACATAGTTTTTAATGAATGTTTATTTTTTTTTAGCAAATATGGAGTGTCAAGTGACTGGAAAAAATAAAAAACATTCAAAAAAGCAACTAAAAAAAAATAGTGCAACTTACCTGTTTACGGTTAATTTCAAAAAACTAAAATTCCGGGTGTAAAAATTATATTATTTAAACGAACACTCGATAAAAACTATGTAAGTCTAAGCGGACTTTTCCGAAAATAACTACGGAGTCCTGAAAAGGACTATTTCAACAAAATGGTTACAAAATTCGGATTTAACAACATTAAAATACAGGATGCACAACGAAGGTGACAACCGGAATAAATAAACAACAAAAAAGAATGGACTTACTACCAGTACGGATGGACAACAACTCAGGTAAAATGACCCGATCGCGAACGGTTGACGAGCGGCCATATTTGGTCCTTTTTTTACGTAGTGCCGCGGTAAATAAAAATGGTGGTCAGATCTAAATAACCGAAAAACGTGTCTCTAGCGAGAAAATAATACTAAAAGCGAAATCGTTAAGCGGACGCGGCGTTTAAAAAATATTAAAAGAAACTAAAATAAACAACGATTGAAATTGCACAAATCTACTATTAACATTGCCTTTGCTAAAGAGAAAAATCTAATGCTAGAAAAAGTAAATTCTTAGATAAGATGACAAATAAAGAGAGAGAGAGATTAAAAGGGCTATTGCTGAGATGACAGAGAGAGAAAAGCGAAAGCAGAGAAAAACTTGGAAGGAAACATCAAAAAAACAGAGAAAAGAAGAAAGCGACTTCAAGTATATTAAATAATACTCCTCCACATTCCGATGAAGAAATAACTAATAGACTTTCAGTAAGAAGAACAGTGGGAAGAAAAATTAAAACTATTGTTACAATTAAAACGTAAATATGAAACTTTAAAGAAAAGAAAAAAAAGATGAAGAGAAAGCTCAAAAAACGTCAAAGTACCTCCTGAAGTGGGCAAGAATCTTTTATTTAACGAAGTTTTGCCTACGCAATTAAAGGAAAAAACCTGTACTTTGAAAAAAAATTCTAAAGAGAGGGAAGTTTTCCAAAAATGTATTAGCGGTAATATAGTAAGAAAATACAAATTGCTTCATATGGCTAAGACTTATTTACCAAAAGTGAGAATCAGTACATCAATTTTGAAATCTGATACCATATTGCGTGAAGTTTTTTTGAAGCCGGGAATATTCGCCAAAATGTCAACAATTTCTTCCAAAGAGATAATGTCAGTAGGATATGTCCAGGCAAGAGAGACTTTGTGAAGAAAAACGGTATTAAGAAACAAAAACGCCTTCTATTATCATCAGTTAAAGCACTGACACCCAAATTCGTTAGTGAAACTGAAATAAATTTGCCTTATGCGACATTATTACCAGCAAAGCCATTTTGCGTGGTAACGCCAAAATTAAGAGAGAATCTGGTTTATGTGCCAAACACGAAAATTTCCAACTTAAAGTCAATCAATAAAAAAAGTTACATCAGATTAATCACGGAACTTCAGAAAAAACTATCGAAGATTATAGTTGTGACATAACTTCTTATGACTCCATGAATGGTATGTGCAATAAATGTAAAAATCCAACGCTTAATATTCAGTCAACTGATAATATAGATTCTGTGACCTTTTCTCAATGGAAGTCTGTTATTGAAGAAAAAACTTTAAAAGGCGAAAATAAGACATTCAAGATAACAAAAAAGGTTGCAGTTTCATCCAACGTTATTGCTGGAAAAAGAAAATGACCGAGAGTATTATTACTTTGATACTGATATTGATATTTACAAAAAATTTTAACTTTTGTTTCTTTTTGTTAATATTCTTTTGTTTAATTAATTTGCTAAGCTTGTTTTTGTTTAAAAGTTTAATATAAAGTTATAGAGCTTTATTATTTTATACATGTTTGGATGGTTTAAATATTACCATCAATATAAAGAAGTTTAATATGATTAATAATCATACTTGGCTGTGTCCATTGTTCAGTAAAAATACTGTTCAGAAGGGATTTAAGCTAATCACATTATTATTAAAAATAAATGTTTAATAAATAAATAAGTAAAACATAAACATTTTCGCTTATTGAACTCATAAACCTAAATTTTATATATATATCATTCAGGGAACTCCTAAATCATTCTATGAACACATCATCATTTCTGGGATCATCTCTTAAATCACATATAATACACTATTATTTTTATATTTAAGAGTGGTATTAAAAAAAGGCAGACTTCACATACCTACAGCTAATTAATATACATGTAAGTCGGCGATATTGTCTAATTTAGATAATTTAGTCCAAAGAAATTGCATTTTAGCTTCAGTCGTGGTGATATTTTACTTCTAAACGATTTTGTATAATTTTACCATGGAACTTTTTAATTTTTTATGATTAACTACATGCTTCCGCTATTGCAAAGGCTAAAAAATAAAGACATCATTTATATTCTAATATTATTATAATCCTTTACGAAATCGTTCCCGGAAATGTTCGGCGACAGCTCACTTTAAAAACAAAATTACATAAAAAGTAATTAATGCTATACTTTGCCATCGTAGATATCGTTTAAACACAAGTTTAGTGATCATTTAAGCTAATCATCAAAGTTATAGCTTCTAGGTATATTCATCATAAAAAAGAATTTGGAATTTGCCACCTTGGTGATTTTGACCCTTTTACATTTTAATATTACTTAATATACACATATTTTATTTACATACGTTAAAAATTAAAAAAAAAAGAAACTACTTTTGTAAGTGACCTATTTGAACAGCATCTAGTTGCCAGGTTACACTACCAGCATCAGAAGTAAAATAGTCCTTAAAGTTTTCTCGAATCTGGAAAGCTGTACGAGAACTATTTCTTCTAATTGCATTTACACGCGATAAACCCGATTCAAGAGGAATCGACTCATTATTTAGTTCAAACAAATTGTCTGTACGTAATATGTTGTGTAAACAACATGCCGCAAGGACAATTTTGTCTACAAATTCTGGCTGCAATTCTAGCCGATTCCTAAAACATCGCCAGCGTGCAACCAATATTCCAAATGCCTTTTCTACTACACGCCTGGCCCTGGACAATTTGTAATTAAATATTTTATTATCCTTATCATGTAATTTATTTTTAGGATATGGCCGAAGAAGATAATTGGTTAGCGGAAATGCTTCATCTCCTACTAAAATGTATGACTGTGGCTCGCCATTTTCTATTAGTGGCGTTGGTGATGGTAAATTAAATTCGTTATTTTGAAATTTTTTGCCCATCTGAGATTTGAAAAAAATTCCACTATCACTGTTTTTACCGAAAGAGCCGACATCGACATAAACAAATTTGTAATTGGCATCAACTAATGCCAGAAGTACAATAGAATGTCTTCCTTTATAATTAAAAAATGTCGATCCGGCATTATTGGGGCTCTGAAGATTTATATGTTTCCCATCAATGGCAGCTATACAATTGGGAAAATTCCATATATTTTTAAACTGCTCGGCATTGTTCTTCCATGTTTCCTCTGTGGGGGGTGGCATTGCAACCTCTCTCAATGTACTCCATATAACATCACAAGTTTCTTTTATAATTTTACTAACAGTACTGAATCCTAATCTATAACTGAATCCAATACTCCGGAAAGAATTTCCTGTTGCTAAAAATCTGAAATAATACAAAAATCATATTTATCTAATCATTCTTATTGTAATAATTTTATTTTATTAACATGTCAAATATTAATAAGAATAATGAAAAATAGAAAAAATAAATTATATTTTATATACAATTTACAACTCACGAAGCCAAGGAACGATGGGATAGACTAAAAAAACGTTTCAATAATGCAATAACTAGAATGGTTGTCAAAAAAAAAAAAAAAAAAAAAAAAAAAGAAATTGGAAATATGAAGAACATGACATTTCTTTTACCATATTTGAAAAATAAAAAGTGATGATCTGATTAATTCACGGTTAAATCACAAAAATTGCATAAATTATCTGTTAACTACATAATTTGTTTGAGAACGCTCAAATTGAAAATTGTTTAAGTAAACAGGTCCGTTTTTTAATTTAGACATATAATAAAATAGAAAAATTCTTAAGTGTATGATAAAAATTACGTGCTTTTTTTTTTTTTAGAAAATAAGTTTTCTTTTAGAACATCATGATTGTAAAAATGTAATAAAGTTACATAGAAAAGTAACTTTATTTCAGAAATGAATCAATGTAGATTGCTTCATGCTGAAAAACCTTGGTTTTAAATTTTTTGTCCCTTCACATTTTAACATTTCAAATTCTGTATATTTTTGTTTTTATTCCAACTTTCAGGCAATTAGTCCCTATTTCAATTTTCCCCATATTGGTAATAATCGCAGAATAAAAATATAAATAATAATGAACATAAAATATTAAAAACCTTAAACAAACGGCTAGCCTTTCTTCAGTAGATATAACTCTGCGAAATTGAGTATTCTGTTTTTTTAATTCGTTTTTTATTTTATTATGAAGACTGTCAAATTGGTGCATTTCCATTCGGAAATACATTTTAAACCGTTCCAGGTCCTTCCGCAATTGTGGAATTAACCGGTGGAATTCCCCAAATTTTTCTCTTTTCTGATTAATGTCATGCACCCATTTCCTCTTTTTTACTGCTTCAGTCACTGCCAAAATACCTGTAACCATTTCTTCTTCCCAATCTGAGGAACTACTTGTATCTGTCATAATTATAATTTAAAAAAAAAAACACCAAACAAAACTAGTATCGCAAAGTTAATGGAAAAGCCGGTAATAACAGAACAAAAATGGCGGTAATAACATAATATAAAAAAGGCGGCAATAATGAAATATAGAAAAACTGTTGATAGCATGTGACAGCAGTGTGATCACAAGCATGACATCACATTCAATTAACAAAGGAAATAAATTGTTTACATACAGTTTATTTTTTATATTAATTGAATTCTTATGTGTCTATAATATTTAAGTTACAAATATATTAGTTGTACAATAATATGCATATAAATAAATATAAACTAAAAAATGAAAGTTGGTTTATTATTTCTTATATAATGTAAAGTGAATAAATATAAAATATTTAAATTTAATTTTCATTAGATGGTGACAGAGACACCACCTCAATTAATGAAGAACAATCATTGTAACTGGTTGACGGCAAGGAACACTGTGAAACATTTTGGAATGTAGAAGGAAATGCATCATTGTTAAATTGCTCCATTTCTGCAGATAGCACCATTTTACTTATTTCAAGTTTAATTCTTGATTGCTCCCGTTTTGGAAGTTTTTTTGTAATTGCAGACATACTAAAGAAGAACATGTCCGTTTCATCTAAACTTTGTGGATGGTTATATTTATTTTCATACCTCTGCTTCCTAAGTATATAATTATCCTTTAAAATATTAATCATTTCATCAATTCCTTTGCTTTTCATTCTTTTTCGTTTTCTAGTTTCACGTTCTTCATTTCGTCTGCTTTGCACCATCTTTTCATTTTCCTCATCTGATTCATGTTCTGAGTGTGCAATATCATCCATATCAGATTCTCCTGCTGTAACTGTAGAATGCTCTAATTTATTTAAATTACTGATTGTTCTGTAAAGAAAATAGATATATCAATAATTAATCAAAATTAAATTTACTTGCTTAAAAATTGGTTAAACTAAATTATTGTTTACAATACTCACTTTCTATTTTTTACATATGGTAAAAGAAATGCCATTTGTTCTTCATATTTCCAAATGTTTTTTTTTGAACAGCCATTCCAGTTCTTGTATTTTCACGCTGTCTACTTCTTGCATTAAAACACCTTAGTTTATCCCATTGTTCCTTGGCTTCATTTCCTAAAATTATTTATTAAAAGTAAGAAATATAAAGATAAAATAATAAACATAAGGTTTTTGAACACTTAAAAAAATATATATCTAAAATAAAAGTTTTTATCAATAAGTTTTACATTTTAGTAGTTTTTAACATTATCAAAAATTAAATAATGATCACAATTTTACACTCTAAAAAAGTTTCATATCATTATAGCAGCCAATACTGTAATTTCAGTAAATAAATGCATAATAAACATTTCAAATAACAAAAAAGAAAACACTTGATTTTAATCAAGAACTTAGCAGATGCATAGATATTAATAATTTTTTAGTGATTGTACGAAAAGAAAATCACTGTATTTACAATATATAATCCATTTTTAAAGTTTATTCATTTAACTGCAAAGTATGTCATTTCATATAAATATACATTAAAAAGACAAAAAGTAAATTCAGTAATCTATTAATAAATTAGTGTGCATAATAGAAAATGTAATGTTTAACCAAATAATGAATTTTTAAATATTATGCCATATACAAGTTAATACCTATCATTTCTAATTCATTTCCTATTTTCTGGCAAACTGTTTGCCATAAAACAGTATCACGATAATCGATTAATTGTTGATCGTATAAAATTGGATATTCTCTAACTTTTTCTATTAAACGTTCTTCCATTTTAAATAAATACTATTGTAAGTAAAAATGCAAATAAACTATTTCAAAACAATAACTACCTCAGGTGAAATTAAAAACGTACAAGCTCACGTCTCAAAATATCTGTGCATGAGATCAAGTAGGAAAGAAAAATTTGATGTGATTTACGTTTCGTGACTGCAATGTGATTACACAGCATTAAAACAACGTTCCAGATTTTTTGTTAACATGTATTATCACGTGACGTGATAGCAATGTGTCCGCGCCTTAATACTCATTAGAGTGATAACGATACGTAGCAAAGTATTTAAGAAGAATCGGAATTGGAATTGAATCGAAATAATTTTTCCTAGATATTTTGTTCATACATCGAATAACTGAATTACCCGATGCATGGGAGCCAAAAAAAGGGAAAAAGCTGCATTAATTTATGCAGTCATTTAATTTTTCAATTACTTAACGTTTTTGTTGTATTTTGATGATTATTATTGTTCAGCTGCGCATATTTTACTATTTTTATTTATTCATTAGCTATATTATCTTCTATTATTGTTTATTTTTGTATTCATATTTATATTTCGTGATTTCTATTTGGTAATTTTTGTTCATTTATAGTTTATTTTTTTATTTTTGATTTAGTGCTCTTTGATCCAAAACATAATGTACAATAGACAAACAGACAGATAAACATAAATTCTGAAAAATATGGTTTTATATTTTAAGTTAATTGTAAATAGTGGTACTAAATGCCGCGGTTTATTTTGCTTTAAATAATTATTTTTTATTCAGCTTTTATTTACTAAAACTATATAGACAGGTATTGCTCGTTGAAAATAATAGTATAACTTTGAATGTATAACGTAAAGTTTCGGTTCTGAATTGTTAAGAACAAGTTGTAACGTGAAGTAGCTCACAGTATCAGCCAAATCGCACTTGCAGAGCTTTTGCAACAACTAAAGTGTACCTTCAATTAAGTTCAATGAGGTAGCAAATAAAGCTTGGTTTAACAGAACTTAAGTAAATTTAAACTATAACAAATAAAATTATATATTCTTATGATGGCTAATTAAATTATAATTTCAGTATTAGTGCATATTATTTCGAGAATGTATTTACTTGAAAAATAAGAAAAAGCTTCGCAAAATTGTCATTTAAAGTAATGTTTAATTTAATTGTTCTAATTGCATGCTATTAGTAAAATGTGAAATACACTATAACGATCTGATCCTTTATTTAATGACTGAAATGTGAAGTCTTCAATAAGAGAAAATTTCTATATAATGTCGAGTCATTTATAATCAAAAGGGATTCGACAATTTGTGAAATAATATTTTAATTTATAGTTCAATAATTGAATTAACAGTTTGAATAGGTAATAATATGCAATCGGAGAAAAAATAAATTTCTTTCGCATATTGTTGAAAATTTTTGTGTTATGTGAAATACTTAACTAATAGTAGTATATATTCAGTGTATTCCAAAAAACTAATTAAACAAATATAATTTGAATGTTAATAATTGTAGACAGTAATAGCGAAAACCACTTTTATTACTGTAAAACAATAAACTTTTTTTAGTTCGTAGATTTCTTATTTACATCTAGTTTAGGTAAGTGAACTTTATTTAATATTTTTTTAATGTTGCTGCTATAATCAAAAATATTTACAATGTTACATACAGTTACAAAATTTTATTTATTATGTTTTACAATGTTATTAAACGAAATTGTTTTGTTACTTTATTTCTAAAGTTCAGTTTAATAAATTTCCTGCATTTTAACGGAAAAATATCTTAATAAAATTGTTAAAAACTTCCTTTATTTACTTAAATTAAAAATCTGGAAGAAAAAATGACATGTACTTTGATTTGAAATAAACTAAAAGTTAAAAAGTATAGTGCATAAAATGTAAATAAACAACAAAAAAATGATTTATTATTAAAAAATTAATAAAAAAGATTGTGTATTTTTTATTAAGAAAAGTAAAATAATCATTGATTTTTCAATAAAATTGAAATTTAAAGTGATGAATACTACAAAAGATAATCGATTCTTCTTAAGTACTTTTCGATGTTTTTTGAGTATTTTTGTACTTGCAGAAGTGTGTTCCCGAAAGGCTCGTGGACTATACAGCCTGCGTTAAAAACATAGCTCCGGTTATATCCCGATGGGCTTCTGCTAACCAGTGTACAAGCTGTCTTAACTTTTAAATATAGTTATATCCGCTTAACCGAATGTAGCCCGATTTTGAGTAAGTATACAAGGTTAGTAATCGAACGCAATTTGACTACAGCCCATAGAAAGAAAGTTTCCATTTTTCAAAACTTTTATTCAGGGCCTGAAAGCCAAATAATAATACGGCTTAAGCTTTCAGCTTTTGGCGTATGAAATGAATCTCAATAGAAGCTAATTAAAATCATTTACTAATTGCTATGCATCAAACTATTAAGCGTTACTATTGAAATTTCAGCTTTTTCTTTACGCACAAAAATAAAGTTTTTAAAAACAATTTCTTATGCAAATAATTATGTCAAGAATGCAAAACCAAGAAATTAAAATTTTTTAAAACTGGTATCAAAAATATTTCGATTCTTCAATTAATTTTTATTTGTAGAACAGGGCTTGAAAAGCGGAATGAAAATTTGACATATTTGACAATGCTGTACGCTTATTTCATTAATGATAGTTTTTTAGAAATTGGCACTTAAGCCAATGAATTTAAGAAATTAACGTACACCGTTATCAAACAGATCAAATTTTCATTCGGGTTTTCAAGCCCTGTTTTTATTTAAGCAAAACAACAATGTACAATCTTATTTTTTAGCGCCAATTTATAACCATTGTTGTTATGTCAAATTTCACTCAATTTTTTTACTATTTCCACGTGTAAGTAAGTGTATTTTTAAACTTAAAAAAATTTTGAGGAATTAAATCAAAGAACAAATAATTTTTGAATATAACACATGTAATACACAAATATTAAAAAATCAAACATTATATCTCGGTCAAACAATAGTTTTAACAAACAAATTTCTGTTGTACATTGCTTTGTACTTCAATATGTGGATTTTTTAATTTTCAGCTGTATTATAAATCACGGGATTCGTGTGTAATATTTTCAGAAATTTTTTTTTCATAATATGGGTAATAAATAAATCATAAATTTCCATTTAATGGCACTGTAATTGCACAGTTGAAATCTTTCTCTTCGATTACCAATACTGTAAACTTATTCTCAAAATCAGGCTACATTCGGTTAAGCGTTACATCTGCAATTGATTTATGAGTATTCACTGTGAAAGTTTTAAACATCTGTTTGAAGTTCTGTTTAATCTCGATTTTGTCAAATACTAAAATAAACATTAACTTTTTGACTTACTTTGATGTAATCTTTAAGCGTGTTTATTAGTTCTTCACAAACCGTAGGTATAATTTTTGAAATGGCTTGTTTGGAAATCTTACATCAAGGAATGATAGAATCTCCAGTAGTTAAGAATTGTAATGTTACAGCCAAACGTACAGTAGCCAAGATCACTTTTAAATTTGGTATCCTTTTTAATAATTTTTGGGCCAATTATATTCAGTAAAGTTTTAAAATCTGTACTTGTCATACGAAGGAAATTTTTAAATTTAGCACCACATCTGTATTCCAAATTTAAATTGTTTACCATCATCCAAAATCAAATATCAAATTATTTACATTTATTTACAATACTTGGTCAAACCCAAAATTTTCTTTTTAATTTTGGGCGCTTAACTGCAACTGAATTAATTATAATTGCAGCCACAGCTGCTAATAACGCATCTTGTGAATAACTCATTTTAAATAAATGTACCTATAAACACTTCGGCGTGTACTTTTATGTGTGGACACAATGCATATTTTTTCAAAGCCGCTCTGCTTGGACGATTTTTTACAATCGAGAGGTTTTGTCAATTGTTACTTAAACCAATGTATCCCGATTTTTGGTATAAGTTTGTAGCATTGGTGATGGAACGGAAAATTTTTCACAGCGATTTCAGCGCCATCAGTCGGCAATTAATGATTACTTTATTGTGAAGATAAAAAATTATACTATGAAAAGAAATATTATGAAAATATTATACATGAATCTCGTTATTTGTAAAACTGCTTAAAATAAAAATGCCTACACATTGAAATACAGAGTAATTTCCAACGGAAAATTTGTTGTTAAAACTATTGTTTGACGGAGTATAACCTTTGATGAAAAAAATTGATACATAAATGCAACTATATCAATGAAATTATAACTTATATTATTATTTGATTTAGTAAACAATACCTTATATTTAACCTCTGTAAGTTTTGAGACTTCTGAAAAAACTGATGTACACACTTCTTAATGTAAAATTCGAAATATGTTTTGTTTTAGAAACCGATAATTAGTATATATTATTATTACTAACTTCTACCTACTTAAAATCCTGTTAGATTCGGTTGAGCGCAATGTAAACATAAATAATTTTCCACGACCAACTGATTGCGCTGTAATCGCTCTATAAAATTTTTCCGTTCGATTACCAACGGTGCAAACTTATACTCATAATCGAGTTACATTTGTTTAAGCTTAATTGTTCGTTCACAATCGATAGTTCTCGAGAGATTTGATTAATCGAAACCATCGAATAAAATCTCGTAATCGCTCATCACTAGTTTGAAGTTGAATTTGAATATCTTTTCAGTAGTTGTGTTTACATTACAGTGTACTGTTCTTTTGTGATAATGTTTAATTAATGGATTTTTTTATTTTTTATTATGAATTATTATAATATAGGGAAGTTTAATGTTTCTACTTTGTAATTATTAGTTGATAATGGATTTCGCACGCATGTATTCTACACCTTGTATGATGGTGTCCGGATATGTCGGAAGTATACATGAATATGTTAATTCTCATGATATTGAAAATATCGCAGCAAATATTAATGATACAAATTCTGTGCGAAGTATAAAACAGTTTCATAAACTATTAAAAGACTGTATTTTTATACGTAAAATGCACGATGTAAATAAATTAATAATTCAGAAGTACAATATCGATGAATTATATCTACCTCATCTAATGAAAATTAAGGATAAATCTTCGTTAGTAGCTGTTGCCGAAATTGTATTAATGTATTATAGTATTAAATTTAGGATGCAATCTTTACTATTCCCCCTATGTGTAAATATGTCCGAGGAGTTCCACCCTTTTTTCATGAAGATGATAGAAGTTCTGAAAATGCTGTTAGATTTAGGTGATTGCACATCATTTAGCAGTGTTTGTACAAACTGTATATTGTACGTTAAAAAAATGGTTCCATTTGGTTACAATGTATTTATGAATTACCTACTATACATACAGGTTTGAATTTTAAATATATTTTATTTATAATTAGATGTGCTTTTTGAAAAACCATCGTTATTAGATTTGTTTTATTTTTAGGTACTCCCGTATGTGGTATGCATTGTTTATAAGTTACGCCAATCCGACAACTGTTTCAAACGAACTCCGTTAAATGACGCCCATCATGACGAACAATTTTGGTTAAAATATGAAAAGAATTGGAATCATTATAGAGTAAACTACCAACGTTTACATGAAAATTATCCATTTTATAAAGATTTCTTAATACAATACAGAGACATTTTGTTATCGAAAAATGATGTGGTCGGTGCAAATTTAGCTGCTAACATTGTTCTAAGTCCACTTTATGAAAGCGTGTACCATTGTTTGACTGATGTAATTATCATCTTCCATTTTTGTTTTGTATATTTATTTGTTACTTTGAATTGTAAATTTTAAGGTAGTTTTATGGATAACAGTTTTTCATAATGGGAAAATACAATCGTTTCTGTATAAATGTTTCCTTTATATAAATAAAATAAATCATTGAATAGAAGTATTTATAAATTCACCTCGTAATCGCGAGTGCAGAGAAAGTAATCACTTCGTAACATGTCGGTTTTTGAAATGTTAAAATTATGAAAATAATGTGTACGCGTTAATATTAATTTAAAATGTTTTATTTGTTTTATAAATAACAGGAGAGCTTTTATTCCTTGTTCGATATTCATTCGTCGTTACTAGAGGATATGGTCGAATGTAATACGCATGAATTATGTAATCCGAAATTTTCGGAAGTGTTTTCGACTATTTTAGCGACGATTGCTAAATTAGTAGAACGCAATAAGGTTCAATATTTGAGTATCGACCTTACGATATTTATTAAATACGGCTTATTTTTATTAAATAAACCGTTTCAACAAAGCATGGTAAGTATTTGAATTAAAGAACCTAAAAATACGAACATACTTATTCTAATGTTGATTTTTTTTTAAGAATCCTTATTCAGAAAATTTGATAATCTCGAAATTTATTGTACAATATTGACATCAAATTTGCTCTTTATAAGCTCTTTGATAAATGATTGATTTAGTTAAATTTAAAAATTTTAATTATACGATGCATTTAATGTTCAAGTAAATATGTTGCTACAGTGCATAGTTTTCAATATATATAAACATTAATCAGATCTAAATATCAGGATTTAAACTTTTTACAACTTAAATTATCTTATATCGTAAACCATGAAACAACTCCAATTGTTTTTTTTCAACTTACTTGACTTGGTTTTCCTTTTTGTTTTATCTTTTGTAAATTTGTTAATGACATTTTTCCCATCATTATTTTGTTCTTTACTTTTCTACTTTTTTTTTCTTTTAACCAATTATTCCTTTTCACCACGCGAAGATATACACTATTAGAAAAGTGTGTTTTTGATTTGGATATTCTAAATCTTATGTGATATTCGTTGTTTTTTAAATTCTGATATGTCAAAAATATATGTCTTGTTTTGTGTTTTTTAATCGTCATCCAACTTTTAGTTTTTCATGTTTGTCTAAAGTCCACCGTAGAACCACAAATTAAAAAATGAACCCATAATTTTCGAGGTACTGTATCCTTTGTTTACTAGTAGGGACCAGCTTGACTTTATTTTCCTAGTTGACCGATAAGTTGTTTGGTAGCTTAAATCGTTTCATTTGCACCACCTATTTTAAATTTAATACTATCGCACAAAGTTTTTCCAAACGACATAGCGTCTAAATTTAGTTTATAGTATTATGAGTTATTACTTTTTTTTTTTTGCGTCATTTTGCAATTTCATGGGAAATTATTAAATATGTTAAATTAAAACTTTTATTATAGTGGTAATGTGTTTTAGAAAAATTTGTTAAATTCTTGTTATCTAATATTATGGAGTAACGTGAAAGAAACTATTAGGTTGATCTTTCCAACAAACTGAAAATTCTGTTTTTTTTTTGTAATTTGTGAACAATAACCTTTCTAGGTATAACATTTACACTATTTTTATATGTTTCATTTCACGGAGTTAGTTAAAAACCTATATTTGCACATTAAACTAGAAAAACATTAAAAAAATTTGTATGACAGTGCGATTCATTTTTTTGCTACTGAAATCATACTATGTTTTTTTCCAGTTAAAGTTATTTTTATGAATGATTGGTGTTTATCTTTCAAATGTTTTAATTTCTAATTGTATTAGTTACACATTTAAGTTTTTTTTTGCTTTGTTTATCTATAATACATATTAATAATGAATTATATGCGCTTTATATTCGTTAATCACAATCATAGAAATTCAACGTCCCGATTATTTTATTTTGGCTAAAATTAAATAATATATTCCATGCCAGTAATTATAAAATAATTTTTTTGTAAACAAACTTGTAAGGTTACGTTGGTCTGACACCTGGTAGATTCTTGGGCATAATTTTTTATAAATAAATTCAGCATTGAATATATTTTCTGTACATTACTAATTTTTATACTTTGAGAAGAAAATAACTACTGAAAAATCTGTATTTGGTTGATTCACTTTTTTATTTTGAGTACGTGGGCTTCTTATGAAAAATTAATCCGAGTAAATTTTGAATATAATAATATGTTTCTATGCACACGCTGTTAAATTCCAAAGGTAGCTATCATTAATTCGAGTCGATAAATTTATCTATATTTTATCTGTTTACTGTTCTGTGGTTTATAGCAGTTTCATTTTTATTGTTTAATAAAATATTTTGAACGTATCCTATTTGATCAGCTTTAATTATTTTTGCCCGAGTTCTAATTTCTTTAAACCAATTTAAGGAAAACAGATTTTAAGATTTTTTTGTCTATTTTGTCTTTTACTATTTTTAGGATTCCGTGCGTATAATATACGGAATCCTAATAAGATAGTTCAGAAACGACAAAAATATCAAAAAAAAATCTCATGAACAGTTTGATATATAAATTTAAAAATTGTATCATAAATTACGGTAAAAATTCTCTTTGAGAAAATCTATTACTTCAAACTAACCGATTACCTTAAGCCCCAAAAGACCCCAAAAACCGTCAAGAATGAATGGAATTTCAAACAACTTCAGAAATTACTTAAAAATTCATAACTAATCACCAGTTATCCCTTTAAAAGTGAAATTCAAAATATAAAACAAAACACAGAAGCTCTTTCTTACAATCAAAAAATTACGATTGAAAAATTATGTAGGCCTCCCTTGGGCCAAAAAGCAGCAAAAAAAAAAAAAAGGATGTTGACGCAAGTAATAGCCCGAGTTAAAATGTTGAGGAAACCAAAACCTATCTCAAATATATGCATAAGAGACCACTTTATAGAGAGAAACTATAGCCGAATTTACAACTTTAAATTTAGACACTCCGGTCGCCGAGAGCTCGAAAGTCTTAAAAAAATATTGTTTTTCCTGGTCATGTGATATATTGTTGGAAAGATCGCTATTTGTCGAGAATGACCCCATATTTCATTTTCTTAAGGACACTGTCGAAGTTTACCAAAAGTTCAAGAAAGCGCGAAACTTCTTGTGGCGCAGATATTGTAACTAAAGATTTTGAACACGGTTGAAAATATGCGCATTCCCGTACGCTTCTCTGGTTTGTATATCTGGGTTTCCAACTTTAAACCAGCTCCTCGGGATGCCGAAAGCTCGAAATTTAAAAAAAAAATATTTTTTTCTCCCGGGCATGTGATATATTGTTGGAAAGAAAGCTGTTTGTCGGGAACGAAACCATATTTCATTTTTTTAACAAAACTTTCGATGTTGACGAATAGTTCAGAAAAGTAATCATGTATTTCTCTTTCTTTATGGCACGAAAAATCAAATTTCTTTGTTTTGAATTAGTATTATGTAAAGTAAATTATAATCTTACATAAAAAATCCTCAGCGCATGAAACATCATGCTTGACTGAACTTGTTTTTTCTTTTATATAAAATAATTTTTAAAGTTTTTCAAATAAATCTTTTATTAATTTATACGAAACCGTATGGCCTGTAATTAGAAAAAAAAAAAAGTTAATTTCCAATAATTAAACTAATAAAGAGTAATTTTTTTCTCGATTTATTAAAATTTTTGTTTTAACGTTTTGATTGTTAGGCATAGTAAAAAAATTGAAAGAAACTAAATTTTATATGTAATACAGTGACATGTGGCAGAAGCGCGTCAGCTTGCTTTTTTTTTTAAAAATATTAGTTTACTTCAAATTTTCACTCTTTAATTGAAAAAAGCTACTTTATTAGCTTTACATAAATAAATATCAGTAAAACTTGCTATTACATTATTGGGTTACTGTTAAAGCAGAGAACAGATATACTTTATTAACATTTCATTTTCAGAAGTTCAAAATAAAAATCTGAAACAATAAAAAAATTTAATTATTCGAAATTGACTTTCTTCATTTTGTAAATATTTCGATATCTGTCGATTGCAATTTGTGTAAATTAGCCAAAAATTATTTAAAAAAAGAAGTCAAATGTTAATAATCTGTAAAAAAAAAGTTTAATACTTATCATAGATTAGTTGGTAGTCAATTTTTTAGTTCTATTAATTACAACATAATTCTTAAACCGGCCTCCATTAGATTCAATGACGAAAAAATTCCCAATTTTATGTAACAAAAATTAAATGTTAAATGAAAACGTCATTCTTAATCATGCACCCATTAGTTATTAATTTGTTAGGATTTATTTAAGTTAATGTGATTTATATTCTTTTGTAGTATATTAAGTTGTTTCGGTAGTTTAATAAAATTTGTGGTATAAATTATTGGTTGTATTTTTTTTTTTTTTTTTTTTTTTTTTTTTTAATTATATAAAATGAATTTGAAAATATTTTAATTTGAAGGAAATAAGGATAGGATTTTTGTGATTATGTTAGTGTTTTTGAATCGATGCCGGTAAGAATAACGTTGTAAATTTTAATCATTTTATACAAAGTATAGAAAAAAGAGAGATAAAAATGTAAGCATGGAGGTCAAGGAGCAGAGGGCCAAAATGACCGAGTTATATACATATATATATATACATATATATATATATATATATTAATTACAACGTAATTCTTAGGCTACCCCCCATTCGAAAAAATGTCCCAATTTTATGTAACGCTAAATGTCCCAAAAAAATGTCCCAATTTTATGTAACGCTAAATGTCCCAAAAAAATGTCCCAATTTTATGTAACGTTTGTTATATTTTGTAGGATTTTTGTTATTGTTATTTAAAAAAATGTCACAATTTTATGTAATGAAATATGTAACGAAAAATGTAACGAAAAAATGTCTTATTTTATATAACGGAAGTTAAATGTTAGAATAAGATTTTTGTGGTTATGTTATTTTTTGTGTGTGTTGATGCCAGTAAGAATTACGTTGTAAATTTTGATCATTTTATACAAAGTATAGAAGAGAAAGAGACAGAAATGAAAGCAAGAGGGGTCAAGGGGCACAGCCCCTTGCGAGGCCAAAATGGCCGAGTTTATATAAATATATATATATAATTTGAAATTGGCAGTTTTAATTATTTTTTCAAAATATTCTTCAAATTTTTGAAATTGGCCCATAAAACTTAAAAAATTGAAAATAAGAGGTTTCTTAGATTTTTATTTCTGAAAATCTTTGTAATTTCTTATATGCGAATCTTCTATTAAACGTTAAGTTTTAAAAGATTTAGAGATGCAACTTGTTTCAGAAGCAGCCCATTCGTTTAATAAAAAAAATATAACAAAGTTGCGGTAACTTGCTCGTGTATTTAAATTATTTTTTTACTTTTTAGAATTGTACGTTTTTCATTATTTATTTGAAAAAATATAAGCTAATGGTTTCAAAATACAAAAACCAACATATTACACTTTTGTGATTAAACAAAATTTGAAATTATTTTTACCTTTTACTTCTTTACAAAATAAAATACGATATTTTGTTTAAAATGTTATTAATAAGCGCGTGCTGTGTTACAATGTTTGGTAAAATTTTATAAAAAAGAAAAAACATGCGGATTATATGTGGGCTATAAACCATCAGTTTGGCACCTTTGCTCTAAATCAGGGGTGGCAACCTACGTCCCGCGGGCTGTATGTGGCCCGCATTGAACATTTTTACCGCCTGCGAAATGGCCAAAGTAGCATTAGTAAAATAAATATTTTTAATGATTTCATTTATATTTATATATTTATTATATTTCATTTTTAGCATTATATATTTCTTTGCAATGTGCGTTTAGTATCATTATTATTATATTATCTATGTTGATATGTAAGAATAATAGTGAACATAATATAATAACTCATTACGTTTCAATTTTTCACTATAAAAAAATGTCTATAATGGATCTAAATCTAATATAGGGATATATGATTTGTATTTCCAAAGGGCCCGCGAGATCATTTGGATTGGCCACTCCTGCTCTAAATAAAACAACTGTTTATTAAACTGAAAAAATTTTATCTGAAATATCTATAACTGCTTTACTTAACGTCAAATCCTATGGTATATAAATCAGGATTGCAAACACTGATTTATGTAAACTCTTTTTGCTGCATGCATGCAGTTTAATTACAGAAAAAATAAATATACATTTAGTTATATATATATATGTATACACCTGCGCGCGCGCGTGTGTAATTAATTTTATACATATTGGTATTTATTTAAAGTAATGGATTCTTCACTTCAGTAATCTTAATTTAATAAATTATTCGTTAATAATACGAAACGATAAATTAGATAAATCTGTATTTTAAAAACATTTAAGAAGAAGTGGGCAATAAGCAAACTTTATTCCATAATTACGTCATTGTGTCTCCTAACGATGCCCCTGTATTTATGTTAATAATAATTGCATTAAATAATTTGAAAATAGACTTGTTTTTTTTTGTTGTTTTTTTTTTAAAGATTAGGAAGTTTATTCTAACAGATCTGATATTCTAATGACACTTGATGGTGCAAAATGTAAAAAAAATTAAAGAATAATCTAAGCTATTGAACAACCTAATTTGTTAGCTGGAAAACGGCTCAAGCTGGTGTGGAGCAAATTTTGTAATTGGTGATGTTTACTGATGCAATATGATTAACTGATGCTGAAAATTTCTGTGGGGTAGAGGCTAGCTT
Organism: Icerya purchasi; assembly: GCA_039619475.1. Taxonomy (NCBI): domain Eukaryota; kingdom Metazoa; phylum Arthropoda; class Insecta; order Hemiptera; family Monophlebidae; genus Icerya; species Icerya purchasi. Next base: position 225,040,980 of record CM077116.1, read on the forward strand.
GACCGATTTTGAATTTTAATAGTGTTATTCATCTGGTTTTTACGGAATGGATCGTATTACTATTATTGATTTTACGTGTCATTAATATTGGTCCAATAACATTTCCGGTGGCTCTTTTATTTTCTCTTTTATTTATTTATTTATTTTTTTTTTTTTTTTGCCGTTTGTACTTAAAATGGCTATTATGTTTTCCTTTTTGGGTTTTTTAATTTTCCTTTCATGTTTTCATCATTTTTATTTACTTTCCTTGCTTTTCCGTTTTCATATATATCATTAATTGTTTTGTTTTTTTCTATCTTCCTTCGCTCTGCCAACAAAATCATTTTATTCATTTATATTATAATATTTTTGTTTTGCTACAAATAAGAAACCTGAAACATACTGAATTTCAGCGGATATCCACCTATTACGTAATATATTTCTCTGACGTGTTTTCTGTTTTCAGTCGCAAGTATATGTCCAAGCATTCAATTTATTAACTGTAGTGATGTATTCAACGCGTGATATTGTACCGCTCGAAGAAGATCAGTGCGCTTTGTTAACGAGAATTCTCGGAGATAAGTTACTTAATGACAACTGGGACGTTTGTTATAGTGCATTAGAATTCACGAAATGCACCATCCAAGTATCACTCGAAACAGTCACGTGTAATGTGTTTATTAAAAAGTATTTAGCGCTATACAATGATACTTTAATAAGTAACGTCCATTTTTTTTAAATTTAGTCTTTTAGATCGCGATGGTCACTAATCGCATTGGTAAAGCCGTGCTGCGCACACGAAGGCCTAAGTGAGCGCCGTTGTAAATACAACTGTGGTTATCGTAGACTAGAACGGTCAGTGAACTGCTCGTCCACTGATGTGTCATGCATTTAATACTAGCATGCTCTAGATAAGTCGTACTCTCTAGACTCGCCTTAGTGCGCGCAGAATTTAACCGACGTGGTCACATATGAATTTGAATTAGTTTGTTTCTGCGTAAAGGGAGAGCGTATAAATTGAATGAATTAATTATTTATGAGGAGCGTATTCATTTTTTTCTTAAGAGGGGGAACGTGATAAATTATGATAGTTGAGAAATGAATGTAATAAAATACTCTGTAACAGTGAGATGCGTTTAACGTACTTGGTTAATTTGTTTTGATAGCGCAAATTTTGTTGTTTTTTTTTTGTTTTTTTTTTTTGTTAGCTTTTAATAGTAACTGTTGTGGAAGAAAAAGAATTAAAAAACTGGACGGCTTAAACTTTGTCAGGCATACTATTAATATTTCGACTAAAATAGTCAAAATGAGTGAAAATTAGAGGTGATTAACATGTGAAGCTAATTTAAAATTCTAACTGAATTTAAATAGTGTACAATTGATTGTTAAGAAACTTTTTATGATTGTGGGCCTTTTTCTAAATAATAACTAGCTATTGCTGCTTACAGCTTCAAAATTTAGCTTCTGTTTTGAGACTTTGCGGCGTATAATGTATGTGGAATTTTCGAATATGTACACAAGATTGTTTCGCCGATATTAGTACGATTTTGCACATTTTGATTATAATTAATCGCTTTAACACCATCCCGAATTTGTATGCGCAGCGAAACTTTAAAATATCGTGGTATTTTGAGAAGACACACTAATATTCGGTTGCTTTTTGAAAAAATTCGGTATTTTTAAATTTGCAACAACTAAATGTCAGTACGAGTATAGTTCATTGCGAGTTATCGAGGTTAGATATATAGTTTCAATGTCCCAGATCCGAAGGAGTTATTTTATAAAATTCGCAATTTCCTATTGAAATTTAGAAGTGATCAAGAAGTACTTTTCGACGTAACAATTATAGAGTTCCGCGCAAATAATTAAATGTATCAAAACTTACGGAATAAAAAATAAATAAATAAATAAATAAATAAATAAATAAATAAAAAATGTACATATTTAAATTTTACGCTTACTAAGTAGTGTTATCGGGAAATTATCACATTGAAATACAAATGAACGATAGAATATTCAGAATCAATCAGTCAATCACTGAACAACCGTTTGGTTCGTTTTTTCCATTCGATCCTCTATTCCATGCTGATGCTTTTACTAATTTGTTGTATGTTGCACACTTCATATCTTTAAGTATTTGCGACATGTAACTATTTCTCGGTCTTCCGCTGTATCTAATTCTCCTCGCTTTTCCTTCAATAATTTTGGTTAATATTTTATCATTTCTCAGTACGCGTCCCATCATTATGGCTGTTCTACATTTCTTGATGGTGTTCAATAAACTGCGAGTTTCCGCCACTCTGTTAAGAACATTTTCATTTTTAACCTTTTTAGTCCATTTTAATTTTAAGAGTTTCCTCCAAAACCACATTTCTGTACCCTCCAGCTTTTTCTTTTCAGTTCCATTTATCACCAAGGTTTCGCATCCGTACAACATTACGCTCCATATATACAATTTGATTAGTCTTTTCTTTAGGTTCATATCCATTCTTTTGCTAAACAATATCACGTATTTTTGTATAAAAGTGCTTTTTGCCCGATTGATCCTTCGATATTCAGAATAATATATATGAACTCGAAGACTTGTTTAAAAACTTGAGAAGAAGAAATAATAGATGCCGTAGAACAATTACGATTTGATTAATTTTTTGAAAGAAAAAAAAAAACAAAAAAAAACAAGCATTATTAACTATGATGTGTGATAATGTGAACATCCATATAGGAGAACTTTTTATTTTTAATTTCTTGACTTTAGAAATTAGTGCGTTACGTTTCAATGTCGTTATTTTATATGTTTTGCAGCTCATAAGGTAGTATTCATGAAACCGATTATTGATGAAACAATTGTTAATTCCATGTACAATGCAACACGATATACACATTTTGCTGTACGAAGTCTAGCATATTCGGTTTTTAAAAAATTAACGGTACACAAAGAGGAGTGGAAGAAATATGTAGATGTCAATGATCCGCTGGTACGTAATGGTTTTTAAAATGTAAACCTACTTTAACGTTGTTTTTTTATGATTTTTAGCTTTATCGGATCGTTTTTATGAGGATTTTTCATAATCTGTCTAGAGAAATTTAAATATAGTTTTGTAAAGAGAATAATAAAAGTGTCTTATAAAGTAAAAATTCTTTCCGTATTATAATAATCGTTTTGAATATATCGATGTAATTTTAAATCTTGTAAATATCATTGTAATCAATTCGTTATTTAAGAAGAAGTCAATTTAGCTAAATTTAAACGAATTTGGATCATTTTGTTTTGGATGATGGAAAATGCAGTCTTTATCAAAACATGAAATATAAGCATATAAAATATCAAGATTCAACAATCACCAAGAAAGTTTCCAGAATTTAATAATATTTTCCTTAAAGCAGTATTCCATTTATCTCCCACAAAAAAAAAAAAAAAAAAAAAATTAAATATTTAATGCACTTCTTGTAATTTTATCTAAACATAAACACGTCTGATGTATTTCTAAACTGTGATTAAATTATTTTTTTCGTTTTCACGAAGAATGTTATCATGTCCAGTTACGTATCAGAATCAAAAGAAGAAGTCAAATTATCTATGTTGTTATTGTTGGAAAGAATGTATCGCGAAAAATTAATAAAGTAAGTTTTATTAATTATCAGTTAAACTTATATTGCCGAAACGGAAATACTAAATAATAAAGTGATTTCTAGCGGGACTAGGTATTAATTTCATCGTCCGTAAACTGGAAAAACGAAGCACACGAATATGAAGAATACAAAATGTATGGATGACCAAATACAAAAGAAAAGTAACTGAATATAAGCTGAATTTATACAATGAAATTGAATTTAAAAAATATCTCGACAAACAAAACGGGGAACTAGAATGAACTGAACGAAATCTAACTATAAATCTGTGATAATAGAAAAACAAAATCGGACAGAGCATACAAATACTGCCAGAACGGATAGAAATAAAGGAATGAATGAGAAATTGTATATTAGAGACGATCATAAAATGTGTAAAATTTATGCAAACATGTTCCGTAGCAAACAATGTGGAAAAATTAGAAACACACACGGTATATTTAGAATTCCGGCAAAAATATAAATTTATAAAAATTGAATTAAAATGTATATACAAGGCGGCATCAGGAAAATATGGTAAAACGTGAATAAAATAATGGTTTAAAACTATAGAAAAATGTTTATGTAAAAATAGAGAAGTAAGGGAGCTAGGCAGCAGAAGAATTAGGAGTAGAATTTAAAAATTAAATGTAATATGAATTTATTGGGAAAAACAGAAGAAGAAACTGAAGCATGTACATTTGAGTGTTAAACAAGGAAGAAGTTATAAAATTAATAGATGAATTAGATGCAAAAAAAACTTATAGTGTAGGTGGTATAATAATGAAAGATATGAAAGCATCTAAAAATAATTTTGCAAAAAGTGGCTAAGCTAATATAAATGGGATAATAAAAAAAGGAATAATTCCAATGGATCTAAAAACATCAAAAATTTTATCAATATATAAAAAAGAAGACTGCATAGAATATTGTAATTACAGGTCAACGGCAATTGTAGCAAAACAAATAAGCAGATTTTTAAAAATCAATAATATATGCGACAGTTCTAGAAAGATAAGGGAACAGAATAAAACGTTGGTCACAGGGATAAAATTAAGAAAAACAGAGTACATGGCGCATATAATCAGAAAAATTGTTCATGTTTGGCCGCATAAGGGAGGATCAGGAGAGACCAATCAAAGTAAGAAATAGACTGTGAATGATAATAATGAACCTACCGTACAATAATCTAAAAACATAATTGTAGCAGCCAGAAATAGATGAATATAGAAATAAAAAAAATGTAATGAAGACATTTGTTAACTCCTGTTATAGAAAATGCTAGAACGACGACGAATATAGTAATGAAAGAACAATACGGATTTCAAGTTGGAACGTTAATGTCAACATCTTCAGAAAATTTCATAGACGAAGTAATAGAATAGGTGTGTCTTTTTCTTATGACAAGATTTTTTTTTTTCTTCTTTTAACTCTTAAAATCTTTTAAAAGGAAAGAGAAATCGCTATATCAATTATGATTTTTCAGCCGGCTTCCCTCATCCTTCTGCGTTCTATTTAATTATGATTAAAATATTTTCATATTATACATTTAATAATAGTTGATATATTTTCACATTATATACTAAATTTTAGTTTTTTCATTACAAAGCCCGAAAAAATTAGTATTTCATAAAAATCCTGTTTATTAAACTCACTAAAAGATTTAGAAGTAATTTGCTTTTTTTTCTTTTTCTTCTCGAAATTTTGTACATTCATGAACTTGCATGAAGAGGAAGTCATCAACCTCTTTATTACAGTCGTGACATATTTCTGAGTCTTTGATTTTAAAAAGTTTTAAATAGGAGCAGCAGTCTCCACGACCAGTTGAATATTGCGTAAAATGAAAGTTAGTTTCAAAATATTTCATTGCTAACCTCTTTTTCTTATGAACGGAATTATTTTATACGTTATTCTATCTGCTAATGATTGATCACATGTTATCTTATTTGCCAAAATTAGATACTGTAATTTTATTTTTCTAATTTCTTCTGATAATCTCTTTTTATCATATGTTGTTAGTAGCTTTTTTTTCTTGTTTTAGATTTTTAATGTTATTTGTAAGTTGCAATTTTAAATCAATTGATTACGTTGGCCGAAACATAAAAAATTGTGTTACCTCTATTAAAATTTTTCTTTGTAGACTTAATAATTTCTTTTTATCCGCTTCCCTTAGTACTGGATAAAATAAACCGTAGAGCAATATTCTGTTACTGACCCAACAATAGCTTTATATAAGATTATTTTTTCTTTATATTTTAATCCAAACATATTAGAGTACCGATTTTAGTGTAATGTAAAACTGCTTGATTTTATCTATAATGTATTCTAAGTGTTTACAAAAATTTAGTTATTACCTATTATTACATCGAGATATTTTATTTTTCATTTAGAATTAAGCTAAAAAATCATAATTGATTTTTAAAAAAAATAACATTTAAAATTGTTACAAATAGATCTTCCACATTTGTTGAAAAATATTCCTTTTCATAATAGGTCTAATGTTAGTAATATTTGACGCATCTTTACCAGGTTTGGGTATTGGAAATACTTTTGCAATTTTTCATGCTTGAGGAAAGTAGCCAGTTTTTAGGATGCTATTTAATATATTATTTAACTCTACGATACCTTTATTTGGGATATTTTTTAGAACAATGTTGGGGGAATATTATCGTTCCCAACGGACATGCTGGAATTAAGTTTTTTGGTATAATTACGGATTTCTTTGGGCCTAGAAGGTTTCATCCGGGTGTTAGGTTGATACTAGCATTTTTTAAAAAACGAACGATATGATCTCTGATTTTATTTTGTGTATAATTAGTTGCAAGATGAGAATTTTGACCGTGTATTGAAAAGTAGTACGCAGAAAGCAATTCAGCTTTATTTCGGTCTTCATACACGTAGCAATTTAAGTTCAAGTCAAGCAGCGGAGGAATGGAGTATGTCTATTATACTGTTAACATACTTTCCACAAACTCTCATTTTTTTTGTGTTAAGAATAGAAAGGAATTATTGAAAGCAATTATTTCTGTGATTGCGAAGCATATAGCGCACTAGTTTAGATGTGAAGTTATATAGAGTTGTAATACATTTAGCATTGCTATGTGATCTACATATTACTATTGAGAAATCTTCTGACGTAGTTTTTAAATTTTATAGCTTTTAAGATAGTAGTGGGTAAGGGTGTTTTCTCAAAATGGGTACGAGTATTAGTTGGGACAGAAAGAGTAGTAGCATCATTGATTAGTTTTGTGAAAGATGCAAAGTCGAGACTTTATGTTAGAAGAGTCGGCTATAGGTTCATTAAGGCTAGCGTTATTTGAAATATAGTGTTGAAAAAAAATCCCAATTAGTCCTATTGTAGCCAAGGTAGGATACATTTGATACCTATTGTCGATTATCAGTAATAGTAGTATAGATGGGATTGTGGTCCGAGGATAGACAGTTTAGATAGATGGGAGAAGTCTTGCTTAAGTTTTTTACGACAACAATGTCTAAGGCGCTCGTCCTTAACTGGGGGCATTGATGAGAAATGCGTTGGTTCTATAGGAGCAAGAATTTGTAGGTGTTTTCGCGTAAGTTGATATAACATATTACCATCTGCATTGTTGGAAAAACAGTTCGAGATTTTGTTTTTACAATTGAGATTACCGATTAGAAGCACATGATTATTAGATCTGGTTAGTGAAAGGATATCACTACAGAAATTATGCATTGATCTAGGTGGTTTGTAAACAGCGTAAATAAATATGTTGTTTCGAGCGTTAGAACTTTGTGATATGCTATTATAGACTTGAACTCCAACAGCTTGTAAACAACTTAACGGTGGCAAGTCAACGGTATTATGCTTTATTGTTTTATCAATTAATATAGCGATTCCTCCGCTCCTACGAGAAATGTCATTCCTGTAAATATGATAACCAGGAAATACAGTTTTACAGGTATTATCCTGTCTGGTCCCTGATAGGGCAGCTACGTGTATTTTATTCGAAATTAAGAAATTATGAAGTTCGTTATGCTTATTAGCTACGGAACAACAGTTCCAGGTAACTATATTTAAGTTATGTATATCGTTCATAGCAGTAGTTCAATACATGTTTCAAAAATAATAATCAGCTTAGACATAATATCGTTATTTGCATTAATTTTAAGTTTATTACTAATTGTTTGAATAACTTTTAAAATTTTTGTCAGATTGAATTCTTTTAGGAATGGGAGTATAGAAAAAAGAGAATTATCTGATCTCGTATTAATGCTGGAGGACATATTATGACCAGTAATGTGAGCATAAGTAATATGATTCTGCTTCTGATTTTTATGTAGATCAGTGATAGAGTTATGCGATATTAAGGGTGACCTATATTTAGTGTCAGTTAATCTTCTGCTCGGACGCAGCTGAAGCAGCCGTTTGTAGACTGAACAGACAATGGAATTAGCGGCATGAGGTCCCTCGCAGTTGGTGCATTTAGGCATATTTAACTTTTTACAAGGTTCATTAGGGTGGTACAGGCCATATGAAAGGCATCTTAGCGGAAGATTACAATTTTGAGACGCATGTCCATATTTTTGACAATTATAACATTGTACTAAAACACTTTTACGGACATATTTATCCTAGTGAACAATGCAGAGTGAAATAAGTGTTTAATTTTTAATACATCCGCAATTTTGGTAGCAGGAGGGAAGGTAACTAAAATTATCGGTAGTAAGATAGGCTGATTAGAAAGATTTTGTTTATTGGTAAATTTTTTAACAGACTGAAGGTTGCTAATCGTTATTAATTCGCTCTCAATTTCAGCTACTGAGAATGGAGAGGAAGCTCTTTGAGTACCAGTTTTAGCTGCTAAAAAAGGGGAACGTTGTTATTTTTCAAAAAATTAATCGCATTATCGAAATTATTCAAGAATTTAACCAGAATCAGTTTTATTTCTGAAACTCTTAATATTAAACTCTATTTTAACAGTGCTTTTAAGCGTAACCAATTAGAGATTTTACATCGATATTATTATTATCGTGAGTAATTGTGATTGGAAGGTATTTTCCGACTTTGTCATTAGAGTCTTCGCCGAATAACGCCTGTTTGATGATGCTTTCTTCAACTCGCAGCGGGGCGAAGCGATTACTCGTAGGTATTGTAGATGGCGAACGTCTCAGTCGTTTGGTAGAATTTCCGCTTTTGCGTCCTTCCGCTGCCGTCCAACTAGATGACTGATGAACTTCTGTAGTGGAATGATTAGTGTTGTTAAAGGCAGGAACGAAATCGGAATCTAATTCCTCCGCACCACTAGAGCAGCTAGAGAGAGATAAATCCTCACTGATATTTTTGGAGGTTGAGGGGTTGACGCTATGACAATGTCGGAAAGATCGAGTTATATTTATATGTGTGTGTGTGTGTGTGTATGCGCGCCCGCGTATGGAATTATTAACGACCGTGTTATTGGCAATTCCCGTCTTCTATTTAATACTTCTGACAAGAAGGGTTTTGCGAGTAAATACTGAATGATCGTGATGTTAGCTATCGGTATCCTAGAGGTTGTTTATTTGGTTTCTCATTTTATATTCTTACATAACATTAGGATACAACGTAATAATTAAATTATTTTTCCTTCACAAATTATGAATCACTGAGGATTGTGTGTTAAGAAGTGATTTCATTTTATGCATTTTCCCAATATCACTTGAGTTTTTATCCGTCAATGCTTTTTTATTCTCTCTCAATACAGGTTACGTCAGTCATCAAGTTCAGACAATACAATATAAATTTTAAATTACTTAAACTAATTTAAAAAAATTTATATTCGCCTTTAAATTAATATTAAAATACCCCATTTTCTGTGTATAATTTATTATGAGTAGATAAACACCAAAAAAGCAGAAATGTAATAAATTCGAAAAGATGAAACTGAAAAACCGACATTATTGTGAAACATTTCGCTTTTCATTTTTAATTTTTGCGAATTTGTTGTATTTTTGTTTTTTTGGGATTGTTTACTCATTCTTTCAATTTATATTAATAAATTTGATAAACACTTTGTAAAAATTGTTATTATTTAATAAATAAAATTGTAAAACACATGCATCAGAGTAATATACTCCTGATAACAGTTTATTTATTAAATAACAATTTTTACAAAGTGCTCTTCAAACTTATTCATATAAATCTTTAATTTTCCCATAAAGGCGTAATTAATAGTAAAAATATTCTGAGATCATAATCTATATCAATTGTTTCCTAATACAGTCTGTAATAATAATAGATTGTGCTTATTTGTTTATTATTATTATTATTGTTGTTATTTTGTGTGATAAGACGAAATCAACGTTAATTGCATGATAAAATATTTTTTTATTTTTAAATTGGTAGGAAAGAGAATTTGAATAGAACGTATGAATTCATGTATTACACGGTGCGGACAGAAAAAAACTACAATACTTCCGAGGCGGCGATACTATTTTGGAACGGAGTATTAAATTTTCATATGTACCTAAACCGAGCAAACGTTAAATATCTCATGACGTCAATCAAGCATACTAAATTCTACGACGTAAGTTTACCCAGTTGATTGTAATTTCCTCATTTATCATACGTTTAAATAAAACTTACCATTTACTACAAAGGAAAAATTTCGTAAAACTCATCTTTATATTTATTTTGACTTGTCCAAATTAAATCAATCTCACTTCTTTTGTGTTTTAGTTTCACTATTCTTAAAAAGTATTTGAGATATTTTAAACTATTCGTTGTCAATTAGTTTTATCATTTTCTTTTATGCTTTTTGAAGAAATTTAAACCAAATAATATTTCATACTTGCTAGCGGGAAAACATGGAGATGCGCTTTCTATTGATGGAATCAATGATGGAGCTAATATTTTGGTACGCCCTCAAGAGGCCTATTTTCTTTTTTATTAGATAAATATAATGTTTTTAATTTTTTTAGAAAATGAGAAATCTGACGAATGAACAGTTTTTTTTATCGTTTAAAACAACATAAAAATTAAATGCCAATAAAATCCAGAGCAATGTAATATGGCTGGAAAGGACACTTAGTTAGTGGAATTAAACAGAATAGTATAATGTGTTGTATATAAAAAAACTCGGTCCTTCGGTACTCGAAAGGGGGCAAGTCCCCTTCGTCCCCTTCATCCCCCAGGTCTAGTTCTTTTATAATTCTTATAGAAGAGTAAACTTTTTCATTGGCTACGCCATTCGACAAAATTTTTTTGTTAGATACTTCGTTACATAAAATTGGGACATTCTTTGGGGACAAATTTCGTGACAGGACACAAGTTTTACATTGCCTCGATAGCGGTTAACTGTTTCTACTTTACTCTTGTAACTTAATATTACACATTCACTTAACTCGCATTTACGCACACACAACATATCCATATTTTACATTTCGGCTCTTGGTATACACGCCATCCTTCTTTAATTATTTATCACTATTTGTCGATTGTAGATTTCTGTTTCTGAATGTTAGACCCCGGTGGGGGAGTAGTCCCACCGCGCTTGATAATTCTTCAACATGCATTCCCGTTACCTCAGTTGCAGGCATCGGTAACACCGGACACATTTATATCTTCGGAAATATATCAGCGTTCGAACACAGCCAGATATATCTTTGACTATGTGATTTAATTTATCTCGAGTAACTATAATTTCCCACGAAACTGGCCATTTTAATATTCAGGCAATTTTGGTAAGATTAATGTTCGATACAATCGTTGCATCGTAGCAATCGATCAGTAAAAGACAATTGTTAATTTTCTCGATGAGATATGCTGTATAAAGAAGTCGCCGAATCATCCTCCTCCGTCTGTTGTTATTCTAGATACCGTTTGTTTAAAATTTTTCTACTTTTTCAAAAGTTTGATATATAATTCACGTTTTTTTGGTCCAAAGTTTAAAAAACATATACTTGATATGTTATATTTTCTAAGACCATCCGAAGTCCTCCGGGATTTTTTTTTTTTTTTATATATATAGAAATGTTAACGCCTAATACTTTTTTGTTTTACATTTAGAAATTCGTTTACAAAAAAAAAAAATGATTATCATTTCGCCGCGGTAACATTATTAATAAAATTAGTATGTGTTATTTCTTCCTGTAATCGTTTGTTTCAATGATATGATAAGTTATATATTTTTAAACCTTAATTTACGTTACAAAAGTTATAGTTTTAAATATTACACGGACACAGAGTACCTTTTAATTTGTTAAAACATATAGCATTTATTTATATTAAATTATTATGTTTGTAACTTTTATTTTAAGTAATAATTTAATATAAATAAATGTTATATGTTTTAACAAATTAAAAGGTATTCTGTGTTCGTGTAATATTTAAAACTATAACTTTTGTAACGTAAATTAAGGTTTAAAAATATATAACTTATCATATCAATAAAATTAGTAACTGAATTAATCTTTAGTTTTTGTATTATGAATAAATGGTTTAAAATTCATCGGTTAGGTTAGTGTAATCAGAAAGAATCCGATTTAAAACATATTCAAAACATCAAGGAACCCTTTTCCATCAATTCCATGTTATTTCATTTCATTTCTTGCATTAACTTTCTATATCGGGAAATCCTTAATATAAATTCTTAACATTGACGTAGCTGAGTAAGGATATTCTGCCAAATTTTAATTGCTCCTTATCAATTTGAATGAAATAATTCGATTTCTTTTATTAAAAATTTTCGCTATATTTTCCGGAGGTTTTAATGTATATTATAGCATTTTTACTGGGCGTGAACTCAACCAGTTCGCTGCAAATAGCTAACTTATGTGCAAGTTTAACTCTAACCAGGACCGGTCGATGGTCGCCAATCTATCACGTATCCGGCTAGATAGGGTGGCCGCTTATGCGATAAATGATTTTTTTATTTTATTTATTTTTTCTATCCGATAACGTAATAGAGCCAAGGGTGTAGCCAAGACTCTCTAACAACCTGGCCACCACGTCCTCGGATGACCGTCGTACGCTTGCTCTATACACAACATTAAATCAATCAGTGACAAACTTTTATTATATTTTTCTAACGTAATATTCGCATCACATGTAAACGACTAAAAAATGCAGCTACACATAAAACCCGATTGTGACAACACGCTAAATACACACACATACAATACACGTAAACTCCGTTTATAACTCAAATATACAAATACAAAACCATTAAACGAAAAGGAACAAACAAAATAAAAATCTGGTCTGCCTCGATGAAAACAGGATCCCACATTTTCCGGTTATGGTTCTACTGTTCGAGAAAGAATTCTGCCGGCTGCTTCAACCGCTAAAAGTTTCGACTCTAGATATTTTCCTTGAAGATTTTGGCTAACTTTAGAATTTGGCATGGGTTTTTTTTTTTTTTTTTTTTAGTACAATTTACAACTAGTTTCACAATTTTGTTTTAAATATCTAATTATGCCCGCGATGTATCGAGCCGGACTAGATTTTCGGCCATTACCTATAAATAATATCGTTATAAAATTACGTAAAACGATTAACGCACGACTAGACTAGATAACAAGCACTCCCGTGTTTTGGGTTTATATCCACTTTCATTAACCACCGATAAAGCGCTAATTACTACTAGTTCGGAGACGAATTCTGGCTTCCCTCGGTATCTTATCCAAGCCGATCGGACATTGCCTTGTCCATATACCCTGAGAATTCCCTTTAGCTTCTAAGATAGTCGTCATATGATCGGTATGTGTCTTTCCCCTATACATATTTTATTAGTTTAAAGACGCAACCTAAATTAGATCGACTTTGTATCTTATGAAATTATTTCCCCCTAAAATTCTAATACGTTCCCATTACCTTCTGCCATGATTATTTTAAAATCAAAAGCGGTGAAAATTACCCTGCTAAAATTGATTTAATCTAGTAAGATTATTTGCAAGATGTAATAAAATATTTTTAAGAACTTCGAAATACACGGTTTCATCACGCGTCCCTTACTATTTTATATGATATAATTTGGCAAATTTTCTCCTCTACCCTATTATGGGCAAAACGCTGTAATATGGGAGTCTGACGGATCGTTAGTTTCCGTAGTTTCATGACTTCCGCCAACCTGTTTACACCAAAAACAACGAGCACGTACATCTTTCTAGCGAATCTTATCTCCAACATTTGCGTATTTTTTCTTATCGATTTGCTGATGGAACGAAAAATTCCGACTAAGCACGTTCAAGTTTCTGAACCGTCATAATTGCACTGTTAAAATTTAACGCGGTAACTTTGATAAATTTGTACACAAAAAGTAAATAGGAATAAACCGGAATGTGTGTTTATACATCCATTGATTCGTTGTGTATTAAGATAACACATCCCTAAACAATTAATATCTTTGAATCGCGGATTTGTCAGCAATATCGTCAGTTTTTTTACTTGATCAGGATGATGCCCACCTAGTCCGAAAAACCGGGAATATTATTGTAAAATCGCGCAAAAAGTAAAAATAACCAATATCGATAAGAGAAAATATTTAAAGTCGATAAACAAAAGCGTTTTTTATTATAATGTTATATTTCGTTCCATTTATACTTTTTGAAAAATGATTTACATTCGACACAAAATTATTTAATTTTATATATACGAGTAAAAAACACTTGTAAATAAATCACTTTTATAATCGATCTCATTTGTAATATAAAGAAGCAAAAGATGTGATATTTACCGATGTAAAATAATAATGACTAGTGTTTGCCTATTGGTCGAAATTCGATCATAATTATTAAAAATTTGAGAAAAACATATAAGAATTTGCATATTTCCAAAAAAAAAATTCCACTCTTCGTTCATTGTGAATATCTGAGAACATATACTTTTATATGTACTTACAATACAAAACAATTTAGTACCATTATAATTGAATAAAATATACAATAAAATAACAGTAAATGACAATTTAAAAACCCTGCTTTAATTAATGTTAAATGAAAAGTGAGAATGGGTACAACTAAATCGCATTCGGACCGAAAATGGACGTTGTAACGAGTTGTTAACGAAATGAAAAATTAAAAACGACGCTGCCTGTGATTGCGGATATCCTCGACAATGAACACATTGTTCATGGATGCCCAAGTCGAGCTTTTGACGGATTTTTTAATGATATTCACGAAGTGTCACCATTAGCGCTGACATGGATACGTAACCTGGACGTGCTGCTGTAAACAACTTTCCGCATCGAACCATACGATAATTAATTAACCCGAGGACTTTGTAAAAAAGCCAGTGATGGTGATTATCAAGTCAAATTAAAACATTTCAATAAGAACAGATTTACTGGCTATAGTAATTTTTTTTCTTCATTTTTTATATTAATTTTTTATTTAAATAAAAACGAAAATAACATTTTCCAAAATTTTTTTACTGATAATACTAAAGATCGTCAATAGCTACTAAACAAAAAATAAAAAATAAAATCGGTTAATAAACAAAGGAGAAAAAGGTACTGAACTGTTTTGTCTTTGCCTATTTATATATGGATATCCTTTAAAGTCGTACATTATAATTGTGAAACCTACTTATGATAAATATTGGGGGAAGCAGCTGAAAGACTTTTCTTGAAACTTACAATTATATTTTTGCGATTTAAATATAAATTTTAAATCGAATTTGTATAATTTTTATTGAAATTAAAATTTTAAAGTAATCACCTTTTTTTTATATATAAAGCAGAAGTTGCTGTTCGTTTTACTCAGTATCCTTACAAATACAATATGAACTCTAATGAAATTTTATTCAAATTTTTAAATACATAATAGTTAAAATTTTGCACAAATATAATTTTTGTTTTTTAAATATTTAGTTTATTGGGAGGGTGGGATCTTTGCGGTAAAGCTTTTGGGGGGTGATGACATGAACTAACTCTATGAAGTCTCGGAACGATTTTGGTGGCGAAATGCTACGGTCAACCTGTTGCAAGCTCCATTATTAATTAAACTAAGCTTATAATGTTTAAATTATAGTGGCCATTGCGGGAGTCCGATGTTTAAAATATTAAGAAAATAACTTCGGATAACTAAAAAATTGTGCTTGTTTTAATTTGTTAGGGTAGTTATTGCGTGAAGAGAGCGAGGTTGGTGTAAGTTCTTGTATACATGACTGAGAAATTGGGGATGAATTTTAAACCGGCAGTACTGGATTTTTAAAAACTGTATTTTTAAGTGAATCCTATTTTTGGCCACACCATGTAAGACACTAAATTTCTCCTATTAAATAAACATTTTCATTAAAGATGCGTTCATATCGTAACTTTGAATTGAAAAATTAAGATTTTTAACAGGAACTCCTTTTCAGATTTTTCATATGAAATTCACGTTTTTTTGTAAATCATCGTAATTTTAGTGAGAAATATGATCTCTATGTTACACATATTTTAAACGATGTATATGAAATTTTAGCGTTACTCGATCCATTATCTTCGTATTCTACGAAAAGCACGCAAAATATAACCTTTTCTAGGCCCCTTAAGCATTTTTTTTTTCTTTAATTCCAATATGCGAGCTATGACTATTACATTTTGTTCTTAGTTTCTTTATAAAGATGGGTAGTGTAGTGATTTTTACTGTTTCTTGCTGGTGCCAATTCACATTAATTCATCTGCGAACCGGTAGGCATCGCTGCTTTGTGACCGGTGAAGATGAAATTAAAATTTTCCTGATGCATTTTATTTATTCACTATAAAATGAGTAATGAAAGGGAAAAGTTTTAACTTTTAGGAAGGAACATAATAAGCGATGAAACAAAAATTGTTGTTTTCTTTCTACTGACATTAGAAATGATTGGTGTGTACGTGGAAATTTAACTGTAAAGACACCTCGCAGACTGTATTTTAAATGTAATCTCATTTAAATAGGTGTGCAATGAAACCCTTTTTTTGCAGTCTAAGTTAAATGTTATTAAAAATCATTTAGCAATATCTATAGAAAAATCAAAATTTCGCAACATGTTTGGCCTCGTGAAATTAGGAATAAATTTTTAAAAAAACAGTGCTAGATTGTTCATTGGTCGTTTAAAAAAAGTAACCTTTTTCCTCCCTATCATCCTGTCCTTGAGTAGTGGTATATTTTTAAATCGAATATGATGCCTTTCTCCTCCTGAAGTTGGAAGTGCACCTATGTGCTCGTTTCTTATTTACTAACCTTTCTTTCTTCTTTTATAGCTACTTCTCTTATTTCATCCTCGTCCCTGCCCTCATTTTCTATCCTATTCTAATTTTCTTGTATCCTGGATAGCTCGCGTGCTCATGCTTTGAACATCCTGCAGCGGAACTGTCGTAGCCTACAAGCTAACAAATTAAGTTTAGAGGGTTTATTAGATCTCTATAATATCCATGTGGTGTAGTTATCCGAAACTCGGCTCAAATCCTCCTCGTCTCTACATTTCAAAGGCTATTCTTTAGTTCGGTCAGATCGTCTGGATGGTTATGGTGGCGTCGCCATTCTTATTAGATACGATCTATCCTACCTATCCTCCCTATCCTAATCTTCCTAACATGGTTCACATTTCCCTTTTGAATCTTCTTCCGAATCCTTTACATATTGCTCGCGTTTATAGTCCTAACTCCAGTTTCCCTAATCTTCCTCTTATCTCATTTCTTTCATCTTTATCTGGTCCCTTCATCATTGGAGGCGACTGGAATGTTCACTCTCCTCTTTGGGGCTGCGCTGGGAATAATCCTAATGGTTCGATTCTTGAAAATCTCATCTTGGACCATGATCTTTTTCTACTTAATAATCGGTCCCCTACCCTCTTCAAGCAACCTTCTTCCTCTAGTTCAGTTGATCTCTCCTTTTCCTATTCCAATCTTGGTCTCTTATGCTCCTGGAGGGCCCTCGACGGCACTTTGGCAGCGACCATGTCCCCATTCTGCTTACTCTTAATGGCGTGCTCCCTCCCAAGTCTTTCAAACCCCTTCAATCTCCCCATTGGCTCCTTTATAAAACTGATTGGGCTAAATTTCGTTCCTTGGTGGATTCCTCTATCCCTTCTTTTTCTGATGTTCCTGATCCCTTCTTCCGTTACGATTTTTTCACTCGAACGCTAAATTCTGCTTTCTCTGCATCTTCTCCTCCTATTACCAGCACGCGCAGTCGCTCTTCTTCGTGTGCCTCCTCACTCTGGTGGAACGAAGAGTGTAAAGCAGCGTTTCAAAAAAGTTCTGCTACCTTTAAAGCCTTCCGCTCTCATTCCTCTATGTCCAACTTCCTAGCCCACAAACAAGCTAACGCAAAAGCTCGTTTTATCCTGAAGTCTGACAAAAAGTATTCTTGGAAGTCTTTCTGTTCCTTCTTTCTCCAGAAATACGCCCTTCTCCCAGATCTGGAAAATGGCTAAGGCATTTAGATCACCCTTTTCTGAGCGCCCTCGCCACTCCCACCCTTCCAAACATCAGCTGGAGTCCTTCTTAGATTCTACTGCTCCCGCCTATGTCTCCTCTTTTGAAGAATCTGTTCTTCCTTCTCTTCCTGTCGACTTTTAGCCTCACTTCCTGTCTTCTCATTTTCGTTACGACGAGCTTGCATCCATTTTTAATAAATCCAGATTGTCTGCTTCTGGCCGGGACGGTTTCTCGTTCCTTATTCTTAAAAATCTCTCTCCTGCCGCGCTGCTTTTCCTTCTCCGTATTTTTAATTCTTTTCTCCTTTCTGGTTCTACTCTAAAATCCTGCAACGACTTTATTGTCATTCCTATTCCTAAAAGAAATCAATGTTCTTTCCATCTCATTTCCCTGGTTTCCTGTCTGCGTAAACTTTTTGAAGGTTTGATTAACAATCGTCTCGTGTGATGGCTGGAGCACAATAATCTAGTTTCTGCTAATATGTTTGGTTTTCGCCCTGGGCCTGGACCGGTTGACTGCATTAGTTATTTCCTTTCAGATGTCTATAAGTCTTTCCTAACTAAAAAATTCACTATTGCCTCCTTTGTGGACGTCTCTTCTGCCTTTGATAATGTGCATCTTCTTCCCTCTTTGGGTTCCAAACTATTTTCTCTTCCCCCCCGCCTCCATCGTCATTTTCATACTCAACCTCTTCCGGAACAGAACTCTCTTTATTTCTTCTCCCTCCCTTTCCTCCTCCAGATGCGTTTATCGTGGGCTCCCATAGAGTTCCTGTCTGAGTCCTACACTTTTTAATATCTACTCTTTTGATATCGCTTCTCTTCCTATTCCTTCTTTTTCCCTCCTCTTCGCTGACGACATTTTGGTCTATTCCACCTGTGACAATCTGTCTGCCGCTGTTGATGAGTTGAATAATTCGCTGTTTATTCTTAATAATTCCCTTTCTCGTCTTCACCTCTCCCTTTCTCCTACCAAGTCGTCTTGTATCATTTTTTCTCTCCGCCCCTTTAACCGAGCTGTAACTCGCATCACTGTATCTGGGATTCCTATCCCCGTTGTCAATTCTACATTCTACATATCTTGGCCTTTTTTTGAATAGTCGCCTCACACTCCATGAACACATTAATTTTCTTTATAAATCCTGTCTTAAAAGACTCAATCTCCTTAAATCTCTCTCTCCCCTCAGACGGGAAAGCGATCCGTTTATTCTTCTAATTCTTTTCAAAGCCATCATCCGGTCCAAGCTCGACTATTGTTCCTTTATCTACGGTAATTCCTTTAAGTCTCTCCTCTCTAAACTTAACGCGATCTAGAACTCTTGCCTCCGTTTGTGCATTAGAGCCTTGAAATCCTCCCCCATTCCCGCAGTTCTATCAGAGTCGGTTACCCGACCACTGTTTATTCGCCGTTTTCAGCTTGGGTATCGCTTCTTAATTAAACGGTTTCCCATCTCCTCGTCCAAACTTATTTTCTCCTATCTATATATTAAAAATCGCTGGCGTTTTTCTCCTCATAAAATCCCAATCCTCGTCTTTCTAATTTTTCTCCTGTTGTCCTTTCCTACAACACTCTCCCGTACTTCTTTCATGACTTCAATAACCTATGGCAGCCTATCAAATTTTCCTCTCTCCCACTTCGAGCCAATTCCTCCTCTCACGATGCAGTCAATAATGAATTTCTTCATTTATTGAATTCCTCTTTTCCTGCTCATGTATTGATCTTTATTGATGGTTCCAGGAGCGAGGACGGCGTGGGTGGTACGTTTACTACCTCGTCGCTGCGGCATTCTGAGTCCTTCCGGCTTCCTGCCTTCTGCTCTATTTTTTCTGCCGATTCGATCGCCATCCTTCAGGCTATCTCTTTTATTTCCTCTTTAAGCGATCTTTCCCAATTCCTCATTATTTCGGACTCCAAGGACGTCCTTCGGGCCCTAAGCCTGGAGTCCTTCACATTCCTCTGATAGTATTATTCTCTCAATTTGTTCTTTTACCTCCACTCTGCAGTCATCCCGTTCTATTCTTATTGATTTGTTATGGTTCCCCAGTCATTCCGGAATTAATGGCAATGACGCAGCCGATTCTTTGACTCGTTCTGCTGGTCGCCTCGATTCATTCCTCAACCATTTCCCTTCTTCAGATATCCTTTCCTTATCCACCTCCAATCACGCCTGACTTTGGCGGGATATTTATCCCTCCCTATTTTCTAATCGTCATTCGCATTACCGTTTTATTCAGCCGATTCCTCGTTCCCTGTCTTGGTTCCATTCTATTCCTTTCGGTCGTCGCTCTTCTATTGTCGTCTCTTTAATTCGTCTCCCGATCAATCATTCTCCACTTCTCTATTCCCGCTTTCGATTTGCTCTGTCGCCTTTTCCTTATTGTTCTCTTCACGATTGTGATCCTCCTCGTACATGTGATGCTGATCACATTTTCTTCGAGTGTCCTGCTCTTCGTAATGAACGCTCGCTTTTATACAGTCACCTCTTGTCATTAGGTCTCCCTACTCCCTATAACTCTTCCTTGATCCTCTCCTTTCCTTCATCTTCTGTTGTGTCCATTTCGGACCGCCTAGTTATTTAGTTTTTTAGCTTAGTTTTCCTGTTGTTGGGTTAATGCCGCTGCCCCCCCCCCCCCCGTTGAATATGAAGAAATTGAAAAATATTAAAACAAAATTACTCATTGAACGTGCCTTTTATTATGTAAACATGAAATCGGTGTTTCAATTTTTAGCTTTATTCTTGTTTAATTTTTTCAGAAAAGCGAGTATTTTTTTAAAATTATTTCTTACGTATATTTTTCCTGTTAATTTAACTAATTATATAATCAATAAACTGTACCTAAATGCTATTATAAATAGAAATGAATTCGCTATTCCGTAAACATGTATATATACAAATTGTTTATTTCTCTTTTTTTCGTGGTGGCGTGGGGGTGGGGGGGGGGTAATATATAGAAGTTTTAGTATGTGCAGCAGGATTTGAACCAGGTCAAATATGAACGAGACACCACTGCATAACCAGCTGCGCTATAGTTGGCGAATTATTTGTTTTAAAAAAGGTGTGTTCTAAAACCAAATTTTTGGGAAAAAACAAAAAGCTGTTTCTTTTTCAAAAGTGCTTTCTGCAATAGCAAAATTTCATTTATTTACTTTCAGCTTTCTATCATTGACAAGATTTATTTTTATACCAAAATGTGAACTTAAATTCATAGCATATGTCAATAAATTTTAGCATAACATTTATTTAATCTATGTATCCGAATTTATAATAAGATGGTTTAGTTAATTAAGGAAGCGTTAATTTGATAAGCTTCTTTTCACTATCAATTTTATCTGTGCGCCGGCTATTATTTAAAGTCGCAGCGCAATTGTTCAAAATCGTTTATTTCGTTGTCAATAATCACTGACATATTCTTTTACACCGTTTTCTTCTCGTCTTTTTTTTACTTCCTTTATTTTTCTTATTTTTTTCCTTTTGTTTCCTTTCAAATTTATAATCTTCTTGCGTAAACTCACGATTTTCAAGCCTTCCGTTTTATTCGCACTTGTCGTAATATATCACATTTCCAATTTAAATCGGTTTGGTTCTTTATTTCGAGTTGCTAATCATTATTCGAACGATTTTGGTCCTCTGGTAAATTACATAATTTTCTATTTGTTAAGCATGCAAACTCAAAAAGACGTCAAAAAAAAAAAAAAAAAAAAAAAAAAAAACACTGTTTTAGAAGTATACAATAAATTTATGTTTAGGCGTACACGGTTATTCGAACTAAAAATTTTAATTTATATTTTGCAACCTTTCTTAATTTTTCTTTTTTTATGTTTTATAGACCATTATCTATTGCGCGCTAAGCAATAATGATATGTTGCTAACGTGGACGCATGTGATGATCAAAAAGTTGATATCGTTCGTTAAACTGGAGCCGTGGAGCACAGCTATTTCTAATGAAAAAACTGCGGAATTAACCGATATCGTAAATAGAATTCGAGACGACGAAAAAACCGTCTGCGATATTTTTGTCAATAAACCGGAGGATAAATCGTCGACCGTTAACTATACGATAAATGGGCCTACGTTTCACAAATTAATCTTCTTACCGTTCACATTTGGATTGAAAATAAAACCATCGAAACCTGTAACGCGCAACAATATCCTGTTTAATAAACAAGAACGACATATTCACTGATGGTAAAATGAGGTCAACTTCGTGCAATGGAAATTACTTCCTAGTTAGTTTTAGTATCAGCTGTTTTTTCCATTCTTACATTTTTCATCATGTCTGCAAATTTGCGCAGTTAGACGCGAGCATAGAATTGACTTATTGAAAAAACAAAAAATCGAACGTTCAAAATTTAAAATTTCGCGTCCTGATCAATTTAGTAAAGCCGAACGAACGTATTCCGGATAAATAAAAGGTATTAGAACACGAATGTTTAATAACGGTTGGAAACACGTTTTGGAAACTTATAATTAACCACGTGACATGTTTTATTTAATTTTCTGAACATCGTGGTGACGTTCATTGATTACTTCTATAACTTAAAATAAAACAGAATAAAAGTAGCGATTTCGAAAATTTAATATAATTTTTTTTTTTTTTTTATTTTAATTTAATTTATTACCACAAAAATTACAACACCTATCTCTGTTAACATGTACTTAAAAAAGAGGAAGAAGAAATAGCGAAAATTTAAAACAGCTGTAGGAATATACAGCAAAGCGCAAGTTAATATACGCGTGGTTGATGAAATGTTACACTGCCTTCTACCGAAATACCTTAGAGTTTCGTGTCATTTCATGACGCCATTGCCAGAAGGTGATTCAAAGTGGAAATTATTGACTAGAAGAGACTCCATTTGTTAACTGACGCTCCAAGTCACAATTTCCATCGTGACTCATCAGTGTCGAAGCGTCTATTAAATTGTAATACATAAACAGTTCGTTATAAAGACATATAGTCTCTTTGAGTTAATTCCCCTCGAAGGAATGTTTGTAATATAGTTCTTTCTTTTGTTGTTCTATATCTTTAAGTAAATATTTAATTTTTATTATTACTGAACAGTATTTTTCATTTGTTGTTTACTTCGATGTAGATTTAGAAATAAAAAAATTCTTTGTTAATTACATTGCAGAGTGTTTTAATTATTTGCGAATTTTTTTCTACTGTTTTCTAAATAGTATGGCACAGGCCGTTCAGTTGTAGAAAAATTAAAAAAGGTGACACATTTTAATACGTTAAACAGCATAATTTATTTTATATAGCAAGAAAAGAAAAAAAAAGAAAAAACTTCAATTCATCTATAGATTTTAATGACCAAATATAAAATTAAATCTAAAAATTACAAATATTTTAATACCATTTTATTTTCTGGGTCTTAATTAAGATTTTTTTATTTTTTCTTCTGTTCTAAAATTAAGTTAAGGGTTTTACGAGATTTCCTAAACTGATAAGCAAACATACAACAACAGTTCTTAAAATGTACAAAAAAAAAAAAAAATGGAACATTAACTTAAAAATATGTGTATAAAGTTGCCTATGTAATATAATTTAAAGGACTAAAAGGTCGAGGAAGTAAGATATAATAATAAAACAAAACTATTTAGGAAAAAAATAACTAAAAATTTTTGTATATTTACGGAAATAATTACATTATGTTTGATTTTTATTAATGTTTACTCGCAAAGTATTAATTAAAAATTAAATGCAGCCGCTGCAAACATTGCTATTTCCGAAAATATTATAAATATTTTGTTTTTTCAAGAGACTAGTTAAAAAAATTAAGAAAGCGTATTTTGTATTTCTGTAATGTATTAAGTGCTTTGTGTGGAACACTTACACCGACACGCAATTATACCAAGGGTGTAGTAATTATATCGTGATATAGAAATCAATTTTTATTTATGACTTAAAGATTAAAATATACTGTTTCGAAGAATCATACAAAACTAGATTTCATTAAATTACGTTTTTTTTTTTTTAAATCTACTTATGAACTCCAAATATACGAAATATAAAACTCTACATGCCCTTCTTAAGGGGGGGTAAAGTTAATTTCGGTAAAAAAAGGCTTATTTTCAATAATTTTTCTTTATGCTCCAGTAAATGCAAATGTATTTTATTAAGTGTAATACAATAAAGTAACATTTGAACAATATTTTCAGAAATTTTAAATAAGAAATATTAAAAAATAAGCCGTTAGCAGCAAATCTTCGAAGAAGCCTCAAAAAAAAGTTGTTTTGCGGTGGACACTATATCTCACCACTGGTTATCTGAAATCAAAAAAATCAAAATGCTATTGATAGTTAATCATTTTCTTGAGGTAACGCTGGAAGGATTTTTTTTTTTTTTTTTGATTTTTTAATTTTTGTTAACACTTGGAAGTCAAAAACGCGATTTTCGCCATCAAAATCGACAAATTTTTTATTGTAAAATAAGTAATAATTGAAAAAAAAAAAAAAACCCTCCCAGCGTTAACTCGTAATTGATGTGCAGAAACACTGTACAAAATTTCAAAAGAATCGGTGCATTCGTTTTCGAGTTACAGTGTCCACGGACTATAAAAATGTCAAGTGCGAGAAAAAGGCTTTAAAGTTTGTGTACAAAAAAATTTGACTTAAACATCGGTACGCGAGTGTTTCTTCTAATATACACTTATAGAAAATCATCGATGCCAGGCCCATAAAGCTCACAGCTTTCAGCTGTAAAATCTAAGGCAGCTTATTGCTCTTGTCAACGTAGAATTCTGCCTTCTTTACTTTCAAGTGCAGCTTGTTGCTCCACTCTGTTTATGCTCGTTTAATCAATCTACTGCGCGCGTCCATTCATGAGAACTTGACCCTGTACTGATGTTTATCTCTTGCATAAATGAGAGCAAAGCAAAACAGTCCTCATTGAACATACATGAAGTCACATGAGCTGTGATTTCAACCACAGTTGAGGTACCACTCAGTGATTTTGGGGTAATTTTCCAAATAAGTTGATTCAAACTTTCACTGTTGTTTTGAGTGAATCCTCCAAGATATCGCTGCAGAAGTGCTCCCTTATTCAAGTCTTCATATATCGGTTTAATTTCTTCAGAAACGTCACTTGGAAGTGCAGTGTAACTGTGTTTGAATTACTTCAGGGCATTTGCAGCTGCAGCTTTCTGCCATTCATACCACGAGTCTTGGCCTCTCGGGCATTTGTCGTGCTGCGGTTTCTCGTCCATCGAACAGTAATGGTAGTAAGTAGCCCAAATGGCACAAAAGTATTCAAGTTTTTTTTTTTGGACGATGCACCTTTTGCTTAGACATCGTCTGTCTTGCGTTTCTGTGGAGGTATTACTTTTTTTGATTGATCTAATCTGGAACTGGTACTCTTGCGATCTTCTCTGCTAATTTTCTTCGGCATTTTACTAATAATAAATACATAATCACAGCGAAACTAGAAAATACGAAGTTCAAAAGAGCACGAAACAGCTTCCAGGTAGCCGCGCTACGTAGCTGCCCAGTAGGTGTTCAAAACCGGAGCGTAGCACCGCTCACTCAAAACTCTGTAGGTCCGTTAATTTTGTTGCGATCGATTTCAAATTTTGACACAATAATCTTGAAATGTTGTATATTCATATAAGCAAATAAAACAAAAATGCAAAAAAAAAAAAAAGGTTTAAAAACTTTACTCCCCCCCCCCTTAAGCGAATTGGGCTAATCCAAAACTTTGTTAAATTGAAACAGTGCTATGAAAAACAGGCTACTTTTAGAGAGCATGACAGTGCACTATTCATATGCGAGTAAATTGTTTAAAATAAAATTAAAGACGTTTTAATGTGAAATTATGCAAATACAAATACAGACATGTCTGTTTGCCTGTTCTAATTTATTGAAAAATCGCGTGAATTGTTTAAAAAATAACATCATCCACTAGATGGCTTCGCCGTTATTAATTCCAAAAAATGTTTCGCCGTATTTTCGTTTAAAGTAAAAATTAACTTACAAACAACATTAATTATGTACAGCATTTTTACAACGTAATAGGAAGTTTAAAAATATATTCTGTTACACCATCAAGTCTTGGCTCTTACATTACTTATTTATTCATTTATGCAATCCCGCCAGTGCAACAGCTTATATTACTACACAGCACAATATAATAAAACAATTTAGTAGAAATATACAAGTACAGGTACAATGAAACGATAGAAAAGAAAAATTACGAAGTTGTTTGATACCAATAGATACACAACGATTTTATCTAACATTACTTATTTTACTTCTATCCCATTCACACGCCTGCGCCAACACAGCTTACACCTGTAACATGCACGCGTACATACACTCCATGCTCACTCAAAGAAACACTTAAGGACATCGATACAACACAGGCTCACATCGTTAAATTCCGAACAACTTTTAAGACATCACCACCGTGATCATTAAAAATGTCTAGCTCGCGATGGTCTTTTTCCAAGTTATTATACAGTATGAGTAAAGAGAACGGAGAGGGGAACATGCGTACTGCTGAGTGTTCGTAAACGGAACAGCTAGTGTACGAGTTAAGCAGGCAAAATCGGAACGCTAATCCGAATTTTCTCTGAAAGAGTGGGACAGTTAATCTTACTCCGTGCATTAAATTGTGCGGAAAACGAAGCGTCAATTCCTTTCTTTGCCCATCCAAGCTGTGCATATTTAACTGTCGAAGTATTTCTGTGTATTTGAAACGCACATCGCCGGAGCCAATAAATTTATAATGCAAGTATTTTAGAAACTTTTTCTGCACATTTTCAACCCTATTTACCAAGTCACTGGTTCCAAATTAACGCACCAAATTCTAAGGTGAATAAAATTAAATGTGTCTCAAGTTGTCTGAAGTTTGCACTACTCCTCAAAACTAAACCTAACATTTTGTTCGCTTTACGGATTGCATGCATTACACGAGTCTTAAATGTAAATTTTGAAAATCTAGTAAAACACCAAGATCTCTCAGACAAATCTCCCTTATCAAGGGAACACCTTTTATGTGGTACAATGCTGTAATAGTCGTTTCCGTGTTAATTAAATAAGTTAACATTTAGATATATATTCACAGGTAAATTATTAGCCGTATTCATTTAAGAATTTTTAAGGCTCTCTAAAAACCAAAGTTTTAATTATTAATAAAATATACATTTTAAAACTTCTCTGGATATGCTAAATGATTTTTTAACAGTATCTGGAGAACCGGATCTTATGATTAGATCAATTTTTTTTTTACATTTACAGTAAAAATAGTAATGATCTTTTTGATTATACCGATCATTTTATAAATATTTTAAAATTCCTCATTTCTATTCTTAGCGCCTCTATATTTCTTGATTATAAACCGTCTTTTCTAATTTAATACTACATATGCAGATTCTGCCGATTTTCGATATTATCATTATTTTGGATTTATCATCATCATTTATGATTTTCTTTGCAAATAACTATTGACAAAATGAATCAGAATGAAATTATATATACCAATTTATATTTTAAAGTATTTTATTTTGTTCCCTTTTTCAACACTCTGGAGTAGTCGAAATATTCTTCTTCTTCAGGTGCAATGATTTGGAAAATAAATATAAAGAATTTATAACTTAAAAAATTCTACAAATCATTAAAAGTTGAGTTAAAAGTACGATTAACTAGTAACCGAAAATAAAATAATTATTCTTTCTTAAAAATATTTATCTTTATAAAAAAAATCGAAACCATGAGAACTATTAAATCAACGTAAATTACAACTAAAAAAACCCCAAAAAAAAACATACATCGCCGAACAACTACACGATAAATCTGAATTTAGAAGAATATATATAAACAGTCAACGTTCGTTAAATAATGAGTGAACCGTGTAATAATATTTGATAAAATTATTTTAAACGACAATATATACGTGAACGAAACAGTAATTCGAGGAAAAGGCTAAAAATATTTTCGACGTCTTAAAAATAACAGAAATGTCAAACATAAAATTCATTTGTAACATAGATGGTACTTCTACAATGGAAATCAAGAAGCAATACGAAGATTTAGGGGCATTATGAAATTGTCAAATATATCAGAAGGTGCTTAAACTATCTGGAAATGCACTGGAACAGGCAACAAAAGGCTTTAGAGTATAACTCATCACAGGAAGAAGATATGGATTAGTGACAAAATGTGGGAGGTAATAAATAAAAGGAAAGAAATCAGGAGTAATAGAATAATAAAGAAGCATTTTGTAGGTACTGCGACATAAACAAACTAAACAAAAATATAGAGCTGATAAATTCTTAAACAATATCTGCAAAGATATTGAAGACAATAAGAATAGTAAATCAAACTAGAGACATATTTCAGAAAATAAGACAAATAACAAGATAGTTTATCCCGCACTATCCGGTCATAAAAAATGAAGACAGAGTGATACTGATCGACAGAAAGCAAATAAGATCCAGATAGAGAAAGTACTGCAAAAAAATGATGAAAGAAGAATACAGCAGAAATACAAACTACAATAAGAAAGAACCGCCAATATTACAAAAAAGAAGATTAATAGAGTTGCAGATATTATAAAAACTCAAAGAGCGGCAGGAGATCAAATTGTTGCCGAGATATGTTCATAAAGTTCAATGATATAGCAACGGAAGTCCTATATAGAGTATGCCAGAGTATTTAGCCGAATGATTGGACACGATCAGCCTATGTAACAAGTTTATAAAAAAGAAACGCAAGACGTGTGTTACAACTACAGAACAACAGCATTGGTGTATCATATGCTAGTAATGCTTCAGATTATATACATAAGACTAAATTCGGTTCATATTGATACGGATTCGGTATTTACCTGGCGCGATGATGTCAAGCTAGAAATTATTCTCCGATTAAAATCATTAATTTTCGATCTCTCCGCGTCAATCCTATTATTTATCGTCGTCAGAGAATACGACCGAATTTGTTATTTCCGATTCTCGTCGAATTTCTCGGCTCGGGAAGTGTTAAGGGGTTGTGTAAGTGTCCTGCTATGTGCGGTCTACGACAACAAGATAGCGTCTGTCGGCCGCGTGAGCCGTGTCTGAAGATCAGCGCTATAGCGGCTATGTAATATTAAGTGATAAGGATTTCGGCAATGTACCGTTAGTTTGGTTAAACTATTAACGAGCCGATTTAGTGAAATAAATGTACCGTTAGTTACCGTTTTAATTGAGTACGAAACGAGTCGTCGTTCATCATCAGTTAACACTAGTCAAAAGTACGTTAAGCTAGTCGCCGTATTGTAATTTTTCGTATGGGGCAATTTTGACCGAATATCTTATAAAACTCGTTTATTTTTCGGGTACGCGCGACCACAGTCAATTTTTATGTGAATTTATGTTATTTTACCGAATATACGCGTTTTTGAGACAAGTTGTTTTTAATTGAACTCGTGGTGAGGAGGGGCGGATTCGCAATTATTTTGATAAGTTTCCTGTGTGTTTATCTTATATGAAGATCAAGTCCTCTCACAGAAAAAAGATCGTCAACAATAAGAATAAGAAAATAAGAGAAATTCATTTCACTGGCGCCCAACGTGGGGCCCCGATGTCATTGGTTTCATCGGGGAGTAAGGTACAGGAACGTAAATCAAAGTTCAGTTCATCGTTACCGAACAGAATAACATAAGGAGAACCAAGCGGACAGCGATTGACGTCGACACCTGAAGAGAAAAAGAAAAAGGAGTGAGTCGTGAATTGTTTTTTTATGTATATTACGCGGCCTATTCGAACCATATACGTTTTGTTGTTTACCTATTTCATTGTTTACATTTTACGTTTATAATTAGTGTAAGTAGGCGCATCTCAGTCTGAATAAAAATACTAACTATAAAAATCATATACACTTCTCAGGGTCGACCATGGCAGACCGCGATCTAGCTAACGTGGTCGTCACTAGGGGTCGATACAAAGAGACAAAAAATCCCCCGAACGATCCGAGTGAAGAAGGCGATTCGGCATTAGGTGCCGAATCGCAGATAACGAGGGAGACAGGTTCACCTACTCCTGGCCAAAGTAGCGCGTATGAAGGCGGACCCTCGATGTTGGATTATTTAAAGAAACAATTCGAGGAGATGCATAAAAAATTCGATGACCAGCACAAGAAATCTGATGAGTGAAATACCAAATTAAATGAGTTAAGTAAAAAACTAAGCAGTGAAGCAAAAGAAAATTTTAAAATTTTAAATGAAAAAATAGAGAATTCGGAGAAAAATATAAACAAAAAATTCGAAGGTGTAGATATCAAGATGAATAAACTGAAGGAAGACGTAAACCAGATCGTTAAAGAACAGCTAAAATCCTTTGAAAAAGATCTGATCGATAGAATGGATGAGAAAACGGATAATTTAGAAGAGAAAATTTCAGAAATAGGGACAAAAATGGCTGGTCAGGACGAAAAAGTAAGGAAATTAGATATTACAGTCGGTAAACTAAGCAGACAAATGAAGAAAAGTAGCGGAACAAGTCGCGATATTAAAATAATCCAGGAATCGATTGATCAGTTTGTCGATACGAATAAGCAGTACGAGGCGACGATCAATCAGGAGCTGGAGAATTTACAGATACGTGTAGAATCTCTTGAGAATCAGAGAGGAGCCACTCACGGAACAAGTGATCTTATCCGTACGTTGGCTAGTAATTTTTGGACGATGGAAAGTAACGTAAAGGGGTACGGAGGAAAATATCCGATAGTGAACATCATGGAATTTCTGGAAGATTTAGAAGACAAAATACAGAGATCTAGCCTAATAAGTGTCAAAGACAAATTAAACTTACTGTTGAGCCGGATGGATGGCGCGCCATACGAGTGGGCACGAACCTTTCTACGGAAGTGCAGTTCATGGGACGAGATAAAAACACAGCTGATATCAAATTTCTTGAGTGAAGAGGAGCAATCTGTGGTGAAGGAGCGTTTATACTCATCGGATGAGTGATGCGAGCATAATGAGGACATGGAATTATACTTCATTCGTTGGATGGATAATATAAAATATCTAGACCCGCCAATCAACGACAAAGAATTCATAAGAGTTATAACGAAAAAATATCCTAGGGAAGTTCAAAACTTGTTACTTGTAATGAAACGTAGTTCTGTCCGAGAACTGTACGACAGCATTAAGAGTATTAATAGACAAGCCTGTATACAGCCGGACCAGATGAGTGTAAGAAAACAAGATGCGAGATGCTCACGAATTAATAATGTTCGGATCACACCCTGGGAAAATTGCCGAGACACTGGCGGAATGAGACCGGGTAGGAGGCCCGACCGAGGTGAGTGTACTCCTATGTTACACGGATACCAACTGATAGGCGAAGGGCCACTTTTTCAATTAACAAAATCAAAGTTAGATCACGTCGGCGAGTACAATGATTACAGACGTTTTATAGGCCATTGCTATAGAAGTCGGACGATTAAACAAATTGAATCAGGTATAGCGAGAAATCTAGCGAAACTAAGAGATAGAGTGCTTATTATGGTTGGGTATACCGACCTAAATTGGAGAAGGACCGCAGAGCAGATGCACACGGACTTTAAGCGGCTGACAGAGTTACTATGGTCGAAAGGTGTTAAGGAAATCATAGTAGTGACAACCTTTCCATCAATATCTCGACAACAATTCCAGTCTCATTGGAAAAATCTGGATGAATTTAATAACAAAACTCAATCGATGGCCAATGATCGTATAAAAATCTTAAATTTGGATAGGGAATTTTCACGTACGATATCCGCGAATGAATCTGATTCGCCAGGCCGGATGTGTGTCGAGAGTTTATATAATCACAATTTCCGTGACGGACCCTGTAGTCTCAGTCGTCAAGGTATAGACTTATTATTTGCACGATTAGGACAGTTTTTTCGGCGAGACTGAGTTCATTGGGCGCTCAAATGGCTCAGTCGGAATCTCGCACAATTGAGAGCGCAGTATTTAATATAAATATGTATAGCTCCAGCTCATCTCGGAGGAACTGAAATAATTTCACACAAAATGTAAACCAATTATGCGAAAAAAAAGTTTTTGCGAATAAAAACTGGATTTTAAATAATAATAATGTTGTTACGCCATATATAAATATTAGCATTAGCGGTTACGAACTTAAGGCCATTATAGACACGGGGTCAGAGGTTACGGCCATTGATGCCGACTTATGGGAGAAGGTCAGATGTTATATGACAACTTATTCCCGACTTTACCGACGAGCAACATAAAAATAATGGGGGCATGTGGGAGACCCAGAAAAGTAGTATGGATTCAGTCTCTGGTAACTGTCAATATCGAAAACTATTTCTATTTATGTCGTCTCGTTGTGGTGAAGGGTTTGAATGTGAGTGTGATTCTTGGTGCTGATTTTTTAGCAAACTATGGCGCTGAACTGAATTTCGTAAGATCGACGCTGAGCTTGGGTCAGGAGGAGGGAAGACAGACAATAAAATTCACGGACGTAACAGAGGATTAGAAGAGTCCGGAAGTACTCGAGGAAGATAGTGACGATGATATAGGCCCATCGTATATGATGCAGGAGCTTAATTCAGCGGAGTCGATGACGGAAAACAATTTTGTGGATCAAGTAAGATGTTCTCAGTTATCGGAACCTTTAAAACCTGTGTTGATAGAACGATTGAAACAAATAAGCAGCGTATTCTCGGACAGGCCAGGTTTGTGTAATCGATATGTATTCCAGATCAAGGTAAAGGAACACAAAGTTTTCCGCAAGATGAGAAGCTATCCGATTCTTGTGACCAAGCGTGAAGCGGTGAGAGGTGAAATAGAGCGGATGGTAAATATGGGGCTGATAAGGGCATCAAAATCGCTATACGTTTCCCCGATTATACCGGTGTTCAAAAAGGATGAAAGTATTAGACTGTGTTTGGATGCGCGAGAGGTGAATAAGATAATAATCACAGAGAATAACACCCCACCCCCTATAGATGAGTTAATATACAAACACTCGAAATTTTGCATGTTATCCGGTATCGATCTGGTAGCAAGTTTCCTTCAAGTTCCATTACATGAGGACTCTATGAAGTATACGGCTTTCGTATTTGAGGGACGGTCTTACGAGTTCAATGTCGTGCCGTTTGGTTTAAAAATCAGTACCAGCGCGTTTGTGAGAGCGCTTGATTTTGTTTTATTTCCAGAATGTGCAGATTTCGTTTTAGCATACGTGGATGTCATAGTAATTTTATCAAAATCAGAATCTGAACATCTGAGTCACCTTTCCATCGTATTGAAGTCCTTAAAAGAAGCAGGAATGACGGTGAACCTCAAGAAATCTACGTTGGCACGTAAGGAGATCAATTTTGTCGGCTACAGGCTTTCAACTGAGGGTATCTCTATACGGGATGAAAAAGTCAATAGAATAAAAAATTTTGGAAAGCTAAATAAATGCGAAGAGAGACCGTTTGAATTAATAAAATTCAATTTTTTAACCATATTAAATATTATATCGTCGTCGCAAAAATGAAATAAAGTAGCCACCCGATAAAGAAAACAAAAACCAGAAATTTCGGATAGTTGAAAAAAGTAAAAATTCGATAAGAAAAAATCATTTAAAATAAGAAAGAAAAGCGTTTTTATTTCACTTCGTAATTAAAGTCTCTTTTTATTAATATAAAATATTATCAGTAGCGACAAAAAAAAAACTACATTCTTTCGATACAGGCCTCTCTATATGTAGGGGTGATTTATGCCCCCCTCCCGCCCCGATTGTAAAACGTTGGCACGCCACTGCACTTAACACTTCACAGACATCGAAGACATCATTTAATGATGGTGGTACAAATTCAGTTTTCGTTTCATTCTCCTTTTGTCTTCTGTAAGTGAATTAAATTCAGTAATTTCCTCGTTTGAACAACAATCCGCGTTTATTAAATTTTCATTATTGACTTCAAGATCGTTAAAATCATATATTGTTTGTGTTCAGTCGAATAATGATTCACAAGTTTCATTCTCAGATTCGTTTAAAATCGTACCATGCTGACAGCTTGTTTTGAAACCAACATGAAGAAAACAATTAGCAATAATGTCGGGAAGAATAATATTCCAAGTTTTCGAAATTGTTATCATTGCGTTATAAAAAGTATTTTTTTAAATTTCAGTACGTTTTTATTTGTCCTGCCTGAAACAATGAAAAATTTTTTTTAATTGTTAAAAAGCGGTTTGCAGAAGATTGAACGTTTTCGTTAGATACCATTTCCTAAACTTAAAATAATATAGACTTTTTCTTGTGCATATTAAAAAAATATTTTTTATCGAACAAACTTAAAACACGTTATACAGAGTTTATAAGCTCGAATAACAGACGCGGCTGTGATCTTTGTACTATCCTTTCAGAACATAGAGAATAATAGTATAAATTGCATAATACGAAATGAGTATTTCAGAATTGAATCAATCCATTCATGTACACTATTAATTTAATGTACTGCGGGTGAGAAAAATGCCACTTTTCACAAAACCTAACTCCAGTGATCTCATAACGTTGCTGATGAAAAAAGCGGAAATAGAATCGTTTCAGTTTTTTGTTGATCTTACAAAAAAAAGTAAAGTCGCCAATACTGTGAAGAAGCAAAAATACCAAAAGATGGGGTTAGTGATTACAAAACAGTAGCCGGAAATTAATAACGACATGTTTTAGTAATGCGTTTAACAATCGACATAGAGATTATTTCTTCTATAGAAATTTTTTTTCTCGTACAAAAAGATCAAACGGCAATTTTTGTTAAATTCATCTATAAAAATTTTTGAAGTTAAATGTTGAGCTACCACACCACGTTGTTATGGGCGATAAATTTTTATCTCCGCGCCAAAATTTTCTCGCAATAACCACGATATGTCGTTATAATCGAAGTTTTAGGGAATTTTGCCGGTTCAAACTAAACTCATCGTTTAGCCGATATGTCGCTATAACCGATTTCTATTGTTTTCAAAATTACTGTAATCCTTGCGCAAGGGCCATGCTAATCTTCTCTGATCGTATGCAAGCTTCTAGAAAAAATCATCAACGTCAGATTAAAAAGTAGACTCTAGAACAAGAGAGCCTGCTCACCAATGCTCAATGTGGCTTTCACAATTCCAGATCAACATTAGATCAAGTTCTCTTCATACGGAATGCAACATTACAGAGAGCTTTGCTAAAAAGCAGCACCTTCTTGCCGGTTTTTTTCGACTGCAAAAACGCTTTTGACACTACTTGGAAGCACAAAATTTTAGTAACCCTGTTTGATTGGAAAATCAAAGGTATACGATCCACCGCTTTGTTGCTGCTTTTTTATCAAGCCGTCAATTCCAAGTCCATACAGGCACAGCCTTATCAAATTCTTACGAATTAATTAATGGAGTCCCACAAGTTTCTGTACGCAGCTCAACCACATTTAATATCGCGATAAACGACATTGTAACAGCAGTTCACCCTCCAGTAGGACCAACACTCTTTGCCGATGATTTCATAATCTTCCTCAATTGTACCAACCTCCAAATTGGACAAGAAATATTACAAAATACTGTAAACACAATTCATTGTTGGTCGCTCAAAAACGGATTTCTCACCTTCAAAAACTACTGCTGTGCACTTCTGTAGAACTCGTCACTGCCAACGCCAAATCTCTGTAGTCCACATAAATAACAATTCAATAATCTCAAGTAAATCAATTAAATATCTCGGTATGGATATTTGACGAAACTCTCACTTGAATATACAACAGCTGAAGCAAATTTTCACCAACAAATTAAACCTCGTGAAGAAATGATCTCATACGACTTATGACGCAGATAGATTATCACTCTTACATATCTACAGAGCTGTCATCAGAGTAAAATTAGACTACGGAGCAGCAATCTATGGCACAGCACGACCCAGTATATTCACTGAACTCTCTCCACCACAATGCAATATGAATTGCCATTGATGCCTTTCGAACAAGCCTAACAATCAGCCTCTCATGTGACGCAGAAGAATGGCTGCTAAACCTCAGGAGGCAATATTTAGCTATAACTACATTAGCGTAATTAACTTTTAACGTACTCTAGCGCATAAGTTTGTACACGCGCGCTTTGCAAATAAATTAAAAAAAAAAAAAACTGCAACAAAAAGCATAATGAAGTTTTCCAAACTAGACTACACATTCGCTGTGTCCTTATTGTTATTATGCAGATATTTGAAATGAATTTTAAATTGATTAATTTTCCTCTTCTTTTTAATACTAAAATGTGAATAGCTTGGGTATATGGATTTTTTTTTTGTCAACGACGTATTGTATAGCAGATCATCTGCTGTTATACAGACCAAAATAGCGTAATATTAAGATCATTTGGTCGCTAAATCCAGATCCAATGATTCAATCCTATCAAATCGTCGAATTTAATCCGAATTGTCCTCTAGACTAATTACTTTGTTGTTGCATGCCTTGGTAATCTGGTTAATAATTTCTCGCGTCATTCGATGTTATTTCTTACATCCCGCGGTATCGGTAGTATTTTATATTGATGCCGTACAGTAGCGCATTGACAGTGATTCGAAAAATTTTAATATCCTTTTTCGCGCAATCCCACAGTGAACTGAATGCCAAAAAAAACTGACTTCAATGCAGCAACTTGTTATCGCTTGATATCTCGGACTACTTCTATTAAATAATCGGTTAATTTGTCGCTCTTTAGTAATGTCATTCGATCTTCTCGGCTGTCGCGCATTTTCTCCATCCAGGTGAATATCGTTGCATTTTACTTCTGTCTTCAGTGGCACGCTTGTAACATTTATTTTTATGTCGACAGATTATAATACTCGCAGATTTAATTTTGTTAGTTCGGATTTTCCATAACCTATGATGAGTCGTTGCGATAGTCTGGTTGCTAGAGCGCTTGTCTTCCGCCACGGAAGGGTCTGAGTTCGATCCTAGGCGACGACAAGAAATTACTACAAATAATAAATAATCGCTAACAGAATCATACATGAGAAGCAATAATGGCAAATACACACATCACCATAAGCGCGCTAGTCGATGTATAGTAGGCAGATACACATGGAGCTCTGTATTTGTACATCGATAAAAATCAAACATTCATCATAATATCAGTATGAGGTAAAGTCTTGCGTGTATGCTCGAATTTTGAACAATAATTGCCACGAACATCTGGTACAACTGGAATGTACAAATAGATGGCCCCGACGCTCGGTATCGAGCAATATGACGTAAGGGAGAAACCATGATGCAATTTCATTAACTGCTGCGTTTAGAGGACAAGTGTTTGGACACAAAATCATCGTGTCATCAGCAAAGGTTTCCGAACGTTGTACAGTGCAGTAATATCGGTCTGTAAGTGACATACAGTAGTAGTGCCAAGAACTCTAAGGAACGTCTGGTTTCATTGAATATATACATATATTGTAACGGATTCGATACCTACAGCGCTATCTTTTAGCGGTGTTCAAATTATAAAAATACATTTCGTTGATTAAAATCATTTATTTCATGATTTATCGAACACCGCGTTTTACTCGACGTAATCGCGGATCGTAATGGGTATCGGAGATGCTTTTCGGCTAAAATCGAAATTCCCGGGCACGGTCGAACGGACGGCTGCGTCAGGTGAGACTGTGTGCGTGTGTATTGTTGGTAGCGGCCGATAGCGGCCGATAGAGTACTCTACGAGTCCAGGGCGAGTACGTGTCGGGTAGCAGCTGAGCCCAGAACATCGAGCTGAGGGAAGTTTATGAAATGCGTAGTCGCTTTAAAATACGTGTTATATAGAAATATTCTAGAAAATTTGGCTGCGTTCGAATTAATTGATAAGGTTCGGGGTAATTTCAGCGATTCGACGATGTCATTTGGAATAGCCCATCGTGTACCGAAATCTTCGTGTGTGCATGGCACTATATTACGAGAGAGAATTAATTCGTTGTTCGAGTCAATAATGGTCGTTTGTTTAATTGTTGTCGTGAGATCACGTCGTCGCGTGTATCCGTTTTACCCTAGTCATCGTTAATTTCGGCGTGGCGTGCATTCATCATAGTTTGATCGAAATTTCGTTTTTTTTTTTTTTTTGTATGTGTGTAATTTTTACTAGTCTATAGCGCATTTCCTTTTTCGCTTACGAATTTTTGTTACGCGATTCGGTCACTTTATTTGTGATTTTTTTGAATACATACGTTTTACAAAAGATTTCATTTGGACACGTGGTGGGCCCGTGACATCTCCACCGGGGAGACTCTACCGCCTTCAAACGGCGGATTTCGCGAATTTTTTCATGTAATTTTTTTCTTTTACCTCGTTAAAAGCTTAGAGCTCTGCTCGGCAGAGTGTATATCCGGTGGTGGCAAGCCGTTCTTGCCACTGGCGCCCGTTATTTTGTTTATATATATTTTTTTGTAATGTTCAATTATATTGGAAAATTGATATCAAAGATCGGATTCATAACAAATAATGCCCGTAAAAGGAACACCGAAAAAGGGACTCGAAAAGTGAATCTACATTAAATAGCGCTCCGAAAGAGGGAATAGACTCAATTTATATCAAGTAGCTCCCTAACCAAGGACTCGAAGAAGTCATAATTCACACGAAAGTTTGAATTTGTATTAATATAAATATGTATTCGACATATCACCTCAATACCTGTAGGAATATCTTTTAAGTATGACTGGATTAGAACAATTTGCAAGGAAAATATTTTTGATTTTTTGTAAGAAGCCATTACAGCAAAGGCAAATATAAGATTATTTCTAAAACTAATAGCCGTAACAATAAATTTTTTGAAATTATTCGCCGCCGAAAAAATTCCTCCGCTCTAATCATGTTCTATGACGGTAAACAATTTTTCTTTCCGCCTATACGCGTACAGAGTTTGTCATGTATTTTACCAATCCTGACTGGTGTAATTTGTACTTTGGAGTTCCGTTAATGCCGCCGAGCGGGTAGAACGATTTGACTACGACATCGAGGGTATGGGTTCGAGAACCAGCGATATCGAGTAAAAATTATTGAATAAATAATCTCTAATCGGTGGAAAGCAATGACATTCCGTCACGTATACATATGCAAGCGAGTTGATGTATGGACAGATACATTTAGGACTGCATTTATATATCGATAAATCAAACGTTTAATATTTCGTACACATTTAACTGTACATTTATAATGCATAAATTTAGTGTCACCAGAATATGTCGCTGAAATATTTAATTTTTTCGCCGTTTAA
The DNA here is from genome assembly GCA_039619475.1 of Icerya purchasi. Classification (NCBI taxonomy): domain Eukaryota; kingdom Metazoa; phylum Arthropoda; class Insecta; order Hemiptera; family Monophlebidae; genus Icerya; species Icerya purchasi. The sequence continues at coordinate 225,080,128 of CM077116.1, forward strand.
AATAACTATTATTCTTTTTCAAACATCTCGCAAATTTTTTTTTATGTTCAGAGTTTCTTCGACATTGATGGGATCTGTAATGAAATAATCGTGCATTTCGAACGCTAGTAAAAGTTTCATTGTTCTTACTTTATCAGCAACTGCGTTTTATTTGCTACAAAACACGGATGTCGAAGTTGATAGCAGTGAATCATTCGGTGTGACGTTGCGCATACTTACCTATTAAAACGTATTGGTGTACAAAAAAGTGAACAGAAATATTATTTTCTAGAAACTGGGTACAATCATTAGCACCAATTTTTAGTTATTAATTTCGTAAGAACGATTTGATTTTTTATAAAATACTTGTTTATTTTATTTTATTTAAATTATTTATAATCGGAATTAATGAAATAGATTTACTTTTTTTTTTATAAAAATAATATGTATAACATTAACAGTAACTGTAATATTAAAACTGTTTCAGAATAACTACTGTGTAATAGCTTGTACTATTTTATACCTATAAGTTGAATCTGTTTATTTTTTTGAAGCAAGTTAAATTAACTGTTCTATTGCTTTAAGTATCTATCTGAAACAAGTATTACGGTTCGTGTCCGTTGGTTTATATGTATTTCCAACGTGCTCGACTTTCCTTCTACCAGATATAATTTGAAACCGCGTCACAAAATTCTAACTTAACATCTCTACGAGTATTGCAAAAAAAGATGTCAATAACGTGAAAAGAATCACTCTGTTTTTTACCTTATAAATAGCGAGTGCGCTATTACCTTTGCATCGTAGGCGAGAAAAAATAACAAAAATACTATGACTGGTGCAACACGTGTTACGTAAATTATAAAAGTTCAAATGTTTCGTTATTGGTAATTTGTTTTTCGCGGGGTTTGTGTATTACATGTTACAATGTATTTAATTCTCGATGAAAAAAGTATTTTAAAAATTATCTGCAATATTCCCAGCTTTGAAATTGAAAACAATTGTTAACGATGTTATCGATAATAATCGAGGATTTTACGCTGAATTTAGACGGTTGGGTGTATTTTTTCTAATTGGAGTTACACTTTCTTTTTTTCACGTATTAAGAGACTATTATTTTGCTTTAAAAGATTTTATTATTATTATTATTATTATTATTTTATGCAGACCTCTATAATTTCGACGTTAGAACTGAAATGATAATACTTTATTATTTTCTTTGAGTTCCTGCTTACATTTCCTTTTGTTTCTTCTTTTAAGAATGTGACAATATCAAAAGTATGATAATTCTTAAATAAGAATTATTTTTCATCGGAAGTTTTCCTAAACAAGTAAATATAAAAAAATTAAAATGAAACAATGCAATAACCGGAAGATTTCATATATTCAAGTAATTGGAATTTAGCTCCACGAAATGCATGTTTTTTTTGTTTTTTTTTTGTTATTTTTTCCGTCATATGTACCTGTGACCTATAAATATAATATTAGGTGATTATTATTCGCAATATTTACCTAAATCCATTTTATTCAAATATGACATCCTAAAATCGTTTTAAACCAATATTGTGTTACATTTAAATAACAATGAACATCTATGTTCTAAAGGGACAAAATGGGCATGATCCAGGTTTTAAAATAAGCCCGTTTCGAATAATTTTATTGAATGTAGCGGATTATTATATTTACCGGAGCAAAATCTAAGTATTGACGAGGAAATTTGGGCTATAAGCCGTGTATATTTTCGTGTTTATCAGACGATGTGACATTAAATTGCATATGTTAATATAAAAATCGGTTATATTTTAAATGCAGAAATTTTATATACCGGAAAATCAAATGTTCCGAATAAGGTGAACATTACTACTCGACGAATGCTATAATAAAAACTACGCTGCATTACATAGTATTTTAATAAAATTTGTCTGTCTGATCTTTAGGAGAACGGTAATGTACGGCAGTAGGCACAGTAATGAGTAGCGGAAAACCGTTGTGACCCCGGAATGTAGTTCTCCGAAAGAATAAAAAAAGGAGAAATGGCGCGTAAAAGAAGCGCACTGAGAAGTATGATCGGAGAGATGTATTAATTCAAAGTAACAAATCAAATGAGGGAATAAAGAAATACAATTAAAACCTGAATGTATTGTAAATTACTGCAAGGATAAAACAGTTGTTAATTGCGATGATAAACATTATGGAATTATTACCTATTGAAAAGAAAAACAATAAAATAGCGAAAAAAAATATTCTTTCATTTGATAACAATAACAGAAGTTAATTCGTTGTTGTATGTAAAAAAAAAGAAAGAATTTAAATATACCCAGCCAAAATTTGGCAACAAAGCTAAACCAGAAAGCCAAGGAAAATTACTCCACACTATTTTTTTTTTGGATTATTGCCATTAGAGAAAGAAAAAAAAAACATATCGCTCGGTTACGCAAAGTTTACACCGAAAAACTAAAAAGAGGAATTAATGGCGGAAGAACGAAAAGAGACTTTTTTCGAACATATGTAATGCAAAATTCCATTATATTTGCCGCCTTGTTTCATAAAATTTCATACACTGACGATGATTGGGGTTTAACTAATGACACTTCTACGTAATTATTCTCCGTTTCCATTTTAAACAAGTGCCGCTATCAAAGGTAAATTTAAACAACAAACGATCTGTGATGCACTCTGTATAGGGGTCGTCACATTAAGTCAAACGAGTTTAGAATGCAGCTGTTAAAGTTGTAATTAGAAAATATTTATTATTGGATTCTTGAAAACAACGCACTTTACTGTATTTCGTTTAATTTTAACACAATAATCGCATTAGGTTTATCTCCATCTTATCAGTTTTTATATTACAACAAAAACAAATGCACAGATTGTTATAAGTACAGTCATTTTCTCGAGTAAGCAGTTATTTGACTACCGCATAGTTACACTGACGGAGAAACGAAACAACAACCACGTGAGGTCTATACGTCGTGCAGGTTAGTAATTTTCTATTTCGGAGAACTTAGTAGTGCTGATTACAAAAAGCCGAATCGACACTCACAACATAATACTGATAGGAAAACGTAGAAAAAGGTTTACTTGCCGAAGGTGTTTCTACTAGCAAGTACCGTTACGGTTTTTACTGCATTAACAATAACAAACTATCAGCAACTCGTTTGAGACAATGTGCCCTAGCCGGGTTGATGAATATCAATCTCGAACGAGTAGATGAGTATCCGGTGCACCTACGACGGAAGGGAACACGGGAATACCACTGTCATTATCTTCCTTAGAATTACATATTGGTAATACAATGGCTCCCCCCGGGTCTTCGTCAAGCTCTTTCTTATCGGGCAAGACAACATCAGATTAGGTATGAAGAACCTTCGGAGTCAAAAAGATTACATTAATGTGTCGCAACCTGGAATATAAGAGTTCTATACCGAATTGAAAAGCTCGCAAATATAATAACAGAAGACGGTGTAGGATGTATTCGGAAAAAGTGATACTAGATGGTCTAGAAACGGAAGAATAAAAATGAACAAAGAATACGAAGTAATATTCGAGCGGTAAAGGTAGACATGAACGTGGAATAGATGTAATTATACAAACCGAAATCAACGTTAAAATTCCAAAAATCGGAGAGATTTGTCAGACTAGAGACCAAGCCTTACAGGAAATAACAGGTTTAAGTTTACAAATGTGCAGTCATCGAGCCATGGATCGTGAACAGTGGAGGAAATTGGTTAGATCATCCTTGTCGACATAATAACGGTCACGACACACCTGAGGAGTAATCGATCAAATGATGATGAGAGATCAAGCATAAACCAACAGTAGTCATACAAATACGAGTATATGCGCCTTAACAGCGGAAAGCGATTCTGATTAAAATATAGAGCGCAGCTTCCACAGCGACCTTGCAAAAATGAAAAATTCGGCGAAAAATAACGATATGTTGCTACGGATAACTTCATTAATAAAAAAAGCCGGATTAAATCATAGTGAAAAATTGGAAAATGCGCTTTTGGAGAGCAAAATCAAAAAGTGAAATGCTCGCGAAATTCGCTGGAAAACACGATACGAAAATATGTAACTCCCTGTTCGGACAACATAAAAGAAAATTGTATACATGAATCAGTGTTGGAGGCAGAGCCAGAAATTAAACTGACTACATTCTCGTAAATAAGCGAGATTTACAAATGCAGTTGAAAATTTCCACACGTATCTAGTAGCTGAATGCAATGCAGACCGCAAACTGTCGGCTGCAACATGTCTGAAGAAGAAATAAGAGCAGTTCCAACAGCTAGCGACTTTGATAACATTAAATCAAATAAAGGTATTCCATAAAGAAAAACAATACGAAGTCAATGCAAGCGGAAGTGGCAACATCAAAGAGATGTAGACTACATGGAAGCATAAAAAGTCACATCAACCAAAAAAAAAAAAAAAAAAACTCAGTTCCGTTCAGAGGAAAGAGAACACACAAGTTGTGATAACACGGGATATATATAATATATACTGGGTATGACGAAGGGAAGAAGTACCGTAAAAAGATATAGCATAGAATATCGTAAACTAAGTAGGAAAGTCTTGAAGGGTGCGGCAGCTAAAAGTAACTGAGTGTAAGGATATTGAAGAACTGTCAAACATAATGACAGGGAATTACATGCCAGAATAAAATAAGAGACGAGACTCATAAGTAGAAAATATGGAAAATATTGCTTAAAATATCGAAAAACGGATCAAGTCTGGCTATATTATATATTAAAAAACTGTGACGACACACGGCTTGATCCAGCTAATGGAATAGCCCCAAAAGTATAAATGTGAGATTAAGAAAGGCTATAGAAAGCGCCAAAAACCATAAAGCGACGGGACTAAAATATCAGCGATCTAAGAGATGCGAACAAGAACTGCTGACGATTATTAACAAATTATTAACAAACTATACGATGCAGCTATACTGCCTGAAGACTTCAGAGCTGTAAATTTCATATTAATATCGTGGAAAAACTGTTCGTAAATATGCCCGCTAATTAAATTACTATTAATGGTAATTAACACCGGAATTAAACGGAAGCTAGATAAAAACCGTAACGAAATAAGATCTAAAGTCGTAATCACCTTATTAAAGATTGTCATAAAAAAAAAAAAAACAACGTTAAACGCGAATAAGGCTATAATCGCAAGCTTTATGGATTACGACAAAACGTTCGATCGCGTGAACCACGGGAAAATAAAGAAACGTAACGTCGACAGTGAAAATTTAATTATGAACCTCTGAACCAACGCATGAATATAAAAACTGGAACGGAATGCTTTAAAGACAAATCCCGTGCGGAAGGAATGAGGCAAAGATTTCTTTTATCACCGAAATTATTCAACACATACGCAAAGAAGAATATGAAAGAAGCGCGAATTAGGAAGATGGGTTTGAAGACAAATGGCAATAGAATATAAACGAGACAAGTTTATAACTTCAAAACGGTAATCGCGCGGGAAATAAAAATACAGAAAATTATGAATCAAATAGACGGAATCGGATTAAGAATAAAAAGAATGAAGTTTACGAAAGCGATAACAAAGAATGAAATATACGTCAGAAGCAAAGAAGCTAAAGAAGTTCTTAGGAGTTCTAATAAGTAACGATGGGAGAGACCTAAATAAGAGTACGAATTAGTGTGAGAAAAAAAAACTTTCAACAATCTGAGTAGGAGACTAGAAAATAAAAAGATGGAAAGGGACAATGCCTGTTACGTATGGACAGTGCTGAAAAGTATTCGTGCGAAGTACGGAATGCGAAAGGATCATTGCCGTATTTGAGATGCGGGGTTATCGAAGATTATTGAAAGTATCGTAGACCGATTGTGTACGCAACAAAACAGTGCTCATAGGAATAGAAGGGAAAAAAACTCATAGTCAAAGATATTAAGAACAAAAAATTGAAATACACAGCGTATAAAATGTGAGAAAAAGGAGTATTCATGCTGGCCGTATAGGGTAAAATACAGGCAATACCAATCTGAGGAAGAAAATTATCGAAACTGACAATAATTAACACACTGGTCAACTTGCCCCGTAAAAATCCAAGGGAACGCAGAAAAACTGGAAATTGAAAGAATTCGAATAATATAGATGGTATGCAATCTCTCCACAAACAGAATCGATCAGACGATAATATATAGGGTGTGTCAAAAATAAGGTAACACTCGGTGTGTTACCTTAATTAAGATACATGTTACCTTATTTTTGACACACTCTGTGTACATACATACACACATACATACTGATACGAACTGGCGCAACGTAGCTTCAACATTTGTTTTGTTGCGTCGTATATTTTGGTTAATTTCTAGAAGGAATTGGTATACACGTGCCAAATATCGATATCGGATTTTATCAGGCTCGTAAAGTTCATTGCACCACCTGCGTTAGTGTGCATGTGCGTGTTTGTGATCGAGCCGTGTGATAGAATCCGGTAAATATTCGGAGATGATGGATGTGATGGCATCCGAGTGTGTATATTAATTCCGAAAAGTTGCGTCTAGTTCGGCTAGTAGAACTATGTATTAGCTGGGGTGGTTCAGGTAGCGCGCACGTAACGTACACCTTGTGTCGCGTGGGATAACACCGAGCGGCAGAGGTATGTTACGATTATCTGTTATCAAAGAATAATTCGGCGAAGCAATCGATGTTCTTATTGCCGATTGAGAGATACACATTGTTGTTCTATACGCTATAGTCTATCGATCAGAAATCGCCGATTAAGTTGCTAGTCTCCGTATCGCCGTGTACGCATAAAACATCGGATGATTTTACCGCATTTTTTTGTCTTATATAATAAACTTATCTAGTCGGGAGTTTTTCTTTTAATATATACACGTGAATCAAATTATTTCTTTTATTGTGCTTTATCGTAAACGAACACTGGGCGTAAGCCGCTGTAAGATCTCCTTCGGAAAGAGGCGTTGGTTATATTGTTTATCGTATTCCTATGCTACGGGGATATCGAGCTGACCGAGTTTCCGTGTGTTTTTTTATTAAAAAGCCCCAGCCTGAAATAATTGGGTACCAGAGAAATTTGGGAAAATAAAGGCGGCCGAGAGGAAGGAACTGGCCCCCCTACTCTCATTAGTGCCGTTGGGCTTAGTACATTGTGAACCTTAACTTCACAATGCCAACGCCCTGTCAAGGGTATGGAACTCACTTTAATTACTTACTAGGATCTGCCGTTAAGAGAGCTAATCAGATTGTGACACATGATATCGCTGGCGCCCACGGGTTTCTGCCTCTTTTAAAAGAGAACATTTTTTTAATCGATATCGCGAAGTTCTTCCACGAGAAAACTATAAACACAGGACCTCAAAATTCGTATCATTAGCCCTGGAAACAACAGCGACTAAAAGCTAATTCATAACAGTGGCACCACAAACGACAGTTGAATTCATAAGAAAAGAAACACCGAAATGCCCTAATTCATTACAATACATACACACGCAAAATACATACATGCACACACACAAGCACAAAACACATTGGTGTAAAATTTATTTACAAATGAGAAGTCGATGAAATTGTTTCTAGCCTGAATTCGAAATTGTAGCGAATTACGTGACGGAAAAACGAGCTTACACAAATTCAGAGAAACACCGCTTATGAATTTGAATGGCCGTTTCGTAAAATATGCGTTAATGATAATAAACTTACTGAAGTTTAATAAGCAGAATCAGTGTGAGCGTTAAATGCGAGAAAAATAAAATGAGAGTATCATTATTTCTTTTATACTTTTTTTTTTCCAAATGGCATGAATCAAATAATGTCATTAAAGATAAAAAATATTCAACCTGCGATGGGATTTTGGAACATACGCAATCGATTGTCACTGCTAACGAACGAAAATACCACGATACCGGGCGCGTCAAACAGATCTTTTCGATTTTTTGACACTTAATCTTTCACAGCTACTAGCTACAATGCTCTTCCGTACACTCTTTGTCAAAGTGTCACATGTTGCTATCCGTTTTATCGAACTTGCAGCGGGGAGTTTTAGTTCAGTCACTCGTATCCTTTTCAAAATGTTATTTGAAATTAAAATTCCGCCATGATGAGGTAACGTATCATCTTTTTAACGACCAGAACATTTACACTATTACCTAACAATTTATACCTTTGCCTGTCGGAAATAACCGACGGAAACGTGAATTCCGGCGGGAAGCACATTAGACGAGCAACCTCTAATGGAGTAAAAAATCTAGGCTTCAACATGTCGATTAAAGTCTGCCGCGATAGTTGATGTTTTTCTTCTTTTAGCTTAATTATTTCATCGGTCGTCGCAAGAGTCAATATTGAACCGGTTCCTTGTAAATAACGGCCGTACGCCTTGGTGAAACAACACGTTCTGACCGAGTCGCATCCGACGAAATCTAAAACGGAAAAGTACTTTTCCAGCAGAACCGGCGAAAGTGCGTAAGGATTATTTTCCGCCCAAACGTCGAATTCCAGTATATTTTTTATCGCTCTTAATTCTCCTTGACAATCGCCAATCAACATTTCAGGAATTTCTGTTTCTACTTCGGTTTCTTCTTCCGACAAAATTGATACGTCGCACGAGCTTTCCGCTATTCCCTATGAAACACAAACGCGTTTATCGTATAAATTAACAACAACGTGTACAATCGAAGAAATTGTTTTTGCATTTCATTAAATTTAATTTCGTTATCAAATTAACGCTCACCTTAAATAATTTTTCAGAAAAATTGTGCTAAAATAATGCATTTAAACACAGCGTCTCTGAAAATTATTTAACACGCTTAATAATCGTTGTGAAAGCTTTAAACATCGAATAAATTAATACTCTTTAAATACGAATGATACTAAAGCGAAAGTGATTTGTTTACCTTCTTTTTCGTTCTAGTTTTAGCTGTGTTCTTTTTTTTTTTTTCTTTTTTAAGAGGAGAAGTTATTTTCATCATTTAAATGCACCCATTTTCCTGTTTTCGTTAGCTTTGAATATGTGGAACGCATTTTTCAAATGCTCTTGTTACCGATGTAATCACAGCGATATTGTCAAAATAAAATTAATATTAAGAACTCTTTTTTTTTTCATATATTTACCTGCAGTATTTTTTCATCGGCGGAAACATTTTTTTTTTTAGCCACCAAATAATAACGTAGTCTAGAATTTTCGATATTAAATTGCTCCGGACTTAACAAGAATTCCTTAAACGAATAATTACTCGATTTTAACGCTCGAATTAACTGATTTCTTGCCTGTGATTTTTCGAATCCTTTCACATTTTCCAATAGAAGATATTTAACCGAATCTAAATACGGAATTAGACTTATTATATGTAACAAAGAACGGCTTCTTTCGTCGTAAATGTCTTTTTCCTTTCCAACTCTAAAAATAGTAGTTAATTATTGAAGTGTAACGAGTATATTTTATTTAAAAAATATAATTAAAAAAAAAAAAAAACCCCGACAAGTTCGGTATGCGATAGATTTTCTATCTTAATTTGATATTTAACGGAAAGGAAATGAATTTTTCACCTGGTAAACGGTTGACAAGGCGGACTTAACAGAATCGTTTCTGCTTCCAACTGGTTTATTTCTTCGACTGTTAAACGTTCGATATTTCTCGTTCGCAAATTTACATCCGGGAAGTTATGCTTATACACCGCATTGGCAACTTCATTTATGTCGACTGCTAGTATCACTTCGAAATTCTCGATAGTATCTGTTAATGATATAATACTGGTAATATAGTAACGGCCGTACCACTGGATGTTGATCCATAAAACTGCCGATTTATTTTTAAAAAATACTTTCTTTATACGATAGGGCGAGGAAAAGGCTTTTCTCGTATATTTCAAAATTCAGGAAAATGGAAACGGGAAAATTAATTTTTGTTTCGAATAAAATTGTTGTCCGGAAAACGATTATATCGGTAACAATCAATTAAGCGATTTTTTATGGTTTCTTTGTTTGATCGGTGTTCGAAGGTCCATGTTTGTATCAAACGTAGAGAGACCAGCAATAGTGATTTACAAAATGAAATGATTTAGGTAATATTATAACGTCAATAATCGAGGATGAACCAACGAGATCGGAAGTACAATTTTTTTTTAAAAGAAAAAAAAAGTTAAAAAACAAAACAAAGCAGATAAAGCACCGTTAATGAATGATGAAGTAATAAAAGAAACTCGAAAACTGATATATATATAGGTATCGGCTAATTCGTAATAGTAGAATAAAAAGCAAAAACGACTGCAACAAGCCTTTTAAAATACCTGTTTTTCACTGCAGGTTAAAGAGCATATTTTTAAATAGTTGCGCTTCATTGGGTAGCACGCGGTAGCCTAGCAGTTAAGTTGTTCGGCTATTAAACCAGAGTACACAGGACTCGTTTCGTAACTCACGTTACTATTCTACTGGTATATACCTGAAGTTGATTATACGCGATATTATACCGGAGAGAGGTGATATCTGGTTGAAAGTGAAGTCGGATCTCATTAAATTTTGTCCTAACGAAATAGTATCATTTTAGTATAACACTTTCTAATTTATCATTTAAATTGGATTTTCTTTATTGTGTTAAATATATCGTGAAATAAGCGAACTTAACTGAAGTTATCGAATACTCGTTGATATAAGAAATTCTTTTATTCTTACGTTGCGAAATATGCTTCTTTATCGTTGCGAAATGAACTTTTATCGTTAGAATCAAATGATTTTGCCCCCTTCGCCGATCAGTTTTTTAATGTCCTTATCGCAATGTTCACAAATCGACAATTTTTTTTATTTACATTCTTTTTAAATTGTTTTAAAAAGTGAATTATACCACCACCTTGTTATATCATATAATTTTCCGTCATATTTTATAAATTTTTATTTTTTAAATTTAAAGTTCGTCCATGGGGAACAAATCGGAAACTTTTTCTTACAAAAGAAATGTAGTACATCTAAGAATGTTACATCCGTTCATATTTTAATTTAAACACATCCCATCTGAGTTTTTTTTTTTTTTTTTGTACGCAAATTAAATTTTTTTTCAGTCAAAATAATAATACAAATCTGCATACATACCTTTGTATAAGAAAGGGAAAACAACTAAGTATGAAAATTGTCGTACGATATCTCTTCTGTCGCATGCCAGCAAGATAATTTTACGAATATTAAATAACCGGATCTACGCGCATATGGGGAAAGAAATACCTGAGGAACAAGCAGGCTTTATAAAACGACGAGGTACACGGGAGCAGATTCTTAACATAAAATTATTGATAGAAAAAACACGCGAATGTAAAGTACCTGTAGTAATATGCTTTATAGATTATCAAAAAGAAGCTTTTGGTAATATTCAATGGCATAAACTTCGGGTAATACTAATTGAATTGGGTGCACCAAAACATATTGTGTATCTCATAAAGAAACTGTACGAGAACAATCGCATTGTACGTATCGACACTGAAAGATCAAGAGAGTTTCACGTTCAGAAAGGAGTCAGGCGAGGCTGTGTATTGTCGCCTATGCTCTTTAACTTGTACATAAAATATATAATGAAACTTATTCTAGAGCAATGGAATGGCGGAATAGTGATAATAACAAATCTTAGATTTGCGGATGATGCAACACTAATAGCTGCGAATATGAAAGAAATGGAAAAACTTCTAAATAAGCTGGAAAAAATTAGTATGCAGTATGGATTAAATATAAATAAAAATAAGACGGGCTGTTTCAATATACAAATGTATCAATGCAAGCATAAAAGTAATGGCAGAAATAATCCTCTACTGTTGTTATAAACTGTTTTTCATTTCGATTCCTAATCAAAGTAAATTATTCTTTTACAGGTCAAGAAACAAACAAGTAAGCTCGATGAATTTTTATGCATACCGTTTCATGATTCGTCTAAACGAGGACAACCGTATTTTGAAATATCGCCGATTGTTTCATCAGTTCGCCGTTGATATGTATGTCAAAATTGAAACGAAACGTCTAACATATATATATATTGAGATGAATCGATATTGTCCCTGTTTTGGGAGCCAGTTGATATAAATTGATTTTCTTCCTTCTTGGAGATTTTCAGATGAGGATGGATTAAAATATTATCAAAAAAAATATAAAAAAAAATATATCGAAAACTATTATTGCGGGCGCCAATAGCAAAAATTACCGGTTTGCTATTCCCGGAAAGCTCGGCCTAGCAGAGCTTTAGGCTTTTAATCATAAAAAAAAATAAATATAACAAAAAAACGACTCGCGAAATCCGCCGTTCGATGGCGGTATCTCTCCCGGTGGAGATATCACGGGGTAACCACGTGTCCAAATGACGAAAACTTGAAAAGAAAAAAATTGTATATTAACCAAAACGCGGAAGAAACAAAAAAACAAATATTCGTATGTAACGACTAGACAAAAAAATTAATAAAAAGAAATGACTAAATTTGCCAAACGGCGTAACATGTGTCGATGTGCATAATCCAAAAATGCGGCCACCAGAAAATCGGTCAGTCGGAAACGACTGTTCGGTGGTCCATTAAACAACGACTGGCTATCGATTAGCCAAGAAAGCGACTAGATAGATCTCGGTACCTGACGGGGCTTTTGCCGATCGACATATACGCATCGTCGAAATTACCCGGTACCTTTTAAATTAAAATATGTATATTACGCCACCGACTGTTCTAGAAAATTCTACTATTTCTATGTATTTTAACCGGCAGCTATCCCTGTCTTTCCGGGATTTTTATTAATTCGGTCGCGACTCTCGCAGTTCTACGCTCTATACTTGTACATGTACTTGTACTTATATGCTTATCAACGGTAAACGCTATTTCTCCGCGATTTTCGACCACGCTCGCTACCCCGCGAGCACAGCCGATAGCCGCTGCGTTCGGGATTACCACACAGCTCGGCCGAAACCGCGTCGCCGATCGCAATTCACCGTTGTCTTCCGCTGCCCGAGAAAAACCCGACATATAAATGAAATTAAATCGAAATAATAATTTCTACCTCGGACAGCGTTATCTAAGGCATATAAAGCGTAATAAACTCGCTTCAGCTGCCGAATCCGTCTCACTGCCCCACCCTTATTTTCATCCAAAACGGAAGTTTTGGATCAGAATTCAGGTGCACAAATACGAGAGGATTCGGACTAACCGTTGCTGAACTACGGAGTCCTGAACATATCTCCGCCGTCTATCCCGCACACGTACGCCGCACATTGCACCTTAAGATGACGCACGTACGCCACACGCAAAACACACCACTGGGACAACACCAGGTCATTTCCAAAATTTAAGCTTCACGAGCTCAAGGCTCAGAACAATGGATCAAAAAAATCAAAAAAAAAAATCACCAACGAAATTTAGCCGGCCGAAAGGCGGTAAATACCGAATCCAAAGTAAATCAAGAATATCTAAGTGCAAAACATCGTTGATGTCCATTCCGAAAAACCGCGGGATACAACCCGACAAAGAAAAAAAATGCAAAGCGCAACGGATACCCGCGAAACAACAAATATGGGCACCCGTCAGAGACTATGAAAGCAGAAACATTTCGGAATGGACACCCCTACCATAGGCCCAAATGCCAACACAGGGACTAAAAAACCTTTGAATCAAAAAAATAATACTATGCACTAGACAATCATTTTTCCGACGGCGCACATTAGGAAAAGCGATTTTACAGAGGAAAAAGAGAAAGGGACGAAAAAGTGTACTTGTCCTCCACATCCAGGAAAATTGTGGCCCCGCAACGGAAGGTTTGTGCGCACGCACGAAAACCCAAAACAAGAGCACCAACACGCCCAGGCGCACTAAAACCAAAACATGGGCCCTGGCACGTGTGGCCTCGGCAAAAATGGGCACCACAGAAAGCGGAGATGTGGCCGAACCCGCACACTCATGAGGAAAACTAGAAAGGATTGGAAAACGAAATTGGAATACCGAATAGAAAATTTAGGAAAAAATGCCGAACGAAAACCATCATGAAAAACTGGTCGGAACCAGCTTTCATCCTTCCGAAGGCGATGAAACCACCTTGCATACCTTCCAAGGGCGTATGCCACCCACCTTGAATAGGAAATTTTAAGATGGAGAAGCAGGAACATCTTACCCAAAACCTAGGAAAGACCCTGGACGCCGTAACTCGCGAGAGTAGAAAATTTAATTGATGCGAATATACAATAAAAACCTGGTGTTCATGCACAAAAAGAAAAAAACTCAAATGCACTCCGACCTCGGATACCGTAAACGACATATAAATTACGACCGAGGTCGCGCAATCACACTCTCAAAACTTGTCCCAGTGGTAACGAGACAATATAAGATTTCCATTCTCACAGAGGAAAGAACGTAAAAAAAAAAACACGTAAAAAAAATCTAAAGGGGCTCGCGGAACGCCATCGCACGCCTGACTCCGGATCAAATTTGAGAAGAGAGATAGGAACCAAATGTTCAATAGGAAAAAGAAAAAAAAATATCCTCCCACCGAAAGAACGGATCTCCGCGTGTCTACCGAACGCTATCTTCCGTAACCACGGACACAAATATCCATCGGCTCCGGGGCTGGGATAAGGACTGCTATCCAGCGGAAGCGAGAGAAAAACGTATATGTGTAAATTTAAAATGTTCATCCGCATTGCGGGAAAATAACGTTGTTAAAGAAGGGGAGCGAGAAAAAGAAAACAAAATTTCGGATCGTAGTTCCGATCGTTTCTCTACCATATTTTTCTATTTGGTACTCCGGGATATAAGCACCTAAACGGCTTGAGTAGCCTCAATGTGCACTTCGGTCGCGTTCAACGGTCTGTGCCGGAATCGGGTGTCAATTGACCCACGCGCCTACTATGATCGGTTGCCATTATTAATCCGACCGATCCAAAATTGTTCGTGGCGTCCCCGAGACTTCCATTGGCTATTATGGCCGTGTGCATTGTCTGCCACCCACAACGCCAATTGCTCGGACCAAAAAAACATTTGTATGTTTAATAATGAACCTGCCAACCCAGCCGGAGTACCAAGCACACATCCTGACCAACTATATGGCCGTGTCTGCTTTCACAGCACCCACAAAGCTAATGTCCCTACGATAACTCCCTACCGATCCGTCAAAGGGATAATAACAAAGAAAGGGGAAAGGAAAAAAATGAGATCTTTTAGGAACAGGAGAAAATAAATACAAAAACGAGAGGAGAATATCCTTAAGGAATGTTTTGAGACATTAATAGGAAAGCACAATAACGGAGATTTGATCGGGAAACAAGAAACAATTTAGTATAAAAAGAAAATTTGAATATTTCCCGCCCCGTGCCGATACACGTAGACAACGAACGAGAATTTCCAACTCCAGTGGTCGAAAAGAAAAGGAAACAAATTGAATTAGGAAAAGCACGTAATTTATATTCGGAGCCAAACATCCGCGAAAATCCGCGAGATTAGGAAAACTATACAAAAAAAATATATAAAAAAATAAAAGGGAAGACATATACATTGATGCCGCGCATCTTACCGGGCCTAATACTAAACAAAATATATAAAACATCAAAAAGTGTCGCTAACAAGACTAAACAAAACAAATTGAATGCCCTGTGCCGCTATCGCACAATAACCAGGCTACATAAAAAATACACGTAAAAAAAAATAAATCACCAATACAAAATAATTTTACATAATTTCTACAACGACACAAAAAAAAATATTACGAAAAATGTATATATATATGATCCAAACCTGTGGTTCTCGGCCAACTGTCCCGTGTCACAGTCGCCACACAGTGAATGATCGTTACCTAGTCGCCGATTGGATACATCAAAAACAAATTAACAAGTACTTATAACGCCGATAATATTTTTTATACAGTTCCGCAATTAAATATTTATATACACTCACTCACGCCTCACATACGCGCCAGAGCTGGGTTCCAGAGTTACGTGTACGAAGATGAAGTCTCAAAGATCTTAGGACGAGGAAAGAAACAAGTTTTTCTTAAACGGGAAAAATCCGCAAAACCGTAATCCGAAGCGCTAATGCCCAGATAAAAAAATAATCTTTTAATTTTCGATAAATAATAAAAAAAAATACTCGAAGATGTCAAAGCAGACAAAAAAAAAATGAACAAGTTTTTTCTTAAGCGAGAAAAAAACCGCAAAAAGCGCGATCCGAAGCACGTATGCCCAGATGAAAAAATAAATTTTATGATAAATATTAGATTTCAAAAAAAACGTTTAAATTTAGTAAGCGGGGAGATGAGCGCACATTACAGGTCGAAATAGGAACAAATCGAGCTCACTCAGGTGAATCGCATGCGCGATGCCTTTAGTCGTCCAAATGTAAACATAAACAAACCATATCTCGGCACTCGGCAGCAAACTCGCTAGCACGCGACACAAATCTCCAAAACCCTTACCTGGAAACGATGCCCAGGTCGGCAAAACAACAAAACAAGATAAAGAAAAAAAATAAAAAAATTTTTTAGAGGTCAACAACACAAAACAAAAGATAATAATAAAATTCAAAAAATTCGGAGATTGCGTAAGCGGATACGTATTTATTTAACGTCCGGCAACCATCGTCCGGTAAAATACCGTCCGGCGGAAATCCGCAAATCGTCGTAGAATAAGCACGCGTCTCCGCTCATACCGGTCGCAAGTCGATGACATTCCGCAATATAACATCGCTGTCATCGGAAACATTCTTCAGCGTGTACGCGTTCTCATGCCGCCGTTCGACTATTTCGTACGGACCTACGTAAAGAAGCTCCAATTTCTTCATTCGCTTCTTCGATTTACACGACAGCACGTGATTCCGGACGTAAACTCTCTCGCCGACCTGGTATTCGCGTAAGTTCGCTGCTGCATTGTGTCTAGCGCGCCGCCGAAAATTATACTCGTCTATGCGTCTTTTTACCGATTCTATGATTTGCTCATGAGTCTCGCAGTCGTCTGACACCGGAAAAGATATTACGTCTGACACCGGATCGCGCGCGACGCCGTCGAAAACTACCTCGCTAGGCACGCGACCGGTCACAGGACTAGGTAAACTATTCATGCAGGCCGAGGCCCCTTAATATGCCCTAACCAATCTGTATGACGTCGATGACACAGACCTCTAATCATTTTCCCGAGCTCTAAATTTACCCGTTCAGTCGGATTATTTTTCGGACAATACGCGGCAATGTGCCGCACTTCAACACCGAGCTCGTCGAAATACGCGCTCCACCGATGACTTCTAAAAACAGTCGCATTGTCCGAAACTATCGCCCTCATCTTTCCGACAGTTCTAATAAAATCGCTTACTTTCTGCAACAAATTACGCGCGCACAACTTCCTCATCGGATAAAGCCGCACATATTTGGAAAAGACGTCATACATGACAAAAATTTGACTCATACCTTTTATAATCGGCAACGGGCCGAAAGCATCTACGGTGACAATATCAAGGGGACCGGACGGGGAATACGATGTCAGAGCACCAACCGAAGATTGCGTGAAAGGTTTCGACGTCTTGCATAGATCACACCGACGAATCACCTCATTTATCGACCGTCTCATACGCGGGAAATAGCAAGTCCGCGAAACCAACAAGTGCGTTCTCCACTGGCCTGGATGCCCAAATTTCGTATGGAACATCCACACCACCTCTTCCACATACACACGCGGTACACACACACGCCATCTCTCTCCTGGACCTCTGCGAAAAAACAACAAATCCCGAAAAACAACATAAAATTTCCTTAACTTCTCCGACGAGTCCAACTCGCGGAAAACATGACACCACGTCTCGTCCTCTTTCTGATCATTCGACAAATTACAAAAGAGATCACGAAAACAACCCGGCGACGGATCGCTGACAAATGCTATCATCGCACAATTCTTACGCCACTCGTCCGACGGACCTAAATTCCGCGTCAGAGTATCGGCCACGACGTTCTCTCTACCCGGCAAATGCCGTACACGCAAATCGAAATTCTGCAAGAATAGCATCCACCGAGTTAACCGATCATTAGTCCACCTCGCGTCGTACAAAAACTTTAAGCTAATATGATCGGTTAAGATCACGACCGGAAAACCTTCGACAATAATACGGACTTTTTTCAGACAAAAAACAACACCCAATAATTCCTTCTCCGTCGTAAAATAATTCCGCTCGGCCCCGGTTAAAACTCGACTAACGAACATCACGGGCTTGGGGTCCCCATTGTCATCAAATTGAGACAATGATCCCCCGATCGCCCCATCGGAAGCGTCCGAACAAACAACAAATTCCTTCCGATAATCCGGGACCTGCAGCCGGACATGCGCCGCAAAGGCGTCTTTAAACCGGACAAACGCCGTCTCATGCTCACCCGACCAAACGAACGGTGTTCGCCGCGCAACCAAATCCGAAACCGGCTGAATAATATCCGCGTACGACTGAATAAATTTACGATAGAAGTTGCAGAGGCCCAGGAACGACATCACTTGCTCACGATTCAGAGGACGCGGAAAATTACGAATTTTCTCGACCTTCTCGGGTTGCATAGAAATGCCCGAAGCCGAGAGCCGATAACCGACAAAGTCCACCTCATTTTTTCCGAAAACCGATTTTCTTAAATTCACCGTCATACCTGCGTCTCTCAACGACCCTAACACTAACGACAAATGCTTCAAATGCTCCTCCTCTGAGCGCGACAAAATGACCAAATCGTCCACATACGCCAAAACAAATTCCGAACAACCCGGCCACAAAACGAAATCCAGCGCCCGCACAAACGCGCTCGTGCTGATTTTCAAACCGAACGGAACAACATTAAACTCAAAACAACGACCATCAAAAACAAAAGCGGTAAACTTACGCGAATCCGCATGAAGCGGGACCTGCATAAAGCTCGCGACAAGATCGAGACTCGACAAACATTTAAAATTCGAATACTTATATAAAAGATCGTCTATCGGAGGAGGTAGATTATTTTCCGCAACAATAATTTTGTTGATGTCTCGAGCATCCAAACACAACCGAACACTACCATCCTTCTTAAAAACCGGAACGAGAGGAGAGACGTATGGCGAGGAAGAGTGGCTAATGAGACCAAGTTTCATCATCCGCTCAACCTCTCGGCCCACGGCTTCTCGACGGGAAAACGGTATCGGATAATTACGCATCCGCCGGTAAACGTCGTGTTCCCGGACGGTAATTTTATACACGTACCGGTTACACAACCCCGGAGCATCAGAAAATACGTCAGAAATCTCGTGAAGACAAACACCTAATTTATTTTTAAAATCATCCGAAAAATCGGAATTAGCGACACAACCAGAGAGACAATCATCGGAACCGGAACTAGAAATAAAAAATTTACGAATCGTAAATGCCGGACCAATTTCTTCATCTGAATTCTCCTCGCACACCTCAAGACTTTTCCACTCCTCCGAGACATCAACAAAACGGACTTCCTGACTACAATCTGCCGAAACCAACGTAAGACACGAATTCTCAAAATCGAGAGACGCACGGTATTTCTCCAAAAAATCGACGCCAATTATGACCGAGACATTCAACCCATTTACTACTACGAAATTACCCACATATTCCACATTCGCTATACTCAAACTTAAACGCACTTGCATTTTCACCGCCTTCTTCGCTTTCCCACACGCACCCAGTATACGAATACGACTAGCGGGCAGTATCGGAAACGAGTCTTTTCCACACTCGCGCTCAATTGCCTGCCAAGTTTCGGCACACAAAGCCGAGATCTCCGAACCGGTGTCTAAAATTGCTCTAAATTCGATACCGCCGACCGAAATAGAAATATGCGGAATTACGCTCGGCTTAATCTGAGACAAGTCTCCTCTTTGCGATAGCACAAGATTATCGTCGCCACTCGACGAAGGTTGAATAAAATTGAGTCTCTTCGCGACGTCCGTCCGGCACATCATCTGAGACTGACTCGGCAGGACGTTATGCCGTGTCAGTCCCGATGAAAAAACGCTCTAATCAAATCATCCAATTTCTGGACTCCCACGCGACTCAACCTGCACCAAAAGACTCTCCGCTCGTCATACAGCCGATCATTACACCGAGGCAGCTCTTCCGATGGCCCATCTCTGCTCACGGCGGCTGGTGGCACCACAAACTCGTCAAATACATCTAAAAATTTTACCCTCTCGCCGCACATCGACCTCAGCTTCTCATTGAACACCTTCGCGTCTCTCCAGTGTCCGGACAACGACTGGCGTTCCTTAATCGGAAGTACCGGCAACAAAACCACTTCTTCGACGCCATGCGCCCACAACGCTCCCATCAACCGCTCGAAATCACTACACATCCTCTCTGCAGGGTTACGCTGCACCAAATCGGTGGTTCCAACCATTAACAGCACCCGCGGCTTCAGTTTGATGGTCACTCTTTCGATATCTCTGCACAGCTCGGCGATGGTCCGATCGCGATGGCAGAATCCCACATATCTCTTCCAGGCTGCGTTTGTTCCTCTCTCCTCTCGGTGTGATGTCAGCTGATATAGCGGTCCCTCTCCGATACATTGATGCCCCTCTATCATAGGTGCGTGCGGAGTGAACGGTTCCCGGTTGGTGCCCCCATCAGATCGACGAAAATTATTTTGCCCTCTCCCGGTGTCTTGCGTCCGAGTGTACGAAGACGCAACACGCATATTATTTACTTGCTTCGACCAACCACTCTGCGCGTTCCCGCCTGAAACATCACCTATTAGGCATCCCTGACGCGCAATTGTCCGAATATTCTCGTATAATTCCCTGGCCGTCGCACTTTTCATGACCAGTAGCAGTTTCTGCATCTCTTTGGTGTACTTTCGGATCATCAGCTGGATGAACTCCGCATCACCAATCGGAGGATCCAGGTACTTCACACGGTTCATCCAGTGAATCAAGTACACCTCCGCATTCTGGTCACCTCTACATCTGTCTTCCGGGGAGTACAGCTTCCGCCTAACCTCCAGCTGGTCTCGCTCGCTCCAAAAATTTTCTACCATTTCCTTCTTCACCTGCTCCCACGAGCTACATTCTTTCAGAAATACACGAGCCCACTCAGCTGGTCCTCCATCCATCCTACTCAACAACAGCTCCAGCTTTTCTTTCAGCGCACGTACTCCATACCCACTGATTTTGCTCTCTACGCTCTCAAGAAACTCGACTACGCTGATAGGCGGATGCTTACCCCCGAAACCTCTTGCTTCAACTTCTAGGCCAGGGATTCTCATCATTGTTCCTCCGTGGTTGGCACGGACGCTTGTACTCGCACATTGCTCTTCTACCACCCGGACGCGTTCGCGCAACTCTTCGGCATTCGATTCCACTTTCACCTCGATCCTATCGCTGTTCTGCCTTATTTCCTCTCTCAGGCCATCCAGCGATGATCTTACGACGGTGTCAATTCGCTCGATTTTAATTTCCTCCTCCTGTATCCGACTCTGCATTTGTTTTACCGAGACCCCGATACCATCCTGCACAGTTTTTATTTTGTTTATTATTTCCTCCTCGACTCTTGCGACCTTGTTTTCCACAGTGTTCTTCAGTTCTTCTTTGATTTCGATGTTGTTCTTTCGTAATTTTTTTTCCCATCGGTCCTCTAGAAGATCAAACCTTTTGTCCAGCTTATCGGTTATTCTTTCCTCTAATTTTTTGTTGTTCTCGGTTATTCTTCCTTCTAGCTTTCTGTTGTCCTCGGTTATTCTTTCTTCTAGTTTTTTGTTGTTCTCGGTTATTCTTTCTTCTAGTTTTTTGTTGTCCTCTTTCATCGATACTGTTAAATCTGCTTTTAAATTTTTATTATCTTCTTTCATATTTTCCGAGAGATTTTTGAATTTATTACTATTCTCGTTCGAGATACTGAGCATCAATCTTCTTAATTCGTCGAAAGACGATTGTGCGAAGGATGGCCCGGGATCCTCAAACGCTCGATGTGTCGGGCTAGGAGGGGTATATCCCTCGGGTCCAGTCTCCGAGAGACGGTCCAGAGGTTCGCGCTCAATCTCCTCATCGCTCAAATTATCGGGGATCGGATGAACCTCCCGATAATTTCCTCTCGTAACCCGTACTCTGGACATTTCACCAGACTCCATTTTCTCAGACAGGGTAGCTACCTAAGAATTACTTTGTGGGGCCTATCTACCGAGGAGGAAAAATATATAATAATAATAAAATATGCCGAAAGAAAAAAATTTTAACCGACTTTAATGCCGTACAAAATATGCAAATGATAAAAAAACTATAAAATATAAAGCAGGCCGAGGGGAGGTGTTAAAAGTAAACGCTTATCTGTTTGCTTGGCAGTTTCCCCTTCGTCCTCTGCTCCTTCCAGGTAACGTCCTTCTGACTATTCGGTGTCCCTGTTCGTTCGGGCCGCCAGTTGAGATGAATCGATATTGTCCCTGTTTTGGGAGCCAGTTGATATAAATTGATTTTCTTCCTTCTTGGAGATTTTCAGATGAGGATGGATTAAAATATTATCAAAAAAAATATAAAAAAAAATATATCGAAAACTATTATTGCGGGCGCCAATAGCAAAAATTACCGGTTTGCTATTCCCGGAAAGCTCGGCCTAGCAGAGCTTTAAGCTTTTAATCATAAAAAAAAATAAATATAACAAAAAAACGACTCGCGAAATCCGCCGTTCGATGGCGGTATCTCTCCCGGTGGAGATATCACGGGGTAACCACGTGTCCAAATGACGAAAACTTGAAAAGAAAAAAATTGTATATTAACCAAAACGCGGAAGAAACAAAAAAACAAATATTCGTATGTAACGACTAGACAAAAAAATTAATAAAAAGAAATGACTAAATTTGCCAAACGGCGTAACATGTGTCGATGTGCATAATCCAAAAATGCGGCCACCAGAAAATCGGTCAGTCGGAAACGACTGTTCGGTGGTCCATTAAACAACGACTGGCTATCGATTAGCCAAGAAAGCGACTAGATAGATCTCGGTACCTGACGGGGCTTTTGCCGATCGACATATACGCATCGTCGAAATTACCCGGTACCTTTTAAATTAAAATATGTATATTACGCCACCGACTGTTCTAGAAAATTCTACTATTTCTATGTATTTTAACCGGCAGCTATCCCTGTCTTTCCGGGATTTTTATTAATTCGGTCGCGACTCTCGCAGTTCTACGCTCTATACTTGTACATGTACTTGTACTTATATGCTTATCAACGGTAAACGCTATTTCTCCGCGATTTTCGACCACGCTCGCTACCCCGCGAGCACAGCCGATAGCCGCTGCGTTCGGGATTACCACACAGCTCGGCCGAAACCGCGTCGCCGATCGCAATTCACCGTTGTCTTCCGCTGCCCGAGAAAAACCCGACATATAAATGAAATTAAATCGAAATAATAATTTCTACCTCGGACAGCGTTATCTAAGGCATATAAAGCGTAATAAACTCGCTTCAGCTGCCGAATCCGTCTCAATATATATACGTATAAACCAGAAAAAATCACGTTCAGAAGAATACATTCATTTGCGCGATGGCATGAATGCAGATGGAAATGGAAATAATATCGGCTGACTTACTATTTTACCAGCAACGTATGTGGGAAGCCCAAGACCCATGCACGAATACGCGCAAGATACTATAACCTACATGTGCCACTACGGTCGACCAGATTTATTTATTACTTTCACGTGCAACCCAAAATGGATCGAAATCATTAATCTGTTATCACCCGGTCAACCATCCTGCGATCGTCACGATATAACAGCACGAACGAGTGTTCAAGCAAAAACTCAAAGCGCTCATGGACTTCACTGTAAAGTATCTCGTCTTCGGAGACGTACAATGTTGGATGTACTCTGTAGAATGGTAGAAAAGAGGACTGCCTCATGCGCACATTCTCCTGTGAGTGGTCGAAAAAATAAGACCGAATGAAATTGACTCGATCATTTGCACAGAAATTCCTGATCCCACAGTAGATCCATAATTGTATGAAGTAGTGAAGAAAAACATGATTCATGGACCGTGTAGCGAATACAATCGGCAAACACCGCGCATGATCGACAACAAATGCTCGAAGCGTTATCCGCGTGATTTGTTGGCAGATACAATTACAGGCAATGATGGTTACCCCCTGTATCGTCGTCGCTCTGTAGAACATAACGGCAGAAAAATAACGTTGCAAGTCCAAAATAAGGATGTCGTAGTCAACAACAGCTGGATTGTTCCGTATTCACCGCTGTTTTCCAAAAAAACATTTAAAGCGCACTGCAATTCGATCAAGTCTATCAAATATATTTATAAGTACGTCACGAAAGGAAAAGCCATGGCCGTATTTGGTATTGCAGCTTCAAATAATAACGATGAAGTTTCATAATATCAGATGGGAAGAGATGTGTTAGTAGCAATGAGGCAGTTTGGAGGATCTTTTCATTTTCCATACACGAAAGTCATCCCATTGTAATCCATTTAGCTGTTCACCTGGATAATGGACAACGAATTTATTTCGCGGCAGAAAACGCAGCGCAAAGAGCTGAACGGCCACTAGCGACAACGGTGACAAGCTTTTTCGAGACATGCGCAAGCGATCCATTTGCAAGAACACTGCTTTACTCGGAAATGCCGAAATATTTTACATAGAATGTATCATCCAAAAAATTCCAACGTCGAAATCCAGGACAGTCTGTACCGGGATACGTGAATGTATATTCAACCGATGCATTGGGGCGCATTTACACAGTTCACCCGAGAAATGACGAATGTTTTTACTTGCGTTTATTAGTTAATGTTCGTGGACTAACTTCATTCGAATTTCTACGAACCGTCAATTGCGCAACATACCGAGAAGCCTGTCAACGTTAACATTTACTAGAGGATAATATTCATTGGGATCAAACACTCGCTGATGTTATTTCGTCTACTTCGCATCAAATTTGATCACTTCTTGCCATCATAATTTCAAAGTGCTTTCCAACGAGCCCGCATTATTTATGGAACAAATACAAAGACAATATGGCTGAAGACATTTTTCATCGAGTACGTTCAACAACGGCAAATCCAAAACTTGAAATTTGCACAGAGATACACCTTGAGGTATTGATATCTTTAGAGGATTTGTGCGTGATGATGTCCGGATGTCCGGCAAGATGTTGCACGAATTAGAAATGCCTGCGGCTAATCGGTTTATGCACGATGCATTCAATCGTGAATTTGAACGAGAACGGCAATACCGATACAAATGCTTTGAGTTAATCCGCACAAAGTAAAGTCCCACTTTTAAATCAGCAGCAAAAAACAGCTTACGATACGATAATGAAAGCAGTAAATGACGGCAATGAAGGAATCTTTTCCCTCGATGCAACCGGTGGAACTGGTAAAAAATTCTTAATTTCATTAATTTCAGATACAATTCGGGCACATAGTTAAACAGCGCTGGCAGTAGCATCATCTGGGATCGCTGCTACATTGTTAGAAGGCGGACGAACCGCTCATTCTGCGCTCAAACTGCCATTGAATTTGCAAACAATAGATGAACCGACATGTAATATAACCAAAACATCAGCAATGGCGAAAGTGCCACAAAATTGTAAAATAATAATTTGGGATGAGTGTACCATGGCGCCCAAACGAGCATTGGAGGCATCCGATCGAACATTAAGAGATTTGCGTAGCAATCAGAACCTCTTCGGAGGCGCGACGATTCTACTGGCTGGAGATTTTTGCCGAACGCTGCCAGTCATTCCAAGATCAACAGCTGCTGATGAAATAAATGCCTGCTTGAAGACATCACATTTATGGAGATACGTGAAAAATCTCAAGTTAACAACGAATATGCGAGTGGCGTTACAAAATGATATATCGGCGGAAGTGTTTTCAAAGGCATTAATAGACAATGGCAATGGGAAAATTCGTGCTGACACTTCTACTGGCCTCATTTTGTTTCCACTAAATTTTTGCCAATTCACAACGTCAAAAGAAGAATTAATATCGAAAGTGTTCCCAAATATTAGTGCAAATTACAAAAGCCATGTAGGTTGAGCGAACGAGCCATTTTAGCAGCAAAAAATAAGGATGTAGATGATTTGAATATAAAAATTCAGAGTCAAATTGAAGGACAAATGCATTCATTTAAGTCGACCGATTCCATTACCGATCCAAATGAAGTCGTCAACTATCCAACTGAATTCCTGAATTCATTGGATTTGCCAGGATTACCGCCACACAATTTATAGCTCAAGGTTGTCTCGGCGATAATGATGCCACGCAATCTGAATCAGCCGAAATTGTGCAACGGAACAAGACTCGCTGTTAAAAAAATTATGAAAAATTTGATTGAAGCTACTATAATCATAGAAAAGTTCAAAGGCGGGGATGTGTGCTTATTCCAAAAATACCACTAAAGCCAACCGACTTTCTTTTTCAATTTAAGCGTGTCCAGTTTCCGGTGCGCCTTGCATTCGCCATGACGATTAATAAATCCCAAGGTTAATCGTTAGAAGTGTGTAAAATAAACCTTGAATTGCCATGTTTTTCGCATGGGCATGCATACGTTGCGTGTTCGAGAGTCGGCAAAGCTATTTGTTTTCTCTCCGGAAGGAAAAACGAAAAATATTGTACATTATAAGACATTACAATAAAGTATGGTCGAATTATTTAATTGTAATTTTACTTCCTTACATGGTCGTACTGTAAACAGAATATTTTGTCTAATTTTTTTCATTAGGTACACCGTCCGTGCGATGCCGGGGCGGGCAGCTAGTAATATAAAAAATATATTTGTATAGAAAACTTACCCGAAAAAAATGGCTAAAATAAACAGGTATAGTTAAAATAAAAAAAATAAAAAACCGGCATAGACGGAGTGTCAATTACGAAAAAATATATACTCTATTTTTAATGAATGAAATGAAAGTGAGATTACAGAAAGAAAGTAGGTAATAAAAAGTACAATTGAAAAAGTAAACCAACGGTATTTTGAAATTTCAAACTGTAAAAAAAAAGTAACTCTAGCTTTTACCATTTGTTAATTTATATTTATTTAAACTACTTAATATTGTCACTTTCACGAAAGCTGATTTCAAACACGAGGCGTTGCGTTATGGAACGCGTATTCAACGGCTCGTCCATGTCGGTTAATTTTAGTAAATACAAATATGATTTCACTGAAAACAGATATTCAACGAAGCTGTAGTTATTTTGATCGTTTCTTTTAAAATTAAACAATGCTACATTCGCGGATTACACGGAATTTATTTTGAAGCATTGCTAATTTTTAATAACCGACAATGCA